>CM062919.1:109437500-110637500 GCA_031878705.1 Tapirus indicus
AAATGACTGCAGTAATGAACCTTAATCAGACTTCTCTACTTTTTAATGTATTTCTTCCTTGATCAAGAAAAGTTTCATTTTTTAGAATATTTATATGTAGTTTATATTAAAAATCCTAACAATTTTAAAAATCAGAAGATAAAATTAGAAGAGTCCTTTTTCATGTTTCTTCTCTGACAACTTGAAAACATTGGGTGAGGAGAGTGGAATTTTAAAAGGATAGATATAAAAAACATTATCATCATTTAGTGGGTTTTAAAAGTTTGAAAAGATTTTAAAAGCAGCAATTTAAAAATAAAGATAGTTTCAGTAAAAGACATTGAAATTCAAAGATATCCATGAAGTAGATATTATAAATTTGCTAATTATATTGATAAGAAATCATTTTAGAAAGTCTGTTCAAAAAGGTCCACAAAACAAGCCACAAACTTGCTAAGCTCAAATCACTATTTCTTATAACTGGTATTAAGGGTAATCCTTGCTCTTAAAGAAAAAATTAACAATAATATGCACATCAAGCCATACTCCAAATATAAAAAATTTCAGGACTTAGAGCAAACCACTCAATTACCTTTCTTGGTAGTTTTAAAGAAAGTTAAGAATGAATTCTAGAAATCACTTATTACACTAGTAAACCAGAGGCCAGTGAGAAGACAAGAGTAGATTCTTAAGTAAATAAAAATCATTGTCTTCTCTGAATTTTGAATAATTAAATTCTTATTTAAGAAATCATTTGGGAATGAAAATAGCATGGACATCTCTTTTTCTCCTTTAATGTGAAAAGGTGCAGGAAAAGGGAATGGTAAAATTATAGCATATGTAAGATAAAATATGATACAGACATGTAAAAGCATATTTTCACAGGACATTTAGAGTTCTGGCTTAATGTTCATGATATTACATTAAACTTTTTTAAAAGATGCAAAACCAAATATTGTACTGGTTATAATGACATCATCATCACCATCATCATCATCATCATCATCATCATCATCTGCATCATGCATACTGCAGTAGCCTTATGGAAACTTTCTCAATTTATCCTCCCAATCATCCCATAAAGAAGGTGCTACTATTATCCCCATTGTACAGATGAGGAAACAGCTATACCAATGGCATGCTAATTTGTCCAATGTATCATAATTACATGCTTGCTAATTAAAAAAAATTATACATAAATATCAAAATCTTGGAAGGAAATATAACAAAGTGTTATGTTTCTGAGCAATGCAATTACAAGTGATTTTCATTTTATTTAATGTACTTTTCTATATTTTCCATACTTTCTGCATAGTCAATAAAGTTTTTTATCTTTTTTTTTTTTTTTGGTGAGGAAGATTGGCCCTGGGCTAACATCTGTACCCATCTTCCTCTATTTTTTGTATATGGGACGCTGCCACAGCATGGCTTGATGAGCAGTGCATAGGTCTGCACCCAGGATCTGAACCTGCAAACCCCAGGCCACCAAAGCGGAGGGCACAAACTTAACCAGTATGCCACCGGGCCGGTCCCCAGTAAAGGTTTTAAAAAGAAGTAGCAGCAGGAGTTTACACTTGAGAAACAGCATATTGCAATATTAAGTTTCTTCCACTGAGTTGGTTGATATAATCTCACTAATTTTTCTATCAAGAGTTTTGAATCAAAAAGTTAAAATTCAGGAGACATAGGTTTTTCTTGTATGTAATTACACATAGCTTAATTAATTTTTAAAAATATCTTTAAAAAACAACCCATTTTGCATAACACTGGTCACAGGTGTATATACACGTTTTGAAATATATAGTCTCTTGTCTCGAAAATATTTTTATTTTTCTAGGGCAGTAAAATTGTTCCCCATGTCTCCAAATAATTTTAGGTGTTCTTTCCTACACTCAGTTTAGAGAACATAATTATATCATTTTCTCATTTATCTCATAAAAAAGAAATATATCCCTGAGTTAAAACAAGTAAGTAGATAGAGAAAAGAAAATGCTTTTTGAAGAGAAATATACTAAAGTTAATCCTCTTGACTAAGATTTAAGGAAATTAGAATAAGTTTGATTTAAAATTCTTGATGTCTAGATAGACATTTTTGGCATTTCTTCTGTAGCAAACTAAAAATAACATCCAAAAAGAAAAGAAAAATACCAAACTGAATTTCTAATATGGCCGTATCTAAAAGAAATCAATTTAAGATGAAAATATTTATTTACAATTTTATTAGACTTTTTTTGCTTTAAGAAGTTTGTAGATCTAATAAGAAATTCATAGGTAAAATACAATTTTAACTAGTATGATGAAGCCAGTTGAAAATTTGTGAATTATACACATAATTGTTTTGGTGGGGTTTTATACTTTCAGGTAGCTGTTAACACATGAAAGTGCCGCACAATGTTGGCACTCTGATATAAAAATTCAAACAAGATTTTGCTTATAAAAGGCCAATGAGAGTTTATATCACAGGATTATTTTCTTTGGGGCACATGACATCACAATTGATATTGAGTAGAAAAATTACAGGTGACAAAAGAATGAAGTAAAATTAAACTTCAATCTATTACAGTACAGTCAACTTTCAATTTATCCATGCAACTGCTTCTCCTCCAAAACTACTTCTTAAATTCAAAGTGTCATTAGCTCCCATGGTCTCAAGAAAAGGTAAGTCTAACAAAATTAACCTTAAGAGGTTAGATCTATTTAAACTGGTACTTGGTGGTCTGTAAAAGAAATTCATACCTAATTGTTCACACAGGTATCCAAGTGTTCATTCCCCATTAAAGGGTGTAGGGCAGGGCTAAGCAATGCCTGGGGATCACTGGCAGGCCTAAGACACAGGCAGTGCAGAAGGAAAAAGGGAATAGGAGAGTAGAAGAGGAGGAAAGGAAAAGAGGGATAGAAAGAAGGAAAAAGAAAAGAAAGAGGCATATATACGGGGAATGGAAAACCATTACCAATTGCCTGTACCATAGGATGTCTACACCTAGCCCTGCCTTTGTCCTTCAAACCAAACAGGAACAAGAATAGACACTGAAAGGAGAGAACTGGAAGAGGAGCACACAAAAAGGGATCCAGAGCAAAACACACCCTTGAGCATATTGTATGATCCAACTAAACAGAAATCAATGTTAAATTTAATCCACTCACTGTTGTGTCCTCAGGCTTAACATGGAGCTCAACTGGATACCACGTTACCCAATTTTTATTTTTGGAATCCACTGGAATGTAAGAAAATGAGAGCCAAACCTAGGCAAAGTTGCTCATTCTTGGTAGAGAGAACACCATTTTTGTTCACTTCATTCAACAGCTGTTGATTGCCTACAGTGTGCTCAGTGGAGTGATAGAAACTTATGGAGGCCATTTTAAGGATGAGTGAAAATATGACTCTCATTGTTTCCTTTACTTCCTCTAACAAGAGGATGGTCTAACATTTGTACTTTCTGACAGATATATGACATTTTAACAGAAATACACTAAAATACTATCCCAAACAAGCATTTACAGTAAATGATCTAACTTCTCCATTCTACTTTCAAGGGAATGAATGTCAGGCCTGAGCAGATGGGTGGATGGAAGTATAGGAATGATTCTGGAAACCCCTGATTTAACATGTTCCTTTTACAGTGGCTTGGAGTGGAGTGGAGAGGAAGAAAGAGAATTTCTCTAGCAGATACCTCACCCTTGACCCTCTTTGTATATCTGGGAACCTCATATCAGGAGCTGTAGGAGTCTAGGTATCTTAATCAGAGGTTTCTTTTTTAATCGGAATTTTCTTTTGGAGTCTACCTTGCTTACTATCACTCTGAGTTTCCCACCAATTCCTCATCCAGTAAATAGATTAGACTTTCTTCGCTAAGATCTACCTATTGTTCCTTTCCCAGAACTCCCAGATAAATATTTAATGTTACCTGGTATATTTGACATTACTTAAGCACTCTGTAATAGTCAGTCATATAACATTTTTATCCATCATTCTGAAACATTTCTATGCCTCATATCATTTCAGTCCCATGATTACAAAATTTCTAATAAAAGGTGTTGGCCAATTAAGAGGTGTTAATGTAATAGCTGAGTTCTGAGAAATAAAATAACTTTTACTTGCCCTTTAAGGGCAGAGACTCCAACTCAAAGGCTCTAGCAATGCCAACGTGTAGAAGGGTTCAGGGAGGAACTGATAAGAGATAACAGGATGGAGAAACCTTTAACAATTTTCTAGTTTGTTTTGACTCAGTTTGTCTTTATTATATTTTGGAGTACAGTTCCAGAGATGAAATATCACATATGATCTCTCTTAAATGCACATTTCCAGGCCAAATAAAGACTTCTCTATTTACCTGCCTTTCTGTTTTCCTATATTATACCAAATAATTAGAGTTAACTATATTTAGAATGCTCTTCTGGCATTACATTTTCAAAACATTGAACTCATAGCCATTTTTTTTCCTCTACGGTGCTCAGTGAAGGAATTATTTGGCAACATTATTTTGATTCTCTAGGTAAGATGATTTTATTTATAGCAATGGTCATTTTCCCTTTAGTAAGTAAAATGCTGAAAATGAACATTTAAAGAGTACTATTTTATATTTATTAGATACCATAAAATTTCAATGATGCTCTTTTAGAATAAAGTATATTCAGATGTATTTCAGACTGCAGACAAATAAATACAATGAGCATTTAACATTTAGTCTAAGTCAAAATTTTTAGTTTATTTATATTAAAATATTTTATCTTTCCAAGACAAATTTTTTAAGACAACACACAAATTACAAACACTTCATAACAGTAACATCTTAAATTTATTTCTCACTAACACAGAGGTTACTGGTTATATCAATATAATTAAATTTCATATTTGGTCTCAATATTTTCTCTAGTCTTTTGTTAAATGCTTTTAAATAATTAATATTCATATAATATCAACATTGACATTATTCTTTTACTATCAAGTATTTTCTTTTTATTAGCAATTATTTTTTTTTTACTAGCAAGTCTTTCTACTGATTCATACTGTGATTGATTTTCATGACTTCTAAAATCAATTCCTTATCTTGTATGAATTTAAATAAAAACACTGCATAACCATATCCATCTTTTTTAATCTACTTATAATTTCTTTTCATAATGAGCATTTTACTTCCATATTATTTGATGAATGGATCATCAGTTATTATTGATGGAAATTTTAAAATACCATATTTATAGAACTCTTTTTTTAACAGAACACTTAGGTCTGTGGAGTTCAAATAACTTTAAGGGAGATTTATTTTTAATTTCCTGAGGCATAATAACACTAAAGTAATAGTCCTACTTTAAAATCTTATTTATAAATCTAAAAGATGACCTATTTATATAGGCAGAAAAATCTTACCACAACTGCATACATAAGTGTTCTTTATCGAGCATAAAACATACATTTTTAATGATATTTGATACCTGGCAGTCATCCACCTTTGTTCTCATTACTCCTTTCATATATTCTTTGTCCATGGTAGGAGAGACACCAAAACTATTTCCCATACATAATATTTCTGCTTTTCCATCTGGATAAGTCACTTCCACAGAACCATTCAGAATCACTGACCAGGAGTCCAGCTAGTTCAAAAAAATGAAGACAAAGCAAAAAATAACATCATGATCATGCAGCTGTAAATACTAGAATAATCCCTACAAAGGATTTAGCAGATCTTTCATTTTAAAGATGGAACAAATCACTCAAGTAAAGTTAACTGTTTACCAAATTCACAGAGCAAGGAATAAAGCATAGCCATATATTTACAGATTTTCATATGCCTAGCACAGGGTACACATCATTTCACTCTTTTAATTTGACATCGGATATTCTTCTCTAAAATGACACAAGGAAGAAAATTTCTTCTGTTCCCCAAAACACATGTGAAAAGATAAAATGATCACATTGCCTCAATAAGAATATCATTTTGTTCTGAGAAAAAGCATTATTTTATGAACATTTGTTACAAAATCTGAAAAGGTAATACATCAAAACATCGCTAGTAATATCATATGAAACATTGTAAATAACAGAAAATAAAATAATGGATTTGGAATACTTTGATATAACAATGAAAGTATCACAATTCTTAAACTATTCAAACTTATTGTTGCCTATTGTTTTTTAAAACAAAAAAATAAGAATTGGTTTTTTGTTCATTTGCTGTTTTGCAAGATCCTCAAACAGAAACGTTTTAAGTGGTAGAAATAGTTCCTAACCTCTTCACCATCATTTAACACTATGGTCCCAGCTCTTTCCACCACTGCAAACACCATCACAGCACAGAGTTCTCGTCTCACCGACATTGTCATATTGGCAAAAGCAGGCAACTGGTGCATAAATTCCAAGAGTTGTTCTGAAAAGTAAAAGATGATCATAGTAAAAATTACACCTTTTTTAAAAAACAAGCATTCAAAAAGAATGCTCTAGGGTTCTTTCTTTTTAAATGCCCTACAATTCTGCCCACTGGAAAATACAATTACTTTAAGTATCTTTAGTATAAGTTGAATTTCTCACAGGTATGCAAAGAATTCTGTCACTGTGGAAATGGTGACTTTTCCTTATTGAATCAGGAGCATAGTATGCATTGTAATTCAAATTCTGATGGGAATGAAAAAATTAATAAACTTCAAATGGGGAATTTCTATTGAAAATGAACTGAGATCTTATTAAGGGGTGAAATGATAACTGGAATAGAGCTCAGAATTCTCCAAGAAGTCAGTAGGTCCATTCCAGTGCCTTTTGGGCAAGTGGATGCCCAAAACAGTCAGTAGAAATAACCACTTCAATCTAAATATTCCAGGATTTAGAAACAAAGGGGTATTTTCTATGGATCAGCTAAATCTATAAAAATTAATCAACTAAAAAACTTACAACATTATATGATAAATGCAAATGAAAACTGATATATTATTTCTTATCCCACAGACTGGGGGGAACAAAAGTTTAATCCCTCTTCCTATTGGTGATACTGTGGAGAAACAGCTTATATTTTGGTATAATTCTAGCTGTTGACAAAACGAATGGCTTCACAGTCTTTTCAAGTCCTACGGTCTCTATTTTTAATTTTCTCTCTTATTAGGTAGCTTTACTAATTACTAAGTTCTTTCCTTACTCCTGACCATGGCTCTGTGAGGTACATGTTTTCTTTTTCATTTCACAGCAGGGAAACTGAGGCTCCAAGTCATATAACGAGGAGGTGGCAGTGACGTGATTCAGGACTGTCTGCCTCCACGGCTCATGCTGGACATTATGGGTAGTGATAAAGAGCACAAGTTGTGTGTGAGGCAGCATTTGAATGCTTACTAGTTACATTACTTTGAGTAAGTTGATTAATTTGCTTAAGGCATGTTTTTCTCATCTGTAAAAGAATGATATAATACCTACCTTCACTGGACAGTTGTGAGGATCAAATGCAATAAAGTCCCTAGCACAGAATAAATACCTGATAAACGAGAACCGCTATTATTGTCATTGTTATTATATTCTTATTATTCAAACTTTTGGCTAAGTAAAAATTCTACTGCATTTTTCATGTATCCTCATAATGAAACTGTCCCTATTCCTTCTATCCATTAGGATTTAGTGACAAATTTTATATTATTGGATATAGTTTGTTAACTGCAAAAACAACATAGAATAGAAAGATATATTCCATGACAACATTACATTTCCAGAAGGTCAGACGGGGTGGTTTTCTCTGGTCCAGCTGGGTAATGTCTGTTCTGATTAGACCCTACGTCATCCCTCCTGTATAAGACTTCATTACACAGGGTGGCTTCGGTAATCAGAAGAATAACAATGATAAGTGGTACTCAGGAACTCTGTCCATAGGACAGTGTTCTTCAACCTGACTGATATGTCAGGAAATAATTTACTGTTGCAACCAGCGTTTTAAAAAAAGAAGAAGGAAGAGAATCAAAGCACATCGTTTACAGAAAGAACAAGTTCTGTTTAGTGAAACTTTTATTTCTGAAATGAGTAGGTGTGTTTGTGTCATGCCATAAAATATATTCATTCCTGGGGACAGCAGTAAAGCAATTTTGAATACTACTGCAAGAGATGACCCGTATCTATTACATATGGGAGGTAGGGATCATTGTCACAGATGAACTGACCTTTTGATTTGAAACATAAAGGCAAATGAACAAGTCATGGTCCTCTGACTAGTACATCCCAGTTAGTTCTGCTGTTTCCAGACTCCATTTTCTTCAGCTGTCATCCCCCACCCCTCACCATAAAGTATTAAAATATTACCTACAGACCACACGTTTTACTCTTTTTCCTCCCCTAGTAATACCTCAATCTCCTTGGACAAGCAGAGATACAAGGTCTTAAGAAAAACATAAGACCAGAAATGTTTTAAATTTACATATTATGTTTAGACAATAATAAAAGTCAAATTACCACCACATATATTACTGGAGAATATGAAGTATATAAATATGAAGTATAAAATATATTGACTAATATTTGCTATAATGATTTGAAGTGGCTTACATGGACATTTTTCTTGCTTTTTGGCAGCTTCCTACTCCATTATTGGGTCATGATACAACAGGATAGAAAAATATCTGTGTATCATATATAAAACGGATAAATAATAAAGGAGAAAGAAAAGATTCAATAATAGTAAATATACATAATTCTCTAGGCTTGGATGAAAAACTAAAAATAAATAAATGCTTAATCAGATGGTATCTAAGAGTTTTTAAGACTCTCAAAGACTCAATAATGATATCACTGGCTTTGTGATAACTTCTATTCTACTATTTATTACACTGGAGGATTAGAACAATTTAAAAAATAAAGAATTTCTATCAGCAATCTTTAAAAAAATAATGAATATAAAATGGAAGCATTTAGCTATAGGGGTTCAACATAAATTCTGATAGTGCCACAGGGATCACACAGAGTTAAAGGGATTAGGATAGCCAAGAATTCAGAGCCTGGAATGAGTAATAAGACAGTTCCTAGGACATATGGAAAGAAGAAGCCATGGATGGGGGAAGCAGGACTAGTTTCTTCTATATTGCTTGGAAGAATCCATTAAAATAACACATTAATGTGACCTATCTAATTTTGTGAGGAAAAGAATAGCCTTGTTTATAAAAAAATTAGACATTTTTAAAAACTTTTTTCTAGTCAATGTAACACAAAGAAAAGCCAAATAATCAATTTACAGACACCAGAAGCTAAAGTCAATTTAGAAAATTAGCCTATCTTATTTGCTTTGGTTTAATTTTATATAAGAAATGATTAATATTAAGATGTTTTTAAAAAAATCTGTGGGGGTTTTTTGGTGGTACATGAAAGGGGGGAAAAAGGAATTCTTTGAAAGGGATCAAAGTGGTTCTCTACCTTAATGTATCAGGGCCTCAAAACAAAAAATTAAATTCCCAACCATTCAATGGTTGTGCCTACAAAGTTATAAACTGGAGAGCAAAAGTGAATAAAGTCCCTTCCTTCAATGTATCAAAACAAAGGTACACCTAAGAATCTATGGAAACCCAAAGGCCACATTTTTTAATTCCTGCAGTTTTTAAAATATGATCATATATGAGCAATTTCATTTGATTCAACTTAAACCACAAACACACATACCATCCTTTAATTTTTTTGTGGAGGTGGAGGAAGGTGGTTAGGAAGAGAGGCATCTGGAGAAAACGTCAATTATAAAGATATTTGTAGTTCATATGAAAGATGTCTGTTTTAACTAAATACAGGAGGATGAGTTAGATTTAACAAGAGTAACAGCAGAAGAGCTAAAGAGTTCTTTGTGTTCATTTGTAGGAATCAGCATAGCTCTTACTTTCTAGAAATTCTGGGAGAGAAATCTTCTCAGATATGAAGTAAAAGTCTTAAATTTTCAGGAATGACATGCTACACATATTTTAATAATCGTTTTCTTCCATAACTAAACTAAAATGAACATATTCAAAAGAGAAAATACATTAGCTTACAAAATAACTTTCACATTAGTCTGTTTATAAGCACTGTTCAATCTAATCTAAAAAAAAACAACCTCTGAGCAAAAATTCTGGATTAAGATGTCAAATTGAACACACTTCCAATTTCATTGTCTCTTTAAAACTACAATAAAGATATTTTTAAAAAGAAGTCGGCAAAGACAAAGAAAATGGGAGAGTGAAATATGATTTCGGACAATGGAAATCAGATGAACATGTGATATCAGACACAAGAAAGTGAAACCCTATGTTTTTAGAGGGTAAAACAGAACCACTCCAATTTATGCTGCAGAACTCTCAAAAGACTTATGAACTACCAATACCTTTGGAACGGGGAATGGAGGTGATAAAGTAGGAAATGGGCTAAAATAAGGAGGAGTCAGGGATGGGTATTTGAGAAGCAGTTAAATCCCCAACTCCAGCAGAAATCTAGAAGTTAATCATCCAGGAAGGGTTAACACAGAACAAATTTCCATACTGGGGGCCATAGGCACAACTGACTCCCCTTTCTCACTTCATTCAAGCCTGAGCCTTTTAAAAGGGCATTTCCATCCCTTCCTTCCTAAAATAGGCTCCTGCTCAGTCTACTCCCCTTCCTCCATCACCCCTAATCCCCACTTAATTCTTCAGACTGCAGTAGAGCAAGGATCTCATCTGCCTTTCTCCCCATTGAGTTGCCAGGACCTAGAAAAATGCTCAGTAGATAAAAGGTGCTCAGTCACATTAGCTGAATGAATGAATGAATGAATGGTGACCATCATTTGATATTCATCCATAAATAGTTAGCAATTCCTATAAATGACTTTAATTATATTTTAAATATCTAATCCAAGGTTTTGGTTTTTTCATTCTTAATTTCCTAGCATATGTATATAGCTTAAACAGTAAAAGTTTTTCCTAATACAGAATGTTTGTCTCCCTCAAAACACATGCAACAAGCCACTCATAATTATGTCCATACTGTCCTATATCTAACCCCTATAGATTCAGTTCCTTGAATTTCTTTTCAAATACATATTGGTCCAAAAAGAGCTGGAGGAGTGGTAGAACTGTTAATGCAGGCTCAGACAAGGGTTAGGGATTCTTAACCTGTGGTGGGGAGATGACTATCAACAGAAATTGCTCTCATCACCAGTATTCTAAGGAAGAAGCCAGAGTGCAGAAGACATATTCAAACACTGAACCATTACTACATAATCAACTCTGGCAATGGTAGGTAAAAGGAACCTTAAGGAAGGGGAAAGAGGATATAAAGCCACTTAGATTTTTAACCTCTGGGTGCATTTAAAGAAAGTCTTAACCCTCCCAGCTCATATGCCGCTAACTTGACATTTTGCTGTCTTCTTCCACTCAGTCTCACCTTCATATGGAACCAGAGTAGAAGCAAATTCATTTACATGACTATTTTACCAACTACCACTTGACTAATATTTACGTACAGAAAAACACAAGCTTAATAGGGATGGTGCTCAGAAGAAAATTAATGGAAGTAATATTGTTAGGAAGACTACTTTTAATTTTTTTTTTGTCATAAAGTAAGCTAAGAAAGAGCTCATGTGGAAAGATTTTATTAGGAAGTTTTATTATTTGTAGACTCGAAGGTATTGATTCAGTAAAACTGATTTTTTCAAACATTTTTTCAACAAATGCTACTGTTTATACAAGGGAAATTTATTAATTAATGACTTTTTAAAGGCTACTATTCTTGGGCTCTAGTATATCAGACAATTTTACCTCTAAATATTTTAAATTGTTCTTAGATTCATTTTCTCATCCCAACTCACCAATGTCATCGTCTGTCCTGTCAATTGGGTCCTTCTCCAGGCAGTCTCTCACAATATCCCTACTCATCAGAGGATCTGATGCCCTCTCAATGTCTTCTTCATCATCATCATCCTCAGAATCCACTGCTGTTTCTGGCAACCCACTCAGGTCCATATCACCAGCCTCACTTTCTGTGGCCTTAAAACACACCAAAAAAATTTTTTTAACTGTTTTAGTAAATCTTTTGTACCCAAAAGAAATAAGAACAAATCTAGTTCAAAATATTAAATTTTATGTTACATTAATTTTTCTGTAACTAAGGTACAGGTATTCAATACCAACAAATATTTATGTACCAGGGACTATGTAAAATAATTACTTCAATAAAACGTGAGTGACTTTATCTCCTATTAAATTTTTAGTTAGGATTAATGATTTTATCTCAATAATTTTAATTTCTCATCTAAGCTGCCATATGGCATTTGAAACACAGTAGAATAAAGAAGAAAAAGGTAGTATTTGTTTTCACTCCATTTTTCAAAGAGAATGGCTTAAGCTAAGAGCGTAAGGGTGACAACTGCTTCTGAGCAATTCCTTCCCCAAAAGAATAGGTGTGGATTTATTAATGCCAAGAAGATTGAACCACTTCTCTCCTATTAGATGGTCTTTATGGAAAAGAGAATCACAAATTAAAGGTAACTGGATAAATATGCAAACAAAACATTGACAATTAGTTTGATTATTCCAGTGTACACTCCCCAAATATAAATTGCCAAAAAGTCTAAGAGACCATCTGCCTACAGGTGACACATTCTTTCTTCCCATTCCTCAACACAGTTGACTACATCACCAATCAAATTTCAAGTAATCAAGATATACTCTAGCACTTGAATATCTTCTTAGTCAATAGAGTCACAAATTTCAAAATGGTCTCTTCTACTGGGCTATCTCAAGCCTAGAACAGTTATCCTTTTTAGGTCATTCTATTGCCTTTTATGATTATCATCTCAACAACATGTATCATATTGGCCTTATTTGATATTATATACCCAGAACTCACTAACTGCTTAAGCATAGTAAAAATGAATTCAATTAAATATTAACTACATCAATCTTGAACATCACAAATATGTTTTTCCAGATAACATACTAAACTCTTGAAAACATTTTATAATAAAACTATTTACTTTGTAGAAGACATATATTATAAAGTTTACCAACTTCAAATAACTCATAACCCACATGATTTTCAAAGACAATAAGGACACCTTATTTTTAAGAATAGGCAAATAAAGATTAAAAATAAATATGTAAAAGATAAAAATATAAAATGTTGAACCTGATAATAATAAGTGAACACTGAATACTTACAATGTGTAAGTATTCAGCAACTGCTCTAAGTGCTTTATATGTATTAACCCATTTAATCCTTAAAGCAATCTTAGGAAGTAAGTGTCTTTCATGACTTTTGTTATTCTCCAAATATTTAAGTAAAGAGAAATTATTTTTCCAAGGTCATGCTAATGATGAATTGTGGAATCAAGACTAGAACCAGGAATTCTGGCTCCAGAGTCTTAACCTAATCCATTTCTTTATAATAGATACTTACATATGAATGTGACCTATATAAGGATCTATACTTTTTCTATAATTTAGTTTAAGTCAATATTTAAAAAATAAATTGCATTATTTTCTCACCAATAAAATTTCACCTTTCTCAAGTCTTGGTTTTTATTATAGAACATAAGATTTAATCTCACATTTTGAAGCAATACAAGCACGTTAATATTTTCTAAAGTTTAACAAAAAGAATTTTAATCACGTTTTCAGTTCTTTAGATACAATTTCCTGAACTAAAGTACATACATTATATGAAAAAACTAAGGGGAAAATAATTGAAGACAGAATACCTAATGAAGACAGAATAATTGAAAATGAAAAACCTAATGTCTATAAAAGCTGTTTAAACAAAGGCCTTAATAAATGCTATTGCTTAGGTAAGACCCAATTACGAGCAGAGGTGCTCCAGGAGGGAGAGCAATAAGGCCGTGTGGCCAACACATGGAGAATTAATTGTAGCACGCTCAAAAACACATCTCGTAATTTAAATTCAGAATTCACAGAATTGTCTCTAGATTCTAGAATGAAAGTGAAGTAGAACTTGATGTGATGTAGTATGCCAAGGCTTGATCAGAGAAACTAGGCCAACACTATCACCACCTTATTTCTGAAGTCTAGAAATGCGACAATTTGCTAATGCTTGCTATGATTCCATTTTCACTCCGGTTTCATCTTAACATTGCAGATTATTATTCTTCACCTTATATTTTCAAATATACATGTAATCAGTCCTCTATATACACATTTTTTAATATTAGCCTAGAGTGAAGAAGGAGAAATGCTGAAGATAGAAATAAAAACAAAACCCAAAAAACTCTTAAATAATATAGTCATATAACTTATGGTTTTTCTTTAATTTTTAAACTTCTAACATATGGTAAGAGATGAAAAGTATATTTTATACCACCCCAAAGATTCATTACTATCATTTAAATAAATTATATTTAAGTCTTAAGTAGAACAAAAAGACTTTCAAATGTGAATTGGATTAATCTCTCCAAAACTGAACCCTCCACCCCATTTGTGTAAACGATCATTAGTTGTTTCCATCTCTGTCATATGTATTCCATTCTTTAGGAAACCAAATGTTCATAAAATAACTTTCACTAAACCAGTAACTTAGAAGATTATTTTTATTTAAAATAGATATCCAAGAGGAAGATGGGCACAGATGTTAGCCCAGGACCAGTCTTCCTCAGCAAAAAGAGGAGGGTTAGCAACGGATGTTAGCTCAGGGCTGGTCTTCCTCACCAAAAAAAAAGTAAAATAAATATCCATTTTATTTTAAAATACTACAGAATTCCTTTTAAATAGAACTTGAACAATTTTTTAGGAATCTACTAATGTCATAATACCACTGTCTCATGAATAATAACATGTTTAGAGACTGAGTGGAGTTAATAGTTTAATGAACACCAACTGGTCTACAGGAGAAGCATACTAAACTTATAAGGAGTGCCTGGAACCTAGTGTTACTGAATTTATACTTGCTGAATGAACAGACAAACTCAGAGTTTTGTAGTTCAAATCTCAGCTTTACCATTCAAGTGACCTCTATGAAAGCAGTTTTACCATCAGTAAACTGGAGTTATATCTCGCCATTCATAGAACTGTTCATGGATCAAATAAGGGAAAAGAAAGTCACTTACAGGCTACATCAAAAGTCCCTTCCTCAAGGGGACACATTTTTCATCTCAGTACTTGCATACATTGACCTCTCCTCATTCCAGCAATGAGCTTGCACATAATTTATACTGGCAGAATTTGTCAAAAATAACAAAATCCTGTTAAACACTCCAACCCCTGACATACTACAAAAAATTTTTTCTCAGGCTAACTGCACCCATTAAATTCTGGCTAAATGGCTTATACGATAATCATAAAAACAATGATCCTTACATTAAAGGACTACCATATTTCTAGCACTACTTATTTGATGCTTTTTATACAAAATAATTAATCTTCATATCAATTCAGCAAATTAGGATTATTACCCCCATTTTTCAGATGAGAAAATACTAAGGGAAATTAAGTAAATTGCTCAGTGTAAACAAAACAAAACTTAGTAATTGTGCCAGGAATCAAAATCAGGTCTGACCAACACAAACTACTAAATACCTCGCCCAGTTTTCTCAATAAATTGTCTTCACAAAGAAAATAGTTAAAATATAATAATGTAATAAAATGTTTTCTGCTTTGCCAAGTCATAAAACATAAAATGTTTAAAAATATATATTTGCATACAAATATAAACAAAACACTTGCTATTTTCTAGTTTCCTCCGAACTACAATATTAACTATGATTAATGCTAGTCTTTAAACCCTTCTATTTTAAATAAAGATACATACACAGACACTTTATATTTAAAAATATCTGATTATATTTGTCTCAGGAGCAAGAAGAAAGGCTTATATGTTTCGGTTAGGCAAATAATCCTGTCCTAAATTAATTTACCTTCCACATGTATAACCTAACATAGATTTAGATGCATATTCCCCCCAAAAAACTAGTAATATTCTCAGATCGCTGCTGAAAGCTCTATGATTTATTCAAATCAAGGGACTACATATATTCTGTTAACTATAAACACAGTTCTTAAAACCAGTTTATTTTGCTGTTTTTTAAAGGATATCAAAAAATAAACAGGAAATATTAAATGCCATAAAGCTCTGGTGAAGTGTTAATTTAACAAAAATAAAATTACTACTACACATTTTATCATTAAGTACTTAAAAAGCATTTACAAAAAAACTTTTTGCTTATTAAATATCCCACACATATCCCCAGGTTTAAGAGGGTTGCTTAATAAGTATTCTTGATATAAATAACTTTTGTGCAGAATTTCAAACATACATATTTAACCCAAATAGCTCCTAAGTCAGACACTGACTAAATTTATGCTAGAAAGTTATTTTGAATGCTAATGGTGATGTTAATTTAACTGAGACAACAAAGTAAGTAGGAACTGCAGACAAAACCATATATATGTAGAAAGTATGAAAATATATTTAAAAATAATATAACGTTTGCATTAAATCTGGTTTGTGTACTATAATTTATGCTGTTCCTAATTTCAGCAAATCAGTGTTTTTTATTTCAATACAGGCTTTAAAAATATATACATGGGGCTGGCCCAGTGGTGTAGTGGTTAAGTTCGCGCACTCTGCTTCAGCGGCCCAGGGTTCACGGGTTCAGATCCCAGGCACGGACCTACACACTGCTCATCAACCCATACTTTGGCAGTGTCCCACATACAAAATAGGGGAAGACTGGCACAGATGTTATCTCAGGGACAATCTTCCTCACCAAAAAAAATACATATGCCTAAAAGAAAGGAACAATTCTTCAAAGCTCTTAATATAAATTGTTAGGTTTCTTTCCAAAAATTACAATCTACAATAGGTGCAGAATGTCTATCTATAAATATTTATTATAACTAAGAAATTCTGTGCTAATTTGATAGGAAAAATAATTTCATATTTAAATCCTCATAAACTCAATTAGTAATACATTTTAAACATTTTATTTAAGGTACAGACATTTTCATGTTCTCTTCTGCCAATTACCTACTTTTGTCCTTTGAATATTGTTATATTGTGAGCCAAATATTTTTATTAATTTGCATAAGTGAGTTACATTATAATTTTAAATCTTTGTCTCAATTGATCTTTTAATTATTAAATTTTTTCATCATTCATTATACCATTAAGAGTTTGCTAATTTTTTAGTTTATCTGGAATTGAATCTTCATTATGACATAAAGTGAGACTATAAAATCACTCCTGTACCCCAAAGACCATTTATTGAACAATCCAGTACTTTCTTCATTGATTTGTGAGGTTTTCTCTATTATATATTACATCCTTACACATGAATTCCGTTTTGCTTCAACTTTCTGTTCTATTGATCTTCTATTTTTGTACAACTATTTCCAGTCCACCTAAGCCACTGCTCTGATAATCATACCATTTACCAGGACTTTGTCATGGCTGGAAATTGCATTGTCTCATATCACCAACTTAGGCATTCTGGTTTCTATCATCAACAACCGCCTACTTTTCAGCTTGCTTCCTTCTGCTTCCAAGGTGACCCCTTTTCAACTCAAGGATAATCTTTAGTCTTCAAGACTCTACTACCTTTTATGTCTAGCTCTCACACCTCCAGCTTATATTCTCCAGTCTAATATTTCAATGACATTCATTCAACACATCTTTACTGAATGCCTACGATTTCCTGGCTCTATATTTGGTTCTAGAGAGAAAATGGAAACAAGACAGAGAAGTTCCCTGCCTTCTTGAAGCTGTCATTCTAGTAGGCATATAGAACAACATAGAAAGTAATCATTTCAATTAAAGTCTAAATAAAGAGACTAGTTAGGAAATGAACCAAAATGTAGGACCCACTTTTCAGAAGGTAGTAAGGAAAGAACTCTCTCAGAAGATGGTACTTGAAATGAAGGCAGAAAAGGATCAACCTAGGAGAAAACATTCCAGGCAGAAGGCATGCAAAAACAAAGCTCTGTGGTTAAAAAGAGCTTGGCATGTTGCTCCATTCATCTTTGTGTTACACTCATTGAACAAAACTTCAGTCCTGGGTGAAGCCAAATCTTTGCTTTCTTTGTGCTTACTGCGGAGAAAATTGCTTAATAGGGCAGAGAGAAATCAGTCTGTATTTGAGAGCACCAACTCAATTGAGCCTCCATTGCTCTGGTCAATTTGCTCTACTACTCTCTGAAACTACTATTTCAAAACCTCTCTCCTTAAAACTCTCTACCCACCAACTCTCTCACAAATGAACTCAACTCTTCGGAGAGAAAAATAGAAGCCAACAGATAGAAACTCCCTCAACTCCCAAATTCCCCACTCCAAACCTACCATGATACATCCCTGGTAAAACAGAGGAGGGTTTCTTCTCTTAAAGATAGTTATTCCACTTTGCTCTTGAATTCCTCTCCCCTCACCCTCTCAGGAAAATTATTCTACTCTTTTCTCTCCTGTACACAGAATTCAACTTCAACTTCACTGTGTCCATCTCGTGAGCATTTATACTTGCTTCAATGTGACAGCTTCCTCCTAAGTCAGAATTGTACAAAGATTAGATGGGCTGCCATAGGAGATAGCTGCCCATCCCTGCAATTGTTCAAGAGTAAACTGGGGGGGCCGGCCCGGTGGCGCAGCGGTTTAGTCCGCGCTTGGCAGCCCGGGGTTCGCTGGTTCGGATCCCGGGCGCCCGCCGACGCACTGCCTGTCAGCCATGCCGTGGCGGCGTCCCATATAAAGTGGAGGAAGATGGGCACAGATGTTAGCCCAGGGCCAGTCTTCCTCAGCAAAAAGAGGAGGATTAGCAACGGATGTTAGCTCAGGGCTGGTCTTCCTCACCAAAAAAAAAAAAAAAAAAAAAGAGTAAACTGGATGCTCGACTGATAGGAGAGTAGTAGATGATTCAAATACGAGATTGGTCACTGAGCCAGGAGCATCTCTCAGATTTCTTCTCACCTTAAGAATTTCTGATTTAAAGATAATAGAAATGATTTATTGGGAATCTCTCTATTAAATGTTAAGTTTTGTATAGCCAATAATCAAATCCTTAGATACATCTATGGATTTTTCCTTATGAAGGACAAAACTTAACAGATTATATGCCTGTCATCGAGTTTGAAATGAATAGCCGTGAAACTTAACTAAAATGAATCAAAATACACAAGGATCTTCTCTACCTACACACCAAGAGAAAATCAGACTGCAGGCTGCAAGCTCCAGCCATGTCAGAGCAATTTGGAGTTCTCACTCACATTCTGGATTCACAGACATTCTGATGGTAGCTGGGGACAGCAGAAGGACCATCAAGGATTTCCTCATGAACTTACCCCCAGCCCACTTAAGGTAATAACATATAAAGCTAGAATTCCCCTCAGAATATGTCTCAATAAATTATATAAACAACTTACTTCATTCTTATTATAAGTTTACCTTCTAGAAGTTCCATTCAGGTTTGTATATACTTGAAGAAAAGCAGTGATAACTGCTACAACCTCAAGCCGTGTTCCCACTGCAAATCTTTAAAATGTATAATCATCTCGAAGTTTAGAAGACAAGGGCCCTATTATGATGTTTCAATTAAGATAAGCTAAAGCACAGCTTTTACTTATACTTGTTCTATTATAAGGGATACTCTTGAATAAACGTTAAAAAAAAATCAACTTCTAAAAATAGGCAGGGAGTGTGAGGGGAGGAGAGTAAATTTACTCTGATGCACCACCTTCTCCTGTAACATTTGAAAATGGGATTACTTTCTAAAGATTTAATTACATGTTAACACTTAATGCATCCAAGTAGAAATTTGAAAAGTTACTTTAAAGAGCCAGATAATTGTATTACTTATTCCAAACTAATAAAGAAATTTTTAATCAGCCAGGAATCTGCAAATAATTTGTGGCTATCAATTATTAGTCAGTAAGCTCTCTACAACACCCTCGAATTATAGGAAAGTATGTACCTATTACCTCCTTAAAAGAAAATTAAGGACTTAAACAAATATGTTTTGCCCTGATGGTATTCTAATTGTTTAGTTACTTTTAGTAATTGTTTTAAAAAATAGAAACTTAGCACTGCCTGAACACATCAATGATTCTGAAACACTATAATGTTTCTACAGAAAGGTACTTTTATGATCATCTCATATCACAAGTCCTAAGAAGCCAAGAATTATACTTTGTAAAGCGAATATTATGTTCTTTTTGTTTGAAACCATCCAAAATCCCATATTAGTAGTATGTATTTAAAGAACCCTCCCCAAAAGGAACTTTTTTGCATCATTTTAGTCACTTTTCCTAAATTTGCATTTTCTAAGCCAATGAGCTATTCCTTAACAATTAAAATTACTTTGCTTTTAAAACATTTTTGAAATTCCATTGTTTATTTTTTTCTATCCATCAGTATTATGAGAATTTATTTTAAATACATAACTAGTCTATAGGTCATTTAAAAAATGCAAGAAAAACAATTCAATGGTCCAATCTTAATAATCTCTTCCCTTTTGTCATGCTCAAGATTTTAATAAGAAAAACTTACTATAAAAACATAATTCTGCAGTTTTCTCCTACAGAGAGTCATAAACCTAATACATCTATAGTAAAATAAATAAAATATTTAAAGTCAAGAGAAACATTTCCATTGAAATGACTCTATTTAAAATTCTGACAACTGTAGAGTAGAGGCAAATACAATTAAGACAGTAGTTCTACTTCCTAAAACAAACCTATAACACACTATATGTCTGTGTGAAGCAGAAACATTAACATTTTCTGTACATGTATGTACATATAATATACACACATATTTATAGATGCTATCAATTAAGAATCATAAAACTCCTTAGAATACATGAAAATGAAGCAAATGACAAGGAAAACATTCTTACCTGGTAGATATCAGAAAGACTGCTGCTTCCAGAATCACTAGTGATACTACATCCTGAATGGCTAGAAGAAACGTGGGTCACCTGTGGGTGGAGACTATCAGTAAGGTGTAGTTTTGTGAAATCTGCAGGAAGCTATGGAAGGAGCAGGAAAAACTGGGATTACAATTTGAATCAAGAACTCCAATAAGACATTTAAAAATTATGTCATACTCTACCCCACAACATTTAGCCAAAAATACTATTAAGAAAGATCCTTATTTTTCAAGTTCACAAATTACTACATATTGTCCTATTTACCAAAAATTATAAGATAAATTTTTAAAGTTTATGGGCATTCAATGAACCTTAAATAATACTAAATTCAATGCTTAATAGGTGGGTTTGGTGGTTAAGATGAACTTGGGTGAGCATTTAATTCAATGAACTACAATTTTCAAATTATACACCAATGAGCAAATTAGTCTACTACTATTTGTTAGACATCACAAATGCAAATTTTGTGGCAAGAAACAGCTTAAATAAGACAACAGATTTGAGGTTCTTATGTGCCCAAATGACGTTTAAAGGTTAAAAAAAAATGAGCATCTTAGAATTGACAAAGTGTACTGTTATACAAGTAACTGTGCTAGGCTCTGTGGAGAAAACAGAGAAAAGAATGCCCTCAAATAACCTAGAATTGAGAAAGTTGTAGACAACATTTACCTATCTATACACATGCACCTAAATATCAATTTTCTACTTGCTCATGTTTAAACTCTAAATAAAAATAGCCTCTATTGAACAGATTCACTATGTATCCCTCAAGTGCTTCTACCACTCCCCCATATAGCAGAGAAAATGCACTGAAAAAGGAAACATTCATACATTTGCCCATTCAACAAATATTTACTGAGCCCTTTTTCTCTTACTATGTGCTAGTCAGTGAATGAGACACTAAGGAAACACTGCCCTTAAGAATCTTACACTGTTCTAAGTTATTACCAATATTTTGAATTTAAAAAGGGGCACTATTCATCCATAATATTAAACTTATTATACCACTGGCCAATAATATACATGACATTTCAAAATGTATGCTGACATCATGCAATATTGATAACATTGTCTCCTTCCTGCCTGCATATTGATCCTATTTAACTGTTGGATACTAATAAAGACTAATTGTTAAAATAAAACTTAAATAAGAGTTTACCTTAGCAACATTCCCTCTCTCCTTTGACCCTCACCCCTTCTCCCATTCAAAAAACAAGATGCCATTCCATAGTTTAGAATAAGCTTCACAGGGAGCTGATTCAGACTCAAGACGACCAATGGGTTTTTATACCTCAAAGCTCCAAACAAAGAGGCAAAATGTATTTATATCCCATAATCATTGAGACCTGACTCAATAAATAGATGATATTTCATATTTAATAAGTCTGTACAGAAATAATATTTTTTTAACTTCGTAGGAGACAAGGTATACAAAGAAAAGATTTAAACAAATTTATTAGGGGACATATGATTAGATGCCAAATAAATGGATAAAAACACATATGTTGGAGGAGCTCAGAGAAGTGAGATGTTTATACAAATGTGTGAAATCATTGCAAATATGACATATCTCACTAAGAATGTTTTTAAAAAACTGATAATTGAAGATGTGAAATAGGTAAAATTTAGGAGAATGAGAATTTCCCTCTAAGAAACAGGCGAATACCTCTAAATTGAGAATTCATGTATTTTATTCACAATGTAGAATAGTGAAATATTTGTAGCATTTCTTCAGAAACAATTTGAAGACAGAAGTTTACAGAGATGTATTAATGACTATGATTTTACATGTAGTTAAGTGATAGATATCCGATATTAAAAAATGTGTTCAAAGCCAGGATAAATATCCTTCATCAGCCTAGCTACATTTCCATTTAATTCAGTCACTTGCCACAGAAGGCAACCGGGGAAACATTAGTCAATGGCTCAGTGATTTCAAAAGGCATCAACTGATACATGTAATTACAGAACAATAAACTGATTTCTATTGATTATCTTTTATAGACATGACTCAGGTTGACATGTGCCACATAGTGTGATTTTTTAAATTAACTTAAATATGTCAAATGAAGATATAACTATCTAATGAGTTTTTAGTCACTAAACAATTATTTATTCAAGTCTCATAGGACTCTCTCGTCTTCAGTATCCATCAGCCAGTCATCCTTCCTGACTGAGAATTTACTGTGTGGAAAGCACTAGGAGCTATAGAGCTCCAAATCTAACAGAAGAGACATGGATCCAGCCTTTATATACCACAATCTATTCATCTATGTCTACTTAGAGCCACAGATACCAGAATTACATGGCTATGTTAGGCTGAGAACTATAAAGACTGTCTAAAGAGAAAAGAAGAAATACCTTCATTCTTAAGAATTCAGTTCTATTTTATAAATACTTACTGAGTATCTGCAATGTCAGACACTCTGTTAGGGGCAGGGAATATCAAGGTGAATAAGACATTCCCAATTCCCAATGTAACTTCTGCTACCCACAAAGTCATTGCAATAAATGTTATGCATAATAGAAAAATAAATCAAACATAGCTTTTTAAGCATGGTTTTTACTCCCTACCACCACCGATGTTCTTTGCAGAACAGCATGAAATAATGTTATATTAAACTTAGAATACATACACATATAATTTAGTATTAACTAAATACTTCTTTATATTAGAATAGATGCCATGTTTAAGAAAGCTTAAATTTTTTTCCCATAGACTGGGATAACAGTACCATGATTAAATTTTATTAACAGTACACATCAGCCAAGGTTATGGAATGGGAAAAGTTGTGGAAGTTGTTCCCATAAGGGATAAGAGTCTGAAATACATTTGGCCCAGCCATAACACTCCATTAGAATAGAGATCTGAGCCCATACTTGCTTAGAGGAAATGGGTCTTTAAAAAACAAATGAACTATATGAGGATTGGAAGTCTGGGGGCGAACACTGGTGCAGGTACCCGTGTTTAAACCTGAGACCAACAGGGTAACACAGAACCCCTTGGGAGACAATTACTCTGAGTAAAATATACCAAAACGGAGCACATATGCCAAAGACAACAGGATTCACTCATTCCAAACTTTTCTAGGCTTGACCCAGTGTCTCTTTAAATTATCATCAGTATGGTATTTAATTAAATTTCAGATTAAAATGGGGCTGTGAATTATCTTGTGACTCTAGCCACCATTTATAACAGAAATTCTGTTCAAAGAATAAGAAAATTTTTTGAAGCTGGGTCTATACTCAGTAATTACCTGAATAAAATTAAATAATAAATAAAGGGGAAATTAACACATTTTATACATTTTGATCTTAGCAATATATTTCACAGCAATGCATTAAGAACACACTTCAAAGGAACCGCTTATTTACATTTTTCTTTTTATCATTTAAATATTTTTATTTTAATATTTGATTATATGACTATAATACTGCTCAAATTTTTCCTAGATCAAGCAACCTATATTCCTAAAATGATAGTATTTGTGAATCACAATTGTAATATACTATTAGGCAAATGATTGAACCATAGTTTAACCATAAACACTACTAACTACATAAAAAACAAGAGTAATATTTAAATCAGATTCTTAAATCCATAAAGTAAGCATAAATTTAAAATTAATCATAGTTTTGTAAAATCTGGGTATCAATTGCATAATAGCTTGTTTTGTTTTCTGGGAGAAATGGATGCTACAACAATTAGCTTTAAACAAGTACTACAAAAAAGACTTAAGTCTCATATATGAACAGGCATTTGAGAGTCTTTGATTTATTAATCTAATGGCTAGCATTTATAAAATTACTAGCTAATAAATGAACTCATTTTGAACATAAATGCAATAAGTGTGGAATGCCTTGAAGTCTCTGACACCACTAAGTAAATAAATACTTTGTTGAATTGGTAAAATTCCTCAACCTGGTGATAATGTAGTAGAGACTAGGGTGGCTGCCCTTCTTTTCCTTCCATCTCTCCCCCCAAAAGACTGCTTTATGTTCATGTTTTCAAGCTCTACAAGGAAGAGTTGGTATATTACTGGACATGCAATGGAAATGTAATAGAGTTTCATGTTCCACAATGCATTATGATGATCTTGGGGTTGCTGAGAAATAGTTAAAAAACAAACCAAAAAACAAAAAAATACTGCCACCATCATTTGAAATTTATTTAACTGAAAATTTCCCCAACTAACCTTAGAATCACTTTATTTCAAGTAACAGTTACAACAGAATACACAAGGTTTGGGGTGATTGTTGGAATCTATCTAACCTTCCCTGGCAATTTATTTTGAGTAACACTACCTAAGGTAAATGAAATATCACAGTTAGTGGCTAAAAACTAACTTCATGTTAAGATATATCACTAACAATTTATCCAAATGAATACTGTTTTCCCCATATTATCACTGGAGTTGTGTTTTTTTTTTTTTCAAGGAAAGATTTGTCCTGAGCCAACATGTTGCCAATCTTCCTCTTTTTTTTCCTTCCCCAAAGCCCCAGTACATGGTTGTACATCCTAGTTGTAAGTCTTTCTAGTTCTTCCATGTGAGCTGCCGCCACAGCATGGCAACTGACAGATGGGTGGTGTGGTTCTGTGACCAGGAAGCGAACCTGGGCCACCAAAGCAGTGAAAGCACCAAACTTTAACCACTAGGCCATCAGGGCTGGCTCTATGAGTGTTCTTTATGCTCATTTTTCAAGCTCTGCAAGGAAGAATTGGTATATTACTGGACACATTTCCTATTTCTCTCTGAGGTGTCAGTGAAAATGCAGTCTCCTTTATTTTCCATTCATTCATCATTTATCGAAAACCTGTGTTATGAAGATTAAATGAATGACTGGGCATAAAGCACTTAAGAGTGGGGCCTGGCACACAGAAATCATTACCGAAGTATGTTAGCTATAAATTACCACGTGCCAGACTCTGTGTAATACACAGGTCCTTTCCAGCTCTAGAATTCCTGCAGCTGGAATGTAAGACTAGATACCAGCGGGTTATTGAGCTACTCCCAGAAAGGGCTTTAGTGGCCAAAGTCATCCAGCTGCAGACACTATTCCCTTACCCACTTTAGAAGTCAAGTTCTGTTTTTAAAGCAATTCATATATTCTCTTTCTCTGCCTGTTTACACACATTGATTTTCTTTTACTACTGATCTTATCAGATACTACTCTTTCTGACACTCTGTGACCTGTTTCTATATACAGCTTACATAGGCAGGAATATTATTTAGCAGCTCATTTTAAAGAACACTTTATAATATGGTCAACTTTTATTTCTCTAAACCACATTTCTTTCAGAACACCAGAAAAAGTAAACATTTGGACTATTGAATATTATTCATCAGAAGTAACTTGCTTCCCTCATACCCTCTTAAGATATGCTCTGGATCCAATAGTCATCCTTGAATACTTCTCCATCAGTATTCCCCAAAGCACAGAGAAAGATTTTTGCACAATATACAATTTTTTTTTGTTCTTAAGTATATATATAAATGCAAGAAACAAAGTTTTCTCAAAAGTGTCATGAGATAATTTAATAAACTGATAGATCTAATAATATTTCTCATTAAAATATATACAGACATTTGAAAATATTGATATGACTATGCTTTACAGTTATGGTTCTACAAAAATCTGCTGTATGTTTACTGGCGAAACCTGCCAAAAAATTAACAATTTGTAAGAACTTAACATTCTCCCAGCTTCCTGCCAGGCTCAAAAGACATGAGTCTCATGTAAGACATTTATGGAGTTATCGTCTGTTCAACTTCCTCCTAAGTCAAGCAACCTTGAGCAAGTTAATTAACTTCTGTACACCTTAGTTTCTTCCATAAAATGAGCATAACATACTACAATGACTAAATGAAATATCATTGTGACCTATAGAATCTGCCTTACAGATGCCTCTCTCTTCCTTTTCATTCCCTCTGTCATTCTTCCAACCAAGGCCTTCCATCTTCTTAGCTCAGATATTTTTCAAATTCAATGAAAAACAAACAAACAAAAACTTATTTTTGACACTATCAGACCTAACACTACCATTATAGTAGTTTATGTGTTATATATATTCCCCCCAAAGCCCATATATTACATTTTAAATAATTTATATTTATATGGAGGAGCTCACTGCTCAGAATACTGTACTAAATTTTGCAAAGTAAATAACCTCATTCTCATGATATGCTTACAGTCCAATTACCATCTTTTATAAACATTCAAATTTTCACAGCTAAGAATTCTCTCAAAGTGATAACACCTTCAGAGTTTGTGCTTTTGTGTGTATAGTCTTACTGTGTTTGATTGCAAAAGCCTCCAAAACAGCCATATAATTGGCCTAGACACATGCTGCCAGCTAGGTGTGGTTTAACCATAAAACATTATTCTTGCCATCCTGAGCACACGGCCTCTAGAGGACAGTCTGAACAGAAACGCCAGTGTGCAGCGGGGAAAGTGCAAGTGTGGTCATGCTTTATTTCAAAAATCCCTAGCTACTTTCCTACATTAAAATAATGTTTCACAGGGAGTTGTAACAGAGAGGACTTAATATTAAGATATAGCTTCTATACATGAATATTTCACATGGCTTTCTGTCAAACATAAACTTTTATGTGTTAGAACTAGCTACTGAAATGTGTTAGTGACCTATCCCTCTCCCCAGGGTGGAAAGCCCACCCTCGTGTTTTTTAGGGTTGGTTAGACATAAATGAATCATAAACTTCATTGGGTACAGTTGGGCAAATTACAATCTACCTAAATTTAATTCCTACATTTATGAAATAGGGATAATCTGAACACAAATAAAACACCTAGGGCCCCTGAAGAGGAAAATAAACAATCAAAACTAGTAAACTGAAAGGCTGTCGATTACATGACTGATGTTCTCAATCAAATACTTTTAGAAAGTCTTTACTATTGGAATGTAGAAAGAAAGCACTGAATAGAAGGAAATCCACATCAACTTCACTTCAAAACAGAAAAGTGGACTCTAGTAAGATGAGAAAGTGTGATCTGATTTAAGTGTAAGGCTATGCCCCATTTTTCTCAAAGAAAAGGCAATAATAAGATTACCTGTATACCAGTTATTACGTGCCAGGCCCTATTCTAAGCACTTGAATATATATTAGCTCATTTAATTCTTACAACAGTCTTATGAAGTAGGTATTATTACGACCATTTTAGATAGGAGGAAACTAAGACACAGAAAAGTTAAGTGATTTGCAGCAAGATCATATAGCAAAAAGGTGGCAGAAAGAGATTCCAGCCCTGGATGTCTGGCTCTGGAGCACACACACTTAAGCATTAAACTTCAATGTATTTATTAATTTATTAGCTGACTTGAATGCTCTCATGGATATTGATGAAATGGCCAAATGACTGCTTATGTCAATTTATTAATGTAGTTTCTCATACAGATTTCGAAATCACACAGAAAAATATTAATCTAAAATAATTCTTCACTCTCACTTTCACGAAACAAATTTATTAAAAATTTACATCTGTATCTCCAATATCAATGACTTTAACATCACAAAGCCACTTTTTGAGTCATCCAGCAGAGTTTTCATTGCTTCTAAATTGTTTGAGATACATCACTTTTTTGAGTCTATGTGATGCTGTTCAACGTTAGGGAAGTTGATTTTTCATTTGTCTTGCAGGTTCTTTACAACAACAATCATTTACTATTTACTTTATAAACTAATCTTTAAAATGTTTATGGTAATATCCAGTACTTGTTATTTTGAGATCACATATCCAGGAATCATTATTAAATCCGTGTAAAACATAAAAGTTCGTTAACTCCTTTATATCAGTTGCATCGTGTGACCCTTATAAGCATTCCAAGCTAGCACTGCTTGAGGTCATTTCAGCTTTATGTTCCTTATTGAAGAGTACTTTTTTGTTTAAAAAAAAAAGGTAAAATAAATTGAGAGAGAAACTCATAATACAAGAAATGAAAGTAACTCCTTGTCTGGTAGTTAATTTTGGCAGAAACAAAACCTTTCCTGATGTATGATTTCCCTAACATTTGACAATCAGAAAAAAATTATGCACACACATACACAGAGTCAGTTGTAATTTAAACACGTCAACTAATTTCATCACCTTAAAGAAAGACACCTGGCACAGCGAGAGCAGTTCTATAATTAATATCAGAACCACTGAAAGTTTGTCATCTGAAAGATAGTTGTATTTTTTCAAAATGAAAATGTTTATCTGAGACCTAAAACAAAACAATGCAAATGATGTATATAATTTTCCACAGAAATACTGAGGTTGTTGATTAATATATGTATAACCAAATGAAATGTCCTTGTGAAATGAAAAACCACAGTTTTATGATGGTTTTCAAGGGACAGCCACTCCATTCTCACTTGAAACACACACACACACAGCATATAATCTCTTTTCCTTTCAATTTGTTATTTGCAACTATCAATAACCATTGACCTTAAAAGCACACATTTCTCTGAGGGATTCCAAAAAAATTCCTAGATCACTCAGTCCAAGAAATTTTCAATAAAATACATGGCAACTGTTGGCACTGAGTCAGGTAATTTAAAAATCACATTCTGTGTAGCATTTCACCTATTTAAATCCCAAACTCCTTTGTGCATTTTCACTTCATGTTAGTAATAATTACTGCCATTATTCTGGGAGCATGTACTATGTAACGAGGAATGTGCTGAATATTTGACGTCTGTTTGTTCTAATACTTATAAAGAGCTCAGATGCTGCACTTAATTGCTGAAGTAACAGAAGCTCATGTGGCTTGTCCAAAGCCCCCAGTTAAGAGGCTCCAAAATGCATACCCATTTTACTTTGGACCCTGACTCTATTTATTTATTATTTGGGGCCGTGTTCTAACCAATTCTTTGCACCTGTCTTCTCCCTCATTTAAACAGTATACGCCTTAAGGAAACTTTATACTAATATAACCATAGCTTCATTTTCTAATGAGAAAAACAATTCAATAAATATATATTTTTTAGCAAAATTTGTGATTATCTACATCGTAATACTGATAATATTGTACAGTTACTAAAACTTAAGTTCTCAGTCTCTTGTTTTCTGGGACCAAGTGGGATTGGTGCTATGGAAGAAGCACTCCCTGGAGGAGAGGGGAGTTGCTGGCAATACCAGAAGACAGTTTCTATGACCAATTAGAGAACAACTTTGATGAGTTCCAAAGGGACTGCCCTTCATTATCCCAGCTGTACAAATGCTCAAGGGAGTATGGAATTAGGGAAATGAGTGTTTAAAGTCAAGGAAAAAATGATTCCTATGGGATCCTTGGAGGATCCTAAGCTGCCTTCTTTTTGAACAAAAATAAACAGTTGATTTGGGGAGAAGGCCGCACACAGAATTAAAAACATTAACCCACAAGTAATTTTTAACTCTTTAAAAGTTGTAAAAGCTACCTTACATCCAAATGTAAATGTACTTAGGTCTCTATAGAATAAAATACCATAAAATGGCCAAGACTGGCTAGCTATTGACCAATGTCCTCCTCTTCCAGGGAACACAGCTGGATCACATTTCCCAACCTCTCTTACAGTTACATATGTGACAATATAATTGAGTTCAAGCCTTTAGAGTATGAACAAACAGAAGTGATGTATGCCATTTCCACACCTTACCTATAAAAATCTTCCACAAGACCCACCATGATCTTTCCCCTTGCATCAAAAGAGTCTCTGTCAGAAGACAACAGAAGCTTTGCCTTGAAGGTTAGACAACCAAGCCACAAAATGGAGGGACCTGGATCCCTGAAACACTGCTTAGAGGGAACTGCCCACTGATCAAGAATGCTTGCTTCAGATTTTATGCAAAGGAAGAATAAACTATTGTGTTTCAGCCATTATGTTTTGTTTGGTTTGATACAATGGCTAGCATTATCTTAACTCATACAAACACTATGATCATTTTTGTGACCCATTTGTGAAAAATCCTCCACAGTGAAATTCTAAATTTCCTAAGGAGTAGTTTGGGCTCTGATGACATTTTGACCTCAGAGTATTGTATGCAATTTGGATAAAATAAACATTAGAATTCCTTTACTTAGTCCAATACATTTATTGAAAACCCACTTTATGCTAGTATGCCAGGCACTATTCCAGGTTTTCTAAATATAGCAATAAATAAGATAAACTCCCTGCTCTCATGGATCTTACAACTAGTAGGTGGAGAGAAATAACAAAAAGATAATGAAGAAAATTGTCAAATAGTGATAAATACCTCATCCAACGAAGATTAAAAGAGACTGATGTGATAGTGACTGGATAGCCAGGGAAGATCTAAGATGAGATACTGAAGTGAGAAAATTGTTTTTTATATCTCACTTAGTTCCTAAGAAATTGTTCTAATCATACTATTATATGATACTATCATATATTTTATATGTGTATATAGATAATACATATATAATATATACATTTATGCACACATATACATATATATACACACAAACTTTTTATATATAACATATATTACATTCCATATATGTATAGAGTATATGTTGTAAAGTATACTTTATATATTTGTCTTCGTGTAAAATTGAGATAAGTTTAGTACATAACTAAGCCAAAGGAATATAATTACTAAAAATTTTACGAAAAATTCTTACACAAGTTAAAAACAAAATCAACTAAGTATCATAGTACCTTATGAAGCAAAGACAGTATAAAATATATTTAGAGTTGTTCACTGCCCTGTGAGTTGGAATAGCCAGGAGGTCAGTACAAGGTCTGACAAGACCAGAGGGAGTCAGGACAGAGAGAGATTCTATGCTGAAATCATGTAGGATAGCTGTGGTAATGATTTTGGATTTTATTCCTTGTGAGATGGGACGCCATCAGGGGTTTTGAGCACTCACAATTGTTTGCATCGTGAATTTAAAACATTTTTTTCTAAACTTTTAAATGTGAACATGTATTACTTTTGTTATAACAAAAATTTAAGAGTAATTCCACATAACTTAAATAGAAAAAGATATTTGTTACAACTTGTATCAAGAGATTGTCAATAAACAAGGGCATCATAGCTTGTCTTGATGGATGCACCATGGGTAGTGACTCAACTGTGAAGCTGTGTCTAAGTTATTGTTTATGAGTATATTGGCTATATAACATTATATACTGAAAAATCCCACCCCATTCCTCTTATATATATGTGAGACACACACACAGAGGAAACTACCTTAATTTTAAATGATATCTCAGATCTTACCTCTAATGGTTCATTTCTAGATTTCCTTCAAATTCTACCACAACTGCTGCTTTTCTAGTGATGAGTATTACAATTTGGCTAGACAATAATCTTTAAATCAAAAAATAATTATATGTTATCTCTCTTAAGTTACTAACAAAAATAGTAGGTATTAATTTTATGTGTCTAGTACATCAGTTTTTCCTTTTACTTCAATGATAAAGATATTCACTTTAGCATTTACTTCCAAGGACTTCAATGATAAGACATTTAATTTAACATTTATTTTCAAGGGCTTTGTGTGTCAACGCTTGCACACCAGATAATTTCATTGCTTTAGCTCTGTCTGAAGGGCACCATGGGAGAACTGACTGAACATTTGTGGTGCATTACTCATTGCCCAGGGCCAGCAGAAATATATACTGCATAAATTGCAAGACGTCTAACAGATTTTTCTTTTTCTCTTTCCTTCATCTTTCCCTTTTTTTTCTTTTGTTTAGACCAGTAAACCTTACACACCATATCATCAAATGAATAGTGTGAATTACTAAGACACAGTCAAGCACACATTACCTCATAAGAAGACTCCTTCCTAACACCCTCACTTCTGTCAATGCTTCAGCATTTTTCATGACCTTCTCAGTCATCTGCAAAGATTTATTTACATAATCAATTGAGCAACTCTCTTAGAAAGCACATTCTTCCTAAATTAATACCAGCATTTAGTATTCTATCACCCTATTAAGCTTTTACTTTCCTCAAACTTCAACAACTTTCTCTGGACTTTTCTGTTGTGTGTATGTGTGTGCCTATTAATTTATTATCCCAAGTTTAAATTAAGGAAATAGAATAGCATTAATCAAGATACACTAAGGGAACCTGATGACGGGTCTAAATATCATCTGTGGTGTCAACACACACACACACATACATACACACACTAATAACTCGAAAATGTCTTTAGATATATAGTTTAACTTCCATAACCTAGAAGTTACATAGCCTTAATTCACATTCAGCAACAACAAGAACTTACAAAATTAATCAAGCTCCCACTATGGGTGTGAACACTCTGAGAGGGGATTTTCAAACATCATCCCACTTCACTCTAGTGCACTGCCATTGTCCTATCTGGCTTCTTGCAACAATCTCTTATTTCCTTTCAATCTCTTCTCCATGTTGCAGCCAGAGTAAACTTTTAAAAGTTGATAGAAAAATACATACCTGATCACGTCAATCCCCTGCCAAAATTCTTTTAGTGGACTCTCTTTACCTTCAGGAAAAAGTTTACACTCCTAACCACTGCACCACTATTTTCTCCTTTTGATCTTTCACAACCTCTCTGACCCTCATTCTCTGTACTAGACACATAAAGCTATTTATTGTTATTTAAAATGTCACACTTTGTATCTCTCTCCTGGATCTTTGTTGTTCCCTCCTCCTAAAAGAACACTTTCACCTCAGGGCTGGCTAATTCTCTGAACTCTTCTGGAGGTTAGAAGTTCTTGTAAGATGCTCCTATGACACCTAAAATGTTGCCTGTCACAGAATTTAACCACACTTTACAGTAGCTGCTGATTTAACAGTCCAAAGCTCTCTCTAGAGGAGTCCAAAAGGAAATATCTTCCTTTTTCATCACTCTTTCTCTTGCCTCAAAGTGCCTAAAATATAGTCAGTACTTAATAAATATACAAATCATTGAACTATTAACCCTAGTTTAGAGTTGATACTGAGGCTAAGAGAAACTGAACAAGGGCTGGCTGATCCCAAAGTTCTCTCCCTTTCCAATTCTATAGTCACCCCTTTCCACCAGCAATTACAGATAGGATTGCAAGAATAAAATGAAAAGAGACAGAAGAGGGATGAAATTATACTAAACCTAGGCTAACAGTAACTATAGTTAAGCAATACATTTAGTTTGGATTTCCTAGAAGTCAGGACAAAAAAGTTAAGGACAAAACTTCTGGACTCAAAAATTTTGACTTCCTATCTATAGATTCCAACAGAGCAGCCTAGAAGATGAAGAGTTTTTGAATGCTACTCAGAACTGTAAGATTCATTCATCTACTTAATTAACAAGTGTTTACTCACTTACTGCAGTGACCCAGGCATTGTTACGGGAGCTAGTTATATGGCAATAATTGGGACTGGCAAAGTCCCTGCTCCCTGGAATTTACATTTCTGGAGGCAGGAGGGCTTGAGAGTGGAATGGGAAAGAAGAGATAACTAACAATAAACAAATAAAATAAATATAGATATCAGTAAGTACTGTAAAGACAATACTAAAAACCAAGGGTAATTTAATGAATGGTGATGGTTGGGAATGGGGAAGCTATTTTTTTTAATTTTTAGTTGATTGAGGTATAATTGCATACAATAAAATGCACAGATTCCAGATGTACAGTTTGCATCTTGACATTGCATATACTGGTGTAACCAACACACTGATCAAGATGTTTAGGCAATTCGCCTCATCTCAGAAGTTCCCTTATGCCTCTTTCTAGTCAATCATCTCAGCCCTCCACCCACCCAACAGCAACCAACCACTGTACTGATTTCTGTTCTCACAGATTATTTTGCCTGTTTTTGAACTTCCCATAAATGGAGTCATATAGTATGTTGTTTTTTGTGACTGACCTTTTTTGGCTTAAAATAGTGGGGTTTTTATTTCCAGGTGTACATCATTATATTTCAATTTCTGTATAGATTACATTATGTTTACCACCCAAAGACTAATTACAATCCATCACCACACACATGTGCCTAATCATCCCTTTTGCCACCCTCCCTCCCCCGCTTCCCCTCTGGTAACCACCAATCCAGTCTCTGTCTCTGTGATTGTTTGTTGTTTTTATCTTCTACTTATGAGAGAGATCATAGGGTATCTGACTTTCTTGGGGAGGCTATTTTAGATTGGGCAACCTGGGAAGGCTGCTCTGAGAAAATGACATTTGAGATGAGAGATGAATAAATACAAAGGTTCCAGCAAAACAAAGATCTGGGGGAGAGCTTTACAGACAGGAATATCAAGGGCAAAGGCCCTAAGGCAGGAAGAACCTAAGTGACTGGACGGTAGAGAGTGAGAATGTTGAGGGGGAGAGTGGTACATATGAGGTCAGACTAGTAGAAACTATTCCTACTAAAAAGTAGGTTTTTTAAGTGCAATGGGAAACCACAGGGCTTTTTAAACAGGCAATTAAGAAGATCCAGTTATGTTTTATAAGATCATTCTGTCAGGGGCATTGGGGAGGGAGAATGGGTTCTAAGGGGTTAGAATGGAAGTGGGAAGACAAGCTAGGATGGAGTGAGGTGTGCCATCTAGACTAAAGCAAAGAAACTTAAAAATGACCTTTCGAAACCTAACCTGATGAAACTTAGATGGACCTCTGTAATCAACTGTTTAACTTCTTCAAAAGATAAAAATTCTATCTACTTAAAGTACCATAAAGGTAATTAGTTATGTGTCATTGATTGCTATAATACTTTAGTAATTAGTTCTGGCCTCTTATAAGTTATATGGGTGCCTAAACAAGGTTCCAAGGAACAGGGGGTCAGATTATAAAAATACTCAAGTTATTATAGAGTAATAATTTATTAAATATCCTAGCCAAAATGAATACTTATTTTTGACCATGTACCTAACCAGAGATTAGGATTAGGAGGTAATAGATTATGATGTGAAATTCTGGAAAGAATATATGGCTAGTTCCAACCTGTCTGTATGACTCAAGAAAATCATTTTAATTCCTTGCAGTTCAATTTCCTCATTAGTGTAGAACAGACATAACAAGGTCTGTCCTACCCACCTCACAAGACAGTTGTGAGAATGAATGGAGGACAGATGTGAAAGAATTCTAGTAATATAAAACATTATGCAAATGCAAGTTTTTGTATAAAAGTACAATGATAGACCTGGAAGGATTTTTAGGGATTCATTTAGCATAATCTCCTTATTTCACAGTTGTGGGAACTGATGTCAAAAAAGGTGAACTAGCTATGGCACTGCTAAAACTAGAGTCCAGATCTTACTTTTACGTAACAGAAAAAAAATTAATTTGAATAGTTTCCAATTTTTCTACAATGTAAATTGTAGCACTAATATTTTTAAATAAGTATGCTGAAAAAAACCAAAATACTAAAAGGGAAAACTAATTTGAAATTCATTATTAATGATTTATAATGTTGTATAAACCGAAATTAACATAGGATTAATTTTAACTTCAATTCCATGATATATGTATATTAAAACAATGATTGCTCTTAGAAAAGCATATAATTTTCATAATGCTAGATGATCAAAGTCCCATCACTTGAGGCCACAAGCATCTTTACCTGCTTTATGTCACTGAATTATATTAAAAGCCTTCAAAGATAGTTTGATCTTCAATATAATCCATGTTAATATTCTTTCTAAATAAAGTGTCTGAGTGTCTAAAACTTCATATCATCCAAAATTCCTAAGCATATGGGGTATGCATATGTAGATGTTAAAAAATTACATGACTTATTATAACAAAATTCTGATACTTAACAATGTTAATCCTAATTTATCATTAGGCTTGCTAATGTAAATATTCAGTGGTTGATGTTTCCTGGCTCCTTATCACCTTCAGTCTTTATATCCTATTCAGTTTCATCTAAGTTTATCCAACCATGGGGGGAAAAAATCTTCCCAAGGTGAAATAATTAACTACTAATTCTGAACTTAATGACGTTTGCCTATATCTGTATTTTCGTACTTTTTATTAATTCATCTCTCACACATTTAATAAGTATTTATTAAATGGCTCTTTCATGTTAAACATATCCTAGGCATTCCAGATAAAGTGCTGAATCTAACAGACGAGGTCCCTACTCTCATGAGGCTTACATTTCAATGGGGGAAAGACATAACATCAACAACAAAAAGTAAAAACATAAACAACAAGAACAACAAAAACATAATAATAAATGCTTGGTAGAGAATTAAAATATTATGATGTAATAGAAATGCCTGAGTGGCTACTTTGGATTGGCCTGCCAGAAGACTTTCCTATACCTGAGATCTGAGAGTCAAGGAGCCAGTCAGATTAAGATCACAGGAGATTGAATTCAGGCAAAAGAAACAACTAGTCTGGTCTGTTAAATGAACAAAAGGAAGGTCAAGGCAGCTGAAGTAGAGAGGATAAGAAGGAGATTAGTACAAGATGAAGTAAGAAGAGCAAGCCTGAGCTAGAGCATGTGTGGCTTTGCAGAGAGTGGAGATTTTATTCCAAGTGCAATAGGCAGTTACTGAAGAGTTTTAAAAGAAATGCCATGGTCTGATTCATATTTTATAAGATAAGTTGGGCTGCTATATGAAAAATGATATGGAGAAGGGCAAGATTCAAAATAAGAGGAACATTAGAAGTCAACTGCAACAGTCCAGGTGAGAAGATGATGGTAGATTGGACCAGGATGATAATAATGGAGATGGAGAAAAGAGCATGAATTCACTATAAGGAGGGTAGAATAAACAAGACTTACTGAAGAATATGGAGTTTTGGGCAACCTGAAGAACCAGAGATAATTCATAGGTTTGGGGCTTCAATATCTTATTAGAGGATAATGCCAATGATGGTGAGATGAAGAAATTTGGAGCACCATAAGAGTTTGTTGCCTGTTTGGTTGGTTGGTTCATTGGGTTTATGTTTTTGGTGGTGGTTGGGAGAACACTAAGGAGTTATATTTTGGCCACGTCAAATCTGAGATGATAACATCCACATCAAGATATCTAGTGAGCAACTGAATATACAGTCTTGAATTTTATTATAATCAACCAGTGGATGTCTGATTTAGGGGGGAAAACTTTGTACAAGTTTTCACCTGTTCATTAAGTGCTTACATGTTAATATGTACAAAAATAATAATCAATGATGATCAAGATAATTATGATGATGAGGAAGAGGATATTTTGATCCATACTGTGATGGAGTAAGGATTCTTGAAATCAATAAACAGATGGGGTAACAAGACATAAAAAGTCTCAAGTTTTCTCTCCCTTTTGAGCTAAGTGCTAGGTATACATAGCAAAAAAAAAAAAAAGTAGCCCCACAGGAATGTAAAATACTTTGATATTTTAAAGTAAAGTTAGCTTAAACATCTAGAATTTTGCTCACAGAATCTTTTAAAGAACTTAAGAAATACCTAGTGCGTCCTCCAAATGTATAAACCTAATAAAAGTTCAGGTGAGATATGAACTGACTAGATGTTTGTCATTTGCCTTTGTAAATAAAGTCTTTTCTTTAATGTTTTCAATTTTATCAATAGGATTAATGAATCTCGTGAGATGGAAATCTTCTTTCTTTTACATCTTAACTCATAGAACTCAAAGATTAGAATCAAGAAAAACTAAATAGTATCCAAGAGACCAATAAAAAAACACATCAAGCAAATCAGACATAAACTCTTGATTTCTTTTGTGTGTCCTCTTCCCTTGAAGGCCATGGTCTGACATCTTTTATTCTCTGATGCTTATAAACTAGGTATCTTCATATCAAACTAGATATATGCATATCTCATATATGACCGAACAAGGCTTATTCTAATGTGTTCTACCAACTATGGAAAACTGGGGAATGAAAAATGTATTCCAATTAAGGAAAACTGGAGAATAAAAAATGAAAAGTAATGGAGGTGGAAAATAATCTCTAGTAAATGCAGAGACAGTAAATTAAGACATCTTTAATTCCAAAATGAGTAAGTGCCTTACATAGTGAAAGGAGGGGAAAGGGGATAAATTACACAATTGCCAAGAATTCTATATATTCCAGTTAATGATGGTTCAAATCTCCGAGATATTTTGAAGTGAAAAGAACAAAAAAAATAATAATAATAATATCTAATCACCTTTAATTCAGAAAAAGGGGAATGGGGTGTCAATCTGAGTGTCAATGGGGTGTCAATCTGACTGAGAAGTCAGGCAACAGGACACTGTTTCACTTATCTCAGTGCAGATGACTGGCTGTGTGTGTGTGTGTGTACACGCACATTCAGGCACCTGTGGCAGGGTGGGGGGAATGAGGGGAGAGCAAGGATTAACTACATCCTTAATATTACCAACCTAAATCCTCCCTTCCCAGGGTGGTTAGAGTCACCAGGTACCTTAGGAGAAAATCTTGAAGTGTTCAATCTCACAATTCCTAAAGGGTTCCTCAGGGTTTTGTGTGCAAGAGGAAGCTTATATAAGTGTCTCCCTTTAAGTCAGTGATAAGACAAGAAAACACTTGGCCTACATCACAGCATGTTTAGTTGACATGGTTAGTACATTACTATGTTAGAAGAAGGCAAGTGCCTTGCTCGGTTGATTTGGGGAAAACAATTCTGAAAGAACAATGGCTATTCTGGGGGAGGCATGGGAAGTAAGAGAAGGAGCCAATAAAGCTAGATTTAGGAGCTTTTATGCCACTTTTCAGTCAAGAAACTTTAGCCTGAAGTTGGTCACTTTTTAAAAATTGAAATATAGATGATTTCACTGAGAAACAGCCTAACATAAAATATGTTACACTTAGCATACAAGAATTTCAGTGCTAACACCTCTTTTGGCACAGATTCTCAATTTATATTGCATGCAAATTTTGAGGGGAGGGAGAATGAACTCATGGCTTAAGAATCTGGCAACTGCTTAAATTTCACTGTAAAGAAGCATCATTAAGAAGCTAGGAATCTGAGTCACTTAATATCAGGCTTCAGCTAAATTCTTAAATGGTTACATAACACCACTAATTTTTAAGCACAAGAAAGGGTTTTTTTTTTTTAAAACGTCAAGGCTTTAGGATTTCCTCTTTTTTCATACTACAAAAATGTCTTGTCTGACCCTTCCATATATACATATATATTCTACATTCCTTATTGCTTTTTTCTTGAAGAATGAAAGATCCTCACATCTTCTGATAGATGCCCATTATTAACCTGACTCTCCAAGAGCATGTATTCCTTTAGGTTAAGTAACTCATCTCTCTATGATAGTGCTTCATGTTTACAAAATAAGGTAAAATATGAGGAATTCCACTGCGATGATTAAAATATCACTAAAATCCCAGTTGGTTCACACATTATGAAATAACTGGATTAAAAATTAAAAACCATGCTTTAAATCCTGGATGCTTCACACCATACAGGTAACACATTTGAATGAATAACAAAAGTTTTCACTCAAGCTTTGACATTTTGACATGAAGTAGATATAAATTTTAAATTGGGGAAAATGAATAAAGAACATATGTTTGAAAATTAATTTAAAAAATCTTTTGAACTTCTATAAGATTTTGTTTCCCAAAATTTCTAAAATTAGAAAAACAAATATATATGTTACCTGGTTATTATTAACGAAAGGCACCCTTCTATGAGAACAAGTATCACAAACAACTAACATTAATCTGCTTAAGCTGTAAGAGATTCTTTCCCTAGCATTTTAAGAGATGAAAAGAACCAGATAAAAGAAGATATTATCATAACAACATATAACACTGTGTTTAGAGCAACAAGAAAGCAAATATCCAGGTCCCTCTTACATGCTGAGCATTAAATTATCTTTCACAAAGCAAAAGATTTTTTTTGACCGATAAAGCAATATGTACAGTAAAAAGGTACAGAACTCCCACATCCTGGCCTTAAACTGTTCTTCTTATAAGAAAGCAGCATTTATGAGCCCCATAATGACTATTTTAAATCCCCTGAATCACATCGCAGTAGCAAAACACTGTGTAGCATAATATATAATGGCATATTTCAATATGACCCAAAATTCCATGCTTCTACAATCTATATTAAGTTGTGAGCAAATGAAAGCATTTCCACCTTGATCATTTCTCTAAGTAAAGGTTAACTAGAAAGGCCAACCTTAGGAAGAAACAGAATACATACCATGATATAGTCTCTTTCGTTAGAAAAGGCAAGAAGAACAGATTTAGATTAAGACTTGTTGTATAAAAGCTGAAAGCATAGAATTTGTATCCACATAATGAACTGATGTCTCCTCTAAAGACGTCAGATTGCTGTTCAGCTAAACTATCTAAAAATACCTCCTTGCAAACACACACACACACGAAATGACTACACAGACAGGTCTTACTAAGCAGCTCTACTTGCACAAAATCACTTAATAAGTGGGGAAAATTTTTCAAGTACTTAAGGAAAATTTAACAGGAATTTTTCATAGCAACTATGATCCTTTACAAGCTATTTTGAAAACCAGTACCAATTTGCTAAAAAGTAGTTAATGAAGGATCCTAAAGCAAATCATAACTGATCTAAGATATCCAACAGAGGATCCTGTTCTATGAACTTAAAATTAAATAAAGAAAAGTAAATCTTTGAATCACTCTATGAAAACTATTCATGGCCAGCCCAGTGGCGTAGTAGTTAAGTTCTTACACTCCGCTTCAGTGGCCTGGGGTTCACAGGTTCGGATCCCAGGCATGCACCATGCACCGCTTATCAAGCCACGCTGTGGCGGCGTCCCATATAAAGTAGAGGAAGATGGGCACAGATGTTAGCCCAGGGTCAATCCTCCTCAGCAAAAAGAGGAGGATTGGCAACAGATGTTAGCTCAGGGCTAATCTTCCTCACCAAAAAAAAAAAAAAAAAACTATTCTATTTAAAAATCAAGAAAGGTGAAATTTTCTGGCTGGAAAAATGGGAATCGAATTTATGGATGCCACTGTGTGCCTAACCCTATGCCAGATATGTAATCCCTACAAACAACCTACAAAGTATGCCTCATTAAAAGCACTTTATAGAATAGAAAAATGGTTCAGAACACTTAAGTAATCTGCTTAATGTCACACAGCTACAAAGAAGAGGTAGGATTCCAACCACGTATGAATGGCTCTAGAGCATTATAATGCAGCATCGATAACAGACATTCACAGAGGCTTCACAGTTTGAAATAAGATTCTGAAAGCATTAACTCTTTATATTTTCCTTATTTAAACCTCAAGTTTTTTATCTGTAAAATAGGGAGAATCTCACTTCACTCCTAGGATTGTTTTCATGATTAAAGAAAATAATATATGTAAAGCACTTAGTAAAATAATTATAACTATTTCTGTAATTATTAATAATCTTCAAAACAATGCTATGAGGGAGAAGAGTATTACAATCATGATCTCCATTTTGAAGTGAGAAAACAGAAACTTGAAGTTAAATGACTTGCCTAACAGCTGCACAGCTAGTCAACATCACAACAAGGACTCAAAGCAAGGTCTTTGTACATAAACTATTTTATGGTTTTACTACACAAAAAACAGAGCTGGAATAGTTCCTTCCTATTACTATGGGGAAAGGTTCACAGTTTACATAAAAAGGATTTTGCTTTAAATTTAAATGTCTCTCTTAGCACACTTGAAGATGATATGCAATGAGCACTGTTAATAAGTGAGTTTTGCTACACTATGACATTTCAGTATGCATCCTGTTTGCTCTCAAGCTCAGGGTAACATTTCAAAGCCACTCATTAACTTTATTATAAACCAAGTGAAGGCAATATCTTTTTCCACAGCATCTTTGGATAACACTTAAAGGAGGGAACAAAATAGAAAAAGAAGTAATGTATACAATCATGGCTAACAAAGCCAAAATTTGATACATATGCCTTGAAGGATGTTCTCTAATCCTGCCTACTACAATGTGCCGCCCCCATCATCTTACTTACAGAGAATGAAGACTGAACCCAGTGCCATTCACACTGCCAAGAAAAGACCATTCTAAATGCTAGGAGACCATAATCATTGGATTTCAGGTCACTCTATTGTGGCCAGGTTAAAGTATATTTTAATACAGCTTTCTAAAAGGTATAATTATATTCAACAGTTCCAAGAATATGTGTTATAGTGATGTGTTATAGTGACATTTCGTTGTCACTATACGAAATGTCAAAATTTTAATTAAGATGGACCTAATTATTATTCTTTTTTCTGTATTTTAAATGGCTAAGACAATGTTGCTAAGTCTGACTGAGAAACTTCTTTCATCAGACTATATGCTAAAGTTAGCTCCTTGTAAATTACTTATCTAACTGGAAACAAATTAAGAGAGCAATCATGTCACCCAAACAATATGTCAAAAACTGGATTCTTTTCTATATTCAAGTCTAAAAAACAGAGTAATGTGAAAGACCTCTGGAGAACCACACAGATGGGAAATCTCAGATAAGCACCGTGACCTTCCCGTAAAAGGTTAAATTAACAAGAGAAAACTTGCGTGGAAAGAGAGAAAGAGTAATTCTTCAATACAAAATTGTATTCTTGCAATTCTGGCCAAGCTTGAAAGGAAATACAATATATTGCTTTTATTTCCTTCAAGATCAAGTGGGATGGTAGTTACTACATCACACATATGAAATCCCTTTGAAACTTACACTAAAGAAAATCAACTCAATGTAGGGGGAGGAATAACCTGTTCTCAAACTTTCTGATGAGAATTACAATCCACAGGACACACAGAAAACAAGGAATTTGTCCATCCTCACAATAATGTACTAGGAGCAAAGTTAAGATACTTCATGCATCCTCCAAAAATAGATCTGGATGTGCACATGTCTGGGTGTGTATATGTGTACATGTACAAGAAAAGACCTCCACTGGCTCCACCTTGTATTAGCTCTGTGACTTTGGGAAAGTTACTCTACCTCTCTATGCCTAATTTCTTTATGTATAAAAGGACAACATACTTATATTATTGTGAGGATTAAATGAGATAATATATGAAAAGAGTTTAGAACACTTATTACCTAGAACACAGGAAGCCTTCAATTCTAGCTAATGACATTATTACTGTTATTTTTTTTAACTCTAATACAAATGGGTAAACAGATGGCTGCTTGCTGAGATGAAACTGTAGAGGAAAAAAAGCAAATCAACTTAAGGACATGTCATCTAGGCAAAGGGAAAACCTGACAGTCTCTGACCCACTTGTGTGACATTTAATTTTCCTTACCTCTTGAATAATAGAGGATAAACAATATCTTTAAAAAACATAAGAATTGTGCTTATTATGGGCCATGCGTTACTCTAAGCACTTTATAGGTTTTACCTCATTTAATCTTCACACAACCCTATTATCTCCATTTTACAAATGAGGATTCCAAGTAATAGGGAAGCTAAACAACTTAGGGTGACAGAGAGAGTGAGTGGTGAAGCCAGAATAAAAATCCATGTTCCTGGCTCTGGAGCCCTCCTCTGACCAATAGACTACAGCTCTTATTAATCCCTTCTTTTCATGTAACTTCACAAAGGTTATAGCTGGTCAGATTACAGTTTTCATTATTACATGTACAAACTATTTCCTAAACTGGTTTATTTTTATAGATAGGTTACTGGAAGTAGTTTCACCTTCTAAGTGAAATCCACCTCCTCCCATACACTGCTAAATTCTGAGTTCCTGCGGATCCCCAGGTAGTTATCTCAATATATTTCAGTATTCAGGTTCCTTTAGGGGTGAGAACAACAGCCTCATATAATTACAAGCATACAGTATTGAAACTAATGTGAGAGCAGGGCACCTTCAACTCTATTTCACCCTGGGCTTCTTCAAACCCTGTATTCTAGTTCTTCTGGACAACTCTGATATGCTGCTTAAAATCTCCAAAATCCATTTGCCTGAAATGCCCTTATTCCTATGTTCACCCATATCCACCTAGTGAGCCCCAGCTGCCCCTGAACGTTCCTCTGTTAGACCCCATACATAACACGTAGTGCACCTGTCAGCAGATCTCTCTCCTGCAACTATTCTGTGAGCAACTCTAAGACAGAGGCCAAGTCTTAGTCATGATCAAATAACCAAAATCAAACACAGAACATATTTTCCTCCAACAAGGAAACTGGCAAGACTAATAGCATATCTAGTTCCACAACTATCTGCACACTACCACTACTGTAACATACAAATGTACTAAACACAATTATACTAATGTGGCTAATACCACACAGCATTGATTCTAAGATGCACAATTTCTTTTTTATTTTAACATCTTTGAAATCGGGATCCATCTTATAATCAATGAAAAGAAAACACCGGGTCACTTAAAGTAAGGTGAATCAACCAGTGGTGCCTTAGATTTGATAAAAAATGGTATTTTCATTAAAATAATACACAATCAAATTTTTAAGGAAATAACCCCAGGGAATTCTTGATCCTTCCCACCTGCTCACATAAGATAGAAGTGAGAAATGATTTAGTCAGCTATGTCTAGATCAATAGAGATGGTCTGACTACTACCCACCCAAAATGAAGACCTAAAATGAAGCTTGTACTTCAGAAACTTAACTCGTGAACATTATAATCCCACAGTGATACCCTAGCCACACCACACTTTTATTTCACTTTATTCTACCGTTGTTAATGGCTTTCTAATTATTACATGAACCCACAGCATTAGGTCAAAACTCTTTGACCTGACATTCAAAGGCTTCTACAGCCTGACACCTGTCTCATCAACCTACGTTCCACCAGATGCCCCTCCACCTCAGCCAAACTGATCTACTCACTGTTCCTCGATTGCACATGAATGCTTTTGATTCAATGTTTTATCTCATTCTGTTTGCCTTACAAAAATTCCTCCCATTTCCTTTTTTCTTCACATCTTGCTAATGTCCTACCCTTATTTGTGGCACAGCCCAAGTCTTATTTCCTTCTTCATGGAGTACTCAAATTACACGTGATACTCCTGCCTGTGCACTCCTGTGTATTTTTTGTCCATACTGCTCACGCAGCATTTAAACATATGCTACTCCAACCAGATGCAAAATTTTCAAACCATATTTTTAAATCTCTTTTATAGAAATCTGAAGAAAACATTCAAGATACACTGTTTCATTATTAATTTTCTCTTCTCAAAAGGCAAATAAGCAGAACATATAATTTCAAAACAAAACGAAACTTCTCAGACGAAAAAGCACAATGGTAATGTAAAAAACATTTTGTAATTTTTTTTATTCCCACGTATGGTTCATTTTTTACGATTTGAGAATGATGCTGCACTAGTTGATGGGTGTTCTTAAGTAAAAACACATTTCTTTTCATCTATATGCTTCTAATATCAATATAGAGTTACTTCTTTTCTGCTTAGTCACAAATTTAATAAATACTCAATTTATTTTGACATTTTATTCAGTGAACACTGAAGACAATTTTATTAAATGAGAACTACAATCTATAGTCTCCTCTTCTATTCAAAGATAACACTTAAGTAGTCTCGCTCTGAGAAAAACTGAGACATTTAAGTTATCCATATCTTTTTTTCTAGGGCAAAATGAACTTTTCATTTAATATCATATCACTACAGTTAACTTTTGTGACATTTGTTCTTCAACAAAGCTTTAAATCTTATTTATATTAGGTTGTTGATTTTTTTCAGTGGGGGCAAAAAGACAACAGGATAATGAAGGGTAAAGAAATCTGGAAATATGCCCAACTTTAAAAGGAACACAGTGAGGGGCCAGCCCGGTGGCGCAGCGTTTTAGTTCGTGCTTTGGCAGCCCAGGGTTCATGGGTTCGGATCCCGGGCACCCGCCTACGCACTGCTTGTCAGCCACGCCATGGCGGCATCCCATATAAAGTAGAGGAAGATGGCCATGGATGTTAGCCCAGGGCCAGTCTTCCTCAGCAAAAAGAGGAGGATTGGCAACGGATGTTAGCTCAGGGCTGGTCTTCCTCACCAAAAAATAAATAAATAAAAGGAACACAGTGAAAAGATTTCAGTGATAAAAGACATGATATACAGTGGAAAGGGAAGAAGAAGGGAATGTTGTCACAGGTGTTTATATTTTCTTTAGCTATTTGAAAGTTCACTCTTTTTCTTTTGACACTTTAATACTGACTCCCTATATCTGAAAATTTTGCATAAACTTCAAGAAAAGCACAACGGTTGAATATAGAAAGCTTTATTAAAATCACGCTGCATTCTTTCTTTCCCATATTTGGGATGGAATTCTAACACTAGCTGAAAAAGCTCTTAAGTAAATAACTTTTCCCTCAAAATTTAAAATATTATATATAATACATGTTATATATTAATATATATAATACACAAACTTTAAAACTATAAAGTAGACAAAACAACTTATGATAGAAGCTTCATAATAGTTACAATGTATCCCTTAAATGAGTTGTCCTTAACATATTTTCTGCATATATATTTTGGAGGGAGAATCCAGAACAAATACCATTACGAGATTTAATACTATGGTATAATATAAACATTTCCATAATAAGAGGATATGTATCAAAATGTTACCAATGGTTTTATCTGGGTAGTAAAATTGTGATTTTCTTTCCGTCCTTTTCTTTATTTTCTATTTTTCCTGAATGAACATATAGCTATGTATTTTTTTAGTTACAAATTATGATGCACAAAAACTAATAACACAGACAAGCCACAGACCAAACTGCCACCTGAATAACTGCAACAAAAAACAAGCAGTGAATATTAGTTTAGCTTTTCAAAGGGTATCTCTTCTGAATAAAATAGTTTTAAAATATTTTTATATTTAGGTAAATGTTATGCCTCCAGTAGTATAATTTTAACATTTAATTGATTCCACAAATGGAATTAATTTCAACAAGAAATAGGAAGCCTTACCATTCATATAATATGAATGTATTATAAAACACATTCATATTTTTAACTGCCACTTAAAATGAAGAAAAGTGTATTTTTAAGAAAACAAATAAATATAAGACGAATTAGCCATAAAGGAAAAGTTAATTTCACCCTTCACATTCTCAATTACTGGAAACTGGAGTATAAATTGTACCCATATCACTCAACTTCTGCCAACCTTCCCCCACCCCCACCAAACCAGCCCAGTGACCATAGAATCCTTCTAAATCCTTATTGACAACTCTAAGCAATCTTCTTTTTCACCAATATTAAAGGTACTATAAGCTCCTCAGTTTTATAAAACCCAGAAAAACTATATGCCACAATATTCCCACCTAACTCCAAATCTTTCTTCATTACTAAGAAATATAAAAAAGAGTACTTTCACTTATTAAAAATACTTCAAAGTTGGAGGGCTGGCCCAGCGGTGTAGTGGTTAAGTTCCCGTGCTCTGCCTTCAGCAGTCCAGGGTTTGCAGGTTTGGATTCCAGGCGCGGACCTACACACCACTCATCAAGCTGTACTGTGGTGGCATCCCACATACAAAATAGAGGAAGATTGGCACAGATGTTAGCTCAGGGCCCACCTTCCTCACCAAAAAAAAAAAAAAAAAAAAATCAAAGAGTAGAAGTATCTGGTTGAACACATTCTTTTTTCCTAGGAGAACAGAAACAATCACAAGATTGCAATTCTACAGCTTTTTTACTGCCATGTTTCATTGTCTTGTTTTATTATGAAAGGTGTGAAGTTGTGTACTGGCACTTAAAATTAGTGAAATGACGACCTACTGGAAATAAGCCATAATAAGGTGCCCCTATTATAATCTGTATTTTTGAGATCTCTTATACAGAGTGGTAAGAAAATACCTATCACAAGAGATAGGACATATATTCCTGAAAATTAGCCTTCACCAATAAAGTAAACTAGGTAGAATCTTAAGTTCTAGCATTTTCCATACACCTAAATTAGAAACGAGATTATGAATTAATTATATTTATACAAACACACATATATGCATGAAATATGTGCATGTATATCTCCAGAGAGAGAGAAAGAGAGACAGGGAAGGAGGGTATGTTTCATTTTATAATAAACCAAATCAATATTATAAACAAATAATGTATTTCTCTAGCATTCCTAAAGAAGAATATGAACCTTAGTAATTGAAAGCAGATTTTCAGACTGTCACTTTATCAATCAACAAATCTAAGGTTAATCCATGTCTAAGATGTCTCTCAAAACGGCCTTTATAATGAACATGCAATGTAAGTTATAAAAGAGGATCTGGGGACCGGCCCAGTGGCGTAGTGGTTAGGTTCGCGCGCTCCGCTTCAGCGGCCCGGGGTTTCGCAGGTTCGGATCCCAGGAGCAGACAGACATAGCACTTGTCAAGCCATGCTGTGGTAGCGTCCCATACAGAGTGGAGGAAGATGGGCACCAATGTTAGCCCAGGGCCAGTCTTCCTCAGAAAAAAAGAGGAGGATTGGCAATGGATGTTAGCTGAGGACTAGTCTTCCTCACACAAAAAATAAATAAATTAAAAATAAAATAAAATAAAAGAGGATCTGGTATATTGATATGGAATGAAGCATGTGAGGAAAATTTATACCGTGACTTAAAGTACAAAGGGAACATAGATCAGGGGTTGACTGATAAGTTATGCATATATGATACATATCATAGACTATGCAATTAAATAAGATTAATCATTATATATCATACACAGACTATATATATCTGAGAGAGAGAGAGAGAATACAACATAACTAACATAAAGGGCCTAAGCTAGAGGTTCAATTAATAAGAAGAAATGGCAGAGGTTAACAACTGACTAGTTCTATGTGGCAAAGGTGTTTCTATAACAATAGGAAAGGCAGGGGCAGGGACAAAGAGCTTAAGAGGACTACTTGTGCGATGTAATATGTAGAGGGACATGTTGCTTTTGTGAGTGTGCTCTGTCATATCATCTTGTCATGTGCTTTAGAGTGTAAATGTGCATTTATGTTCTCTTATATGTTTTTGTACAAGCTTCTTATCTATGTTCCAAAAAATAGGCACTATTCTATTTAACCCCTTCTGTGTAATACCCAAGGCAGGACTAATAGCACTGGCATTTTAATACTGTAAATGGACATAATCACAAGCATGTGTCAGCTCTCCAAAAATAAAAACCACTTCTTAATGATGAAGAAAAATAAAACAGTTAAAGAAAGCAAAGACTTAGGACAAGGAAATTAACAGAGAACTTGAGGACACATTTGCAAACTTTCATTTAAATTACGAACACATACACACACACACTCACATGGGTATATCTATATGTATGTAGATCCAGACATTCATTTTCTTTTGTTCTTAAAATCTTAAAAAAAAAAGCTCATAACCAAACCATAATCGAAATAAAATATATAGATAATGACAAAAATGGTTATTTGATCTAATCAGGACAAGTTTACAAAAGATTGCTACAGACATGACAGTAATAAGTTATTCTTTTTTTTACTATGCACATAAAGTAAGCAATAAAAAGCACTTCATTAAGGTTTTGAAAATAATAAAAATAATTTTTACATGATTATTAAACACAGGAAAATGAAGAAAACTGAAATATCACTCTGGAAGGATTCTTAACAGATTACCTAAATAAAATATGTAAGAGTGCGGTCAGGCCTAAAGTCAAGGAAATGGACTGGAGAAATTTCAGGTTATATTTCAGGGATAATTATACCTGCATGACCAAATTTACAGAGCATTTATTTGGTGAAAATTTCAAACATAAAATATGTTTTCAATGAAAAACTATGATTAGTGATCTTTCTATGATTAAATAGTTAAAGGAGAAGAAATAACTGAGCTTCTAATGATGCATTTTGAGCATTCTTTTTTTTAAGTTGATCATTCTCTCTTTCACTAATCTTAATTGATTTTATTTTTATGTAGTCTATTTTTAAATGGATCATTACTAAATATTTAAAAGCAAGGATGTGAAATATGCTTCTTTTGACTAAAAGTAAGGATTTTTCTTTAATGTCCTATAATGAGATAAAGCTTTTTTCAATCTTATACACATAAGTAGTGTATGTAATGTAGTGGTAAGTTTCTAAAATATATTTCTTCACTTCTAACAAGGTAAAAAGGTCCATTATTTGTTGTCAGAGTTTCTTGGCCCAAATCCAAAGCAAGATGACCTTGTCCTTGAATAAAACAATAGGATATTGCTTCCTCTCAGGCCTCTCTGCTAGCTAGCACAGTGGAAAACCTCCCCAAGAGATGTTTATTTCATCTCAGGAAATATATCTGTCATAAGAGACAAAATAAAGATCAGATAAAGAAAAGGTGGAGTCTTAACCCAAAAGAGGCATAACCTAACAGCTATAATTAATCTTGGTGCTATTTTCTACACTGCTAAGGAAAATGCATCAATCAAATTATATTAAAGAGACACTCTACTCAATGTTTATAGACAAGGTCAAATTGTCATGGTAGGATAAAAGCAATTTTTTAAAAAAATGAGTTTTCTTAAATCTGTTCCAGTCAAAGACAGGAAGTTGGGGTGGGGGAGGAGGAGGTGGTTACACTCTTTTGAAGATCCAGGATCTTCAAATTATAGTAATTTGTCAGGTATCCTAACACCTTTCTCTCTGTCACCTGTATTGAACTACTCTCCCTAACACAATCCATTCCAATAGCAATAATCTCATTGTTTTTCCTCATAACCTTCTGATTCCTCATATCCTTCTACATCTTCCCGCCTTTGACTCTCACATGTTATTCTTCCATCCTAGAAAAGCCTTCTCTATACTCTCAACAGTTCATAAACAGTTTTGAATTCCAACCATATCCTTCACACATGGTACGAGGAAGGGGAAGAATTCACTCAAGATATGATCTCTCATCTAATTGTAAAGACCGAACCAATTTACAAGCGCCAATTAGAAGAATTAATAAAATTAAGCGTCACATATTAAGTGCCACTAAATCATTATTCAGAGAAAGCAGAGATGAATATGAAGAGACAAGGAGCAAAGGAAAGTCAAGCAAGAAGCACTGCAAGCTCAGAAATGGGAAAAGGAAATGAGCCTGAAGTGTCTGTAATCAGACCATCTTATCCTAAATTTAAAAAATCATAGTTGAGGGAAAGATATGTTCATTAGGGAGAGAATGTAGATCGTAGAGGGTCTTAGTGACCAATAGGAATTTAGACATATAGTTAAGCTATATTACATCCTTCTTGGCTAAGAGGCTTATGAAATGATGAAATTGATATTTATGGCTACATATGAGCCATAGCCAAAATGGACTTCAGAGAAGTGACCATAAACTGAAGTTGGGCTCCATAATAGATGCAGACCTCACTAAAGCAGAAACAGGGAGACAAAACAGCAAGATTCAGTGCTTCCAATGGAATACAAGTGTCCAAGGTCAGGCTACCAGAAGTTACAAAGGGAACAGACAGAAGAAGTTGAGGCATCAAGTTTACATTTAAAAAGTTAAGCTTAAAAATGAGAAAGTACATGTTAGGGCCAAACACAGAGAAGCAGAAGGAGAAAGGAATTGTAAGAAAGGGCTAATGGCATCTGTTCCTGATCATACCAACCCAAGTCTCCAGATAACATCAAAAGAGATAGATGCATTATTAATTGCATCTATCAGTAAACAGATTTAGAAAACTATTCTTATAAAATAATTTTGATCATGGTATTGTTGTTCCTTTACATTAACAGTGCTTGGAATGTCACACATACCAGAAAAAACAGAGCAGCAGGAGAAAATCAAGCCTTTTTTTCAAGTCATGTATTCCACTAGCTAATACCAGCTCTCATAATTATACAATCTACACACCTACTTTAGATTAAATTTGGCCACGTAAGGAGAAGTAGTATAAGTTTGTGGTTAAAGCAGGGCTATGAAATCAGACAAACCTGAGTTCCAATGATGGCTCCACCACTTACTAGTCCTTGGAAAAAAATATTTTTTAACCTTGTTAAAGCCATAGTTTATCATCTCTAAAAAGGTGAAAATACATCTTTCTTTAGAGGGTTGTTGTAATAATTAAGTCAGACAATATGTATACAGTGCCTGTCATGCAATAAGTGCTCAGTTGCTATTTATTTCCTACATTTGAGTAAGGCATTTTCTTATGTACACCACTTTTTAATATCATTACTTAATCATGACTAAGGTTTGATTTATTATAAGTACAGCACACTACATATATCAATAATTTCTATAAAAACATACAACTGGAAAATAGATTATCAGTTTGATAGTATCCAGTTGATTTATTTTAAATGATTCATTTAAAAAATGTACAAAGTTTCAAAGTCATCCTACATTGCAGAATTTTCAAAAGCACGCTTAAGGAATACTATGCCCATCAGACAATCTGAGGCAGGCAAAAAGGGGAGAGGCAGATGAAAAACAAAACAGGTGGTAAACAGAGTAATGAAACCTTTAATGTTATCCCAAGGTCTTCCCCAACTTACTGAGCCTGTAAAACTTTTTTCATTTAACATCTATTAACAGTCCATACGACTAGTGTTGCACAGTAGTCTTTTGAAAACTGCAGTTCTATAATACATTTTTTAAATGTTAATAATCTCCTCTTATCTTCAAAATTCATAAAATCACAAGGTTCCTCTGAAGAGTAACTGAAAGCACTAGATGACGGTAAGAATACAGCCCAGTGCTGGGTACATTTTTGGTGACACACAGGTTTTCATCTCAGTGTCATCAATTGACTATATAGAATGGAGAGGGAGAGGAGATGTAATAAAATACGTAACATTTACTAGTTTAAAGGGTTAAATGAGACTTCATTAACCTAAAAATTCAGTTAAATGAGAAATTCATCAGTATTTATTGTACACTCATTATGAGCCAGCAACTGAGATATGTACCGAGCTAGAGAGAAAATGAATAAATAAAAAAACCCATAAGATCTGAAAGAGTCTGACAAAGCAGAATAACTGAGTTTACTACTTGTGCCCAACCATAGCTTTAAAAATGCCCCCAATTTAACATTTTTGCTTTTTAATATCTCACTCCCTTCTGTATTCAAAGAAGCAAAGCCATTTGAAAAGTCACAAACTTTTTGAAGAAGCAAAAACGGAAGTACTTGCAAATTTACTAAATTTTACTCACTTAAAATTAGCTCTGACATTATTCTCAAAAAGCCTCATAGGTCAAAAGAGGGGCATTCTCACTCATTTTTGCTCAACAACTGTTTACTGAGTCATCTATTATGTGACAGCCAGAGTAATTACTTTCCTATTCAACTCCTTGCATATAATTAAAATTTTAAAGGTCTGCTCGTTAAACAGCAAAGTCTAGATAACCAAAGGACTCATCGGCAAGTATGTAGTTAAAATCTTGATATCATAAGCTGCCAACTCTGCCGCGAATGATGCTCTGGAACAGCAAATTCTAGTATTTCAATTTGTAACAAAAGTATCACGGGAAATGCCACTCACATGTTTTCTAGAAACTGCTTCATTCAAAGCTATTTTATGGCTAGTGTTACTGTCGTCATAGCATTACCCTAAATTTCAGTAAAATATAAAGCACTTGTTAGGAAATAAATATGCTTACAGAACAGGATACTGGGCACTCTATATGCACTATTTGGCATTATCTGTCCCAACTGCTCTTGTTTTCACAAATCTAGTAATACTTTTTCCTCCCCCACCAGTAAATAGTTTTAACAATTTTCTTTGTTCATTGAAATTATATTATTATTAATTTAAGTACCCCCTTCCCTTCATTTTGAGAAAGGGTATATGAAAAAGGTAAACAAGGAGCCTGTGGTTTAAACTTTCCTTCTAAGGTTCCTCAAGTTAGTTTAAGTAGTACTTTTTACCTGGTAAAATCATGACTACAGAGGAGCTTCACTTCAAAGCCCCTGTCAAACTATAGTGGAACTTCTCTATAACAACTTTTCCTATTAGTAAAACTAAGTATAAGGCTGGTCTTTTTTTGGATCTGATCCGAAGAGATTTGATTAGTGAGGTACCACAAGGATCTCATTATGAGGAGGCTGGACTCTCAGCACAGCATCATAACATGCTTCCAACACAGCTACTGCCTTAAGGACATCCCAAGGCTCACTGGAAAAGTGAGATAATGCCTTAAGAGTCACTTCATCTAAGAAAATCTCTGGGATTTAGTTAATAATTTTGTTCATAACGATGAACAAAACCAAATTATACCCATAAATCTAAGCATCTAAATATTCTAAATTCATGGCCTTCTGTCTATAAATTTTCAAAGCCTCAGCAATTTATCTACATTTTTTAAGTTTAACATCTTATCCTTTTTAGAATACATAAAAGATACCTATACCCTAATATATAATACCTGCTAGATGCTAGGATGTAAAAATAGACATTTCAAAAATACTTAGACTACTATATAAGCTGCTTAAATTTATGCATTTTCATTTTGGGGATTTAAAAGATATATATATACATATATAAAACATATGAATTAATGTGATGACAGAAAACTTCCAACGTGGTGATATAAAAGTAGCACTGTGAGAACTCCCACTCTTGTAACAGGAGGCTTAGACCTGGTGTTAGCCATCGAAAAGTGTTTCTCACAAACAGCAGTAGCTGCCTGTGGGATTTCAGCATGACAAATGCATAGCTGACTCATGGGATCAATTATAAAGAAGACTTGTGGCATTAAAAAATATATTCTATGTTTTCATCACCTATTAATATAAGTTAAGAAGTCAGATGAGCCCCACTGATCGTTTTATTACCAAATCAATAACTAAAGCTCTCCCTCCCTCACTGAAACCTACATGTGAATTCCTTACTACAGATGCCCGTTCCCAATAACCTTTTTCATGAGCTTTCATTAAATTCAACTATAAAAACATTTTTAAAAAACTATTTGAGTATTAAGTTAAAGCTGAATTGTCGAGCTTTAATTTCTGATTATAAAAACCAGCTGTCCAATATTTCTCAATATTTGTGATTTTGCTTTAAATGAATTGTTGTTCTTTAAAATTTTTTAAAAATCACAAAAAAATTAGAACAAGTCACTTTTAACTTACCCTCCCTCCTCCAAGCAGACTATTATACCCTCTAAAAAACCTGTTTTTCCTGAAGAGAAATAGCAATATTTCCCATTTTAAAGCAGTTCTCTATGACGTGCTATTGAAGCCCAAGCAGTATTTGCGATACTTACTGAATGTTTCTCCTGCTGGCCCATAACTCCATGGTTAGCTGGGATTGCTAGTGGTTTCATAATGAAGAAACATATGCTGAACTGAATTTACACATCATGTACCAATCTCTCATGGATGGCAAGTCACCCTCTACAGCATTAAATTAAAAAAGAAAAAGAAAAAAAAAAAGAGGGAGGAGGAAACCAAGCTGCAGCTTAAAGTGTCACTACTGGTAAGCTTAAAAAACCCCTCACACTTGTAGACCAGAAAAGGAATCCGAACAACGGTGTTCGTCTCCATTTTTATAACATTGAAACTCTAACCATCTTAGGCTATGACAAGACTGAGGAAACCTTTCACAGCTCTCAGTCTTCCAAGAGAACAAGATCATTTCTGAGACTGAAGAACAAGAGGCAAAAGAAAAGGAAGAAGAAGAAAAAAAAAAAAAGCTAAAATGGCTGACTGCACACAGACTCCCCTCAAAAAAGGCTTAATACAGAATTATATCAGTCGGGGTGGTATAAGAACCAGTCTCTAGCATTCAGCCAAGCATTGTTAATACTCTTGTTTCATTTGTAATCACACATACGGACCCCTCCAACCAAGAAAAAAAGAGAAAAGAAAAAGAAAGAAAAAATCAGGGCAGAGCGTGTGAATCGGGACCTCCTCCCTAGCTGCTAATGATGCTGACAGAGTGGTGACCAGTGATCTCTGTCCCACTCCACTAACCAAGTTTGCACAATTAATCTTAGCAGCATGACACTGATGGACATTTAATTTAATGATGTCTGTCCCTTACACTCAACACAAGCATGACTGCTAGCAAGAGAGTCACTAACAGAAACACAGCACATGCACACACACAATCTCGAGAATCATGAGTCTGAATGCAATACACCAATATAATTACATTATTGTGCTTACTTTGGAGGACCATGGCTGCAGGCAGTTGGCATAGCAACGCACAAGGAAAGCCATTTCCTGGGTAGAGAGAAAGCTTCCTTTTCTAAATAAAAAATTCCTCTTAGGAAACAAACGGCATTGCTGCTTCCTGCAGAAAGCAAGACACTGTAGTCTGTCTCTTAACCTGCAAGGCTCACACTCAATGCAGTTCTAGTGATGTAAGTGGATTTCTCTCTCACCCTCCCTCTCCTTATATACACTGAAATATTCAGCTCAAATGGTACACACATTCCTTAAGGCTCGCCCCCTCCTCTACTTAACCATTTCACTCATTAAGGTAGCGATGGACAATTCAGATAAAGTAACAAGCTCTTGCCTGTATTATATCAGCGGCTGTAGGTTAAGCAAGTCTCAGAGGGATGGAATCCATTGATTGCTGACTCCAAATAATATCACTGAAGACAGGGTGGGAAAACGGAGCAAGGACTTACTTGAACAGCTTTGAACTAAAATATGATTTTTCACTGAGGGGAAGATAAAAGAATGGATGTGACCTCTTCCCCACACTCAAATATCACTGTGCTATAGGAAACAAGTATCTATCAAAAATTTACAAAATGCACATTTAACAAGCTTTATATAAATTTAGAATATGTGATTTTCACACACACCCATACACACACACAGCACCTTGCAAATAATGTCAAAATACATCCACTCAGTTTTTTAAAAACCAAATCAAACTTCTTTTAGAAGTAGAGAGTTGAAATGTAATGAGGATATGTTATTCTACCATAAACTCTTAATTTCACCTAGGTTAGTAGATTGTTTAAAAGACATCAATAAGTTGACAAGGAATAAGAACATTTTAACTCTGAAGCACTGGTCAGTTTCTCATAGTCAAATCTATCTATAAATGGCATACATAACAGAAAATAAAGAAAATTTAGTAACTTTAATAATTGACTTTTTTTTGAATTGTCAGTGCTTGCTAATTGTGTTTCTTCTCTATCACATAATACTGCACCCATACTATTCTTTTCCCCTTTTTTCCCCCTCATATCTAAAGGCAACCATTCCCACCACATCACTATTTTGGATTCTTCTTCCTACCCATCCCCAACATACCACTTTCATAGACTTCTTATATTATCCATTATCCCTTTTTTCCCAATATATTCAACCTCTCCCCCACAACCAGAGGTTCTCCAAACTGGCTTTTAAATATGTTCAGGTCTCTCCCATCTCAAAAACAAAACAAAAACCAGAAACTTTCCCTAGATCCTACATTCTCCTATGGCCCCAGTCACTTCACAACCAAATCTCTCAAGAATTATCTACTTTGGCTTCCACGATGTCTTCATCTCATACACTTCTCAAGTGAAGGACCATCGTGGTCCTGTTATATAAATTTATACATCTACTACTTAACACCCTTCTCTATGTCCAATCCATCACAATATCCCATTGATTAAATTCTGCACCTTTTCTCAAATTTAGATTTCTCTTTATCTCTTCTGCTATCATTCCACTCCAATCATTATTTTTTGCCTTGAAAATTGCAAAAGTCTCCTCATTGAAGCGTCTGGGTTTAATTCTAACCCCATCCATCCAATCCATTTACCATACTACCTCCTGAGACCTTTTAAAAACTAAAATCTGGTCATTTTCACCTAATCCCTTGAGCCCCTTTTTCAAATTAAACCACAGCAATGGTTTCTCATTGCTCTCAGCATACAGACTAAAACTCTTATTATAGTCTGCAAGATTTGTATGTTTTCAAGACTTATATCATGCCTATGCCCTCCAGGTCACCTGGGCTGCTCTTGCTTCCTTGAATAGCCAGAAGGCCCTTTTCATGTGTTATTTCCTCTGCCTGGAACTCTACTTCACCCTCCCTTTCCTGACTGAGCCCCACACCACCCTTAAAGACATATTGGTGAAATGCCCTCAACGTTATGATATTGTGTATCACTTTCCTGTAGTGCTTATTATAGTTATGATTTTACATTTATTCATCAAATTATTTAAGCAGTTAGTTTCTGCTTCCACCACTACATGCTAACTCCATGATGGCCAACACCATGTTTTGTTTGTGTACCACTGTACTTGCAGCACCTAGCATGGTACACATTGTAGGCACTCACATTTTTTTGAATGAATGAAATCTCTAGTGACTAGGAATGGACATTAGCAAGACCATATTTGATCCTGTAAACCAGTTGCTATCAAAATCCCAAATACTTTCTATAATAGATAAATGAATGATTTAAAAGTAAATGGCACTGATCTTTGACAAAGGAGCAAAGGCAATATAATAAAGCAAAGACAGTCTCTTCATAGTGCTGGAACAAGTGGACATCTACATTCATGTCTGAATTTAGACACAGACCTTACATCCTTCACAAAAATTAACTCAAAATGGATGACAGACCTAAATGTAAAATGCAAAACTATAAAACTACTAAAGATAACAGGAGAAAACTTAGACGACCTTGGTTATGGTGATGCCTTTTAGATACAACACCAAAGACACAATCCATCAAATAATTGATAAGCTGGACTTCACTAAAATAAAAACCTGTGCTCTGTGAAAGACAATATTAAGAGAATGAGAAGACAAGCCACAGACTGGGAGAAAATATTTGCAAAAGATACATCTGATAAAGGACTCATCCAAAATATACAAAGAACTCTTAAAATTCAACAATAACACAAACAATTTAAAAAAAGACTAAAGACCTTAACAGACATACCTCACCAAAGAAGATATACAGGTGGCAAATAAGCATATGAAAAGATGTTCCACAACATATGTCATCAGGGAAATGCAAACTAAAACAACAATGACATACCACTACACACCTATTAGAATGGTCAAAATCTAAAACTCTGACAACACCAAATGCTGATGAGGATGGTGGAGCAACAGGAACTCTCATTCATTGCTGGTGAAAATGCAAAATGATACAGCCACTTTGGAAGACAGTGTGGTGTTTTCTTAAAAAACTAAACATACTCATCATACGATCCAGCAACCCTACTCCCTGGCATTTACTCAAAGGAGTTAAAAACTTATGTCCACACAAAAACCTGCACACAGGCATTTGTAGTTATATTCATATACATATAGTTATATTCATATATATAGTTATATTCGTAACTGCCAAAACTTGGAAGCAACCAAGACGTCTTTCAGTAGGTGAATGGATAAACAAACTGTGGCACATCAAGACAATGGAATATTATTCAGTGCTAAAAAGAAATGAACTATCAAGCTATAAAAGACATGGAAGAACCTTAAATGCATAATACTAAGTGAAGGCAATCTGAAAAGACTACGTACTGTATGATTCCAACTATATGACATTCTGGAAAAGGCAAAACTATGGAGATAATAAAAATATTTGTGGTTGCCAGGGGTTGGGGGGAGGTGAATAAGCAAAGCACAGAGAAATTTTAGGGCAGAGAAAATACTCTGTATGATATTATAATGATAGATATATGTCATTATATATTTGTCCAAACCCATAGGATGTACAACACCAAGAGTGAACTCTATGGAATTTGGGTGACTATGATGTGTCAATGTAGGTTCATCCTTGGTAAAAAAAAAAAAAAAAAAAAAAAATGTACCATTCTGGTGAGTGATGTTGATAATGGGGGAGGCTATGCATATGTGGGGGCAGGGGATATATGGGAAATCTCTGTACCTTTCTCTCAATTTTGTTGTAAACCTAAAATTGCTCTAAAAAAGTCTTTTAAAAAACAAGTAAATGGCATCAAAAGGTGGAAGCAACCAAGTGTCCATCTATGAATGAATGTAGAAACAAAATGTGGTATATACATACAATGGGATATTATTCAGTCTTAAAAAGGAAAAAAAATTCTGCTGCAAGCTACAACAAAGATAAACCTTGAAGGCACTATGCTAAATGAAATAATCCAGTCACAAAAAGACAAATACTGTATAATTCCACTTATATGAAGCACCTAGAATAGTCAAATTCATAGACAGAAAGAAAAATGGTGGTTGCCAAGGGCTGGGGGAAAAGGGTAATGAGGAGCTATTGTTGAATGGGTATGGAGTTTCAGTTTGTGAAGATTAAGAAAAATTCTGGAGATGGATGGTGGTAATGGTTGTCTAACAATGTGAATGTACTTAATGCCACCCAACTGTACACTTAAAAATGGTTAAAGTGATCAATTTAAAAGTTATGTATAGTTTACTACAATAAATTTTTTTTAAGTTAATGGCAACTCAAAAACTAAAGAATCAAGTTCTACAACTTTCATCCATCTAGCCCATGTCCCATACATCCATGGGACAAAAATCTTCTCCAAGTTTAAATCAAATTACCCCTGTGCTGATGGTGTCTGATTTTATATGTAAAGATTTCCCATTGCTTGCCTCTCTCTGGAAAAACATGTTACTTCTCTCAAGAAGGAAACTAACCTAATCGGGGAACCTGATAGATGAAGTCAGAAAATCACACATCCTCAGGCACTGACGCTTTTCTGTGCTGAGACTTGGTGTGATTTCTCTCACAACCTGGCTGCATACTTACAACCTACATATCTTAAAACTCATGATTGCTGGGGCTGGCCCAGTGGCATAGCAGTTAAGTTCGCACACTCCACATCAGCGGCCCAGGGTTCACAGGCCCGATGCACCGCTTGTCAAGCCACGCTGCGGCAATGTCCCATATAAAGGAGAAGAAGATGGGCATGGATGTTAGCCCAGGGCCAATCTTCCTCAGCAAAAAGAGGAGGATTGGCAACAGATGTTAGCTCAGGGCTAATTTTCCTCACAAAAAAACCCAAAAAACCTCATGATTGTTAATACTGAAATTTTACTATCCATACTACCTTATACATTGAAACACAATTATGCCAGGTTATAATATGCCAAACACTGCTTAAGAAATATAAACTGAAGATTTAAGAGAATCCCATATTATAGATTTTACACAAACAGGAATAAATCACCCCTACCTTCAAGTAGCCTTAATTTAGGTTATATTTACCCCATTCCTTAACCATAACAGATTTAGCAACTAGCATAAAATAGATCCATGTAACAACTTTCTGCCCTGTGTCAAGAACATCTAATGACTTCTAAATTATCAGTAACAATGATCAAAAAGATAGCGATTAGATATACATAATTCAGAAAACTACTTAATGCAAAGACTTTCCATGCTAAATTTAATATCATTGTATTCATTTATATTTTTTCCACTTAAAGTATTCGCTTTTTAATTACTATGAAATTGAGAAAAATGATCTGCTTTTCTTAGTAATTATTAATCAGATTTAGGATTAATATGTGTTTATTTATTTATAATATCTATAGTTTTTATCCACAGATCTCAATGTGTTTTATAAACATTTAATTAAACTTGGTCAAAACCCAAGGGAAGCAATAAAATAATGTGTTCATCTTTCATAGAAAAATAAAGTGTATTAGATTATAGAGTTAGTAGTTTGGAAGAATACAAAATAGAACTCCACATTTCTAGTATCACTTACTTCACTATTCACTATATATTATTGATTTCTTCCCTCCTCCCCCTAGCCCAGAGGAAAAACTATAGAGGTTGGAGAAAATCTGTGGGAGTGGCAGGAAGAATTTATTCTTTGATATCTGGAAACAAGAAAATTTACAAATTTGATTCCTAATGATACCAGCTCAACATAAGGTTGACATAAGGGAAGCCACATTGTAGAAAAGAAACCATATTGTAACTCTGAATGACCTCTGACTAACTAACCCCACTGGATATGCATTCCCCCAGGAGATCTACCTGCTCTGTAGATTTTATGATCCCAGCTTGTATATGGGACTCCCAGCTGTGATGATAATTTTGTTCTTTTGAGTTCCTTAGGAATGTGATGACTGCCGGACAGAGAGTCTACGCTGATAGCCATCGTCAATGACAACTGAAAGATCTGGTATGGCAACTCCCAGTCTGTAACACCAGAGGGTCAACATTTCTACCCCCTCCCCTATAACGCACTGGCCTATATAACTGCTTCAAGATTCTGTGCCCCTTTAAGATGGTTCTTTAGGACACTAGTCCCCCCATCTTCCAATTTCTTAGCTTATCGCTTAATAAAATGCCCTTTCTCTGCCACCATCTTGCCTCTTGACAACTTGCTTTTGTCTCACGGTGAGCAGATTGTGCCCTTTGTGCAGTAACACTAATGTTTTATTGTTCACCAAAGAAATGATATCTAAAAATGCTATTTTCTATATGAATATACCAAACCAATTAGGCACTAGGCCAATGAAAAATAAAGTTATTGTAACAGGTATGATCAGAAGTTTTACTTCTCTTTACCTAAGTCCAGTACATCCCTCCCATTAGTTCTATGATTTCTTTCCAAAAGACAAGTTGATTATCTGACAAATTCTTTGTATCATAACTCAGTCCTATATTTCACATGATCTATTCCATCTTTGGGTACACCTCAGACAGGTCCTCCACACATACCCTCCCAAAGCAATCACAGAAGAAATATGGGCTAGAATTTTATTTTTTCTACTTTGATCAAATAAAATGGTACTTCAGGTTCATTATTAAAAATAATTTAATTATGAAATAAAATGAAAGATACCAACACAATGCCTGACATATAATAATTGTGGAATAAATATCTGAGTTAAACTTAAATACAAGCTTTAGAAATACTGGGAACCTGTTACTTAAATTAGGACTTAGTACCAGAAAGATCTAATTGAGAGTCCAAAAAAGATTACCCAGATACACTCCAAAGAAATCTTTAGGCAATTTCTTTATTTAATAAAAAAGTTTCTGACAACAAACTGTTTATGTTGCATCTGATTCATAATGAGAAAATTAATGTAGTAACCTATCCACAATAAAGATGCTCAATACTTACAGGAACGTGTTAGAAGAGAAAGATTAAAAGATGGCATGTGATGCAGAAAAATAAGTAAAATAAAGAAGGCTGTTAGTCAGTGAGAAATTCCAGCATAAAAACTGGTGCTTTTTAAAACGCACTTATTTGAAAAATGAACAGACTTTAAGAGCTGATTTAACAAAGCTTACTTCATTTCCTAGAACCTACTTTAAGAAAAAACCAGACTTCATTCATCTTGAAATGCTCAAAGTTTCAAAGATGGAGTCCTTATACACAGGTCACAAATCATTTCACTGCTTTTTCTAGGTGCAAGGGCCTAAAAGTGGGCTCCCTACTAAGTATTTCACAAAGCAACACTCCAAATGTAAATAGCAATTATCTTTATTACTAATTTGGCATGTAACATTTTCCCTTATGATTAATGTTTGCCTGAGCACAATGAATTGTTAATTATCTCTCTATTTTTATTTAACAAAAAGAGAAATATTGATCATAAACTAGAATACAAATTAGCTGAAGGCAGGGACCATACATTTTATTTATCTGATATTGTCAATCATAAATTTTGCTTTATCTCTAGTACCTAACACACAGTAATTGCTCATAAAAAGAATGAATGCATAAATGATTCCACTTAAACTTCTTCAAAACTAACCTGTGAAGTATTATTACACTGGCTTTAAGATGAGGAAACAGACACAGGATAGTTGTGTAACCATAAAAGACGTCCAATTTGTTTACTGGCAAAATTGTTTTAAATAACTCGACAGGTGAAAAGAATAGGCTAAAACCAGCAAATTTAAATTTAACAGGGATAAATATAAAGACCTACATGTGCACCATGAAAATGTCACTTATACAAATACAGGATAGGGGAGACCAAGCTGAAGGAACAATTCATAGGAGGGTGGAAGGTGGGAAGGCTTATCTGTAAAACTGAGCTGGCCAAAAGCTCCATATGAACCAATGTACAGTGCCTAAAATCCTAATATATCTCGGGTTACATTATCAGGCATATAATGTCCAGAGCAAGGAAGACAAGAAGTTCTGCTGTCATTTGCATTGTAGGACCCTATGTTAGTTATAGCAACCAGTTCTAGACGTTATGACTTAGGAGAGAATGAGTAACTGTAGTGTTCAACAGCAGAAACCTAGGTGATAAGGCGTCTTGGAAAGCAACAAGAAGTTAGGAATGTTTAACCCAGAGAAGAGGCTTAGTGGAGTAGGGTCTCTTTAAATATCCGAAACACAGTTATACGAAAATGGAATATGAATATTCGTTTATGTTGCTGTAGAGGACATCTAGAACTATGAACTAAAATTATAGAGATACAGGTTTCAGCTAAACATAAGGAAAAGTTTCTTAATAATTAGCCTTCTCCTACAATAAATAGTAGCTGCTATGATTTACTAAACCCTTACTTTGTATCAGGCAGTAGGCTACAATTTTGACAGACATTATTGTAAGGACTATCTTACAAATATCAGTGCTAAGTGTAATTAAAAATCTTAAAGTTGAGGCTAAATGCCAATGATTATATAGAAAAAAATAAATTGTGTTAAGTGGTTTGACTCAGAGATTCCTAAAATCCTTTCAAGTTCTTAAAGTTATCTTATTTAACATGGCTGTTACCAAACATTAGCTGGTAGCAAAATGGGGGGTAGAAGGAGTAATATGACATAGAATGATAGAAAAAGAGAGATCATATGAATGGAAATGAATCTGTCTTAGGATAAGATTTCCTGGTAGTATACCTGAACACCAGCTGACATCATCAGAGACATTTCAAGCTGCAAAAGATGCCTGACATCTAGCAATCTTCTTGACTGGCTGTCCTCTGGGCTCAGAAACTAGTTTATAATTTGCCCCAACCATTAACCTTGTTTTTCTTTTTGTTTCCATAGAAATACTACTTTTAGATACCTGATTGCTTGCTTCCACAATATAGGTCTAACTTTGGGAACCCACCTGCATTACCACCTTCTAAAATTAATTTAACTGGACTGATCTATTATCAGGACTAAGAAATGTGTTCAATTCAATCTACTAACTCAGCTTCTGAACTTGAAACTTCTTCCAGTTTCAAAGGTGCAACTGTAGGGGAACAGGGTTTGCCACCTCAAGATGTGTCTCTTTGGCATGAGGATTATTTTGGGTTGGTTATTTTTAAAAACTGCAGACATGGGAGAAGCTCTGAAAACCAAGTAAAAGCTACCCTTTGTAAAAGACATTTACATTTGTAAGGGAAATCTCCATTTGTAAAGGTGTCTCCCTCTCTTTACCAGGAAGAGGGGGATGACCTTATCTCTGGAAACTCTTATCAATGCAGAAGACAAGGACTTAACTCTGCATAATAACCTTACTCTTGTTTACTGTGCTTTGTCTGGTAATCTCCCATAGCTGACTTCCACCACCCTCAACATCCTCCTTTGTCTTTAGCTGAAGATGGTACTTAAGGTGGCAAGCTCAGCCATTTTGGTGAGTTACTCAGTTTTTTGGGTTTCTCCCATGTATACATGTTATCAAACTTTGCTTGATTTTTCTCCTGTTAAAAGAAAAAAAAAAAGATTTCCTGGTGCTAACTATCCTTTATTCTGAGATTTTTGTCTTCCTACTTTGGCAGTTGGAGGGGTAATACTATTAAAGTGCTCTTATTTTTAAAAATTATACTGAGAATTAGATAATAGTTCAGAGGTTTCCTTTTTAACATCCTTACTTTGCTAATTAAAAGTTGCCAAACTTAAAAAAAGGTAAGTGAAAGGTGATTTTCTTAATGTTAGCAATAATTTGAATTATTAAAAATTGTACATAACTAGATATTCAGTTTTATAGAAAGTTTTTTAAACCCCTTGAAATTACTTGATGTATGTCTTTAATATTCTTCAATATTACCCAATACATCCCATATTTTCTGGTACAGAAGTAAGCAATTTTATGACCATGTTTTTTCATCTCTAAAAACTAGGACTACTTTTAGACAACTATAAGTTGTTTTGGTTCATTAAAAAGTTATACTTACAAAAGATCTTTCAGCAGGATTTGGCTTTTGTTACTTATCATATTACTGGACCTAACTTTTAAAATACACTAATTAATTACATAGTCATCCTTTGTTATGATACGGTACTACTTACCAGTGAAAACCCATTTCTATATTGGAATGAAACTAGAAAGGTTAAAGGGGGGAAAAAATGCTGTGCTTTATTGATGAGAGATACATGGTTCAAAAAGGGAAAGCACTCAATTGCAACAAAAAAGATTGATGAATCAACCAAAGCCTATCATCACTGCAAATATAACTCAGTAATTGTTCTTCACATTGGACATTCTATGCTCTAGCCTATTTCTTTTAAAAGTACTTAAATAGTAGGCATCTAAACTGGTTGAATTATTTGACATATATCTCTTTTAGATCAAATTTAAAAGTGTAAGCAACATAAAAGCAATATATGTTAAATTCATTTTTAAAAATAAATAAGTTTATGTATTGGGAATGGAAAAAACCTACGTTTATGTTTGACTCTATCTCAGTAACCATGAACATTGAACATGTTACTTAACCTCTTTGACCTCAGCATGTTTATCTCCTAACAGTGGAGACACCATCGCCTAGCGTTTAGAACTGCAGGGAGGTTTAACTGACAAAATATATGAGAAAACACCTAGCCGACTGGTATATATTGTAAGCATTCAATAAGGGTCAATTTTATTCCTTCCAAGATATTCTAAAAAGTCAGTTGCACTCAAGGTTTGGGCAACCCATTGATTAACGTTGTACAGAGAGCTGGGATTAATATCCTTGCGCAGACATCCCTGTGTAGAATTGTTAATGTGGGTGGATCTATAATGCCACTCCTAGAAATATTAAATAATGCTAATTCTGGGAGTCGGATCCAAAAACATCAGTGTATAACCAAGATACTGCTGAGCACCGATCATATGCAGTGTAAAAGGTATACAATGGCATACAAGACACCATCTGCTTTCAAATACTCAACTGACTCTTTAGGAATTTAATTTTTAACAAACATATTTTCATTTTTAAAATCTAATGTGTTCAAATAAATATCAAAATGTGTAAGTTTTCATAATGGTTCAATAATCTTCATTCTAAAAGAAAATGACAAAATTTATAAATGGAAGTATTAGGACTTAGCTACCAGGAATAGTATTGTGACTGCCCCTCTGTTGTAATTAAATATATTCCAGACAGGAAATGCTTCCAAGTAAATTTGCCTGGAAAATAATTAAATATAGAAGATTGTCTCAATATAGAAAATATTTTAGATGCCACAGAAATGTTTTAAATGTTCTCTTAAAAAAGAAGTCAGCCTACTGATATGACCACATGAGCTTAAGATGACAACATTCAATCTTCCTTATCATAAATAAATGAATAAACAAAGCACAAACCACACATGTAATTTCTCCCTCTTCTTAAAAGCTCTAAAAAGGCGGAGTATTTTACCTATTCATATTTTAGTTACCCTTTGAAATTTTCAACTACTACCATGCTGATATTTTTAAAGGATAATACCAGAATATTAATTGTATATATCACACAATTAAAATTCTTAGACTTGCTCACAACTGGCCAGATGGATAATATTCACGGAAGATGATATCTCCTGATTGTACCATAGAGTAGCAGTTCACATTATTAACCATAACCATAAATCTATAATGCAATACTAAACAGAATAAGTTATTCACTCATTCATTCTACACTTGACCCCAAGACTAAGTGGGACAGGACAGGAAACAGGAAATCAGGGGTGAACTTCAGAAAACATCCTGGTCAGTTTACACATTGGTAGACATAAGCAAAATGTATTGTTCATCATATGAAATGCTTACTAAAAGACTGCCTTAGAGCAATATAACAAAACCTATTTTTCTTGATGGCTTATATTTTATAGGAAATAAATGTTTTTTCAAGGCCATAAAGCAAAATAAAAATCTGTTGGATCAAGACTTAAAAATATATACTACACAATCCAGTGGACTTTTAAGATTAAAAACAAAAACAAAAACTAATAAGATATTAGTATTATACTCAAACTACTAGGAACCATGGTATTTACAATAAAGGTAAAAATACAGTAGAGAAGAAGATGAGATAATTATTTAAAGGAGAGATTTCTCTAAATGAGAAATGATGCATAAATCTATAGTGACCACTAACCCCATAGAATATTCATGTGGACATTTCAGCTTTCACCAAGGGAAACCCATTACTTCAAATTTGATGAAATGGGACATTTCCAGTCCCTTTCAAAGGCAGCTCTATTCTTTCAGATATTTTAGGTTAGTAGCTGATCAATGAATCACATTGAACCTCAGAGCACAATCGTGAGTAGTAGTCTTAACATAAGCAGAACAAGGGGATAGAAAAAGTTGAAGGCAACATCTTTATTTAGACACAAAACAAGAAAAGGAGCCAGTTAAAAAAAAAAAAGAAAATGGATACTCAAAATAGAGGATAACAAAGAGAGAATTCTTAGTAAGAAGTTTTAAGAAGAAAGAGTTTTAAATACATTGATAGGTTATTCGTTTACTTTGCATTATCAAACGAAAACAATTTGTAATAAATTAGATCAGATTATCCTGAACATTAACTATTAATCACCCACCGCATGTTGTTAAAACTACCATGGCAATCATCTTTTTTGAGGGTATGGGGGAGGAGGCCTTACACTAGTATTGTATTGGCATCAGACCAAAAACCCATTTTTAAAAGTTATCTAACAGACACTTACATTTATGATTATATCATACTTTCATACCACACAAATTTTTGCATAAAAAAATTTTAAATATTTTATAATTCCACATAATGGCTCATAATTAATAGGGAAGGACAGTCAGAGAACTTTTGGGAGGGAAAAAAGACTCCAAAAATAAAATTCTTAAAAAAATGCTCTAAATGAGAAATGCTAAATAAATTATGTACAAATATCTGTCTTTAAAGATCACTACAGTAACTACAAAATGGATTGTTGGTAACCATCCAATGCAATAATATATTTAGAACACAATTATTTAATGTAAAGCATTTAAAAATTCTTATGATTCCATTCCGGGTTAGCATGGGATCGTTCCATTCTCTCCTAGTATCTATCAAGGGAATCAAGCAGCAAGAAGAAAAAGGAGTAAGTAGAAAAATCATACAGGAAATATGGACAAACTATGGTTATTCAGACCGGGCTATCTGGCAGATATTTTCTTGAAAATGAACAAACTGAGCTTGTCACTTCAAGGAAAACAGCTGTTAGTACTTTGTTTGCCAATGACAAAATTTTAGCTTTTAAGTAAAAAATTAGACTTTCGGGAAATTTACATCCAACACCATTAGCTTGATGGCTTCCCAGTAATTAAGGCCTTTTTTTAATGAGACTGGTAGTAATATTAACAAATGTGACTTTTTTTTTGATATTGTATAACGTGCCAAAATTTGGAGGACTGCTTAACTCCGTGACCCATGCATGATATTACCAAATTATGCATGAGTAAAAATATCCATTCACTGTGTAAGTAAGACCAATGGGTTTTAATAAAAGAGAGTAAGAGAATTTGATTGGCATAGTTTTATACCGCTCATTGCAACTAAACGTTTAAGAAACTAATACTTGTTAAATTTTGGAATAGTATATCAATAATATTATTTGAAAAAGCTGTTAAAATACTCCTCCCTTTTCCAACTACCTAACTATGTGAGGCCAGATTTTCTTCATCTATTTTATATACTTCAACCAGAAGAGCATATCACAACAGATTGAATACAGAAGTAGATATGAGAATCCAACTGTCTTCTATTAGGCCAAATATTAAACATATTTACAAAATTATAAACCACCACCACTCTTCTTATAATTTTTTTTTTGTAAAATACAGTTATTTTTCACTAAAAACAAAAACCTTATGCTAATGTATAATGGGTTTATTATTTTTAAATTAATGAATGAATAAATATTTTTAAATTTTTCAGTTTCAATTTCTAATGTGGCAAATAATGACATAGATAAAAGCTTGTTGGAGCCCTCAAAAAGTTTTAATAGTGTAAAGGAGTCCTGAAATGAAAAAGTTTGACAACTGCTGCTCCAAGAGATGAGCTGGAAAAGAATCAACCTCTTAGCTCTTTTAAAGAATCCACAGCTATCAACCCTCCTTAGATTCCTTAATCAAAACTCTGTGTTCATGTAAAATACTACTTCAGCTGAACCCTCTGACAACTTAATCCACTCGCAGAATGGTTAGCTGCTCATAGTCTTCCAGTCTAGAGTTAGTACCAAAAGCTAGGCAGATATTTAAGTGCTCATCAATGACACCCATTGTCAAGGGCATCAATATCATCAAGAACATCAACGATGCCCAAGGACTCTCTATACCGCAGTTGGTTGGGGATATGCTTATTCCACAAATTAACAAATGGTAAATTATCTTTTTTCTAAAAACTCTCCTGAGTATTCCAAAATTCTTGATGATTCAAACAGCTCTTTTAAGGTTCAGTTTTGAAAAGCTGTATAAAGAAATGGATAGAAGTTAGACGTATGCTAATAATTAGTGAAAGGGAAATGTTATAACTTATTTTGAGACTTTATTTTCTAACACTCCTAAATGCCTTCTGGACTGTACCAAAACCACAGGTGACCAATTATCATTGCTATCCTCATAGATACGAGTAAAAATCAAGACAATGAAAAAGAATATTTTCTTTTTTCATCCTCAAATCTTTCCCTTCTGAATTATCTGACCATAAAGCCCAATCAGCAATTCCTATTTCATAATCGGCTGTTTCTACTGTCACATCATTCCTTCTCTAGGAGAAATTCCAAATTACATCCAACTACCACCTACATTCCACTTAGAGAAAGGAAGACTTAAGAAAAAATATTAAGGCTACTTGGTCCCATTACTAAGTCCATAAGAAATTGCTCTAATACAAACAATTACTCAGTAAGGCTTTTTTTCCCCAACAGATTCTACAATTATTGTTTTCCAAAACATTTTAAAGTTATTTTTTGCCTATGTGTAATTTAAACCATCACAAAGTATGCTAGGCACATCTGTGAATTAGATATGTTCACATCAGTCAAAAGTTTATTACTGACATTCTTAACACTACTGAACTGTACACTTAAAAATAGTTAAGATAGTAAATTTTATGTTATGTGTGTTTTACAAAAAAAAGAAAAAAAATCATTGAATTATGCACTTTAAATAGGTGAATTGTATGGTATGTGAATTGTAACTCAATAAAGCTGTTATTTTTTAAAAAGTGTAAGTTTGCTCCTAATTCATTTTTTAAAGGAAAAAGAGGTTTACTACTGAGATATAGATAATGACTAATTTTTTGAGAGAAAATTTACATACATAAATATGTATACATATAGTAGGCATTTTAAAATTTTAATATAAATAATTAAAAGATGTCCTTTCACAAGTGATTTAAACCTAACACCTATACATTGAATAAAATGCTAGTGTTTCCTCCAGAGGTCAACAACATCTTCTAGGTAATAGAAAGGCATTTCAAGTTAATAATGTTTTAACACTGGATTCAAAATCAAAAGAAAACAATCCTAGTCACCCAATATTTCAAATAGTGAAAACAGACAACTTACAACTGATAATTTAATTGTAAAAAGATCAATTCAGCACTGATAGGAAATAGGTCTGAAAATCAAAGTAGATTTTTCCAAAGAAAAGAGACATTTTTCAAATCAGCATGTGGCACTGCAAAATCTCATGACCAAAAAAAAAAAAAAAAAATCACATGATAAGAAATGAAATAGTCAAAGATGAAAAGGATCTTTGCTGTTGAGACTAAAAGCTAAATTTTAGCCAAGTATGTTTAAAACATGTACAGGCACAGACAGCCACCAGTGTTCACAATTAGGGGCAGGACAAAGTGACAGTGATCTTTCTGACAAATAAATTGCTTGAAATATTGCAGGACTTGCTACACAACACCCTTATTACTTTCAATTTCCAAGTGCAACCAAAAGATGGGTCCAATTATGACATCAATACAAGCTTTCTTTCAAAATGGAATGAAAGAACAGTAAATCCCAGTGGACACGGGAGTTCTGCAGCAGAGATGATGTAATATATAAAAATAGACATCCTCTAACAGAAGCTGAAACTTGGGTAAACAGCACACTGCCTACTATTCTCAACTGCCTTGCATGAATTTGCAACACGTGCTGTTAATAGCACGAGAGAAATCATTTTATGTTTTAAACTATTTCCTGATTTACGTTTCAATTTCTATACATACTCTATAGTGTAATTTGCCAATCTGTATAAATTAAATCAACATAAATACCTGATTATAACTGCAAGAAAGAGAAATAGTCCCCCCAAAGCAAGGAGACTGAGACCACTGCAGCAGTTTTAACATGCTGCATTTTGTCAGAAATTGCAGCACATATGGCACAGTATTGTTACGTCCACCTATTGTTCAAAGACATTTCCATAGGGATCTTTCTGCAAGATTTTTAAATGCAGAGGAACCAGTAAACCTGCTGATAATGAGCATGAAAAGCAAAGGATACTTTTGACACTTCTCTTTAAAAGACTCTCTGATGCAAATATAAAACATCAGGCATGCATACAATAAATAGTATCTAGCAAAATTTGTGGGGTTTTTTTTGTATATACCACTCCTCTCTAACACTCTCTCCACACCCCTCTTTTCCATTCTTTATTCCCCGATTCAGTTTTCACATTTCTATTGTGCTTTACTGGATTAAGTAATATTTTCCTTTGAGCCAAGTCATTAAGGCCATTCAAGAAGCTGTGCCTGATTCCTCAAGGTGCCCTGTCTATGTGCCCCCTAGTACCTGGAATTCCCTACATTTTAGTTGCCCATTTATTTATCTGTATTCCCTGTGAGACTATAAGGGCAAGATATAAGATCTGTGAGGGCAAGACTCTGTCTGTCCGGTAGAACTTTATAGCCCTAGAGTGTGGGACAGACCTGAAACAAGGTGGGCACCCAATAAATATTTATTAAATGAATAAAAATATGTAAGTGAAAGTACTGAGCTTTCCTCTCTATGATACATGAAATAGAATACACAAATATTCTGAAACTCCACCCTATTATAATTCACAGGGAAGCACTGATGGCAATATTGAAGACAAAGAAAGTCTTTAGGTTCAATCAATCAAGCAAATGCTTGATGAATTTAAATTAAAGAAGAATGAAAATATTGAAATAATTAAGAAATCTACCCTATATTTGAATAATTTCTGCATATGCATATAAAGAGATTTTAAAATATCATCATATTAATAGATTGTAGTCAGGTGGGATATGAATCCTAAGATCTTAACATTCTAGGAAATTTAGTAGATATACAAGTCATTGATATATTACTCAAAACACATTCTCTTACTATTAAGTAGCGAATATTGGATTAAACTAAGGAGAACTCAGTAAAAAAATTAAATAAATAACTGAAATAATAAGTGACAGAGCAAAGCTATGACATGAGTGAAAATATTGTCTATGTCTAATTCAGGAACAATAGCTCAAGTCAAAGAGTCTAATGTCAAATAAATGCCCATAAACACACATTGTAATTTTTCCATTTGTTTCGATATCTAAACAATTTTTGAAACTAACCAAACCTACCAAGAAGTCCTTAACCGAAGATGAAACCAACCTAAATCAAATCTATCTCTAAAAAACAAATCTACTTCAGAGACAAAATATATAACCTAAGAATGATTATACAACCATTATAAAAAATAGGATTTATATTATTACAAAGCATAACTTTATAAAAATGGGATTCATTTACATAAGCCTCATACATGAATCAGTCTTACATTGGTGCCACATTTTATAGATATTGTATTATCACTGACTATAATTAAAAAATTATTCCCATATTGTATTACATTGTATTCAACTTACATTATATTAATTTTATGTGGTATTTTTATTGCTTTTGTACACCTGCACCAAGAACTTTAAACTAAGCCTAATCTACTGAAAAATTCAATACATAATCATTAAACAGTGCTCTAAAGTGTATATTCACATTGTAGAAAAGGACTACTAATAAAATGTGGGAGATATCTTTTTATATGACCAATGGGTTTTCATTATTTCAAAAATTTTGCATTGATTGAAACTTTATGAATATGTTTTATGTTATACTGTGATCAAATCCTCCTAATTCAAATTTGTATAAAACAGAACGATACTTTTTTGGGCGAGTAGGAGTGGGAATGGAAAGTCAATCAGAACTTCAAAGCATGGAGAGCATTTTAACCAGTCTAATTAAATTTTTGAAATGTCCATTGGAAATTTTTGAAATGTCCATTGGTACACATAACCTCCATAGTGTAGATAGGACAAGTTTTCTTCAGTCTTCAGTCTAATATCTCTACAATTTTTGCTCTTTACAAACAGAGAAGAGGACAGAGCTGGTTTTTCATTATTACCAGTTTTGCCCTCACTCCAGTCAGGTAAAAGTTAAGAAGGTCCTCCTTCTTCCCCTTAAGTCCTATATTACTTCTCCTCTCCATTTTTATAATGGAACTCAGATTTCCCTACCCACACAAACTTCTAGAATAAATTACCCATGAATGCAGAGAGGGCCTGTAATTATGGGTAAAATAAACGAAGCATTTTTCCCCTACCCTATTCAGAACCTGTAGACAAGGTAAACCTGTCCAAAGTCCCAAGTCAGTCTCCTTAGAGACTGACCCCAAATCTTCCAGCCTTTGCCAGGAATCTTATCTACTAGCTGTCTCTACAATCTTTACCAAGTCGAAGACTGAACATTCATGCCACATCCTATTTTCTGGCAATCTCAAATACAGCCTCAACCTCAACTCATCAAAATGTAAGAAAATGCTAATGAAAGCCATCTCAAGCCTTCCCTTCTCACTGCATTTTAAAATGTTTATTCTCTCTGCAAACCTCACACACTTGCCTTGAAAAAATGTCCACAAAAACACTCTATAAGGACTATATGAGTATTCGTGTTTCTGAAGAAAATTATTGTAATCTGTTGTAAACTACTGGAACACAGCTAATTTTAAAAAGTGTATACACATCATAACTCAGTGCACGTTTGAAATTCAATTCCTAGTTCTAAGTGGAATTAGACTAACTGGTAATTTTCATACTAAAAAAGAAGAGGATTAATTACATACTGATGTATCTTTTAAAATATTAAAGTTATATATTTTTAAAGTATACCTTTAGCAGATAAAAGCTCACAACACTGGTGCAATTTAAAAATTTTGATACAATTTTATCAAATTTAAAAATTGTATCAAAATATTTTAGATTTACCACATCATTTTAAAAATTAGCATTGCTTCTAAAATACAATATAGCAATCACGCCACCTGTGGCATTTTAATATGTATTCTCTTGTACAGAGCATAAAGTAACTGCCTCATTTTAATTTGAAAAATTATACGAATATTTTATGCTTTCAGGCAAGCTTACTATAATAGTCAAAGATTATATCAATGGTAGACTTCTTCTAACGTGAAATAAATTATTCATGATTTTTCCTGCGCAATAAGAAAACATAACCATAAAATTTTACTAGTTAACGAATTAATTTCCAGAGATAAATCAGTTTTTTTTCCTTGACTCCAAATTCCCTGATAACCCCAAATTTGACCCATAATTTCAAAAGAGTAACACTGAAAATCATAAATGAGTCATGTATTGGCATGAAAGAAATGAGCAAAGATATTATGATAGGCCTCTTGATTAAAATACAGAATGAAATAAAAGCATGAAATCTGGTTATAAATAAAGCACAAATAAAATAAAAGCGATTTTAAATTCTTATTTCCTTTTTGACTAAGCCTTTATTCTATCTGACTAAAATTTTACCAGTGGTCTCCCAAAATGCTCTCACATTGGGATTCTTGAAATTTAAAGGTTTCACCTATAGCATTTAAAATGTAAATTTCTAATGAATTTCCCATAAGCTTTCACACAAAGAGCAATTAAATTTCCATTACATCTGTCTTTCTTCATTTCTTTATTTGCAAAGCAGGTTAGTTAACAACAATGCTCCACTCATCTTAAAAATAAGTAGGTTGTTGGGGCCAGTCTGATGGCATAGTGGTTAAGTTCGCGTACTTCACTTCAGCAGCCCGGGGTTCACAGGTTCAGATCCCAGGTGCGGACCCACGCACGGCTTATCAAACCATGCTATGACAGGCGTCCCACATATAAGGTAGAGGAAGATGGGCACGGATGTTAGCCCAGGGCCAATCTTCCACAGCAAAAAGAGGAAGATGGGCAACAGATGTTAGCTCAGAGCTAATCTTCCTCAACAACAAAAAAATAATAAGTGGGTTGCACTTTTATCCCTTCTTCAAAGAGGTGGTCAATTCAACCTCACGTCTGCACAAATAAAACAGCCTGTGCCATCATCTAAACAACTGATAGTTTCAAATTTTTAATAGATTTTACTAAATCAGGGCAAAATACAAAAGAACAAGACCAAGCAAAACACATCAATATTATAAATTCATTAGTTACAATGCAAATTCACAAATAAACTTAGGTTAGTATTAGGAGACCACACACAAATTACAATACCTGAGATTTAGTGCATTCCTTTGAGCCAAAATGAAATGAATGCCATAAAGGAGGAAAGGAAAAGATGAACATTATCAGACATGCTATATAGTACATCTGCCAAAATGAAGATAATGTTAAAATTAGGTTAAGAATGACCATATAGAATTGGCTATATGTACAATGTTCTCTATGTTCTTAGCCATGCACTTGAAATGCACTTGTAATCATTTAAAATCACCTGTGAAGTATTATCATGCATCTTTTAAATAAACTTTTCACCCTCAGTCCCACCCTACTAGGGTTCTTTCAAAGAAAAGTATTTCTGTTAAGAATAAGTAAATACGACTCAGGGCTAACAAAGAAGAATAATTTTCATTTAATTCTTTTTAGTCTGTGGTACCATATATAGGAAACAAAATTTTGTTATTTTCATATGTTAAAATCATGTATTTAGGTGAAATAGTAAATACTATATAAAAATAATTAAAACACAATACACAAAAAGACCAAGATCCAATATTTTCAATGATGACAATGTTGTTGCCAATCTGAACTCACTTAGTAAAATTAATACTAACATGTCAAATATTAGTAAACTAGCACATGATCCATTAGTAATCAAGTTAAATTTTTCATCCTAGTACTGAATTTTCCCTAATAAAAGTACCTGTTGACCAGGTAAGACATTTTTTAAAACCACTAAAAAAAAAGTAAATTATAAAATTTAAAAAACTACACATTTTTTAAAAATCAGATCAAAAAAGGGGAGTCATGTACAAAAAGTGAATGAAATATTTCATAAAGGGGGAAAGCATGGGGATGGGAGAGAGAAAGAGTTATAAAATGATCCCCCCCAACTTAAGTGTGACAAATATGACTATAAAATTAAGCCAATCAGCTTTAACACTAAATTTTAAGTAATCCACACTCCCACCAACTATCTTAGCATGGAATCTGATTTGGAAAAATAATTCCAAAGCAGAAAGAATATTAATAATATTAGTACTAGGCTAAAATATTACAATACATTGTACTATTAATATGTACAACTATTTTTAATCCATATTTCCTTCTTCCATGATGCTACATCTATACTAAAAATACTATCTTCTTTTATAGACAATGGTAACAAAAAAACCTTTCATAGGTTTTTTTTTTCAATACCAAGTCTCTCCAACAGACAAACAAAGCTGTCTTTATGATGAGTAAAAAGCAACCCCTTCCAAAAGAGCTCAATGAAATGATTCAACTATGAAATTCATGTTAAATTAAAATAATGCATGGGTAGTGAGAGGAGTAGGTGGGTGGCATAGTGGTTGGTCAAAACTGCTTAAATATTCAAATACAAAGAGCTCTCAGAAATAGAACATACAAAGTGTGGGTATAAAATATATCATATCACTTAAAGTTACTAAAAATTGAGTAAAAGTCTGTATAAGCTTTCCCATGCATTTTGCACTTATACTTATTTGCAAAAAGAAAAGGACAGGTAAGAAAAACAAATGAGGAATGTAAAATAATTGTCATTTACCTATTTTTTCATATTTTTATTTTAAAATTAATTTCACATATAATGACAACCTATTTAATGGTATTATATGTATAGATAAACCACCTTTGACCTTAATATGACATAGGTAAGAATTCAAGTTACTCTCTTTTTATAAACAGAAATCTTCAAATATATTTGCAACTATTTCAGAGTGGCCATGGGGGGAATATACATAGTACAGGTAAACAGAAAGAAAGGAATAAGAAAAATGAGGCTCTAAAACAGACTACATTGAGGTCTTGTACAAATCACTCATTATCTGTGCCTAGGTTTCCTCAAACATAAAAAGTAGTTTATCAAATATTTATGAAATAAGTGACAATCAAGTGGGCTATAGCATTTAAGAGGATCTTTGAACCTGTTAGAAATACTTCAGATCATCTTTACATTGGAATTTTTAAAAGTATCATTTCAAATTGTACTCTCACTTCATTGTATTAAAAACAAAAAAATTCTCAGATAATATTCTCATAATGGTATGAAAAGCTCTGAAAATAATACATAATTTTTATGTATCTACTTTTTGAATAAAAAACAAGTGTGACACCAGTCACTGAGGTGGGGGAGAGGCTAAAATTTTAGATTAAGGTAAGAACTTAAAATATCCCAGTTACAATTTTACGTGCTGATCACAAAGCTGATCCTCAGAGAATATTTTAAGAAATACAAAGGCTAAACAATGTCTTTGATTTCTTATTTCAATGTTCTTTAAAACTAATCATATTATGTGTGCTTCCAGCAAAATCCGCACTTTGCTTAAGTATACCATAGAAAGGAATTATTCATCAAAAATGGAATATTTAAATGTTTTTTCACAAAACTCCCAACAAAAAACTAGAGATAAATAAAAATATTATACTTTTATAACTTACCGTATGGTAGCCTCTAGGCAAAGGTGGTTTGCCCACAGGATAAGGATCCACAGTGTCAATAATTGTCTGTCTTTCACCTTTCTGGTTGATTTTTCTAAACCTCCTTCGAGACTGTCGATGAGAAGCTTGACGCTGAAAATATTCCTCATTTTCATCCATATAGTCCACCTGAAATAAAACGCCAAAAAATTTCATTTCTTCAAATACATTCCATATTTAGATTAGATGCCGAATAAAACTTACAGATAGTCCATATTCATTCATTTTGCAAAGACATTTGTAGACAAACTATCTTGACAGACTTTAAGTGTTTTTGAACTTCTCTGGAACTAATTGGTTCTGAGTAACTTTTCTTTTATGAAGAGGCATTTTCAGTTCCACTTAGGACAATATGGGTAACTCTTGAATTTCCTGTAGTTTCAAAGGGAGGGATATTTTCAGTAGTCTTTGTACTGATTTATTAGTGAAAGATCTCACAGGATACATTACCACGCATTATGAAAGCAACTGCCCCATTGTCTTAACTAAACCACAAAAACTCTGATGTATGTGAGTAAATCTGTAAAAACCCCTAAATCCCAAATGACTCAAACAGGATTGCTAGCAGAATGGCTTTGGTAGATAACCTAAGGGTTTCTCTTCCTACTTTTTCTGTGGATTCAGTTTCTTTTTTCATAAATACTGTTGTTTTAAAAAAATAATTCCTCATTTTAAGAAGAGAAATTCTGATGAATGGACTAACAGAGAAGAAAAGTTATATTAGGTTAATCTCTATCATATGTATATAATGAAAGTGTGACTGCTCACAATAGAGGCATATTTAGATTCTAAGACTATTCGGCAAACCTAGTAGTTTGTTTACTATCGGCAAGTATAAAATCCTCAAGGAATTTTGAAGATCAAAAATCCTTCAGAGAAACACAAAACAGCACTAACAGAGGCCAGAATCTCTAGGAAATATCTAAAAGACTTTTCAAGACCGGTTGCTAGAAAGTCCCATGTATCTGCCTACATTTTTCCAGTCCTAAATTATTACTCACCACCATGGCACTTTCTTACTTAAAAGTAATTTTGTGAAATTTTACCAAAGTTTTCACTAGCTTTGAGGAGGAAGTTCTCATTTCTGACGGAATTCCTCTCCCACATCATAGGGAGAAACCCTAAATCTTCTCTGAAAATAGACTTAGTCATCTACCAAATACTTTATTAAATGTCAATAAAAAGCTTCCATCATCATCTATATTAGGCCATCACTTCTTTACAGGGTTTTCCTTCCCAGATGGGACGCTGGATGGGGAATAATATGCATATCAATATCAACTGAATGTCTACACTGGGAGCTCTCTCCAATCTTATCTTACCTTTGCTGCTGACTTTTAAAAAGGGGTACATATTGTCCTATATTAAAATCACTTTTACATAGTAAAGAAGAACGTGACAGGCTTTTTTTTTAAGCATCAATAAAAATAATTATGTTGTTAATGTCTATTTTAGCATCATGTTTTTTGTATATGTCGTATCTCAATATATTTTTAAACACCATTCGGTTAAAAAGAGAGAGAAAGATCTCAAGAGAGTATTGAACCAGCATAACAGTCCCCCAATTTTCTTTCGATTAAAGGAATTGAAGTGATTTCCTTATGTTAATTGTTGCCTGAATACTTATCACTGTAACTCTTTTGAAGTATCTCATTCATTCTAATCAACATCGAGAGAACTAAACCCTGCAATTCAAATATTCTCCCCAAATTTCAATTAAATGGCATTATCATAGATTGATTTACAAAGTCCAAGCACCAAACATTTAGGTACTTGCCCCTTTTAAACTTTCTGTCTTTTTAATTTTTTTTTTTTTTTTTTTGAGGAAGACCAGCCCTGAGCTAACATCCTTTGCCAATCCTCCCCTTTTTGCTGAGGGAGACTGGCCCTGGGCTAACATCGTGCCCATCTTCCTCTACTTTATATGGGACGCCGCCACGGCATGGCTGACAGGCAGTGCGTCGGCGGGGGCCCGGGATCCGAACCCGCGAACCCCGGGCTGCCAAGTGCGAACCAAACCGCTGTGCCACCGGGCGGCCCCCTGTCTTTTTAATTTAATTGAATCCTGTAAATAATTACAATATTATGTTATGAACTCGAAATCATAATAATAAAGTTATGAAATAAATATATCTAAAGTTATTAAAAAATAATACACTATTATAAGTAGTTTGTGAAAGTGTTTTTATTTCATAACTTTTTTTAGGAAAAAGTCTTCACAAAGTATTCTTACCACGATCATTTCAGAAGGCTCTAAAACAATGCATTCACAGCCACGCCTAAAGCTTCCTGCAGAACGCTTGCCAAAACTAGAAAGAAAAAAAGGATTTAAGAAATATAAATTGCGAATTTAAGCCAACCTTCCAGATAATAAAAACGGAAACAAAAACAACTACAAAAAATACACATTGGAGAAAGAGAAACTATCTTTAATCATTATTTACATATAATGACAAGGAACCATTCAAATTCTTAAATTTCAGACATATTTTTCTGGAAAATTCCAATAACATTTTTTCAAATTAATAATGTAACAGAGAATCAGTATGAATGTGTTTTGCATTATGCTTTTTTTTTAAAGCATCGTAGGAAATGTGCTTTTTATTTATTGATTTTTTTGAGGAAGATTGGCCCTAAACTAACATCTGTTGCCAATCTTCCTCCTTTTTTCCTTTTTTCCTCCCCAAAGCCCCAGGAGATAGTTGTACATCCTTCTAGTTGCTCTATGTGGGATGCTGCCTCAGCATCGCTTGATGAGCAGTACATAGGTCTGCACCCAGAATCCGAACCGGTAAACCCTGGAGCGCATGACCTTAACCGCTACACCACCAGGCCAGCCCCGAGTTAGGCTGTTGTAAATCATTCTCAGTTAGGTGAAGATTTAGAATATTCTAATAGGGATGGGAATTGAATCAATGGCAAACTATAAAAATACCCAAAGAAGGCATAAAATGCATACAGTTCTCTTCTATAACTTGCTTACGTTAAACATTTCTTTCACCTAAAAAGTATATTTATTTTTCTAAATTTTCCCATCAACTTATTCTAAATAAATTTAAGGAAACGGTATTCAACTAAAGACTTCTTCCTTAGTTACAAAGTGATTTAACTGGATGTGCATACTAAAAGCCCATTCCTCCTGAAAACTTTGCACTAGTGAACTCAGTCATAGCACCTCTGCTGTATCTGTGGTAACTTCCACCTTGACACTAGACCAGATTTATTCTCTCTGACATAGCTATATGCAAACTATCACCATGAAGAGAAAATCCTGGCAAAGCTAGGTAGTCCTGACTTGCTCTAGTAATGTACCGCCTAGCCCTGCCCAATCACTGCTCCCAAAATCCTCCTTTCCCTTCAGTCAACATTTTTAGTAACCAGTTTTAATAACCTATCTTTGAAAAAATGTGAGAAAAAAATTATTCCAAAGAACTATTTTATTTAGCAATTTTTTTTCCAAGTTAGTTAGATATTTTGAGTGACTTCTATGGCAATTCTTGTTCTTTTTATAACCCTCTTTTCATGGTGGTACACGATGTTTCACGTACTAGAAACCAAACTGTGGTTAAAAAAAAAAAGTCATGTAAGACGAAGAAAACAGGAAAGTCACCATTCTCACTCTGTTATTTGTGATCTCTAGTAAACCAGCTTGACCATTCTCATAGTCTAAATTTTATTCATTTGTAGGTTATCAGGTTAGACTAGGTCATCACTGAAGTCCTTTCCTTCTCCAAAATTCTATTTCTATGAAAATCAAAAACAGAACCATACTTAGCATATCTGACAAATTCTTTTAAAAATATTCATATACACATTCATACATACATACCTACATAAGCATACATATTAGAGTGCTTTTTTATAGTGGAAAAAACTTGCCAAGAAAAATATAATAAACTTATCTTCTTTTTTTTGTTTGGTGAGGAAGACCAGCCCTGAGCTAACATCCATTGCCAATCCTCCTCTTTTTTGCTGAGGAAGACTGGCTAACATCCGTGCCCATCTTCCTCTACTTTATATGGGACGCCGCCACAGCATGGCTGACAGGCAGTGCCTCGGCGGGCGCCCGGGATCCGAACCTGTGAACCCCGGGCTGCCAAGCACGAACTAAACCGCTGTGCCACCAGGCGGCCCCAAACTTATCTTTTTTATCATGTTACTTCTCATACAATTAAAATGACCTGAATTTTTAAATAATCTTTTTTTAGTTTACAATTAAATACCACTAAAATTCATAAAATCTTGAACACAAAAAAATTTGTTTCTGGTTTCTGAAACTACCTAATTGCAATTTAATTTTTGACAATGAAGCTTATAATTTAATGATACACTACAAATTAGGAAATAATCTCAATGTGTTCATAAAATATGTAGCAGGTTTCATGCCATCGTCGCCCATTTAATCCTGGTTATACGAGTAGGTAAAAATATACATTGTACATTTAAAGTTATTACTAAATAAAATAACATTAAAATCTAAAGAAAATCGCTACTATGTGACTCTAAGTTTTATCCTATTTTATTAAATTATAGAACTAGACAAGTTTTATAAACATAATGATCAAATGGTTTTCTTTTTTAAAAATTTCATGTAGTAAAAAAATCAAATGTTTGTAATGCATACAAACATCAAATGTTTGTAATGTTCACATAACACTTAATAAAAAATAAAAACCTGCTAGAATTGAGTTGCTTACAAACTGTAGCAACAAAAGGAGTAACATCCACACAAACCATATAGTAGTCTTTCATTTTATGCCTAATTCTTGCACCAACTCCCTACTTCAGAATTAAAGCTGTAAATCCTCTTACCAAGTAGCCATTAATTCAACAGAACTTTATGGCTAGGAAGATATTTACATATTTAGTTGCACTAACACTATTACTTTGGGGATGAAAAGTTTGCATCCCCTAAAATGTATTATAAAAAAATCTCCATGAGAGAGTCTTTTGGGAAATGAGCTGCACTGGAATCTGACAAAACTTTCTTTGCAGCCACAAAAGACTCAAGTTCTACTGAACATCACAAAGATGTGAACTGTAGGAGAAACAGACTCTTGATCAGATGAATACCTTGAATACGCTGAGCAGAAAAGGCAAATGCACACAGAACACACTCTAGCAAAGGAGAATAAATTATTTCAGTTATCCAAAACTCTATTATTTCAAACATAGCCAAGAACCCAGAAGAAAAGAATGGCCTCAAGAGCCAAACATAGGTCATGAATACACACACTAGGCCTAATGACAATGCCTTTTGGCTCTATCCCAGGGATGACTTACTCTTAGATTGCAAACCAGAAGCTATAAGGTAGGAATGAATAGAGAGAGTACAAAAAACGTCAGCTAGAAATTCACTAAGTCCACAAAATACTTTTGCTTCTACTATCTGATTCTTTGAAATACTAAACATATAAACAAAAATAAGTAAATATCATTATTTACGAAGTTTTAAAAAATCTTTGACCAAGTTCTAAGCAAATAAACTGTTTTAAAAATTCAGTTCTGGAAAATAAGTATAGAGATAAAAAGGAAACCAGATAGAGATGTATAGGGGATAAGAACCCCAATAGATGATATTAAGATCAATTCTTTTAAAATTTTAGATGATTTAGTAGAAAGAAACGGAAAGAAATTGTCAGGTTTGCAAATGATAGGTAGATATTTAGATAGTAAAGCACAAAACAAAGTAGGAATAAGTACAAGACATTTTATAAAGTTTTATGTGAGTACAAGAAAGCAGTAATGAGAGGATCCAATTTGCACAATGAAATATTCTATGTGAAAAGTGATTAAATGCACACAGCATTTAATATGATATTAAACAATAAAGTGTTCTCATGTTTTAGTTAAAAATCATAAATGAAAACTACAAGTCCTTAAAAGCATTAGCACAGTAAGCTGCTAACATAATAAACAACAAAGAATAAAGACACACCTTAAAATAATGGACACACTAGGAAGGAATAAAAATTGAAATTACTGTACACACCCTTATAGAAAACCACATAAATCTATGATAGAGCATTGCCCTAGAAAAGTTTCTAAGGGGAAAAGCACAGAACTGAAAAGTTTCCAACAAAAAAATTGGGGAATCCAAAGGGCTTTCTGTAAGACCAGGGGCACAAATCAAAAGAACACTTCATTCAGTCTTAAAAATAGCGCTGAAAGTTGGTATCATTTAAGTTTCTAAATCATGATTTAAGAAAATTTAGAAATGATACAAATTAAATAAGAACTTGTGTAACTTAAAAAGTACACCTACAATCCTTGAGGGTTTTAAGAAAAGCCAGAAATAGGTAAGGATAATTCCAGAGTCATGTGACTATAGCCTGCTCCAAATGTTCCTTGGTACCACTGTCAGAAATGGACAATTAGTTCTATCAAAAGCATTCTTCTTTGTTATTAAGTCTTATAAGAGACTACACAAAGCAATCTACAGATTCGTTGCCATCTCTGCCAAAATCCCAACGGGCTTCTTTTGCAGAAATGGAAAAGCGAATCTTCAAATTCATATAGAATTGCAAGGAGCCCTAATTAGTCAAAACAATCTTCAAAGAGAACAAAGTCAAAGGACTCACACTTCTGATTTCAAAACTTACAACAAAGCTGCCGTAATCAAACCAGTGTGGTACTGACCATAAGGACAGATATATAGACCAATGAAATAAAACTGAGAGTCCAGAAATAAACCCATATATCTATGGCTAATTGAATTCTGATAAGGGTTCAAGTTCGTTCAATGGGGAAAGAACAGTCTCTTCAACAAATGTGCCAGGACAACTGTATTTTCACATGAAAAAGAATGAAGTTGGACCTTTACCTCTGACCACATAAAAAAAATTATCTGAAAATGGACCACTGACCTAAATCTAAAAAGCCAAAACCATAAAACTCTTAGGAAAAGAAAAAGAGGAATAAATCAAGACCTTGGATTTGGCAATGAATTTTTAGATATGACACCAAAAGCACAAGCAGCAAAAGGTTAAAAAAGATAAATTAGACTTGATCAAAATGAAAAATTTCTGTGCATCAAAGGACATTATCAAGAAACTGAAAAGAATCCACGAATGGGAGAAAATATTTGCAAATCATATAACTGAGAAAGGTTTAATATCCAGAATATATCAAGAACTCCTACAACTCAACAACAAAAAGACAAACAACCCAATTTGAAAACGGGCAAAGGACTTGAATAGACCTTTCTCCAAAGAAGATATACAAATGGCAATAAGCACATGGAAAGTTGCTCAACATCCCTAGTCATTAGAGAAAAGCAAACCAAAACCACGAAATGATATCATTTCACACGTGATACTTGATGTGAATGAGATACTAGGATAGCTATAACTTAAAAAAAAAAAAAGCAAGCATTGAAGAGGATACAGAGAACTTAGAGCCCTTGTACTTTGCTGGTGGGAATGTAAAATGGTGCAGTCACTGTGGAAAACAGTTCAGCGTTTCCTCAAAAAGCTAAACAGAATTACCATATAAGCCAGCAATTCTTCTTCTAGATAAATACCCAAAAGTATTGAAAACTGACTCAAACAGATATTTGTACACCAATGTTCACTGCAGCATTATTCACAATAGCCAAAAGGTGGAACCAACACAAGTGTTCATCAACAGATGAATGTATAAACCAAATATAACATAAACATACAATGGAATATTATTCAGCCATAGAAACGACTGAAGTTCTGATACATGTTACAACATGGACAAGCCTTGAAAGCATTATGCTAAGTGCAATAAGCCAGTACAAAATGACAAAGATTTTAAGATTCCACTTATATGAAATATCTAGAATAGACAAATTCATAAAGACAGAAAGTAGATTAGAGGTTAACAGGGGTTGGGAAAATGCTTAATGGTTTTCCATTAAGTTTGTTTGGAGCTATGGAACATAAGTTTTGGAAACAGATAATGGTGATGGTAGCACCACAGTGTGATTGTAATTAATGCCATTGAATCACACACTTTAAATGGTTAAAATGGCATATTTTGTTATATATATATATATATATATATATATATATAAACCACAATTTTTAAAGAAGTCTTACAAGAGAAACTTATCAAGAGAATTTTTGTTTGTTTTTTTTAGTGGCTTTGAGTTTCTTGGCAAAAATTCAGGACTTGAGTAAGAAAAAAATAGGAACTCCACTGTGACCAAACAACAACAAACCTTAGGGACAAAGGAAGAGTTAAGTTTGATGACTGAACCTAACTCTCACCAATAAACCTGGAACCAATCTCTTTTCTACATTAATTTTGCAATGAAGTGACAGAAGTTGTGGGTAAAAGGAGAACTAAAAAGATACAGGAGGGGGCCGGACCATGGCACAGCAGTTTAGCTCGTGCTTTGGCAGCCCAGGGTTCGTTGGTTCGGATCCCGGGCACCCGCCAACACACCGCTTGTCAGCCATGCTGTGGCAGCGTCCCCCATATAAAGTAGAGGAAGATGGGCACGGATGTCAGCCCAGGGCCAGTCTTCCTCAGCAAAAGGAGGAGGATTGGCAATGGATGTTAGCTCAGGGCTGGTCTTCCTCACCAAAAAAAAAAGATACGGGAGAAGGTAAACAAATATTACTGAAATATTTTAAATCAGAGTTTTGAAGAGTCAACTATACCTACATTTTTCTTTCACCCAGCATCAATCTCATTTTTATTTTATCCTTGACAATAAATTAGATCATCACCCCAATCCCACCCCATCTCCAGATATGTGGAGAGGAGGAGAGAGAGACACACACACACAATTGTGCTTCCTATTCCTTTTCCAAATACTCATTGGACACATATTACAGAATCAGTATAAACTCTGTAATCAGTACAGAGCTTACAAGAAATTCGCGAAATATAGCCCCTGTTCTTAAATAGTTTGTATCCTATGGAAGATGAGTACACCAGAAGTTGTGGTAGGCAGAATAGTGAGCATGACTTTAATAAAAAGAAGGTCATAGTTGCTTCCTACAATTGCCTCTCAAAACCAAAATGGATTTACAGAATTTCAGAGTTGATGAAAAAACTTAGAAATCATATAGAACAAGGTCTCTCGGCCTTTTTTTCTTCAGCTTCACATCTGAAAGTATGCCATAATCCAACATGCAAATCAAAAGTCCTCAAACATCTGGATTTAGAAAAAGCCCCCCAAGTGATTATAATATGCATGACCCACACCATCCTACTCTCCCCATGAGAACTGCCCCTCCAGTTCAATTTTCATTTCACAATTGGAGAAACTAATCCAACCTACCTAAGGGAAGGTTAAATGAGATGCCCGAAATCACAATCAGACTCTGTGATACAGGATTCTGTTACACTACATTGACCTTACCCTTTTCTCTTGCTTTCTTCTATAGCCCTTTTCCACATTCAATAACATAACATCTAGTCTTTGGTAAGCTTGACATTTATGAGGAATAATTCCCACACCTCCTCAGGAATATTGCTATAATGCATTACATTTATCCATAAAGCACAAACCCAATGACAACTGGAAAACAGCTTTGCTGAAAGGTGGATTCTCAGAGGTTGGCTAGGCTCACTCACTAGCTAGTTGAGTTAAAAAGACAAATCAGCTTTTGTAATTCAGAAGGCAATTCAAATTCAGCAAAATTACAAATGACCATCAAGAGCTTGAGGGTTGCCCTGGAATAGTCGAAGATTTGAATGTCAAATCTATAAAAACCAAGCCTCTTCAGGCAGCTGCTGCCAGAACTTCAACTAGTAGAACATCTGCTTTTTTGAAATGGCACTCATAACACCACATACCAAGATAAACAAGGATATTTTTAAAGTTTAAACTCCTTAATTTTTAAAGTGACATTGCTTATTTTCTAACTTTCAATTAAAATATTTTTAAAAAATTCATCCCTGTCTTCTGGGAATTTCAGTCTTTCTACATATACATATATGTGTGTATAAGACACAAATATTAACACATACATATAATAATTGTCTTTCAAAAGCAAGAAAGATGTAGGTAACAGTTATTAATGAGACTAGGCCTAAATATTTAAAAACCTGTTAGCCCTTTCTATACTAGATGCCAGCCCTTCACAAGAGGCCAAAGAGACAGGGAGAGACAGAGAAGGATGGTATATGCGTTTTAAGAATGCTGACAGTTTTCTGGTTCTACACAGTAGGAAAATTTAATTGCTATAGTCTATTTTAAATCTTTCTAAATTGTCCTGTATAAATATACTGTGCCGCTTGGCTTTCAACTATTAACCTCAATGTAATTTCAGAGTGTTCTTATAATCTTACATTAAACTACCAAAGATGACAACTAAAATGATGCAGGTTCACTGTGGATCAATCTATTGGTTCTCTGTGCTATTCACACACACACAAAAAAAGTTAAACTCACAGCAAATGATTAATGAAAAAACCACTTGCAACATAACAAGTAGATTATTCCTAAATGCTCATATTCCCTCAGTCCAACTAATTTGGGAATGGTTGTTCCAGAAACAGTTTAACAATCCAGATTTTCATTCCCATTAAAGTAAGTTTTAGTACAGAACAAATTAAGAATTACAAACTGTTCCTAAAATTGAAATAAGTTCAATATTTTTCCAGATGCAAAAGGGAATGACTTTATAGTACCAAAAATATGCAGACAAAAAATTACTAAAGTAATTAGTCTTCTACATAAGGTAAAATAGAGAAAAATTTTAATAACCTGATAAACTTTCTTTCAAGTCCAAGACTCACAACAAGCAAGTAAAAATGTTTGAGAATATAAAGTCTTACCTAGTTTTCATAAATACCCATAGGTAGCGATACACCGGGCAGGGTGTTGCAGGCTCTTACTCTCGTAAGGCCACCCTGGCCTAAGTTTCTGTGACCACATTTTCCCCACCCAAGTTGAGTCAAGAGCACTTTCTACCAGTCTGAGTTTCCACGAAAGGCAGTCGCTGAGCACAGAAGCCTCTTCTATCAGTGTCCCTAAACTTGCCCTTTGTATGGGCCTCCACATTCTTGTCATACGTCAGAACTGCCCAGTGGAATGCAATTCCTCAGTGTTGGAATGTAAACTTATTCATGTCAGGCTATACCCAGTAAGGGAATACACAGCAATCAAACTGAGATTATACTAGTGGGCAATCCTAATTTACAAAATGATTAAAAATGTAATACTCTCAGATATCAATTTTTCATACCTTCATTTCTAGAAAATGGTAAGCAGTTACTAAATTTTACTTTCACCCCTTAAAAATCTAAGTAAATGACTGGACTGATGCTTCTAAACTAAAATCAATTTATTTATTTAGCACTTAAAAAAAATTCACATGACATTGTCTTTAGACAGCAGAATAGCAATTAACTTAATGAAAAAAAAAATCTAACTAGTAACCACTGATGCCATCAATTCCATTCTCAAAACTCAGTACAATATACAATAAATTTTAATAGAAGCATAAGAGGAAAGTGGTTTGAAAGACTTATAAGAATGCATTTAATCTTTTTTAATATTTTGTCCTCACTCATTAACTTAACCAAAAAAAAAGTAACAGCTATTTAAAACAAAAACATACACACACCAAGTATACATATAAATTACATGTGTGTGTGAATTACAAATTGCATGGTTTTAACAGGCTCATATTTCAGAAGTAACTATTTGGGAAAACTAAAACACGTAAGCCTCTGCAAATTTCTTTCAAGGCTCATTTAGAAATATTCTAACAATCATCACCATGCACAAATTAACAGAAATTTTCTCCTCTGCACAGTGAATCTCAGTATTTAACCTTTGCTTATAAAAATAGAGCACAAGAAAAAAATTACAAGCAAAGGCCGCATAACTGTGTTTTCTCCTCTCTGTTCATTCCTCAGTAGCCTGTTGTCTATTTAACTACAGGAAAAGTACTAAATATTTGATATTCATGATATTAACATTTTAATTCCTTTAAAAAAAAATCTAACCTGCACTGTCTTCTATATCTTTGAAGCACCAGTAACAGCAATAGCGCTGCCACCTTCTATAGGAGCTCTTTTCTCTGCAGCAATGAGCACTCCCCATTTCCCTGTGTTTTCTCTCCCAGGGAGTCCATGCGGCTGTCGCTTGTGCAGAGAGCCAACATTCCTTCTGAAGGCTAATTTCCTGCTTCGATAACCCACCCACCCCTCCTGGCTGCAGTTATGTGTTACGCATGTTGTATGGGCACTGTTTCCGCATACCAGCCTCATGACCTCAGCGGCTGCCTGACAGACTCTCTTTATCAATTTCTATTAATTCATTATCTACTCTCTTACAAGTCAAGAGCTAGTAGGGAAATCTGCAATGTCTGCTCTCCTATGAGTCTTCAAGGTCAAATGCTTAGATGTGCTCAGCAATGCAATGTTGTTATTAAAATTTACCCAAGCTGTACTACACACGTTGCTCTCCACCAAAGGGATGCTGACTGTAACCTGGCTTGAGGGATTATCATGGAAAAGACCAGCATAAATTGAAATCAAAACAACATGGGAAAAGTTGAAAGAGGCTGCGTTTGCTCTTGTTCTTCCCTTCAAGACAAAAAAGGTGGATCTTACCTCAACTGTATTGGGGTGAAGAGAGCAAGCAGATTTTCCCTCTTGCCACAATCTAAACCGGCAAAGGACAGTGGTGTGATGATGACTACACTTTGGTAGTGTCTATGTCCTCGTGACTGAACTGCTAGAGAACAGCTCAGCTAAATTGATCTGCTGCTATCAGTCTACACAGTGGCACAAACAGGTCTCTGCTGATCACAGTGCTTTGTACACAGATGGCAGCTGATCAGTTTGTATAAAAGTTATGGCCCATAACAGCTTTCCCCTTCAGCGTTGTAGACACATGCCCTATCCAAAATGTCTTTGTTACATGTTCACCATTTCATTGTACAAAGCTTGCTGTGTATGAGTTGAAGAGACAGGGAGGACTAGTTCTAATATCTTATCTAAAAATGACCTAATTTTTATAAAATTCATGAAAGAGGTAAAATAAACAATTACATTAAAAAATAGCCAAACAGGGCTATGTAACTTGTTAATGAGAGAAACGGTAGATGAATTCCAATGGATGGTTCAGACTGACCCTTAACCAGTAAGAGCCTGAATTAATCTCAAGAATTAAACAAGACCTCAAATAATGGCAACCAAACATCTGATATTCTTTGAAGGCTTATATAAAAGGCACCAAAACCCAGCCACCAGCCTCCCAAATATCTGGCATATACCATAAAAGAAGTTAAAATAGTAGACATTTCTTTGTAAGATAAGACCTAAACAACAATTCAGGTCACTTGAATAATACTGAAAATTGAAAATTCCCTTATAGATCGAAGTGGTAAAAACCTACTACTTATCATCAAAAAATAAAATACTTAGAAATAAATTAATGAAGGATGTGCATGACCTGTAGACTAAAAAGTACAAAAAGTTACTTAACCTTGCAAAGGGAAATAATAGGAGACAAATAAATTATGAGATATATCATGTTCATGGTTTAGAAGGCTCAATAATGTTAAGACAGTAATTCTTTCCCAATTGATCTATAGATTCAATGCAATTCCAATCAAATCCTAACAAGCATTTGACACTGACAAGCCAATCTGAAAATTTATATGGAAAGGCAAAGACATAGAAGAGCTAAAACAATTTTGATAAAGAATAAAGTTGGGGAGTTATACTATGTGATTTCAAAAGTTACTATAAAGCTACACAAATGAAGACAATGTGGGTATTGGTATAAGAATTGACATGTAGATCAATAAAATAAAAAAGAGATTCCATAAATAGACCCAAACCTTACTGATTTTTAACATACGTGCCAAGGCAATTTAATGGATAAAAAATACTCGTTTCAATAAATGGTCCTGAAATAACTGAATACCTGTATGGAAAAACATAAACCTCAACCCTCACCTTATACCATACACAAAAATTAAATTAAAATGGATCTCAGACCTAAATGGAAAAGCTAAAACTATTAAATTTCTAGAAGAAAAACACGAGAAAACCTTTATGACATCAAGTTAAAAAAATATTTCTTAAACAGGACACCCAAAGTACAAACTATAAAAGAGGGGCTGGCCCAGGGACACAGCAGTTAAGTTCAGGCATTCCGCTTCTGGTGGCCCGGGGTTCGCAAGTTCGGATCCTGGGCACAGACTGACACACCACTCATCCAGCCATGCTGTGGCAGGCATCCCACATATAAACTAGAGGAAGATGGGCAGAGATGTTAGCCCAGGGCCAATCTTCCTCAGCCAAAAAAAAAAAAAAAAAAAGAGGAGGATTGGCAATGCATGCTAGCTCAGGGCTAATCTTCCTCACAAAAATAATAATAAAAATAAAATAAAATATTGACATCATGGACTTCATTAAGATGGAAAGTTTTTGTTTTTAAAAGACATAGTCAAGAAAAAGTCAAGCCACAGATTGGGAGAAAAATTTTGCAAAATATATCCAACGAAGGAAGTGTATCCACAATACACAAAGAATACTTACAACTCAAAAGCAAAACAGTCAATCCAATTTTTTTTTTTTTTTTTTTGTGGGGAAGACCAGCCCTGAGCTAACATCTGTTGCCAATCCTCCCCTTTTTGCTGAGGAAGACTGGCCCTGGGCTAACATCCGTGCCCATCTTCCTCTACTTTATATGGGACGCCGCCACAGCATGGCTGACAGGCAGTGCGTCGGCGGGCGCCAGGGATCCGAACCCGCGAACCCCGGGCTGCCAAGCGCGGACTAAACCGCTGCGCCACCGGGCGGCCCCTCCATCCAATTTTTTTTAATGGACAAAATTCAATTTTTAAAATAATTGTTTTAAATAGGTGAAGATATACAAATGGCCAATAAGCACATGAAAAAATTCTCAACATTGCTTTTCAGAAGAATGCATAACAAAACCACAGTGAGATTACCACCACATATACAATAGAATGGCTAAAATTCAAAACACTGACAATACCAAGTGCCGGAGAAGATGTAGATCAACCAGAACTCCCATAAACAGCTAGTGGGAATGCAAAATGTTACAGCCACTATGGAAAACAGTGTGGCAGTTCATCATAAAGTTAAACATACATTTACCATATAACCCAGCAATTCCACTCCTGGGTATTTATTCAAGAAGTAATGAAAACATATGTCCACACAAACGGATATTCATGAATGTTGATAGAAGCCAAAAATTACAAGTAACCCAAACCATCATTTTCAAATTATGTTTTGTAAAAGATTAATAGTTCCTCACTTACAATATTCACTAGGACTTATGAAATCTGGCATCCACTTTATATAAGAAGTGGCAACATATTGCATAGTTTCCTTAAAATAGGCCATGCGATAATTCTGCACTGAGATGGACAGTACAGCAAAATTTTAGCTGTCAAAGTCTGTCCCTATAGCCTTCTGATCTCATAGCATCTCTTTTTTTGCTTCTGTTTTCTCCCTATTTACCTACCCCTTCACCCTACCCTACACTATCCCCAAAGCTTTTCAAGTGACTCAATGCCAGTTATCTCTTCATACCTCCTGTAGCCTCCCCCTGTCTGCTAAAGATTATACCACAACACACCTAAAATCAAATTTATTTATGTCATCTCTGATACCTACCCACTTCATCCCCTCTAGATTTGGTTATAGCTGTCAAAGTCATAATACTGCCAGACATGCAAGTTCAAGCATTGGAACTGTCTTATACTCCATGTTCTCCCTTGTCTATAGCTTCAGTCACTAAATTCCATCAATTAGTCCTTCTAAATTACTCTTACATGTGACATCAACTTCTATTTCTGTGAAAGTACTAGTCAGGCCCTTAGCCTTGGCACACCAAGACCACTGAGATAGGGTTCCTGTTTCTGGCCCCAGCTTTACCAAATCTTCCAGGATCCTCTCATTCTACCGATCTTAAAATTTCAATGGTTACACATTGGTTTAATAGTCATTAGTCCAGCCTCTCACTTCAAATTTGACTGACCACCTGCTTGTAAGTTTTGAAAACAAAAGTTTAAGATCCAATCCAGAGTGTAGTGAACAAAAATCTCTAGGGACTGGTCCTCAGTATTTCATCCATCCTAAACCAGGTGAATCTAATAACCTAGCCCAGATTGGAAACCTCTACCTTGGTTAATCACCTTTCATAGTCTTGCCTGGTCATCTTCTAACCATCTTTACTACCAAACACAAGGACTCTAATCAGTGTCTTTTCTACTTATTGTTCCACAAGCTCATTTTCAGAAAAATTAAAACTCACATTTCTTGGGCCTGAGTGATTATCAGGCACCTCTTCTCTACCATATATGAATAACTATAATTACTTTATAATCTGACATAAGATAATCAATGAAAAAAATCTCTGCTTTAGCCACAATGATGCTTCCATACACAAAACAAACTATAAAAAGTTTTGTAAACAAACAAAATACACACACAAAACAAACAAAATATAAAGGTTTTGTAAAGTTCAACTCATATATGTCAATTATACCTCAATTTAAAAAAAAAGTTCATTTAAATGGGATAATGATTACAAAAGCTGGAAGACCCTATTCACAGATAACTCTTCATTCTGTATTTCCAAAATTATATAAATAAGTTAAAATTCAAGCTCAGGTGACAAAGTGGTAAACTGAAATGGTCTCAAGATTCTGAATAACAACTAATTAATTATTATTTTGGACTATTTAAACCATCATGGAAGTAGAAGACCTCCGATATATATACACTGGAATATATGTGATTTACACTGATGAAATGGAATACTTTAAGTTTTCCCATTTGCAAAACTGAATTAAGTATGAATATTTAATGATGGTTTTCTAAATTCACCTTAATGAACCAAAAACAATAATAAAAATAAAACATGGAAAAGAATTTGACAGATTTTGGCCATTGCTCTAAGTTTTCTAGTTATCTGAAAATGTTAAATTAAGAAATAACAGGGGCCGCCCGGTGGCGCAGCGGTTTAGTCCGCGCTTGGCAGCCCGGGGTTCGCGAGTTTGGATCCCTGGCGCCCGCCAACGCACTGCCTGTCAGCCATGCTGTGGCGGCGTCCCATATAAAGTGGAGGAAGATGGGCAGGGATGTTAGCCCAGGGCCAGTCTTCCTCAGCAAAAAGGGGAGGATTGGCAACGGATGTTAGCTCAGGGCTGGTCTTCCCCACAAAAAAAAAAAAAAAGAATTATTAAAAAAAAAAAAAAAGGAAATAACAAAGTTATCTTAATGAAACTGACACACTAAGTAGTTTATAGATAATAAACATAAAGTAAGCCATCAATAAAAGATAAAGTAAAATTTATCCTGAAATATCTGAATCAAAAAAATATTTAGATAAAGGTATAACTAAGAAAAGAGTTATTTAACATTTATGTAGATCTGTAACACATGAACATCCAATACCAGAAGTTATATTTTCTATTTAATTGCAAAAATATGTAAGCCCTATAAAGCCATAAATGTGTGGCAAAAGTAAAAAACATCTCAAGAAATATTTTTTAGTATTTTGAACGTACAGCTCAATATTCTCATCAGTAATAAATACTAAGCAGTTTTTAGATTAAAAACTACAGTATATTTATTTAAATTCTAACAAAGAAGGCAGTGATATACATGTCTTAAGGTATTACTTCACTTTATTTCAACTATTTAATTCTTAAAGTACTTTCAAACAATTTTCAGTACATCTAAAAAATGAATTGCGGTACATAATATAGAATAAAGTCATTTCCTTTGACACTCAAATATGTAATTTGGTTGTCTTTAAAATATATATTATATATAAATATATAATATATAAATTATACATAATATGAATTATAATATAATTATAACATTAATTAAATAATTTAATTCATAGTAAAATAAAATAGAGGGTCCCTGAACTATGATTAATTGAACATTTTTATTTTAATAAAGACATTCCAATATCACTGAGTATAATCTGCTTCATATATCAATCTCTCTCTTAATATCCTTACTCTTATTTTTCTGTTAGTGTTCCCAAAACTGAAAGGATGCTTCTTTAAACAAAAACAAAATCAGCTGCCATATATTTTAAGACACTTTGAATTCATATAGGTGAAACAGTAATTCACACATCCCTCCAAACCAACCCTCCTCCGAAATAACTATGGCACAAATAAAGGTTGTGAGTTCCTTTACATTTAGCAGCAGATAAACAATTTCAACATTTTACAGAGAAAAACAAGTGTATTTCATTGACACACGATGTCAGATTTTAAAACCTTTATGAAATGTAACATTTACTTTTGCAAGAGAAATCTAAACATCACTGCAAATAAGGATTTCTAGGGTGAACTCTCACACACATTTATACCAAGGATCACAAATGACAAATTCCCTGACTGAAGACTTCAAGCATCAGATGACCTGTGATATCACACCAACCATACACACAGAAACATCAGAGTCCTTCTCTTTAAGGCTACTTACTTTGTTAGACACTACCAATGCCAGTTTTCCAAGGACTACAAAAGCTTGCCTTTATATATACAGCACATCTTCAAGATTGTAGTTATGGCAACCCAATTCCCAACTTGATCCAGCAATTGAACTCCCTCTCTAGAGAACAGTTTTACTCTGTGCATCAGGTATCACATCAGAACATGATTTAAAAGGGGCAGGGGTGGTCTAAATAATGCTAAAAATCATGTTCGCTTTCCAGGATGACGACATTTCGTACCAAAGCAGAAAGTACATTTAATAACCGAAAGGGGAACGTTTTTAGGATATCCCATTGTATCTTTTACATATTTTACTCTATTCCTTTAATTTAGAGATCTACCTTATTTCAAATTTATCTCGGGATATATTTACATCAAGTGCAACTAAACTCTCCCATATCATCAACTCTAGTCAAAGCAAGCTCATAGTTGTTTCATCATTTTATTTGCCTTATTGGAACTCTTTCCCAGCATTTCCTTAAAATCTTTAATATACAGCTTTACCTTACATGTGTGTGTCATGGGAGTACCCAGACTTGAGTCAACTTTAGGTAGGACAAGTAGGAATTATAGATGATGTAAGACCTGAAGGAGTGTGGCTAAGCTGATGAAGAGTGTGAACACAGGGCTGAGAAGAATGATCTAGCAAAAAAAGATAATTAACAAACTAAAAGAATGTGAGGAAAAACTACAGAGCAAGTGTAAACAAAGACTTCCTCTTTTTCCTTAAAAGGATATTTTTATATTGTTATTTTTAGCAGGCACATTGCATTTCAGAATAAAAGACTGCATGTCTCAGCCTCCTGGGTGACCTGAAGCGGCCATTTGACTACAATTGGACACTGTGATATAAAAAGAAATGTTGTTTCAAGGAACCTGATTTGGATGGAAGTTAACTTTTTTGCTCTTCTGCCTTTCCTCCTGCTTCCAGCTTCCACTACAGACAAGATAGCTGGAGTTTGGCAGCCATCCTGTGCTATGAACTGATGCTGAAAATGAAAGCTATGTGCTAGCGTAAGTAGAGAAGAGGGAACCCTATAACATTTTCACACTGTTGGAGCCACCAGACCATCCTGGACCATCTACCTTCAGCATTCTTTTACACCCAAAGAACTTTAGTTCTTTATGCAACCAAAACTAATTGTAATTAATATGGTAAACAAAAGAATATCCAACAAGATACCTTTTGCCTTTTTCCCCCCTATTCTGCACCCCTGCACAGATTGACCAATACCGTCTTCTCAGGAGCTTCCCCAGACTCCTTCTCCCATTGTGGTGCAGCTTGATTCTTTTCCCTGAGTCTTCTCCTCTGTATTAACCTGACTTTCAATAAATCATTAGTTATTGAAAAGTTATTTCCAAAAGGAAATATGTTAGCATAATATTGTTAAACTTTCAAAAAGTGACTTTTTAAAAAAGGGCACGCTTGGGGCCGCCCGGCGGCATAGCGGTTTAGTCCGCGCTTTGCAGCCCGGGGTTCACAGGTCGGATCCTGGGCACCTGCGGATGCACTGCTCGTCAGCCACGCCGTGGCGGCGTCCCATATAAAGTAGAGGAAGATGGGCACAGATGTTAGCCCAGGGCCAGTCTTCCTCAGCAAACAGAGGAAGATTGGTGATGGATGTTAGCTCAGGGCTGGTCTTCCTCACAAAAAAAATAATAAAATAAATAAATAAATAAAAAAGGGCACGCTAAAAATATAATTCTGAACCAATATAATTCAACAAATATTTATTAAATGTCTGCTATGTGCTAGGCACTGGGGAAGCAGAGATGAATAATACAGCCCAAGCCCTTGAAAAATCTAACAGTTTAGAACAGACATGGAATAGCTCATCCTGACAGGAATACAAGGGTAGGATCCCCAGAGATAAAACATGTGGTTTTCACCACAGGATGAGGAGGAGTGGGAGTGAAAGTGGCAGCAATGAGGTGGATATCCCAGGCAGAGAGAACCACCTGACACAGGTACGCTCACACTATCACCACTAAGTGCCTGGAGAAGCTCAAAGGTGGGTCTGAAAGCAATTAACTGTTTTTCCAAGTTGTTTCTTTTCCTTTAGTATGTTAAGGAGATGTAACCACCAGCCATCCTGAAACTTACCAAGCCTCACCACAAGAGCTAAGCCCATGACTTTTGCTTTATTTTTAATGCAAAAATCTCTCCAGGAGGAGCTTAGGCCTCATTATGTGGAACCATGTTCTCCAACTGAGCCTGTGCAAGCGAATACCCACCTCTCCCTTTTGAATATTCATTTCCCAATCGAAATAAAAGTTTCTGCTTCCCTTTGTTCAGGGACGCCATGACTTTGGAATGATTCCTCACAGCCTCCTATTTGCTGCAAATACACTTTTCTTTGTGAGGCACCTTCCACTGGTGTGGAGTCTCAGTTAACTCACCAGGAGGCGAGCCCACTTGGTTCAGTAACAAGACCACAATGGATCAGCTCGAGTGCCTGGAGAGGGTGGAAGGAATAATGTAGGTTGAAAACATTTGAGCTGCCCTATACATCTCACTAAGGAGTCTGGATTTTATCTGTTTGGCAGTTGGAAGTCATTTAAACTCATTATGCAAGGGATCAACAGGAAAAATTCTGTGCTTTTAGACAATGATATGGTGACACTATGGAAGAAGTATTAAAGGTGCCTGGGGAGCTACTTCAACAGAGCAGGTGACATCTGAACAAAGGTACTGGCACTGGTGATAGATGCAGTTGATTTGATAGATATCATCATTCCAATTCTGAAGTATTATTTACTAAAAAAACAACTGTCAGGGGAGAAAGAAGTCAGAACTGAGACTCACAGAAATTTCTAGATTAAGTGACTAGCTGTTTATTAAAGCCATTAGAGATAGAAAAAGGTCAAGCAGACTTGTAAGTGTTTGTTGCATTCTAGATATGGTATCTAGAGCTCAAGGGACCTGGAGCAAATCCACGTAAGGGATGGGTGTTCCAGATACACCCTTAACTCCTGCACCCTTCTCTGTTTATTGCATGCACTGGCAAAGCTCAAACCCCAGCCGACAACCAACTACCCACCTTCTCCATGCCTGCCTGCCCCTAAACAGCCGAAAGACCAAACAAATCTATGACCACAAATATCAAATGGGCACTCAACACTCCCTTTGTTTCACCATTTCCCTCTCTCTCCTCAAAACTCCTAAATACCCACCACTGAACTCCCCAGTCTACCACTGTCCTACAGCTCTTACCATAAGCCTATAATAAGGGTGAAGGTCTTTTACTCTTTCCAAAGCTAAGACCTCTCCCCTCATGGGTTTCGTCCACTTCTGAAATTACCTCCCTTCTTTCCTGTATTATCTATTTGCCTCTCTCTACTGATCATTTCCATCAACACACAAACACACACTAGCATCTTCTAATTTTAAAGAAACAAATTCCTCTTGACTTCACAACTCCCAGCCACCATCCTGTTTCCCCATTCCTCTTCACAATAAAATTTCTTGAAATGATGAAATTTCTCTTTTCTTAGTTCTTATCCTCCCACTGTCTCCTCAACCAGCTCTACCATTTCACTGAAACTGGTTTGCTCAGGTCGCCTATGACCCTTATGTTGCTACATCCAAAGATCACGTCTCTGTTCTCACCTTACTAAATCTCCTTGCAGCACCAGACAAACTAACCCCCTTCCTTTTCAAAACACTTTGTATCTCTTGGCTTTGATGACACACAAGCAGGATCTCCGTGTTTCAGCACCATATCCTAGGCAGGCATTGAAGAGGCACTCAATAATATTTGTAGGATGAATGAGTAAAATAGAAGGATACGCATATAAAGAATTGCAGGTGGGAGAGTGATGTCAGCATCATGGCGCAGTGAGATTCCCTCTTTGAATCTCTGCCCCCTAAGACACAACAAAAACATCATTTGCATCCCAACAGAGGTCAATCAAACACTACAACGGACTTCTAAGGACTTCTACCTTGCCACGATACATCTGACAGTGGAGGCACGGGAAGCCCCAAAGGACGTGAGGAGAGGTCAGAAAATCTACTCCCCCTCCCCATCAATCGGCAAAGACAGCATGGCTCACAGAGGTGGGGAGGGGCAGCCCCTGGTGGAGAAAGCTATTGCCCTCCAGGTGCTCTCACAGACTGTCGAGAGATCCCCACCAGGAAGCGACAACAGACTGTTTCAAGTGTGTGGTCAATGCCCAAAAGAGCCAGAAAGGAAGCCCCCAGGTCAGGCAGGTAAAAGAGAGAACCCCCACACGCCCTGCACTTCAGCACAATCCCTCCGGGGACTGCAGCGGGCTCAGAGCACACTGCTCATGACCTCCACCCAGTGGCAGCAAGTGGAAACTGCAGGACCAGAAATTATCAAGATGAAGAATAGCAAAGGTAAATCAGCCAGCTCTATGCAAAAGTATCTTGTTTCCAGACCAAGAGGAAAATGACCAACACCCAGAAACCAATCCTGAAGGCACAGAAATCTATAGCCTAAATGACAGAGAATTCAAAATAGCTATCATAAAAAAAAAAACTCAATGAATTACAAGAGAACACAGAGAAACAAATCAACGAACTCAGGAATTTCTTCACAAAAGAGGTTGAAACAATAAAGGAAAACCAATCAGAAATATTGGAGATGAAAAACACAATGGATGAGATAAAGGAAAACCTGGAGGCTTTAAAGAGCAGAACTGACAATATGAAGGAAAGAATTAGCATTATCAAGGATAGCCATGCAGAAACGTTCCAGACAGAGGAGGAGAGAGAACTAATACTAAAAAATGAAGAAACTCTTCAAGAAATATCAGACGCAATTAGGAAAAGTAACATAAGGATAATAGGTGTTCCAGAAGGAGAAAAAAGGGAAAAAGCAGCAAAGAGTTTGTTCAAAGAAATAATAGCTGAGAACTTCCCAAACCTGGGTAAAGAGATGGAAATAACAGTGAATGAAGTCAATAGATCACCTAAACATATAAACAGGAAAAGACAAACTCCACGCCACGTAGTAGCTAAATTAGCAAGAGTCAATGACAAAGAAAAAATATTAAGGGCAGCTAAACAAAATAACATACAAAGGAAACCCCATCAGGCCCTCAGCTGATTTCTCAACAGAAACCCTACAGACTAGGAGAGACTGGAATGATATATTCAAAAATCCTGAAAGACAAAAACCTTCAGCCAAGAATACTTTATCCAGTGAAAATATCCTTCAATTATAATGGAGAAATAATAACTCTCCCTAATAAACAAAAGCTAAGGGAGTTCATCACCACAAGACCCCCACTATAAGAAATGCTCAAGAAGGCCCTTAGGCCTGGGAAAAAAAAAAAGAGAGAGAGAAAGGGGATACAAAGTTTTGAGCAAGGAGAAAAACAAGGAGACTAAACCAGAAAAACTACAGTTGGAAAACATCAAAAATGAATTTAAACTCATCGCTGTAAACACACACTCATGACACAAGATGGAATAAGTAGTGACAACAACAAATTAGAAGGGGAAAAGGAAAGGGAGCGAATTGACTTAGTCTAAGGAAACAAGAGGCATTAGAAAATGGACTGTCTTATCCAGGGATCTTTTATATAAACCTCACAGTAACCACTAAACAAATAACCAGAAGAGAACCACATAAGACAAATAAAGAGAAAACTAAGAGAATCATCATGCAGAACTACCAAACTGAATTGGCAGTCCGAAACACATGGGACAAGAAACGAAGGACATGCAAAAGAACCAGAAAATGAACAATAAAATAGTAACATTAAACCCTCATATATCAATAATCACTCTAAATGTAAATGGATTGAATTCTCCAATCAAAAGACACAGAATGGCAGGATGGATTAAAAACCAAGATCCAACAATTTGCTGCCTCCAGGAAACACATCTCAGCTCTAAAGACAAACACAGACTCAAAGTACAAGGATGGAAGATGATACTCCAAGCTAATGGCAAAGAATTGCAGGTGAGCAATTTGGGACAGAGGTCAGGACAGAAGGGCTCATCAATATGAACTAAGCATCATCAAGTTGAGGACTCTCTTAAGAAGACATAACTAATAGCCTAGGGTAATGTTTGATTCTAGAGATCAGTTCTAGTCATTTTGCTTATCACTTTAGATAATCTTTTTGGTAAACAAGTCTCCTAAGATATGAAGTTGTTAGGACACTATTCCTTGTAGTGACTAAGTTTAAAAGATTAATATTTTAAAAGAACAATACATTTACCATTCATTCTTGATAATTATCTGTTTAATTTAATAATTACTTAACCTATGAAGTAGAATCCTTTGGCAATCTTAGTATAAGTGTGTCAGTTTTTCAAAGCTGCTGCTGGATTAGGTGTGGGGAAAATAACTGTGGAAGACTGAGGGGAAAATAGTCAAGTCCAAGAGGACTGATTCACACACACACGCACACATGCACATATACATCAATACATATTTATGCATATATGTGTATATATTAATCTAATTATAGGTTCACTTTATACATATAGGTTTATATGTATAGATCAAATTGAACATTTTAAAATAGAAGCAGATTTCTGTGACTCCCTGCCTAACCAACCATTTTCATTAACTGGCCAACTACAGGCCCCAATCAGCTGCTTCTGCAAAATAATGTGACAATGGTTGTATAAGACAATGTCTGAGGTATGTATTTCTTATAACTTATTAGCTCTTACTAATTCTGCTATCATTCACTAACTTTAGGTCATTCCAAATATGAATTAAAAGAGTCTCATGGTTTCTCTTGAATGTAAGAAAGGAAGGAAAGGAGGGAGGGAGGGAGGGAGGGGAGAAGTAGTTTTTTCTTTTAAAGAAATAACCTCTAATAATGCTGGCTATACAGAAAACTTCTGAAAAGCTTATGTATCACCTCATTTAATCCTGTTATAAGTTACTGATATCTTCCTATGGTGGGTGGGAAGGTATGTAAGACCAATACATTATTTTTAAAACTCAATGGGGATAGTTTTAAGATGATTTATAGTTTTTGTTGTTGTTTTTTTTTTATTTTTCCCATTCCTTCTTCAAAAACCACTCTTCCCCTTCCATGCTTAATCTGTGCTACCATGGTTGTGATTTTGCCAAGACCTGAAGGTAAATCTTACCTGTAACGTACAATTTCCAGAATTCTGATCCTCACTTCTCTTCATACCTTATGGATACATTTAATGTCCAATAAAGTTACCCTTCCATGACATAATTCACCAGTGAGTTGTTTTTAATATGCCATACTCCATCTCCAAAAAGGCATCACATGACTTATAACAAATTTATACTCTTTCAAGAATATGATTTTCTAACCCTATAACTCTTTACAAGAAATAAGGAATATTTGTGTCTTCAGTCCCTACTGCACAAATACAGAATCATTCTTCCATTGTTTCACCCTTTTATTACCGAAAAAAACTAGCAGTTCTCAGAGCAATCAATTAACTTATCATGTAGCACTGGCAAGCAGAGAGTAGGCCTGTGATTTTTAAACTCAAGTAGCTCATTGTTTGTCATGTGAATCATAATGAGAATAGTATTTCAGCCTCTCAGAACTGATTAGTTAAATGTCTTGTTTCCCCACTTATCCTCATTATAGCTGCCAGCTCTAATTTAAAATGTGATTATTGAGAGTACTATAGCATAATTTTAATTTTTAAATTGTGGATATATTTGGTATCAATGAACGAGAAGCACTAATTGTAAATGGACACAGCCAACATGGTACAAATAAATGATTTGCCCATTTCTCCCAAACTCCTGCTAATGTTACTTGAGACCTAACCTATCAACAGTCCTAGCTTTTCCAACCAAGTTAGGCAGCTTTGTAAACTAGACCTCTTATTAATGGCACCATCACCAATGCTTTTGCAACTATTTCATGCCCTAAAGTGCAGTTCTATTCTAGATAAATGATCCTATTCTTGTCCCTTCACTCAATCTATTGCTCATGTTTGGACTGCCCTCCCTCAGTCCTATTTCTGTGCTATCACTCATGCTTTTTACTCTGTCCAGATTTCCTTTCCAACACTGTCCAACTATCTAAATTATAAATCCAACTCAAAATTCACTTCCTTAAGAGTCACCGTTGATTACCATCCACATACATTAAAATACCTGTCTTTGAAGGGATTTTGCATTCCATGTGGTCTCTGCTGTATCAATTTACACTGTACTATTTCATGACCATGTTTCACATATGACTGCCTCATCTCCCCAACCAGATATTAAATTACATGACAGCAGGGAGTAGATCATCTTGCTTCCTTTGTATACTCCAGAACTTAACGTAGAGACCATACAACAGGACTTAATGCAAATTTCAACTAATATTTGAAACAAAATGGAAATATGCCTCAAAATTTGAACTCTACCAAACCTATATTAGATGAGACAGAATAACCCATAAATATGAAAAGAGCCCACGAAACAATCCTAAATTTTGATGGCATTTCAATGTTCAGCAGCTCCCAGTGACAGTGCTTTAGTTACAGACATAATCTCTTATGACACATAAGTGTACAGATTACTTTGCCTACCAGGTCTGCTGTCTGACATAATCTGGTAGCCAGACTCTAATGTCCATGCATTGGAAGCCTCTACCCCTCTGTATAGGTCTTTGCCCCCAGTCCCCTTGGCTCCCAGCTTTAATTACAACCCTCCTCTTGGCATCTTCCAAGTTCCTAGGCTTACAGCCAGCCTGGGCTTATCTTTTCCTTCAACCTTACAGCCCCTACCCTGATACCATGTTGATATGCAGCGAAGAGATTGTTTACCAATTGCTCTGTATATAAAAAAATATAGAAAGTTTTTAACTATCAGAGTAATAAAGACATTATTTGTTTATGATTAAATATGGTGTGCATGATCATTTCTATTAAAAGGCCCTTCCTTGGAGGCCTCTATGATAAAACTGACTCTGTTGAGAAAATGAGAGTCAACGTTTTAAACAGGAGTGATTGTTTTTTCTGGATTGTGACCAATGTTAATGTAAAATGTATAAAAATAAAAAGAAGAGTCTGTATAACAATAATGCTTCATGTCTTAAACACCTGGCATACTGTTTTTTGCAAATAGATGTAAAAATAAATCAGTAGAAAAAGATTCCAATTCTATGAGTTAATATACAATCTAGTTAAATTGTCTCCTTCACTAATAAATAATCCAAACAGCAAGTTGAAAGCTTAGAAACACAGTCTAAGCCTGTCTTTAATATCTAAATTAGAATTCTCAGCCTTTCAAAGAAACCAGCAGCCAAAAAATAATATATTAATCCAAGTTATTATACTGTGACTTTACCGTAAAATAGGCTTCAACAGTCATAGAATAGGGCAATTCTACAAGTGAGAAAATTTAAAGTACGTAACAATTTCTGTTACAATTCCATAAATACACTGATTTAGAGCACATTAGAGCAATAAATGTTATTAATATCTTCCTGCCCACTAGGTAGAATAAACCAAAAGTACATTTTAAAAACCATTTCTAAACCTGCAACTTTATATAAGACAATTTTCATCTATTGCTTTCCAGCCCCACTGCTGTTGCAAATGATGCCTTTGAAAAAATTAGAGGGAAAAAACTTCTTCCTCAAGATACTTCACTCACCTCTGTCTATCACTGTCTTAGCATATCAACTACCATGACTATGGACGTAAATAGCATGTCGTAGAATTGTGCAGCTCACAACCTGCACAACTTAGTAACCACAACTGCTTTGCTTATAGGCTTGGAAAAACACATAGAGTTTATATTGTTTCTCTATTCATCTATGACAAATGCCCCCTCTGACATTTTCCTAAATGAGAATGAGAATAACCTTTGCTGCATTCCTCAATTACCTTTGCTCACCATCTTTCTGATCATCTAAAAAAATTGAATTTATTTTAAATAAGACTTTAAGATGAACATAACTATAAATTGTACATTGCTTCAAGAATACAACTTGCACTCCAACTAAGAGTTTAGCTCTATCTTAGGGCCACATTATATGTAACAACATTGTAAGTGACATTACAGCCATTGTGCAAATACCAATGTTTCAAAACTTGATAAATTTCTAAGAAATCTAAAATAAAACTCATAAAAATAACATTTATATCACCGAAATTGCTTGGAAGGGGGAAGAGTAAGTAAGCTGTCACTCACTGATAGTCACAAAAGAATTCATAGACTCCATAAACGTTATCAATCTTATCAAGGAACAATATTCATGTCTGAACAAACGAAGTAAAGGTATGGAACCAAAACAATCCTTATCTGTCTAAAAAGAAAACAAAAATAAAATAAAACATAAAATGTTGACCTAAATGTCAACTGGGGAATTCAATAAAGCTAATGAAATCTGGAAGCCAAATGAGAGATTTTCTATAATGGATACCACCCTTCTTACCTGATGATATCAGATGTCAAAGCAATATTATCGAGAATTAGTTTAAAATAAGAAAATGTTCAAAATACTTTGATTCACAACTAACTGTTGAGGATGAATTACCTGTCAAAAGGAGTTGAAACTTTCAAGAGAATGATCAGGTTACTTATATATACTGATAACCGATTTCCAGGCTAATATGATAAAAACATGGTAAATGTGGAGAATCACCTGTGAACTCGCTGTTTGATAAAACCAGACTGTTTCTAACACCTAATCCACATGAAATCAAACCTCAATATTTTTCTGGAGAGAGAAATATATATGAATCACTAATGTCGACCTTGAGCATAGTACCAGTAAAGACTCTTTCTTATTAAAACAATATCAGTACTATTCCTGAGGCAACATCTCCAAAAGGAACAAACAACTTGGACAGAGCAAATGTCACCAGGTGCAACATGAAGGAATAACCTATATATAGCACTAGCTTGTCACTCAGTCTGAAACACCATTCCTTCCTTCATCCCCATAAAGTACTGACTTGCAAGCATTTGACATCCAGCCAGAGAAAGAGCAACTTATGTCATCTTTGAAAATAATTAGACACAGAGTTCAATGTGTTCATGAAATAGGTCTGGACTGCAAGTCCTCTTTCTTTAGAACAGCAATTTTCTGAACATTAGGTTCCCTTTCCGGAAGTTAGAACAAGCTGTTACTTGACGAGCTGATGATGGCTGGTAGTCAGGCAAGACCATCACAGGCTCCTTCACTGACCTAGGACCTCAGTCTATAGATTTAGTTTATACAACAGATGTGTATCTTGTACATCTTGTATCAAGATGATGATGAAGTCACTAACCTCTGTTTTCTTTCAGATGCATAAATTTCAAATCACATTCATTATAGCACTATTTATAAGAAAAAGTATCAAAAAATTTACCCTTTACAATCATTAACTAAATTGTGGAAAGTTCAAATAACTGAACATTAAAATGTATAAATGGTAAGCCTTTATAAAGAGTATTTACTATTACGAGGCAATGCACACACATATACATATTCTTTAATTGAAATAAGCAAGATATTAAATTATTTACAAAGTATGCTCTTAAGTGTGTGGAACACATACATATAAGACTAGACAGAAAAACACTATAATACTATTAAAGAATGATTATCTTGGATGAGAGACTTTAGTTGCTGGTTTTTCCTTCTCTTTATCTTTGTTAATTTATATAGTAATTATTATTACTTTTTACATTAAAATTATATGTAATTTTAAAAATATGCCAATGCTTAAATATTGTTTGCCTGCACCTTATTCCAAGTTCAGAAACGGAGTTAGAGAGTTTCCAAAAAGGAACCAAATAGTAGGTACTGTGTTTGAAGGAGTGGAAGAGTGTTGCTATTCAATTTTCCATTCCTCCTGGAAACAAAATTCTGGAATTATAGGACCTGGTTCACAGGCTCACACCAGGCTTCCTAGGTAGAATTCCAGGAAGTACAGCCACCCATCACCCTATACTCCCGGAGTTTTCTGCACAAAATGCAGGTAATAATTGTACCTGTCTTAGAGGATGGTTATGAGATTAAATGATTCAACATATATAAAGCTTTTAAAATGGTGCTGGCAGGGCCGGCGCAGTGGCATAATGGTTGGGTTCGCACGCTCTGCTTCGGTAGCCCAGGGTTCACAGGTTCGGATCCTGGGCATGGACTTACACACCACTCATCAAGCTATGCTGTGGCAGTCTTCCATATACAAAGTAGAGGAAAATTGGCACGGATGTTAGCTCAGGGCCACTCTTCCTCAAGCAAAAAGAGGAAGATTGGCAATCGATGTTACCTCAGGACCAATATTCCTCACCAAAAAAAAAAAAAAAAAAAGGTGCCTGGCAAATAGAAAGCACTATCAAAACCTTGCTATTTTTCTACCATCATTTTACTACTACTACAACTATTACTACTTCTATTACTACCACTACTCCCACCACCAACACTATTACCATTACTATGACTACTGCTACTATAAGAACAACAAACAGGTGATAGAGCTTCCCTCCCTCATGGGGCCATTTGCCAAAGAAAATAATGCCTGCCAATCTGATCTTGGGGAAGCAGAAGGGCAAAGAGGCATGGGAAGGCACCAGAGATTGTTTTCACTAGATGCAATGTGCCTCTGGCATTCTTTCACTACCATCCTGGCTGCCAAGGGCCCATCCCAGCGCCTTCTTTTACCACACCCAGGTCAATCAGTCTCGACAGTATAAATTACCTCTCCTGTCTCACTGACTGACTTTTTATAAAAATTTATTCACATCTTTAAAATAGATTCTTAACATGTCCCTGACCCATTTAGAATTATTTACCAAGAATATATTTTAATATTTTTATGAGACAGGTTACAGAAGGTGGAGGGGGGGAGAAGATCACTACATTTTAATAAATTTAGTCAATTTAAATAAAATATTTATTTAGTAATTTTAAATAAAGCTATTCAACCAATTAAAAATGTTAAAAAATCTTTAGTCAAAATAAAAATATTTAATTGTGAAAAATACACAATTGGGGGAACAAATAACTACTGAAACTTAGTAGCTGATACCCCTGGGGAACCTGAACATAAGCAGCCATGTATGTAACAGATGAGCCCTAACCCTCTTTGTCCACAGCTGATTGGACCTAGGTACACATCTGCCACCAGCCCGGCCAATCAGATTGTAGCCTGAAGAATCCAAGGAAAAGACACAGACACTGTAGTCAAATTGTGTAAACATGAGGGACATAAGGTCATAACTCAACAGTCGGCACATACAAGCCAAAGTCACAGGGAGAAAGAAATTAATAGCCTTAGAGAGGAGGAAGCCGGTCCACAGACAGATGCAAAAATGAGAGACCATATCGTTCGGAGAGGCAGTTCCTGGCTTCCCATTTCTAATCCCATGTGGTCTCAATGAACTTTCTCTGCCTCTCTTTGGATGTTTATGAGACAGCCTGTCATAGAGGCAGATTTTATTCCCTATGAACAAATGTGCCCTAAACTAGGCTGACATGTTCATGTAACAGATAAACATGTCACTGGCATGTCTTTTGTTCTTGCTCTTTATTAAGGAGATTGAACAGTGTTTACAACAAAAAATAATCCTTTCTTAAAGATTTATGTATCAACACCCCAATGTACAGCCTTGCTTTGTGTCAGCAGAGGAGGAAATAGGAAGAGAAAAGAATTCTGCAAAAGAACTCAATTCTGCAAAAGAATTTCAAGCTGCATGGATAATTTCTTACAGAATGTGTATACAATACCTGCTTCTTGGAAGAAACATGGATTCCTTAATGAACACGGAACCAGAGAGAAGGATATACCAGCAGGTCCCAATATCATCAGGACTGAAAAGAAAAGATAATAGAATCAGATGATTATCTACAACCAAAAAGAAATCAAAAACATAATATAGCACAAAGTGCAGTACCCATGTTACTTTTAGAATCATGAAGAACAACGAAATAGCATAAAACATGTACATAAAATACCATTATCCAACTATTGGAATTATTTTTTATCCCCCAAATAAGCTAAAGCTATTTATCAGTATATTTAAATGTTTTAAATGTTCCTTAGACCTATAGCACCTACCATTCCAAGTTTTATTTTTCAAGTTTAATTTTTTTGAACTAAAACACTTTCCCTTGCTTCATAAAACAAAAAATACAAAGAGGTAAACAGTGAAACTCAGTCTTCCCAACTTTTTCCCCTGTCTACCAGGCTCTGACATTTCTCCACCACACTTGCTGGATATTCTTTCAGAATTTCTTTATGCACGTGCACACAAAAAAGGACATATATTCTTATTCCCTCCACTGTCTTTTTCTTTTTACAGAAAAGACAGCACACTCAACAGTGTTCTTTCCTTTGCAACAACTCAGAGATCTTTTCATCAGAAGATAGCTTTCTTGTAGATGTGCCCTATTTGACTTCAGCAACCCCCTACAGCCAGTCATTTCAATTGTTTTTAATCATATGTAATTACTTTTAAAAAAACTGCAATGAGTAATCTTGTACATACAATAGTAACTGTAACTAGAAGTGCAACTGCTGGGTCAAAGGGTACATACACCTAATTTTGATAAATATTGTCCAATCGCCCTCCACAGGTGGTTAGCAACTTCTTTGCCCACCTGCTATATTTGCCTACAAATATAGTTTGTTATATTTACTTAACAAATGTGTAACAATTTTATGACTAGAGCTGTTCTAGGCGTTTAGGATACTTCAGGCAACAACAATAAGAAAAAAAAGATCCCTGCCTTCATGGAGCTTATATTCTGGTTGGACAATACAGATAATAAACAATAAAAAATTGGTAAATTATAAATCAGTGCTCTGGGGAAAGAAATTAATGTAGAATAAGGAAAATGGGGGTGGAGTGTTAACAATTTTAAATGAGTGGTGAGGACAAGTCTCACTGAAGAGCACATTTGATCAAAGGAGATGAGTTAACCGAAAGGATCTCTAAGGGATCAGCATTTCCGACAAAGGGCGGGGAGGATCCGAATGTTAAGTGCAAAGGCCACAGGGTGACACTGCCCAGCAACAGGCCAGTGTGGTGCCGCTGATGCAGAGTGGGTGAGGGGCAAGCCACAGGGGAGCACAAGGCGTTCTATCATTGAGGCTTTTTACCGATCTTTTGGGTTTTTGCCAATCTGCTTTTATGAAAATGCTATCTTAGTGTAATTTTATTTTTCATTTCTTATTATAAAAGCGTCTTTTTTCCTATGTTCATGAGCCATATCTATTTCTTTTTCTGTGAAATCAGTTGATAACTTTTTTTTTTTTTTTTGTGGGGAAGACCAGCCCTGAGCTAACATCCGTCGCCAATCCTCCCCTTTTTGCTGAGGAAGACTGGCCCTGGGCTAACATCGTGCCCATCTTCCTCTACTTTATGTGGGACGCCGCCACGGCATGGCTGACAGGCAGTGCGTCGGCGGGCGCCCGGGATCCGAACTCGCGAACCCCGGGCTGCCAAGCGCGGACTAAACCGCTGCGCCACCGGGCCGACCCCTCAGTTGATAACTTTTAACCAATTTTCTATTAAGTTGTGGGACTTTTTCTTACCTAGAAGCACTTTATAAAAATTACCCTTTTGAAAACATGGGCTGTGAATACCTTTTTCCTCAGTTTATTGCTTATGCTTTGCTTTTGTTTACTGTGCTTTTTGCCATGTGTAAGTTATTTTGTTTTACAGAGTCAAGTTTACCAAATGCATTAGTGAAACACAGGCTCAGCTTCTATTGAAACAAAAAGCTAAACATAACAATGGCCTTAATCAAGGAGGAAGTTCATTTCTTTCTCACACACATAATAACAATCTTAGCAGCAGGAGCTCAAGGCTAATATGGTGGCTGCATGGTATCAAGATCCAGGCTCTTTCTATTGTGTGGCGCAGTCATCCTCAACCCGTGGCTTCCGTTTCATATTTTAAGGGGGCAGCTCCAAATCTCACCACCATATCCACATTCTAGCCAGTGGGAGAGGCGCAAAGGAAGTACAGACCACACCCATTTCTTTTCAGAGTACAACATGGAAGCTACATACTATGCTTCCCTCATATCCCAGTGAAGCACATGGGTGTTGCAAGGAAGTCTTCAGCAATCTCTGCCAAGTCCTTTTTCTTTGGTAAATGGATTCCAAACGTTTTTAAAGGACACTAAATTCTACTTACAATTCTGAATGATTAAGTTACTTAAAACGCCAATCACTATCACCTAATCATTCTCATTTTGCTATTTGCTTCCAAAGCAAATCAGCAGTTGATCACTGTTTCCCCTAAGTCCATTCTTTACCAATTTCACAGCTACTTAGTCCTCAATAGCAACACCTCAAGAAAACATAAAGGAAAATGTTGTCAGAGTTTAGCTCCAATAAAATCATAAAAGTAAAATGATTTCTCCAATGGAAATGCAAACTATTTCCAAAAATAATCTATACTCTTTCTCCCCAGTTTTTAATCATTAGCTTTTGCAATCAACAATCATTTACATTTGGGGGAAAAAGCTTGTCTTTCTTAACATAAAGTGACAGCATTATTACTAAATTCTGACTCATGTCAAACAAAAACATGTTCTACCAGATACAAGAATAGTTTAAAAAAATTTTTAATAATAAGTAATAAAACATTAAAAAAAGAAATTATTTTGTAAACTTATTTTAATCTGCTTTTACAAGATTTTAATCTACCGTTCCCTTTATCACCAAAAGGTTGGTCAAGGAAAATAAAATCTAGAAAAATAGGAAATTAAGGTAGATCATCCCTTACTAACTATGTGGCCTTGGGCAATAGTAGAACAGCTGAAAGAATTAAGCGAACAACGTCCATTAAATGCAAATAATAATTATTCTATAGTTTTTTATGTTAAAAAGTACAGTCAATGTCACCATGGTCTAGCTTAACTGTGACATAGAGAAATATAAAATCCACTGACTTTTTAGTGATTCCATTATCTGTCCATTTTGAAAGCAAAATTACTATGGAAAAAAAATAAACACAAGTTTTGTAAACTCAGCTTTCCTGGCACTGATCATAAAATACACATAAAGTAAAAGGCAACCAATATCCAAAGAGGATAAAATACTGTGACAGTAAATATTTTGGCACCCTGAATATCCAATGATTACCCCGTAATTAGGGTTAACTCTGCATGTATCAGCCAAGACTCGGGAGAGATTAAGCAAGTGAGGATAAGAAACTGGTCCTCTCAATATCCCCCACTTATTATAATTTCATTTACATGATAGATGGGCTGTTTCTCTACCTTTCCAAAAACTTCAAATGTTAACTCACAAGAGCTACCTTTGCTTGAGTTGGCATTTGCAGAGAACGATCATTCAATCAACAATCATTTATTGAATTTTGTGAGCATTTACTACCTGCCACACCAAATAAGATCATCATAATTTCTTTATTATTGAGTTGTCTCTTTTAAAAAGATTCAGGTTTTATAAGAGTAAGCTAATTAGAACTAAGAATACAAAAACGGTAAATCTTATTTGAAAGGCATTCTAGAAACACCTGTAAACTAGAAAAATCCTCCTCTCCTCCTCTCTCCCATCCATTCCCCCCAGAACTCATATTTGGTTTCTGTTCTGAAAATTCCTTTGTTGTGAGATGCCACCATAAAATCTGTGTTACTTAGTCTTAATCATTCAGAAAATTCTCCGGACTTTATTAGAAATCACTGGACTAACCATGCTCACTTTTTTCATTTACCATTGTGCCTCAGGCAGGCAGTGTTTCAATGGGGGGTAAACCTGCTTGCCTTCAAGGTCTGCAAACACTTCCTTCCCATTGTGCAGCCATGACCCAAGGGGTTTTACAGCAATTTTACATGAACCAAGTGCTGACTGTTTGTTTTTTTTTTTTAAGAAAAGATGAAAAAGTTTTAAGAACAGTACTTGGCAGTAGCAATACCAAACTTTTCTACATTTAAAGGGTAAGCAAATAGAATCTAAGATCTCGCTTGCAGACTACACTGGCAATGAAGCTGGCTAACAGAAGACTAACTACTATTATTATTATTATTATTATTATTATTATTATTACCACTACTACTACTACTACTACTACTATTACCTAGGACTAATACTGAGATTTTATTCTGTCCAGTGGTTCTCAAGCTTGAATACGCATATGAATCACCTGGGATACTAATTAAAAATGCATGTTCCCAGGCTCTACCTATCCACCCAATCCCCCAGTCTGGTCACTGGGGGACCAGTGTTGGGGGGAATCCATCACAGTGCCTTTTAAACAAATATCCCAGGTAATTCTTATGCATGGGGCCTGTCAACTTTGAAAAACTGCCTCAACATCAAGCCCCAACAGGAACAAATGGTATGAAAAAAACCCTACAATTCTATCAATATCTATGCAATTAAGTTGCAGGTGTTGTACTCACCACTGTTATTTTAATTTTTCTCAAATAATTATTTTATGTTTTAAAATTATGAGCTAAGGATTAAAATTATGAGCTAATGACAAAAGCAGAATCTTGGAATAACCCTGACTGAGCATTTCCAAACATCCTAAGTCTTATACTACCAGTGATGGGTAGAAAAGAGAAACCCAAAGATTAAAGGGGGACATATAGCAAAGTGGTACTTTGCAAGTCTCTCTGATCAGCCAAAATGGACACTTAGAAAAGACCTACAATTTTCAGACTGAGCTAAGAACTATGATGGACAATTGATTTGATTCCAATATATCCCATTCTACAATCGACAAAATGAAAGCCACAAGAGCCAGGTGTAAGACAAGGCACTCTGGAAGGCTCCTATTTTTGGTTTTCATCTACAGGGAGGAAATGAATAAAGCCAAACAAAACAAAACAAGAGAACAAAATATAAACAGACTATAACAATATGATCAATTCGGCATCCAGTATAATCAAATAGAAGGCCTCTGAAGCAATAAAAAATTATGGTCCCTATTGTACATTATTCCAATTCTAAGCCAGAATGGCAAGTTTAGACTTGGAATAATGGGAAAGAGGCAAATATATAATCTGGTCCCACTCTTTTCCCACCTTATTTCCTTCTACTCCTCAACACAAACCCACCACTGCTGACGTACTGCTTTCGTCTGTTCCTTCCCAACACTGCCAATCTGTCCAATCTGTCTGCCTCTCTCCACCTTCTAAGTCACATCAGACCTTAAAGGAATGGCTCCAAACGTACCTCTTTAACAAAATCTTCTCACTCACTGTTTTCCAAACTCCAAAATTCTTATCCTATCTAGTTTTATTCATTTTATGTTCTTCTCTATTGATTTCTCATTCCTGAGGTATCTATGTATCTTCCTCCAACTACACCAAACCTCCTTTTAGGCAGGAAGTATGTGCTGTACCTAGTGGAAACTGGGCAATATTTCAGTTATCATTTGCTCAGGTAAATCAGATCTTGACATGTTCTGCTTATAACCCATGGCTCCTCAACAGGAGAAAGCCCAAACCCCCTGGCGTAGCACAAGATAGAAGCAATATGTTGCCATGCAAAGAGCAAAGGTTTTGGAACATATGTTCTTTCATACTAGCCATGTAATCCTGGTGGGTTAAATTCTGAGATTTTTAGTTCCTCAACAGTAAAATGAGGATATCAATACTTTCTTCACAATGATATTTTGATTTAATGAAAAGTATATATGCAGTACCTTGCAAAACAGGTACATAAAAAAATAATAGTTTTCTTCTTCTCTTACAACCATCTCTGAAAGAGTCAACCTACAACCTTACTTTCTGCTCCTAATCCCAACACAGCCTGCAAACTTCACCCTGCTCAGCCATACTACACTTTTCCCACCTATGCCTCAGGGCCTTCGAACAAACCTGCATTTCCAGGTCCTAAATAGTACCTTTTATCTAGTGAACTTATTACTCATCCTTTGCAATCTAGGTTAACTACCACTTCCTCTGAGAAGTGGTTTAATATCTTCCAAATAAAGTGATTCATTTTCCTCCTGAGTTCCCAGAGCACTTTGTCCGTGCTCACATTAAGCAGTTGCCAGAGTGTCATAATTATTTATTTTAGGAGTCTTCCCCATTAGCTTTTAAACTCCTCTACCTCATCAGTATCCCCAAAATATACACTACATAATGCTTGATTGGCACTCAGGTATTTTATTAATGAATGAATTAATAATTGAATAGACGCCAACTCAGATTACTGTATTAAAGTGTCTGAAAGTCAAAGATGTGAGTTTCAATTTACCAGTAACTGGAAAAATGAAGGCTGACTTAAAGAACTCCCATAGCAATATCCTAGACATCCACAAGGTGGCGATGTCCCCACACGAAGGAGCCCTGTGCGCTGCTCCACATTCCCTGTTAATAAAGCAGGAAGCTGATACAGTGATCAAGCTGAAATTGACAAAGAGGGCTGGAATAATAATAACCTAGTAAATCCAAAGAAAACTGATTAAATCAGCAAAGGTGATTATTAGGGGGCAAAAAAGTAACCTGAAAAAGCTATTTGACTCAGCTGTTAATACAATGTGAAAACTTAAGTGGAGCCCAACCAGCAAAAAGACTGCTATGGCAATGAAAGCAAGGAGGGCTGAGAAAAGACTTGTAACAAACGGGAGTGGCAGGGGTGGGGTGGTGGCTGTGGGCAGAGGATATAGAGCTAGTTTAACACTCAGGTCAAACCAGGCCTCTTGCTAGCCACAAACACAAGACATCTAAGTCTCTGTGTGTATGTGTTGGGGGTGGAAGGCGACAAACAGAAATTGAAAGAATGGTACCATGCAAAAATCCAAGCAATTTGGGAAGAGAAATTAGTGCTTTCCGAGATGATCCCGACAAAATACGGCGTGAGGAGGGCGTCAGGGTTACAAGAAGCGATTCCTCCCACTTGAGCAGATCAAGAGCGATATGGCATTAGCACCAGCCGGAAGTGGCCCAGAGGCGTGAGGCAGCGCCTCTACAATGCTCCATATGGGCAGTAACAAGGGCATTAGAACACAGAGAAGCAGAGATGGCAATCACATGGTAAATAAGAATGGGTGAAATGTCCACTAGTGGTCAGGAAGCCCATTCAGGGAGGAGGCGGTGATACAGCAATCACAGGGAGGGTGAGGTACCACTGAGACCACACCTACCATCAACATCAATTTTTTGGATATTTTAGAAAGAAAGATTGCATTATACTACCCAGGACATTATCCCGTATTCAAACAACAAAGCTCTTGGCCTCGAGGAGAAAAGGAGGCAGGTTCTCACACCTTAGGGCTATTTGTTCCACATCTTGAGCTAAAAAACCAGAGAGGGAAGTGAAATGAAACAAAAAGTTCCAATAACTAAGTGGAGACAACAAGCAAGGAATCCCAGAGGGCCAGCCACCAGTGACAAAACTAGAAAACACCTGTTGCTTTTCCTGTATCCACTGTCTCAGCAACATCATCCAACCAGAGGCTAAAACCAGAAAAGAAGTCTTCCTGTGTTTCTCCCTCTCCACAGTCTACACCACATTCCACTGGTTCCTCTCCGAAGCCTCCCTTAATTGAAGCCCTTTGCTGAAGTTCAGGGCCTCGTTTCTGCTCCCCTATGTTTTTACACTCTTCTGACCAGCTTAGATTTGTACTCTCAAACATACGATTACGCCAAAAACCAAAGTAAAAATAACTTTACTTCTTTACAACACGTTATCCTCTATCCTTTCGTAGGAGTCCAGCAGTCAGTTCAGATAAGAGGTTTTCGATACGTACTGGTGAGCCCCTTGGGACTGCACGCTGTCCAGCCCTCTTTCAACCATATCATTTATTCAGTAGGATTTCCTATGAACAAAGTGTTCCGCGGCTTAAAAAAAAGACGTCCTAACAATGGCCACCTTCCAATATGCAGACGCCTTTTCAGATACACAATAATTTCGATCTTTTTCATAAATACATTACATTACTTCTGTTACTGGATTTATCAAAAAGTTTAATAATTATTTGTACTTTTTTTGCTTCTCTGCTGGGGCTCTAAGCTATAAGCTCAAAGGCAAAATATGTATCGTTTATTTTTGTATGGCCAGTGGCACAAAGTAAGCTCGCTAGATGAATTAATGCAACACAGCATAGTAAATGACTCTAACAATACCTGGTCAAAGAAAGGTACACTATATACACCATTTTTACTAAGACATAAAGTATAGAACGTATTTTACAAAAAGCTCTGCCAAGAGTTAAAGGTTTTGGTATTTACATTCTTAACCTACAGAACAGCAATATTTTATTATAAAAATATATTTCATAATAATTACCTATAAATATATAAATCATACATAGATTCTCACACTTAAGAAAACACCACATTTAAAAAGTAGAGGGTAACTTTTTTTTCTATTTCCTAAAAGTTCTAAATTGTAAGGAAGTTACTTCACTTCTATAATTAAAAATTCTGAAGGAAACAAAGCACCGTTCTAACATTGTTTTCCAGAAAATCCATATTCTCCAATCAATAGCAACTCAGTTATAAGGGCTTGGAACCAACAAATAGGATAAGTCAGTAATATCAATAAGAACTCTAAAAACATTAAGGATATTTCAGCTTTATTTTGAAAATATTTTATTTTGAATATATTATTTATTTTGAAAATATTTTTCTTTTGAAAATATAGAGGATATAGTGGACATCCATTTTTTTAAAATCATGAGAATTCATTTAACCAAGAGTGAACAACATAAATTACTAAAGAACTAGTGAAATCAAAAATTCTATATGCTCATTCATGCAGTCATTCTTAAATTTACAAAATTCATTTTAAAAAATGAAACGAAGCAGTGATGCCTTGGAAGCTATGAAGTTATTTGATAAACTTTTTTTGAATGAAAGAAAAAATATCAATGCAGATTACATACTTGTTATAACACATCCATCAGTGATTCAGCTATACTGAGGGTGGAGGGATTTCTCGAAGGGCTCAAGGAACAATTCATCAAATTTAAAAGAGCAGTCAAATCTGAAAACTTGACTCTTTTGAAAACTACCAATGAGTCATGAAATTAATTTACAAATCTGTGTCCTTTACAGTTATGCACTGCAATTTCATTTTCACAACAAACCCGTTCCTCATCTAGAGAAACTGGTGCTCAGAAATCCAGACACAGAGTCAAATTCAAAGCCACATCTGCCCAACCCCACTAAACGAGGGTCTCAAGTGACTGTAACCCCACTGCCTGGTGACAGCACCACTAACCTGCACTTATCAGAAAGCACAAGAAGCGAGCATTATTTATCAACTTATACATTACTTTAAACAGCTGCATCTAAGAGGAGTTCAGAGGTTTCTATTCACTAAGTAGTCTCACAGAAAATTGATACAAAGAATCTAACGCCTCATGTGCAGTCAGCTGTTTTATTAGGAAGTTAGACCATTATCTTCCAATCTATCAAAGGAGTATCTTCCTTTGAAATAAATTCAAAAAGTAACAACAGAGAAGAGACGAAATGCAAATTTCTGTGCTAGGCATGGCAAACATAAACTTGAAACACATAGTCCCTGCCCTGCTGGAGTTTACAGACTAGATACATTTTTTAATGTTTTAATTTAACCACTCTTCTATTCACCACAAAAATAAAACATTTTCATTTAAAGATTAATAGTAAATACAAAAATAGCATTATTGCCAAGAATCCTTAAAGTGTCACCATATGTACATAAAACAATCTTCTTAGGTATGTCTGTATGTGGGTATGTGTGTATACATGTGTATTTGAATTTTCATACTTACTCACAGCACACATGTACATCATAACATGCCAAGCTTGGTGTTTGAACATTCTTGTACTACAGTTCTATGCAAAGGCTAATTCTTTAAAGATATCATTCTTTTAAGTAAATGAAAACCCTAGGCTTCACTGTTTTCTTTTATACACACATACAAGTACAGTAACATTATGGAAACATAGACAAGAAGAATACTTCAAACTAGTGGTTACATCTTGCTGGGGAAGAAAGCTTGGCCACATCAGGAAGGAAAAAGTAGTACAATAACAGGATATGGGCCAAAGAGTGAAAGGAGAACGTTCTCAAGGATGGAAGACAGTGTGTAGGACAGGGGACAGGAGGAGAGGTAGACAACACAGGTGGGAACAGGAATAACCACACTGTGCAGGACAAGGGACACCTCTTCCTCCTGGAGGGATGAGAGAGACTGGAGGCAAATGCAGCCACAGACAAATTGGGACATCTGAGAACAAAAGTCAAGCTTGAAGCACAGTGGGAGGAGGAGGAGTGAGACAGCATGAAGAGACAGCAGTGGGTTGGTGGCCTTGAAGAGAAGTGACGGTTGGGACAGCTGCTGTGAAAACAGGAAACCAACCAACACACGTGAAGAGACTGCTCAAAGTAACGAGTGCGCAGCTGAGGCGTGAAGTTCTAAACCACACATTTGCAGAGTTAAAGGAAAATGCTTCAAAAGACTCAACAGGCCTCAGTGCAGCTTTATTTATGGAGAAACAATCTCCTCTCCTGCAATAAGGAGAGATACACCCCTTAACAAACTGCTATGAAAACTCTCTTGGAAACTAAAGCATTCAGTCAGACATATAACATGGAAAATGGTCAAGAGGGACAGTTACACACATTCATAGCGTGGGTATGTGTGTGCATGCACACTTAAAGAATTCTTTTAATGGTTCAATTTCTGATCCAAAGGTTTTTAGCACTTTAAATACAACTATATAGGGCTGGCCATTAAAGAAAAACTATAGCTGAACAGACATACTTGTTTATCTCATTTCAGATGAAATTCTTAAAGAAAGTTATCTCTAAATCAAATCCCTGAGGTTAAGAATTTATATTATCCCCAGGCCAGCAAAATACCTAGCCTACAATAGACAGCAAATGAAAGAAAGGCAGAAATTACTTGACATTCTTGTTCAGTGTGTAAAGTTAACTAATTTTACCTAACTTTCTAATGCAAACAAATACAACTAAGATTCTAAATGGGCGAGTCTAAATTTTTAAATATTCAATTTGATCAGAACCATAACTCTCCCCCTAATCTCAATACAATTTAAAATGGCATTTTTGTCATTCTGTTGGTTTATGTTAAAACGATAACTCTGTGGGAGTTAGAGCATCACTGTCATAATTCCTTCCTAACAAAAGTTTAAAGCAGCTAAAAAATTGGGAGACCAAAATGTAAATTATCACAACGATGATGACAATGACAATGCTGTTAGCAGCTACCATTTTTGTGCACTTATTATGTATGCACTGCTCTAAGTACTTTATACCTAATATTCCATCTTATCCTCACACCAACACTAAAGAGTAGGTACTATTATTGTTTCCATTTTATAGATGAGAAAAATGAGGCACAGAGGTAGATCAAAAGAGTATTATATTTACCTGACGAAGCTATTAAAACCAAAGAAGTCATGAACACACAAACATAATAAGGAGAATAACTACTCATCTCTTGGTCATAAAACCAAAGTCTGAAAGTCTTTGATATTCTGACTACACTATGTTCTTTATGCTCAGGGGAGAACAAGAACAGACAAGTCATTTGCCCCATGAAGTAATAACAACAGGTCCCAAAAGGAGGGGTGGTATTATTAAGTTATCACAGATTTATATACACAAATACAAGTATTCTTTAATTTTCAAGACTGCACTTACACAAATTGGTAAGAAGAGAAGCATGTCTGTTCAAGGATCACAGAAGAAAATGCTTCAATTACCCTTCACCACAAGATTGGCCAAATACTAGGAATCTGATTAAGTGAATCTACAATTAGTCTCTGTGAATTTTTGGTCTTATGAAATCATGATGTACTGAATATCCGCAGACTTTTCATTGCTTATTAACATTGTCACCTAATTCTAACTGGCCAAAAATGAGCAATTGCTACAATCTACTCTAGCTACAAACTCTAGCCTAAATGCATTCAATTTAGGATTACCTAAGACATGGCTTTGCAGTATCAGCACAGCTCACATTCACTGTCTAAACTGACTTAAAAAAAAAAAGTAAATTTACAGGCACTGTATTTGACCTTCAATTTAAATGAATAATAAATAATAATTGTTAGAGAGTCAGGATAATGTAGGCAGAACTGTTGGTGGGTTTCAGTTGTCATCACCCCGCCCCAGGAAGGCCAGCAGCAGAGAGATGATGTGCTGATCCCAGCACGTACACAAGCATTATCATGTTTTATGGTGCCATTTTTTATGGTGGCATGACAAGGCTGGAAAAGGCTGGTGAGTGGGCTAACAGCTAAGGCTGCAGAATCACAATGTCTGGGCTCAAATCCAGATCCCACTCTGAGCAGTGAGACCTTGGGCAAGTTCCTTTTCCTCTCAAAGCCTCCGTTCCTTCATGTGTAAAGTTGGGGTGAAGATAATATCTACCTTGCAAGACAGCTATAAGGAGTAATTAATGCACATTAAGCACTTATTAGAGTATAAGGGACATAGGAAGTGCTTGTCAAATATTTGCTGTCACCTCATCATCAACACTACCAAAACCATGTTTCAGGGGGGAAGGACAAAAGAATAGAAAGTTGATGCTTACTGCCACCAGACTGCTTCAATAAATGTCAATAATATTCAGAGATTTCCAACTCTGATATTTGTACACCCATTCCACTGATAGCTTTTAATTGTTCCTAAAAGAAATAGTCTAAGTTATTTACACCTTAATTTCTTCAAGAATAAATATGTTAAGGGCATCTGCCCCTGGTGTTAGTTTTTTCATTATCAATTATGTCTTGGTTATTTACTATTCTTCTATATTTGATGTATGTTCTTTTAAGCTGTAGATGGACATTTACAATTGCCTGCTAAACAGCCCCTAGATGTCATCGTTTCCTAAGTTACAACCTAGGAATCATCCTACATCATATCCACCTGTATCTTCTTGTAAAATCCATCCTCGACTCCCCCATCCCTTCAGTCTTTGCCTCGGTTCAAGCATTAGCATCTCAGATTACTGCAAATGTCTCCTTGCTATCTGCCTGCCCATCCACTCAATCTAATCCACCCGTCATATTTTCACACAGGCACAGATATTATCTTTGAGGAGGGGAGTGGGGTTGGGAGGCATTTGGTCATGTCATTTTGCTGCTTGAAAAGTGGCCATCAAGCTACAGATTAAAAGAGACTTAAGAAAGATATCAACCAATTAAAATGGATGGACCTTATGCAGATCTTGATTCAAAGAAACAAACTGTAAAAAAAATTTTTTGAGACAATGAAATCTGAATATTTTCATGATGTTAAAAAATTATTTTTTAAAGTTTAATGATATCGTGGTTAAGTTTCCTTTTAAGTCTTTATCTCTTAATGATAAAGATACATATCAAAATAATTATGGATGAATTGATATGCCTGGATTTACTCCAAAGTAATCCAGGTAGAGGTAGGAGAGGGGAGTAAGAGACGAATGGCCATCAGTTGACAATGCTGGATAATGACTACATGGGGGTCTCTAATATTGTGAACATTCGTAATTTTCCATAATAAAATGTTATTTAGGAGGAAAAAACTCATTTCCAGTTGCCTAAAGAATCAAGGCTGATTTTTTTAACAACACATTCACAAACAAGTATGACTGTAGCCTTTGTCTTCTCTTATTCATCACGCTGACCCACACCACAGGCCAGTCGCACTTAACTTGCCACCATATTCAAAACATCAGGCCAGGCCCCTTCAGCTCTCTGTGTCCCTGTACATACTGTTCCTTCTCCCAAGAAAGTCTCTGTAGACCACTGGACACACTTCTGAGACCTAGTTCAAAGGGCCACTTCTCCGAGACTCTCTCCATTTCCCTCAAGTCATCCCCAGCACTTCTTCAGCCCTTAGCACGTACCTATGTTCTCAGTTATTTTGGTTGGTTAGTTTTTGTTGTCGTCGTCTTCCTTTATTCTATTTCTACCTCCCTCAAGAGATTATAGCCTCCTTAAGGACAGAAGCTGTGTTTTATTTATTTCAATAAATATCCCCTATAATATGCATAGAAAGTTGTAATTACTTAATAAATGCTTTGAAAACCAGGAAGGAAAGTTAACAGAACAACAGTCAGTTGTGACAAACATTATGAAGAAAATAATATGTCTAGTAAATCATAGTTTATATATCCTTAAAACACCAATATTTATCAACTGTATGTTTATCACAGTCTGGAAAAAAATTTGTTGTCATTTTTTCAAGGAATGTGTTACCTATCTTGAAAGGTATATTAATATTATTTAAAGAGGAAACTATCCCCAAAGAGACGTGGGCAGCTTATTTTCCTGTTTCTGAAAGAATTATAAGCTAAAATATGACATTTATGCTATCTTTATATCTCATCTGGTGTGGTTATGGGAATATATATTTTGTTCTGTTGGAAAGATTATACACTATTTCTTATTTCATAATGATAAAAAAGTCAAAATAATCCATAATGTGAAATAATATTTCTGAGCCACACGTGAGAGATATATAGATACAGATGTGAACTTATCAGCAAAGGACTGTTGGTCCAACAGGAAATAGTTGAAATGTTTCATGTTTCTAAACTATGAAAAATACCTTAATGCAAAAAGTTAATGCTGACAGCAAGGTGTTACTAATACTTCTTTGATACTTTAAGAAAATTATTTAGCCACTGCATTATACATTGTAGGAAGAGAAAGGAAACACCTACTAGTATAAAACTTCATTTGCTTCATGTCTTTCATATCTCACAGTTTCACACATTAGCCTGTAAAAGAAATAAAGACATGAGTTCAACATTTGTCATGAAAAAACATACTAGTAGTTTAAAACATAAATGAGCCATGTAGTCTAGAAAGTTAAGATTACTTTATATAGCTTGTCACAATCATTTATGAGCCTCAAGATTAATATTTTTGTACCTAGATTAACAAAATAAAATAAAATGTGGTGAAGAAATGCTAGAAAAGAAAACATTTTGTTAGATGTCAACTTCTTCATTTTTATTTCATAAGGAACAAAATTGTATGTGTTTTATACTTGGTAAACGACATGTGGACAAATTAATGTTCTCCAAGGTAAACAGAAAATGAGAAGGAACCTAAAAGTTAGAAAGGAATACCCATTAATTTAAAAAGTGATAACGTCATTCACAGCTCAACATTAATGTTACTTAACAGTATGGAATTTCAGACAAAAGCAGGCTTTTATTAACTCAGTATTTTTATGACTAATGACTAAATAGAGGTTTTACAACTTAAAGATTTGCTATTTTAGCTGATTCATCCCCAAGGAAAAATTTATGGAAAACATGAATAAATGTTTAAATATTCAAAGTTACCTTCAAAACAGCATCTTTAAGAAGCAACCTACTATACTAAGTCCAAGCAAAATTTCCCAAAAATACAGAAATGCAAAAGAGAGAATAACTATTCTTTCTTATTGAAGGAACTAGTCAATTGAAAAAGCTGGCTATTAAAGTAATTATTTCAACAGCACCTCCATTTTGGTGAATGGGGTTCCTATTCTCCAATCTGCAAAACACTGGGATCAACCCACATCCATCTTTCCTCTGTTTGCTAAATCCAGTAAACACTACATCCTCTTGAGTTTTCACTTGAAAACACTCTTGGGTACTCTTCTTCCTTCCACTACTTCAGAGGTCCTCCTCGTCCTCTCCACCTCTTACTCGAAACATTCTAACTGAAGGTCACTTAACTACAGGAGGCAGCATCAAATCCTGAGTACACATCATTAAACATACAGTTTTCTTTAATAGATTGATTCACATCAATTCTTCATAGAAAAGGATGATAGTCATTAGTGATGGGTCTAAAAATACCTGGTCTTAAATTAAGTAACAGGCTCTGCCTTGTTTCCTGTTAGAATGAAATAGGGGTCCTTGCCCCACCCTTTTCACTCGATCTCATTCCTTCTCCTACATAAGACCCTGCATTCCTGCAAGCTTACCTCCATCCCCTATATCCCCATCTATTTCTCCCTCTGTCCTGAATCACTTCCTTTAACACATAAACACATCCTAGTATCACCTATTGTGTGGGGGAGGAGGACACCTCTCTTGATCCCACATCCCCCTCCAGCTATTATCTACATTTTGCTCTCCCCATAACAGAAATTCTCCTTTTAGAGTTGTCTACATACTCTTATCTCCATTTTCTCACCCTCTTCCCACTCACCCCTCATTTGGTCCATAAAACTCCAAAGAAAGGCTCTAAAAGCTATCTGCATCCTCTGAACTATCTAAATCTTTTCTATATCTTAATTCCACTTCTCAGCAGCATTCGATGACTCCCTTTTCCTTATAGCATTATCTTCTCTAGGCTTCCTGTCCTCAGTCTCCAGGTTTTCCTCTTAACTTATTAGTCATTTTTTTCGGTCTCATTTCGATTCTCCCCCATCCCAATCCTCTACCTGACTTCTAAATGTTATCTATCATCTCCAGGGGCCCGTCAGCCCTCTTCTCCTCTGCACCATATAATCTCATCCAGTCTGTGATTTTAAATTTAATCTATAAACTGATAACTTCCACAGCAATGCCCCAGACCTAGTCTCTCACCATGATATCCACTCACCAACATGCCAACTCAAGGTAGCCACTGGCTGTGTAACAGCCATTTCAAGTTCAAAATGTCCAAAACAGATCTTGAATTTCTTCCCCCAAAAATCTGCTTTCTCACAATCAGCATCCAATTGTTTAGGCCAAAAATCTTGGAGTCATCATCCTTGACTACCCTCCTTTCTTTACATCCCATCTTTCTACCAGCACCTGTTTCCAAAATATATCCTCCAAACTGACCAAGTTTATCATCTCCCCTATCAAAACCTAGTATGGGCCATCAGTATCCCACTATTATCTCTCACCAGGACTACAAATGTAGACTTCTCTTTCTACTTTTGCATGCCTACTGTCCATTCTCCGCATAGCTTCCAGAGAGATCTTTCCAAACATTAAGTCAGATCATCTCATACCTCTGCTCTTAATCTCCATTACTTTTAGAAGAAAATTCAAACTCCTCATGCTTGAATAAACTTACACTATTTACTATGCTTACTGTACTGTAACTTACTTACTCTACCTCACTATACCACAACCCCTGCCTTCCCACACACCAAGCCTGTTCCCATGACAGAGCACCTGGGTCACCTGTACATTGCGGAGATCTTTGCACCAGCTGTTCTGACTCAAATATTACCTCCTTTTGACTACAAAGTCAAAGCAGCCCAGCACCCATTCTTACCATGCCCAACACACTAACATCTGAATAAAACAACATTGACCCATTTACCTAAATCTTGTCTGCCCAACTAGGAACATAAGCTCCGTGATGGCAGGGGTTTGGACTACTTCAGTGCTGTATCTCCACAGCCTACATCAATGTACAGCACCTAGTAGGCACGTAATCAATAATCGTTGACTGAATAAATAAATTGAACCAGTGCCATCAAAAAACCATGATAAAATCTTCTATATGACAATGCTCTAAATCAATGAAAAAAGTACCAAATCTTTTTTTTGTAAGATTTGCCCTGACCTAACACCTGTTGTCAATCTTCCTCTTTTTGCTTGAGGAAGAGTGGCCCTGAGCTAACATCTGTGCCCATCTTCCTCTATTTTGTATGTGGGTCACCGCCACAGCATGGCTTGATGAGTGATGTAGGTCTGCGCCCAGGATCCAAACCTGCGAACACGGGCCACCAAAGCGGAATGCGCCAAACTTAACCACTACGCTATCGGGCCGGCCCCACCACCAAATCTTTGTCCTTAAACATTGTCAGGAAATGTTTTACCAAAAGCATATTCATCTTTCCTGAATTCCTAAAGAATATACTAACCATAATTTAGTTGTTTCTTAATGATCTAAAAGTGCCTATATAATAATTACACTCATCCATAATGCTGAAGAATATATATAGTTCAGCAGGCTCTTGTTTCCATCACTGAAAGGCCCCAGATAGCTACTCTGCTTTTTACAGATTTTTGGCCTCTGCTCCTAACTACAGCATCTTCTTCCCCTTTGGCAAATATGTTCCTTCTAATCCACATGGATTAAGGGAGTAAACACTAGAAAAATTAAGCTGTGTTGAAAAAATACATAGTTTTTAAGTGAAGACCTGAAAACCTTTATGTTGCACAGACTATGTGATCTTACAGCAACAGAGTCAATTAAAAGCATGTTTGTTAATTGCTCAGAATCAATGTATTGCCTACATATGGATGGGCCACAAAAATACACAAAGCTGAAGCTTTCAAATAAAGCCTATCCCCTCCATCATAGTAGAAGACTAATGTTGTTCTACTGCCTAGCACTGAATAAACAGACTTTGAAAATCTTGATTAAGAGCTGCTTTATTTTTCTAAAAATGGAAAACTGCAGTATGTGGAAGCCTTAACTGTTCTCTATTAATCCCAGGGGTAAAACTTTTATTTATAAAATTCAAAGAAAATAACTTATCTAAATAAGATTTTTTTCCCCAGAAATGGTAGTATTATAAAGCATTTTATCCAAATCATCAAGTTTATCTGTACCTCTTTTTTTTTGTTATTATTCATTTGGGTATTCTGATCTTGTTCCAAAAAATGACTTAAGTTAATTTCAGCTTATGTTTTCCATAAATATGAGAAACAAATGACTTTTCAACACAAGCAGAATAAGATAAACGTCTTAAAGGCCCCTCTTTGTAAATTCAAGCCAACAAACAAAGCTGTATATAGTCTCAAAAACAGACTTTCTAAAGTGTAAATAGACTAAACTATACCATTGAATTAATCAGTTATTTCTAACCAAACTTTCCCTTTGAAATGGCAGAAAATTGATAGTTCTAAAGCTGATTGATGGGTGTATGGGACTTCATTGTATTATTATCTCTACTTTTATAATTTTGAAAATTTCTATAAGAAGTATTAAAATTTTCCTTTTCTATTGCATAGAATCCTATTATCTAAATAATTTTATAACCACATATACTATGGACATACATTGTATTCTCAATATATCTAAATATTATCCATATGTGTGGTTTTGTATGTCAATGGGAACATGACATTTATATTTGAATATTAATTAATTTCATGTGCATTTGAGGGTTAACTGCATTCAATTAAATAGACAATTGGTGGTATAATTTTTTCTTAGGATAATTGTCATCAAAAAACATAAAATGAAAGTTACACACTTTAAAAATTATTCTTGCTTTAATTTGAGCCATCTTCTAAATTCCCAATGGTTTTGCCCTTTCTAATAAAACTTGACTGAATTTTTAAACACTTAACCTGCAATCTACTTTAATTTAAATGATTTTCATTAAAAATTTAATTTTAGGAGTACTCAATCCTCTTGACACTTTTTTCAATTAACAACTAAATATGAAATTGACATCCTCACAAATTAATTGGTGTTTAAAGAGTAAAGGGGAATATAGAAAAAGTATTCCTTTCATAATTAAACACTGCTGGTTTCTCAACTAGCTAGACCTGGAGGAAACAAAACCTCCCCATTATGTCCTAGCTGGTGTTTATATGTAATCAATCTTCCCAGGGTCCTTTATTTTCTATTCCAGTTAAGGTAAAAATCACTACAATATAAGATGCTTTTGATCTTTTAATATGAAGCCCAGATAACAATAAATAAAGTTACTGTAACACTGTATGATAGAAGTGATAAGATTTTTATATGAGTGGACCACATAAAAACAACTATGGTATAAACTGCATTTCCCAGAGAGGGGCCATCAACTTTATGCAATAAATATACTACAAAGACATAAAACATACTAAAAAAATGAACCTAATCATTCTTTGACTAGTTCAAAACATTCTGGTTTCTTATGTATCTGAGTGCTAAGAAGTAGATTTTCATTCGCCAGAAATGGCAAATACTACTCCTTTTGGTATATTCACCAAGTCATGTTTATTACTTTAGGTGAGAGGGGTGGGGAGAGGAACAGAGAAGGACAGAGGATATCACTATGGCAGAAATGTCAAAAAATTATTGTATGGATAAAACTGAATTCAATTTTGTAAAAGTTATGAAGCCAAGTATGGGGGCTAGATGAGGCAGAGTTTTCATAAGTAAGTTATCTATAATCCTACTTCCTAACTGTAATAAATGGTCAAATAAAAGTCTAGCAACCTGTTATTATTGATCTTAAAATGACTTACCTAAGTTGATGCTCTCTCAAGTTTGATAAGGCTTCCATACCATGTAAATAGGAATACACTATTTCCAGATCCTGTTTGAAAAAAAAGATAGAAATTAGACTTGTCAAGAAAAGAGATTTCTAAAATCAGTCACTATGTTTACAGACCAAATGAAAGACAGCTTTTTTAATATGAGTTTTCTTAGACATTAAAATAAGCATTATTAAGAGAAAAGCTGAATTGCGCAAATGCTATCCATTACAACTGCCTTTGGGATATACACAAAAGCTATTAAAACATAAAATAAATTGACTCAAACTTATGAAAATAAATTCCTCATAAGTGGTTCTTTATTCATTACCTATTTTCTGCCTTTTACATCAAAATACCAAATGTAAAGTTTTAGTTTTAAAGTATAGACTTTTGCCAATACTGTGATTAAATCAAATTATTTTATGTCTTGGTCGATATAAAATGCATGTTATTTCATGAGCATGAACTCAATTTTTTTCAATTCTTACCATGATGACATTTCTTATATATAGAAACATTTAAGTTTAAATATTTTCTTTTTAAAAAAGAGACATGCTTTGTTTTCCTCTATCATATTGCAATACATTGAAAAAAGATTCAAAGTTATTCATGAAAGTTCAGAACAGGTAAAAATTCAAGATCCTATTTATATTCATTTTTACAACAAGCCAGCAGGGAATTAGTATTTTAAGACTCCAGTGAATATTTAGGACTACACAGTTTGTGATATCTTCCATTCAAGAATCTGAATGGATATTTACTTGTACCCTAAATCTTAGTCAAAATCTAAAGCAAAAGAATTTTAAGAAATCTGCAAAATAATCCTCTTTTTAAAAAAATAACAGCTCTATTAAGATATAATTCACATACTATAAAATTTATCATTTTAAAGTGAATAACTCAGTGGTTTGTTCTTGTACAGTCATCAACAATTCTATTAAGAACATTTTCAAAATGTTCCAAAAAACAACTCCATCCCTATTAGCAGTCATTCCCCATTCCCTCTTAACCCCCAACTCCTGGCAACCACTAATCTACATTGTTTCTATGGATGTGCCTATTCTGGATATTTCATGTAAATGGAATCTCACAATGGAATACACAACATTTTGTGACTGGCTTCTTTCACTTAGCATAATATTTTCAAGGTTCATCTATGTTGGTGCATGTATCCATACTTTCCTTTGTATTGCCAAATAACATTCCACTGTAGAGATATACCACATTTTGTTTATCCATTCATCAAACAATGGACATTTGGGTTTTTTCCTACTTTATAGCTATCATGAATAATGCTGTTATGAATTTTCAGGTATAAATTTTTGTTTGAATACCTGTTTTCAGTTCTCATGGGCATAAACCTACGAGTGGAATTGCTGGTTCATATGGTAACTCAATGCTTAACTTTTTAAGGAACTGCCAAATTGTTTTCCTAAGCAGCTGCATCATTTATAATCCCATCTGCAATGTATGAGGACTCCAATTTCTCTACATGCATCCTTGTCAACACTTGTTATTGTCTGTCTTTTTTATGTTAACCATCCTAATTGGGTTTGTAGTGGTATCTAATTGTGTTGATTTGCATTTCCCTAATGACTAAGGATACTGAGAATTTTTCATGTGTTTATTGGCCATTTATAAAACTTCTCTGGATAAATATCTATTCAATTTCTTTGTTCATTTTTTTAATTGATTTGTCTTTTTATTACTGAATTTTGAAAATTCTTTATGTATTCTAGATAGAAGGCCCTTATTGGATATATAATTTACAAATACTTTCTCTCATTCCGCGGGCTGTCTTTTCACTTTATTGGATGGTGTCCTTTGAAGTACAAAGTTTTTAATTTTGATGACGTCCAATTTATCTATTTTTTCTTTTGTTGTATGCCCTTTTTAAGAAAACCATTTAAAAAACCATTATCTAATCCAAGGTCACAAATATTTACTAATATATTTTCTTCTAAGAGTTCTATAGTTTTAGCTGTTACATTTAGGTCTATGATCCATTTTGAATTTTTTTTGTATATAGTGAGGTAAAGGTCCAACTTCATCCTTTTGCATGTGGATATCCAGTTGTCCTACACCCTCTGTTGAAAAGACTCCTCTTTCCCCCATTGAACTACAGTGGTACCCTTGTTGAAAACCAATTGACCATAAATGTAAGTGCTTATTTCTAGACTCTCAATTCTATTCTTTTGATCTATGTGTCTATCCTTATGCCAGTACCACACTATCTTATTTATGAAGCTTTGTACTAAGTTTCTAAATCAGGAAGTGTGAGTGTTCTAACCTTGTCTTACATTTTCAAGATTGTTTCGGCTCTTTGGGGTGCCTTGCATTTCTGTGTGAATTTTAGAATCAGCTTGTCAATCTCTGCAAAAAAGCCAGCTGGGATTTTAACAGGGATTGCACTGAATGTGCAGATCAGTTCAGGTAGTATTGCCATCTAACAACACTAAGTCTCCCAATCCATGACACGGGATTTCCTCCATTTACTTAGGTCTTCCTTAATTTCTTTCAACAATGTTTTGTTCTTTTCAGTGTGTAAGTCTTGCACTACTTTGGTTAAATTTAATCCTCTCTTTTAATTAAGAAAAAAATTTCTGTAGTCTTAGGAATACCTTTTAGAACAACTCAAACTGTATATAAAATTAAATTTCATATATTAAGGGCACAGATTAGGGACAATGATTCATAGAATAACTAGATAAGAAATTTGAAAACTTTTTAAGAGGAGACTAAGAATTTCAGCCTAAAATATATTATTGTATTCCTCAAAACAAGATTCTGATGTGTTAAGGGGGGGAAGACCTCATTTATAATTCTAAATTGTCCCAATTTAAAATTTATCAACACTGGAAATTTAAAGTGTTGCCCACTGGTGGTCAACTTTCAAATAACCTGATGGTCTTTAATTTTATTCACCTCTAAGTCTTTATTCCCCACAAGTCTTTGAAAAGCTATTTAAAGATTGAAATTTAAAACCAGACCCTATAAATTCAATATAAATAAGGAAGCTGCAACAAAACCTTTCCCACCAGGGCCAGCCCCAGTGGCGCAGTGGTTTAGTTCACGCTTGGCAGCCCAGGGTTCGCGGGTTCAGATCCCGGGCATCTGCCACTGCACTGCTTGTCAGCCATGCTGTGGCGGCGTCCCATATAAAGTAGAGGAAGATAGGCATCTTCAGCAAAAGAGAGGAAGATTGGCAGTGGATGTTAGCTCAGGGCTGGTCTTCCTCACCAAAAAAAAAAGAAAAAACTTCCCACCATCTAGTTAACAAAGTGTACATTCCTAAAGCTAATAAATCCCTTCTTTAGAAGCAATCATACTCCAATCATAATATATTCTATATGAAAGCCAATAAAAATGTCCTAATTAATGAGAAGTTTTCTCTAATACTTACAATAAAAGGTCCTTCTAAATAATCCTAAAGTTCACATTCTATTTTAGATATTACAAATATGTGTGCTACTTGCAGTCATTAAATAGTACAGAAAGACTGCCCTCCCATTTCTGAAGAGCTTATATTCTGAATCTAATATTAACGTCTTACATTTTCTTCCACTGAAGTACCTATCAACCTGTTATAACCTGCCCAAGGCCTACACTGCTTTTATCTAAGCAAACAGACAAGACTATTTACATCCATTTAACACTCATCAAGCAAATAAATTTACACTGACCAAAAAAGCATATTTCAGAAAGTAGTAGAAAGAAATAGGATTTTTAAAAACTGGAGAAGGGAGAAATCTAAAAGAGACACAACAGAAGCAAGAATTTGGAAGCTTAGGAACAGAATGGAGGAAAAGAACAGCCTTAAGCCTTAAAAGACAACAGGCCTTGCAATAACTAAGTCTCTTCTCCTTCAAACAGATCAAGCAAAATCAAAGTAAAGAAACATATTCCTGGGGGCTGCCCGGTGGCGCAGCGGTTTAGTCTGTGCTTGGCGGCCCTGGGTTCGCAGGTTCGGATCCCGGGCGCTCGCAGATGCGCTGCTTCTCAGCCACGCTGTGGCGGCGTCCCATGTAAAGTGGAGGAAGATGGGCACGATGTTAGCCCAGGGCCAGTCTTCCTCAGCAAAAAGAGGAGGATTGGTGACAGATGTTAGCTCAGGGTTGGTCTTCCTCACAAAAAAAAAAAAAAAAATACAATAAAAAGAAAATATGCTTCTTTAAAAAAAAAAAAAGAAACATATTCCTTATAAATGAACACACGGACAGAGAGAACTGATTGGTGGTTACCAAGGGGAAGGGGGGTGGGGGGCGGGCACAAGGAGTGAAGGGATGCATCCACATGGTGACGGACAAACAATAATGTACAACTAAAACCCCACAATGTTATAAACTATTAAGACATCAGTAAAAAATAAAAAAGAAGCATATTCCTTGATCAAATGGCACTTTATTAATGTTTTGCTTTTTAACATCATGGAGTTTCAGAATAGCTGCATAAATAAAACATTCGCACCTCACATAATCAAGATGTTTCCTGGGAAGTAAGTTTAAACACGTGTCACTCAAGCAATATACAACCAGGGAATCCTGTGCAACTGTTTCACGTGAGTATTTAAACTTCTTAAATGAATTCAACAATTATGTCCAGTTTCTCCTATTACTCTTAGAATAAGTCGTCTCAAAAGACACTTGTTTTAAATGTTCTGTGCCACAAGGAGCTTATAAACTAGGGGAGCAGACAACATTCTACACGAAACTGTTAAATGGAAGGCAATATTGCCTAGCTTGAATTAGATGATTTTACAGATAGATTCTATCTAAACTTGAGATCTCTTAATTGTAACTAACAGAAGGAACGGCAGAAATTGAAGTCTAGACAGCAGGTGACAAGTAAACGTAATGTTCCACTGTGCAATATGAACACGACCATCACAGATTTGGGTAAGTAGAAAAAGCAGAGAAGCTGTGGAAAAGGCATCGGGAAATCTCTCCTCTCTGCCCCTGAGGAATGAAAGAAAACTGACTAGAGATGAGCAAAAGAAATGCAAACTAAAGGAAAGAGGAATCTGTGGCTAAGCTTTTCTTCAATAAAGAGCCCAGTAGCCAAATATTAGATTTACCAATGACTAGGGATGTCAAGTAAGATAAATAACGCTAAAAGGCAAAAAAGGAAGACAAGTTTTCTTCTCCTTATTACTAGGGGCAAGGTAGACTGGGCAATATTTTGAAACAGGCAAATATGGCCTTTTGAATCTTCCTATCAATTTTTTCTACCCTCTCTCCAGGTGTTCAGCAACCTCCTACTACCCCAAACCCCATTCTGGGGCACCATGCCCTGGACTAAAAATTAAAGGAAGACAACCTGAACACAAATGTGGATGTGAGTGATCAGTGGGAGCCTTTGAATGTTCCATGGGGAACTGTCTGTCAGCATTTGCATTTCCATAGTGCAAACAAATCTCTGAGCGGTATGAGATTTCGGACAGCACAACCAAGAGAAATGAAACATATCAGCAGTGTAAAGAAGGAGATTGGTGGGCATGAGAGGCCATGCGAAGCAACCCAGCTCTGCCCAGGAACTACCTCCACCCTACTTTCCCCAGAGGTTGCCCCTAACCGCTGCTCTTCCTTCACCTTTCACACAGAAGTTTCAACCCTTCTTTTCCCCTTAACGATTGGCCTTTGTTAAAATAATCTGCAAGTTGATATGGAATTGCCTTTACCCAGCAAGGAAACAAAAAGGGGAAAGGGTGAGGTGCGGAGGAATCCTTGCTCCTCAAACAAACCTGAAATCTGCAGCCATCAGTGAAAACCAGACGTGCTGCATCATGGAGCAAGAGCTTTCTCTCCAGAGGAACAAGGAAGTGTATGGCCTTCAGGGAGTTACATTTTTTGATTGGTTGTTGTTTTTATTTTTTTCAACACAAACGAGACATTCACAGAGTGAAATTATGTTTCAACAAACTTGACTATAAAAACAAAGCTGGCGAGTGAAATCACCTAAAGTGTTCCAATTTTTGTTTCTATCAAGAAACTATGATATGCAAACTGAGAACTTTCTAACCTCTCGACCAGCACCTCCCAAAACAAACAAAATTCATAAGGCTATTACTATTTTTAAAGGACTCTTTAAAAACATAAGCTATTTTTCCTAAAAAATTCTTTAGCCTCGAATACAAACAGGAACGGGTTGCTCTAGCCAGGAAGCAGGAAAGAACAATCAGCCTTTCATTCTACCTGGGGAAAGGGATCCTTTTTTCAAAAATAGATGCTATTTGAAAGCAGGTTAAAGTTATAAAACCACTGTAATCCAGGAGACAAGATATTGACAGGCCAATTGGAACGCAGTTTTCCATGAAAAAGACTTTTTTGCCCCAAATGTAAACCATGTATCAAACCCCAAAGGCATCCTCTAAATTATTTAGGAGGATGACTGTTCACAACCTAACTGAACCCTCTTGCTCAGAGGCTGTAAACACAACACACACCTAATAGGAAAGCAGTCAGAGGGCAAGTCTCCACATCTTGGGCTGTTTGTCTAATTTCTCCTTGGAGACTCATTCAGAATGTAATAGGACTCGTGGCAAACTTACAATTCACTGAAAACTAGCTTTTAATTTCATTTGTTTACCAGCATCGGGGATTCGCTAGCAACTTGCAGTATATTTTCATACAATCTTTGGAGACTGAGAGAACTATCCCTCCACCTCCTCTCCCACTCGCGGCCTGGTAGCGCACTCCCCCCTCCTTTCCTCTACAGACTCTTTATAAACCATGAGGGTGGGTATATTTTGCACTGCACTAAGAGAAAAAATATATATCCTTTTCCTTTAAAATGAGTTTTGTTTTATATATGAATTCATGTATTTAAACTATAGACAGAAGGTGCTCAAAAGGTACAAACTTCCAGTTATAAGATAAATTCTTTTAAAAAGTAAGGTTGGTTCCTTTAAAAAGATTGTATCTCAGTCATCAAAGAAACTAAGGCCAGCATTATGCTAAAATTAGCAGGCTTACAGAGACTTAAGTGGTAAATGCCTATGGATTTAGACATAAGGAGGAAGAGAAAGGAGTATCTTGCTTAAGTGACTGGTCACAGGACCAGGAACTGTACTGACGTCAATTTATTCTCCCTCGCAGAGACAAAAAGGTAATTTATCCTTCTTGGCCAAAGATCACTAGCTATGAGTTAGAGAGTTACGTCTTGAACATTATTAACAAGGAGGTTAAAAATTGGAACATCCAAGGCTCAAACTCATGTCTGCAGCCAAACGGGGGAGGGGGTGGAAAGGTAGGAAGGCTACAAGTTTCGCTGCATCTGTTGACACAGTGGTTAAGCTTAAAAATTTTATAATTTGGGAGACCCCCAATTTTTCTACACTAAAACATTCCAAGAAGAACAATGGACAGAATACGGGCTTTGGAGTCATATGGAGAAGAGTTCAAATCTTAGTCCCCATCATGGCTGAGATGCGTCATGATGGGTGTTGTTACAAAGACTAAATTTGCAAAACAAGGCGAATAATATCTACTTGGCTAGGCTGTGTGGCTAAAATTATATATATTTTCATAACAGCACACAGCACGTATACACCCTCAAAAATATTTGGCAGCTGATTTTATTGCCTATGAGATCTGAATACAAGCACGTAATGCCAAGAATATGAAATTTAAAATATTCTTGAAATTTATATACATCAGAATTTTTCCAAGTGAATGAATCCTCTTCATATGTATTTCTATCCCCCCTCCAAAAGGCAAATGAATTACCTATAAAAAACCCCTAAATTGTCTGCTTTAAGAATGCAGATTTTTACATCGGGTCTGGTGGGCAGAGGATGCTGATTCCCTCCGGAGCACAGACCCGGTAGCACTGTTTCAAGCACATCAGATTCAAACCCCCCCCCCCCCCGCCCCGCTTCCAAAGCTCACCAGGCTGCCTTCCGAATAGAGTCCAAACACAACAATCTCTTGCATCCTTTCCATACAGTGTCCAGCAATCTTTGGGCCCCGCCTAACACAAAGCTCCTCAAAACACTCTCCCCTTCCTCTCACCCTGGTGAAAAGCACTTCTCCAAGTCCCCCCTTACTGCTGGCAGTGACTGCTTCCTTTCCGAGCCACTCCAGTTCTTACTGTCTGTACCACTCACATTCGGACCTTCACAGGTGCTCTGTGCGGTTAGTGCTCTTTAGTTTCAGGAGTTTACATTTTATGTCCTCAATCAGAGAATAAATACCTTGAACAAAGTCACTCTGTTTTCCTTACACCTCTTTCTGATCTCCACATCTAGCAACAGACTGTGGATGCACTGGGTGCAAAGAAAGAAAAGGGCAACATTCCTGCAGGGGTGTGGTACGCACAGCCTTAAAGCGAATAATCCTCAGAGTGACAGTGGAAGAAGGAAAGGGAAGAAATGTGTTTTCAATCTTGTATTCAGAGCTGTGGGGAAACTCATACTTGCAAGGGCTGAGACAATTCTGCAAATGGCCACAAGGTGGCAGACCGGACCAACAGTCCTTTCCTAGAACTGGAAAACTCGGTCACTGGTCTCACAAGCACACTCGCATTACACATATGTAGATTTGAGTCTTTACAGCATTCCTTAAGATCATCTCCTCATGACTCTAATGAAAGGGGGCAGGGGAGGGGAGACAAATCCATCAACACTCCTATTAAAATCGCTCAAATTCTATCATCTTTAGCAGGGAAAAATCTTATTTTAAACCAGCCTCCCCTCCCACACATCTTTGTAAAGCACCAGGGCAATTAAAACAGAAATGTCAGATCACTACACTGCTGAGGTGTCTTGTGCCATCCCAGTCCCTCATACCCCAGAAAGTTACATCATCGCAAACTTCAGGAAAATGTAAGGAAAAAATCCATAGTAGAGTGAATGATTTTCAGTAAAATTCTTAAATACATTTTTTTTAATTGATGTCCTAATAGTTTATAACATTGTGGGGTTTTAGTTGTACATTATTGTTTGTCCATCACCATGTGAATGCATCCCTTCACCCCTTGTGCCCACTCCCCACCTCCCTTCCCCTTGGTAACCACCAATCAGTTCTCTCTGTCCGTGTGTTCATTTATATTCCATATATGAGTGAATTCATGCAGTGTCTGTCCTTCTCTCTCTGCCTTATTTCACTTAACATAATACCCTCTAGGTCCATCCATGTTGTTGCAAATGGGACAATTCTGTCTTTTCTTATGGCTGAGTAGTATTCCATGGTATGTATATACCACATCTTCTTTAACCAATCATCAGTCGAGGGACACTTGGGTTGCTTCCACTTCTTGGCTATAGTGAATAATGCTGCAATGAACATAGGGGTGCATAAGCCTCTTGTGATGGTTGATTTCATGTCCATTGGGTAGATGCCCAAGAGTTGGATTGCTGAATCATAAGGTCTTAAATACATTCTTAAACAGCAATTTCAACCCTAAATCATAGGAAGGCTGTTTCTGAGCTTACTAATTTATACCTGAAAGGAAAACTATCCCCCAGAGTTGTGATTCCATTCAAATTCATATGTCAAGACCCAGAAGAACCTAGTAATTACAGTACTGGTCATTTATGATACAACCTGGAGATATGTCTTCAGCCTCAGATTCTCAAGCATTGTTTCTTTACAAGACACATGAGTAAGGAATTCCAGAAGTAAAAGGTACAGATTCAAGCCATTCTGTGTGTCTAAAACTTTCTCGGCTGTTTCCCACTGAAAAAGGTACTTTAAAAAAAAAAGTGATTTGAATAGTTACTAAACTTGAGACAAAAGTAATTATAAGGTAATTACCTCTTGAATTAACCATGAAAATGACAAAATGGACATCTGAGTTAAACAGAACACTGCCACGCCTCCTCTAATTCAAGCTGGTGTCAGGGAGCCCCGACAACAGTCCTGTTTGAGGGCAGATGAGTTGAAGGTGATAGAGAAATACTTCATAAATTCTAAGGGACAGATGAAGTGTCGCATATAATCCTCATTTCTCAAATAGTTTATCTCTTATCGAACGAAATGCAAGCATTAAATGACACAGCAACAACAGAGGTCACGAGGCAGTTTTTATGATTCCTAAATGAGCAGTGTTATGCTTAGCAACTTAGAATACAAGTCTTACGCCCTATGTTCATCGTCAAGCTCTAGGGGAAAATAACCATCTAAGCAAATAAGTTTCATTTGTGAAGATTAAAATTTCTCATTAGAAAAATCAACAATTAAATTGTAACCAAAAACTCATCTTGTGCACAAATAAGAAAAATATCAAGCGTCTAAATCAGCCCACAATTCCTGTTTTCAAGAGTCAGTGTATTTCCCCTTCAGAACAATGCATCACTCCCAAGCCCGCAGCTTCCCAGAATTCACATCTCTTGGGCAGCAAGAAGAACAAACTTATCAAAATGTATCTCTATTTTAAAGTAACTATCTTATTTTAATCTCTCAGATTGCAAAATCTGTAGTCAAATTTTAATTTTACCGGTATAGATTAACACACTAGAAAATTATTTGTAGTAAATTTAATGCTACCCTCATTTTTGCCCTCCATGATTAAGCTAGCCGGTAGTGAATGGCTACATTTTAAGTTAACATTTACACATTCGATTAAGTGCAACCACAAAAGGTCAATCAGCTGTAGACCCGCACATGCGCACACACACCGCTTTAGTAAAATGATTCCTGGTCTAGCTTTCATTTCAATTAAAAAAAAAAAAAATCAAGCAAACTCCCCTCCCCCCAGTTCTCTCCTAACAATACAGCTAAAACCTTCGGCTGGGTGTTCAACTCATTTCCCATAGATGGTCTGGCTCTGGTTAAACCCTGTAGAAACCTCGCTGGGTTGAGGTGGGCAGAGGGGGTCTGCCATACACCCCTGCACTGAACTCAGTCTCTGCAACAAGGGGCCCCGGAATCTACAAAAATCACCCTCAGGACGCCTCAAGTTTCAAATACCGACCGAACTCCAGAGGCTCAATTAACGGTACTTGCTTTGAACCAGTCACTGCACAAATGTCAATATTGCTACAGTGGCAGAGCTTAGACGGTCCTAACGTAATAAAAGCAAAGCAGAACAGGTCACTGAGGACACAGGCTCTTTATTGCCTCTTAGCAAAAAGGAAGCGCTTCTGAATGGAAGCAGGTTTTAAATATAGAAAACTCCATTGCTGCCATTTTTCTAGGACAAAAGACAAAAATAATTTGACATCTGTTTTTCCCATCTTATTCTCAAACTTTTCTATTCCTCAAGAGGACAGGAGAAGCGAATGAGAATATTCTAAATATGTAATTAAAACCTTCCAACTTTGTTAGCCAGAAATGAACTAAATGCTAAAGAAATTTTAGGTACTGTTCTAAATTGATCTCTTTCAGACCTGCCCATAAAAGGTGAGGTGACAGGGAGATGGGGAAGTTTAACCATCCAACCAAATAAACACTTGGGGGGCGGGGCAGTTATACAAAAAGAAGTACATTATTAGATTGTAGAGAAGAATTAGGGACTTTTAAAATATATATACATTATACATATAATTCTAATCAAGTGCTCCACTAGAAGGGATACCAGGTCCTGGTTTCTGAAGCATCCCACCTTTCGATCATGTTTTGAACTCTCCTTTGAAGCTAAAATCTAACATCTTTACTGACCCTATATAACTGTTTTACCTCCCCCAGTTGTGCAGGATGTACCATGCATGCCTGACAGCTTACATTTGTGCATGTGTACGTTGGATTTATATGACGGATTCCATTATGTTCATAAATAAATAGACCTCTGAACTCATAACAGCAATACTCTGACATCCCCCCCCCCCCCACACACACACACACCCTGAACTCCTCAGGGCATCATTACCAAGATTCTCCAGAAATCAGAAGGATGCAAAGAGCCTTTGGTGTGGCAACAGTGATCATTCCGTGAAGTCAGTTCCTGTAGACAGGCCACCACAACCAGAAAGGGAGATGACAAGGAAAGGTGGGAAGATGGTTGACAACCCCACATTCCCCAAAAATACATGTTCATAGCTTAAAATGTGTGTTACTTCAGAGCCTGTGTTATAAAGGGGAGATGGGTTTGTAAATCATCCTAGAACTAGAGGATCCAGAAGGGAAGAATGAAAAGGAAGCTGTAAAATTTCCTTTTCCTGGTAAAAGACAAATTTCAAAGAAGATTAGCGAAGGGGTTCCCCGAACGTAAGTCTCTAGGAAAATTTTCACCAGTGTGTAGCAAAATAAGAAAACAAGGACAGCGTGGTGAGATTCTTGATGAGGTAAATGTATTCCATTTAAAGAGATCTCCTTTATTTTGGGGTCATAATCCTTTTTATCTTTTTGCTTTTATAATGTCATTCTTTGAAATTATATTGATACTAGTGATAGTAGTTCATTGTTTTGTCTACTATCACTAATAGGAGAAATTTTTTTAATTGCCCACAGTGTGTTGGTACCCTAATTTCTGAACGGTGGTCAAGGAGGTCAATGGTCTTACTCGATGAAATCCAAAAACTTGGGACACCCACTTAGGCAGTCCCACTAATGCAGGGGTGGGGAGTGATTGCAAATTTCCAAAATTATTCACCTCTTACTTCCAGCTCTTATTCCGGAAACTTTCCAGAGAACAGCATTCCAGCTATTTTGACTCTCCCCAAAAGACATTTTTCAACAAATTTTTATTAATCTCTAACATTAGAAACTTCTGGTAGAATTCTCGGCCTTGAAACAAAATGGAAAATTTGCAGAAACTGTGGCAAGATGTTTTGGGAAGAGTAGGTAATCAGAGTGAGGCCTGCCAGGCAACTCTCCTATGTACTGTCTGCTTGCCAGGCCACTGGGCTAAGGGTATGAGTCATCTGAACCACAGTGCCCGAGTTCAAAACCTGACTCTGCCATTTACTAGCTCTGAGTCCTTGAACAAGTCACTCAACCTCTCTGCAGCTGTCAGTTCGTGCGCCTGGAAAATGGAGATAACAGTCTCTAAGCTAAGATTTGCCAAGTGCTAGAACAGTGCCTTGGCACATAGTAGGCACTTGATTTGAACAACAGCTACCATTATTATTACTCAATTTTTAATGACAATTATGGAAATCTAAGGCAGACAGAGGGGTGCCGCAGGGTGAAGGAGACATCAGGACATCTCTGGCCAAAATATGTCAGGCTGCAGAGCCCTCCTGCCAACACACTCTGAACAGCATTTTAGTTTTTCGTTTTTGTTTTCTTACTTAGATAATTTCTGGTTTTAAAGTAAAATACAATGCTGCAATCCTCTAACAGTAGATAGGTTAAGAAGTAGAGAATGGCTGGATTTGAAAAATAATAAAGAATCTTAAACACAACTCATATTTTTCCTAATACAAATGATGACTTCTACTTAATCCCAAATATCAATAGAAATTGGGGGTAGAGAGAATCCAGATCTGTCCTTCCCCTCGTTCACAGTTCACAGGTAAATTCAATGAGTGGACTGAATACTTGCTCTGTGCAAAGCACTGTGCTAGGACATCGTCTTGAAGACAGCGAGATTGGTACAACACAATCCTGGTCCTCAAAGAAACTTGGTTAGGACAGATAAAACATCCTCACAAATGACTATAAAGCAAGACAGAAATTCAATTGTAAGTCATGGTGTGTCAGAAGATAAGTTTTCTTACTCCCAAACTCAACAAATGCTTTCTGCCACTCCACCACTGCCGCCAAGCTGTTATCAGAACTTCTGAATCATATTACGTATATTCTTCTCCTGTAGGCTATTGATCCTCAAACTGCATATTATGTAAATTAATTACACCAGAAATCATAAACATCTAACTTCACTCTTTCACTTAACAAATTGTTACTGAGTACCTACCACACATAAGAAAATGTGATTAGATCCTATATTTAGCAACAAGTCCTTTTACCACTAAAGAAGTGGTATCATTTCCAAAGCATATTTTTATTATTTAAATTTATTACAGCTCAATAATAAAATATACAGCAATGTCTTCTGACAAAAAGTACAAATAGATTTGCATGCTTCTGGGGATGAAACCCAACTTAGCAGAACCACCGGTTATACTAAACATGTGTGGGGCCTGGCCTTCCACACCCTAAAAATTCTGCAGTCAAAGTCAAGTGCCAACTCTGCAATGAACTGGGGGGGAAAAAGAGAAAAAGAAAAAGGGAAGGCAAAGGATATAATTGTTTCCTCTCTATTCTATTCACAGGTCATTCACCATTATTCACAGTAATGTCCTAGCTGTTGAATGTATGTATAGCTATGTGTGCATTAAGAATATCTGCAAGCACATTCTTTTGAATATTATCATTAGTAGTAATTCTGGGAGATCTGGCTTTTGAAAACATCCAGCATTCACCCAGAACAAAGCCTAGTGAATGAGTTGGTTATTTAAGTTCAAGCAGGCTCAAAAATAACATACAATTATATGAAATAAAGGGGTAACTTCCTCATGGGATTCACTAAGCAGCTCTAATAAAACACCAAGATACAGTCTAAAAATGTTTTGAGCAACAGCACCAGGGTTTTTATAAAACCTGTATTATTTGGAAAGGTGACAAAGTTTAAGGATAATACTTATTTACATATATAAGCCCTGTCATTTTAAATTTCACTTCATGATAGCTGATTCTCATTGTTAGTAGGAAATGTTAGTAAATCAAAATCAAACAATATAAAATTATGGAACTAAATCTACTACATTACACTACTTGTACTTATGTGTCATTTAACCCTCCTTAACCCTAAAATATATGGCAGATAAATACTACCTGTTATATTTCCTAATTTTCTGGAATCAAGGCATTGTTTCACTCATGAAAGTAAATACTAGGTGCCATTGAAATGATCCACGTGGAACCTTTACAAACTCTTGCTTCATCAAGCCAGTAAGGATTCTACCAAATATGCAGACATTGTCAGGGGAGGCCAATTACCTTGTGAGTAGAAGATTCAGTGCAAAAATGTGAAATGCAGAAAAGTCTAGTAGACCAGTAAACTCACAACCCCCTCAAAACACTTATATTGACTCAGCCTTTAGTATTAGTACCTTGAGCAAAAAATTAAATTTTTATAAATTAAAAAAGAACAGAAAAATACAGAATGAGTACTTTTTCTTCTTTATCATCTTTTTGTGTGTCTTTTCTGAAATTAGGAAATCATTCAAGCACACAGAATTACAGATGAAATAATAGCACACACCCAGATTTTTAAACCATTAACATTGTGTTCTCTGTATTATTTTCAATTCTCTTCTCAGAAATGAACAAGTTTCCCACCTCGGAAAATCTTCACTTGACCCTTCCGAAACCCTCTATGGCAACAGCTCTATTTCTTGGCTGAGATTTTGGATTGAGAGGTGCATCCCTCCTGTCCATTTTTCTCAACTATCCAGTTATTGTATAACCTTTTGGAATGTGTTCTTTGCCCTTAAATTTACTGAAACTCCTTTCTCCAAGATCACCAATGGTCTCTCTAGAACTAATTAATATTGCCCTTTTCCCCCTGTGGCAAGCACTATTCTAGATGCTACAGATAAACTAGTATACAAAACTGACCTTGTGGATATTACAGTCTAGTAGAACAGAAGAGATTGAATAAGTATAAAAAATGTTAGTGATAAGCAATTAAGAAGAAAAAAATAACAAAGGCAAGGAGAGTATGAAATATCAGGAAAGGTGGCCAGTGCTGCCCACGTCCTCCCCTTGGGTCTTCCTAGGGCCCCTCAAGGGGCTCTACAGGCTGCAAAAAGTCAGGGAATTTTCGTACAAACCACCACAATCACCACCTAATTAGTTACCGTCTGAAGCTGCTGGAGCATCAGTTCAAGTGGTTAACTAAAATTTACACCAAATTTTCCCCAAAAGACTGGCTACACCTTTAGATTTCTCTTCTACTGCTGGTACAAGTGCCCCAGCTCTTCCAGTGAAAACCCTAGGAGTTATCTTCAACTTGTAGTTGCTACTTGTAACAGCTCTTTTCTCCTTTTTCACACATTTAATTAGTTTTTTAAAAATCCTGTTAAGCCTCCTGTCATACTTTTTTTAATTCTATTTTCAATGGCATGGACGATTTCCGGGCCTTCTCCCCTTTTATCATGCATAACATGAACAAAATAAGAGACACAAAAAGTTTTTAGACTGTTCCCCTCCACTATTGATCATCGAATTTCAATAGCGTCACTCAAGCATTCATTGCTTTCTGTGTCCTTTGCCAGCCTTCTCCCACCCTGCCTCTGCTCCAGTCTCTACTCAGATGGCTTTTCTGCCTCCCAGCATGCCATAGCAAGAAGCACACTTCCTCCGGCCTTGCAGATATCCACTGCCCAATCCATCCTGATGGTCATCTCAACTCACATCCTCTGAGAAGCATTTTCAGACCACTCTGCCATGCTCTCCCCTCTTCTAATCTCCTAAACATTCATTAATGCATCATTCAGAAGGAACTTAACATACATTCGTTTTTATTTTTGGTATTTTTTTAAATACATGTGAAATATCTGCAGCAACTTGTCAATATGGCAATACTCAATAAAAGACCATATGCTCCCAGAGAAAGATCACATTTTGTACCTCTTTTTATTCCCCATAATCTCTAGGAAATGTCTAGAATTGCTGAATTCTGGAATTAGGGTGGCAAAGGGCTCCATAGCAAGTAGCTATGCTAACTTCTGCAGTTTGACTGGTCCAGAGGCCCAGAAAGATTAACAAAGTGATCAGACTAAGATCCCAGCACAGGAGAATGCGTGTCTTGTCAATATTTATTATCTGCAAAATAAATACATCTTTCCACTAGAAGAAACACTCACCCTCCTCCCCCAGCAGCCCTCCACCTCCGCCCTGCCTCAAGGCCAGAGTTCCAAAGGGTTTGATTGGTTTTAATTTATGGGTCTTCTCTTTTCCTCACGTCTTTAGAGCACTAATCTACATCTGGCCAGTTCCTCCTTCCTAATTTCTTACTTCTCTTTCTTCAACTTTTTTGTTTTTGACTTCTTTCTTTTATCCCCTGTGATTTTTTTCACTTCCACAATAGCCATTGTTTACACAATTTGACTGTTCAATATCCAACATACTAAAATAAAATGCCTGCTTCTATACTCAATCTGATATGAATTCTTCACTAATGATAACTTGAGTCCAAAAATCTTTAGCCAAAGAGAGGGTACATTTAACTCTATTCAGGTATATCTATATAATATATATAAAATCACTGCCGAAACATATCTAAACTGTACGTTTTCCTCTAAGTTAAAAACGTACTGACTTTAAATAACAGTTGCACCAGAGTTAAAACTTTGTACCAAGTGGCCCATTTTAAATGTTCTATTTGAGGCAACAATATTTTAAACAAGACTACTTTATAAAAAGTTGTCATTTAATTAATATCCAAATACCTTGAGAGCCAATAATAGTTCAACAAAACAGATGGAAATCAAATATCAGATATAATTACTCACAGCTGGCTTCATTCAACTGATGTCATATTAAATAAACTTATCCCACAGACCTTTTCCCCTCCCCCGGCAAAGGGAAAAACATTCCTTCAAGAAACATAGAAGGTTCTTTGTTAGGTTTTTAAGTGTGTAGACTATACTCCAATATTACAGATTCTCAGCAGGAGTACGTAACATTACAGACCTCCAGCAGAGTGCACCGTTTTGGGTACCATTCTGCGTGCTCGCAATAGTTCAGAGCCTTGGAGCTTTGTTTTCCTGGAGACTGATATAAAAATAGCAAACTGGATTAAGTCACAAAACACAATGGACATCTGTATTTTCATGATCTGGCACTCAGTTTACTGTTTTGATATTGGGCTCTATTTATTATTTTTATAGAGATGTCATGTCTCAACAGCTTAGTAACATAAACTATTAAACAAAAATACTGGTTTCAAACCTATTGTTTCAAGACATTATTTAACCATTTTACTGTATTGTACCACCAACGTTATATGAAGGGTAACTTATTTATAAACAGTAACGACTACCCATTATACACCATGCATTGTGCTGGACATTCTACACCTATTTAATTTTCATAACAATCCCACATGTAGATATATCTAATAATAGGTAGAGGTTGGTAAAAGGGCACAAACTTTCAGTTATAAGATGACTAAGGTCCGAGGGTCTAATGTATAACATGGTGATTATAGTTGATAACGCCGTATTGTATAATTGAAATTTGTCAAGAGGATAGAACTTAAATGTTCTAAACAACAACAAAAAAGATAAATATAAGATGATGGATGTGTTAATTCAATGAGGAGGAATCCTTTCACAATCTATCAAATCATTACAGTGTACACTTTAAATATCTTACAGTTGTACATGTCAATTATACCTCAATAAAGTTGAAAAAGATTTTAAAGATAAAAAAAGAATTCTGGAAACTGAAAAAAAAAATGACATATTTTGAATGCTCTCTTGCATTTTCATTGAACTTCTACAATCTTTCTTATTTGCTCTATTCTATCAACATAAATAACCAATTCTACCAAAGGAAAAATAAAGTAAGCACTCACAAGTAACCATAGCTAAATAAACCTTTCAGGCTAGCACCGTAAGACACTGAGCTCAGGTGCCAGGCTGAGTTACAATCCACACCTCTGCCACCTGCATGTTTTAAACTGTGGACAAAGTTGTTTAACCTGAGGAACAGTTTCATTTGAAAAATGATGATAAAACTAATGCTCAACTCATACGGTTGTTGTAAAGATGAAATAAGGTTAAGCCACCAAAACTCTTCGGTGCTATTTGGATAGCTAGGAAGCATAATGTGCAGATGTGGGCAAGATTTACATAGGTTCTCTAGTCCGAGTTCTTTAACGTATATAAAACAAACTCGAATTTAAACTGTAAAGATTAGAGTATGCTTCCCTAGAGGTTGAAAATTATTTTCTAATAACAATTATGACAGTTATCATAGACGAATTTTTTCAATATACATAATGATTCCTAGATTTTTTATAAATATTTAAAAATTTGTTAGAGACAGCATATAAATGAGCAAAATGGAAGGTTTACAGCTGTTTGCATCCTGCATTCTGAGGATTTTTCTCTCTAGAATTTTGTAATGTGTGTTTTGAAAGATTATGAAAGTTTAGAACATATGTACGAAATAATCTAAATTACTATGGCTTTCAAAAAACAGGTCTTAACTGCCTCTATTAAGGCAGTTAGACCATTAGATTCCTGAAAGGTATCACCAATCTTGATTTATTCATCAAACTTGACGAACAAACCAGGAATCAAATTTAATATGCATGAAGATAAGCAATTATGAATGGCTATGATTAACAAACTATCACAATTGCCATCACAACCTAAATTATTTCTTTAATTCAAAGAACACTTTCACAGAAAGAAAAACTACAAGTTACATCTGATGCAAACTTCTGAAAATATAATTTAACTATTTTAAAAGAAAACTACCTCTAAATCCTACAGCTAAGATCTCTTCTAACCACTGCTTCCGAACCCAATTATCACAGAAGAAATTCACTACAAAATCCATTTTACTAACAGAATTTTTAATTCATACTGAGTGATCAATTCCTCAAAACAAATTAACACATCTGTCTCAAAATGTTTAGAATGCTACAGCGCAATCCATTTTTTTACTATTATATCCAAGGTTTTTTTAATCATATACATGAAAGAATGTCTTCATTCAAGTTGCTATCCTTTCTTCCTCTCCTCATATTTTTTTTTCCAGTGTAAGTTCACATATCTTTGATCAAAAGCTCTGATGTATTCAAAACCTACAGCTTTAAAGAACTTTAATTTCTAATTAGTTCCAAATATGTGATCACAAGGAATTAGCAGAAGACTAAAAATGTAGCATAGGGCAAACTATAGAAGAAATTGTTGCAGTATTTTTTCCTTTTAAATCTCGATATGGCTAAGTAAACTCCACTTGAATATGAATTCCTGCCTTGTACTCAAAAAAGTTTTATTATGAAAGAGAAAAGGATGACTTCCAGGATTACACAGATAGAGCATGCATTACAAATTCACTTAAATCAAGTCTACTTCCTTTTGGAGTCATTACTTGAAAGCATAAAGTAGTAAATGTTCATCCATTATTACAATAGCTTGTTACATATAGACAAAGATAAATTACATACCATATTAAGGATATACATCTGACTCTAGACTAAGCTCTGTGGGCTGCAATGCAGTCAGTTTGAAGTGGACTTTCTTCACATGTGTGCTAGTGAAATAAATGAAACAAACACCTTCTAGCCACAGTACCAACACTACCAAGGATACTCCAGGGTTATGAGTGGGGCTTTAAAATCAGAAAGAGATGGGTTTGAGGTTTGGTTCTACCACTTACTAGCCGAGTGACCTTGGGCAAGTTCCTCAACTTTCCTCATCTGTAAAATGAGGATAAAAGTATATTCTTCATTGAATGTCAGCTATTGTTAACATTTCATATAGAAGCACAACTATCAGTTATTGACGGAGAATAACAGGGAAGAATCAATCAGTAAAAGGTACAGTTCATAAAATAAATAACATTTTAAAATGAGGATAGACTTGTGTCCATCTATGGTATACTTAACATAACAAAGACTTTTACAACTAGAAAACTGATGTAATGTTGAACAATGTTTCTTGATGAAAAACTCCCGTTGAACTAAAAAATAATGTGTGTCCAATTAATATGAATCCAGTGCCATATTTCATACTTAGGTATTAGAGTTAAAATGGATTCTCCTTTCTTACAAATGAATAAAAGCTTGGTTAGAGGGAGATTAATACCTGTGTTATAACTGACTCAAATTTTCCCACAGGAGCATTCACCTGATGATCTGAGAACAACAGTGTTCGTTCACTCTTCCTAAGAAAAAGGATGCAGCTGCTTCTATCTATAAATAGGATGCTGCTACACAAGTTGAGAACACTATTTTTCACACCATCAATTAAAAGTATTCCACATTTCTAATGAAGAGTTCAAGTTGTAGAATTTTTATATTCTGCTAATTAAAAAAAAAAGGAGCAAAATTGTTTAAGTCATGAGAAAGCACCTAACAAAAGAGCAAAATAAACGACAGAAAGCGATGAATGGGTTGATAAATAAATATGCAGTTCCTCCATGGCCTAGCCAATGTACACATCCTTTTAAAATAACAGATCATTGAAATTTTGAAGACTAGAAAATATAATGCCTCAAATTTAATTCACCATAATATATACACGAATAATTTTTCAGCGGTAAAACTTGATTCTGAACTATTTTTTAATTGACGTCTAGAAAAATAAGAACACTATGCCCAGTTTTCTTGGAAATCCAATAGGTTGACCCCATTTCAAGTCCCAAAATCAAAAGGAAAGATAGAATTTTCTCTACACAGATTCAGGCAACACATTTTTCCCAAGACTATAATAATGATGCCCTGCCACTTTTGCCATACAATGGAATCTGAATTTACAAATTCTTATTTGTAAAAAGGAAAGAGGATGGTGCAAAATACGAACAGCTGCATGATCCAGAAGGAAAAAGATTGAAGGAGATACTGCAAATAGCCACTGCAAATGACAGAGGTGGCAGAGGATAACAATTAAGAGAAGTATCTTGGCATCAGAACCTAGTTGCAATCCTGATTTTGCTGTTTATTGCTGCGAGACATGGAAGAGCTACTTAACATCTCTAAGCTCAACTTTCACTATGTATAAATTGAGGATAATACCTACCCTTTATAATGCTGTTGTGGAGATCAAATAAGGTAAGGTATATAAAGCATTTACACACTGGCTATTATATAGCTATTTGCTATTGTTTCAAATTTAAGGGAAAAAAAAAAGGATTAGCCACATTCCGCAATACCAAATAAGATCAAAACTTGAGTGAGGGATTCCAGCAAGGGAACCAATTTCTAGTTCCTTCAAGTTTCCAGGTCAAATTCAGCAAATACTGCTGGTAAAATTTCACCTTCTCAATAAGTTAAATTAAAATTGTAAAAAATGAGCAAATTGAAAAGAATTAGTTTTGTGTGCTTGTCAAGATAATTTTGATGCTCTCCTGAATGACTAGTAATCTCTGCATTTCTTTTTTTGCAACCATCAAGGGTTGCCATTGGTAATTACTTACTTTTCCCTCCCCACAAAGAAGAGAACATTTGCACAAAATGTTCAATGAGGAACTCTGTAAAAGACAGGTGTCCATTACTTAAAAGTAGAGAGATTTAGGTAGGAAATTGTTGAATGACCTCTGATAACATTTTAAGCACTTTCAATAAAGATGGTTTAGGTATTGCACCCATGGAATGCTGGAGATTAATGAGATAATCTTCAAGTCCTTCCAGACCCAGGACAGAAGAAAGGACAGTTACATGCCTTCCTTTGCTTTTTGTTCATATATAGCCTATATCTGTATCTATATTTACACCCAAGTAATAATGTTTTCCCAGATAAGGAGAACAAAAGACCACTGAACTGCAGTTCCTAGAATGTCTTGCCGGGTGGGGAGTAAAGGGGGTGGGGAATAAGCAGTAACTTTCCCTATTCTCATTTTTTGGCAAAAATGTAATGCAGACACTCTTAAGAATAAAAATTATTAAAACCTTCCAGTTAATATTTATCTCCTTTAAGAAGAAAATGTTATCAACTTTCAGTATAACTTTGAAATGCTGCATAAAACAAATTGGGGGAACAATCAATCGGATGAATCAACTTTTTCAATGGTGCAACCACAGTACCATTTCTTGGTACTACCATAAACATTTCATTATGCTTTGTTGTTACCGCCACCTGCCCCATTCCATGCCAACTCCTCCAAACCCCAGGTTCCCTACCCCAGCCTTCTTGCCATCATCACTATACAAGAGGAGAAGAAAATGGAAGTAGAATGGCTTCAATTGCTTAAGGAATTGTCACAGGAGAAAGGTCACTCCTTTCTTAGAGAATCAAACTGCAGCAGCAAATAAATGTTGGGGGTCTTTTTAAAGTTCCTAATGGGAAAGTTGACATTTTGATACACAAGGAAAGTCACTGCAATACAAAAATCAAAGTTGTTATCTTTTAAGTTTTCCCTCCATCCTAAAGAATAGACTTGGTGAAGAATTCCTTTTCACAAATAGATTACAGATCTACGGCAACAAAACTTGTGGTCTTGTAAAACCTGTTCTTCTAAAAGCCATTCATTCACCTTGGCTAACAGGTACAGTCAAGTTAAGGCAAAGGCATGATTCTGAAACCCTAGAAACCACTTTAAAAGATCATAAGCTTATGATTCCCAAACTGGAAAGTAAGGAACACAATAAACACATAATTCACCAATAAAAATAACAGATGAATACACTAAACTCACAATTTAGGAGTATCAGCAACAATGGATGAAAACATTTAGGCCTCTATCTCTCCCAAGTGCTTAGTAACAACTCCGTTGACATTTTTTTTTAACTGCCACTGAACTGTATACTCTCTAGGCCAGCATTTCTTTTTTTTTAAAGATTTACCCTGAGCTAACATTTGTTGCCAATCTTCCTCTTTTTTTTTCCCCCTTCCCAAAGCCCCAGTGAGTGATTGTACATCCTAGTTCTAAGTTCTTCTAATTCTTCTATGTGAGCCACCGCCACAGCACGGCAACTGACAGACAAATGGTGTGGTTCCGCAACCCGGAAACGAACCTGGGCTGCCAAAGCAGTGAGAGCGCTAGGCCATCAGGGCTGGCTCCAAGCCAGCATTTTTATTGTTGTTACATCACAGTTTCATTTGGGCTAACTCATCTACACCCATCTGAGATCCTTACACCAAAGGGCAAAGTTGCAGTCTAACCTCATGGTTAAGGGAGTCTGCATATGTTTACTGACACATATACGTCATGAAGTTCCTTAGGAAGAAGTACAATTGAGCAATTTTTTCCTCACTTTAAATGGACAATGCAAGAATCTTGACCTGCAAATAAGTGAACAGCCAATGAACCAGCCTACACGCCAAGTGGGAAAATGGTTCCTAAATTAACTGAGCATCAGAGTCACAGGGTGAGTTTCTTAAACAATATGTATTCCCGAGCCCCTCTCCAGCCATATTAAATCATTAACACTGGAGACCCAGGAATCTATATTTTTCATGAGCAGAATTTGTGCCCCACCCCCAAGTAATTCTCATAATCAGATGAGTTTGGGAAAAATAGAAATAAGGAAACACTTGAAAGAATCATTGGCTTCCTATCACGTGCAATTGGGTTCCTTGTCAAAAGCAGCTAATTACCACTGTACTTGCTAATCTTATGGTGTCAGATGGCATTGTGATGCCAGAATTTTAATTTTCCAGATAGGGTATAAAAATCACAGTGGTTTTTTTTTTTTTTTTTTTTTTGCAGTAAGTTAGCTTTATAGCTATAATATAGCAACATTAATACTAACCAAGGATGCCAAAAACCAGTCAAATGGAAAATGTCAACTTAAGACATCATGATGATTATAGCAAGCTCCTACTTAAATTTCTAGACTAAACATATACAAGTGTTTGTTAGTCCTTTTAGGAAAACAGATACATAACATGGTGGAGCATGGTAACAGTAGCCTGATTTAGGAATCTGAAAGCCTAGATTTCAGTCTCAGTTTTCCTACAGAGAAGCAAATTACCAAACTTCTCCAAGTCTCATTTATAAGAAAGGTAATAACGATTTCAGTTTTACCATTACAGTAAATAATAGGTGTACCATTAATAAAAATAACTCACATACTTGAGCACTTACCTGTACTAGACACTATTCTAACTATTCTTTTTATCAATCAAAAATGTATAGCAACTTGAATTTTTTTTGTTTATAATTTTCTCTCCCCAATCCACTCAACTCTTACCAAGATTCTCACCTAAAATGCAGCCATTGTCCAAATTCAATTATTGGATTCAGTAGTGCCAAATTCATAAAAGCCACTTCTTTGAAGCATTATTTTCAATCCTCAGAGGAGTCTTACGAGGTGCATTCTTTCATTGTCTCCTATCTCACAGAAGAGAAAGTTCAGATAGGTTAAGTAACTTGCCCAAGATCACACAGCTTGTAAATGAAGGAGATAATCTAGCATTCTTAACCACTATGATAAACTAAATCACTCCAGCAAAATCACTCAGAATAAATTTTAGTCCTTTCCTCCCAACCTCTGCTAATTCAGGATCCTGGGCTACAAAAACAGATCTTATGCTTCCTATTAGGCTTACACATATTCCTTCCCCAGAAAATTAAATGGAATTGTCTCCTTAAACCATTTATCCACCTCATTTGGTTGGTCAAGGATATTCTTGACAATGTACATTATTTTTAATTCTATGTAAGCCTAAATTTCAAACTTAGAGTGCTTTCTGCCTGTTTTACCTACCCTTTATTAATAATTATGATTTATATTTATAATAAGTACAATCACCATTTCAGCTAGACTAGTACTGCACTAGCTTTATCCAAAGAGAGCAGTGATAACTAAGAGCAAGCACAAATATTCTGCTTACTTTTGCATTTTTATATAGTGCTTTAGTAGAAAGCAACTCCCAACAGGTGTTTTTTTGAGTTTGATGCTATTTAATCCAATAATTGAATTTGGATGATGGCTTCATTTTAGGTTAGAATCTTGGGAAGAGTTGAGTAGAGCTGGAAAGGAGAAATTATATAAACAAAAAATAATTCAACTTGATAAATTTTTGATTGCCTGAAAAATGTGAATCTTTTTATTTTAATTAAAGAGACTTCTCTCAAAGGTTTCAGAGCAATGAAGTTAAGTGTGTCTTATCATATCTTCTGAGATATTGCCCAAACTAATTCCAGGAGTTTCTCCTGTTCTATATAGAGAGTCAATTCAGATGGAGAACAATCAAATAATGCCCAGTAATGGCCCTACTAGAGAAAGAGATAACATCACACATGTTCCACAACCTGGAAACTTCTCATAAAGAAGTCCATTATCTCTTTCCATTAAATATATTTCTTCTTAAGATAAAATTATATTACTGAACATTCCCACCTTTGTTCAAGGCCAAAGGGAAGAAGAAATGCCTAAACATTCAATTTTCTAATCCTCTTAGATCATGTCAAAACAAGGAAGAGGAAATAAAAAATGTGCAAGAGGGTGACTGTCAATCAAAATGGAAAATTAAAACTGCTCAACTGGAATTCCATATCAACTTTAAGTGTGAGGTTTTTCAACTTTTTCACACCTATCTACACTTTTGCAAAACTTAAAAATCGCATTGCCTCCTACTCCTGATTTGAGAATCATGGCAGCAACACCAGTTAAATGTTTCCCTTTGGCTCATGTTACAGAAGTATTTTCTGAATTCCAAGTATCAAATTTTTTTATAATATTGAGTGTTTCATCCCTGAAAATTATTGCTTTAAATAAATATGTAGGCTACTAAAAAGCACTGTGTATTATATCTTTATAATACATTATACAAATGATTGGCTTTCCAGGCAAATAGAATTGTACCTATGACACATGGATTATCCTCACACCAATCAAAACAGAACATCTGTGTCCACCCACTTACTCTAATGTAGAATCCTTACAAAGCAGTGTAGTGACATGAAAAGGAATGTGGCTGAGATCTGGAATCAAATCCTATCTGACACCTTGAGCAAGTCACTGATTCCCTCTGGGTCTTTGATTCCAAATGTGTTTTTTGAAAATGGCTTAATCAAGGCCTCTAAATTCTAAAATCTCCTTAGTCAATCACTAACTCAGACTCCTACCAATCTCCAGGAATAGTTTATAGGACAAACTATCAAGTACATTAACATAGCCAAACATCAATCACTAATCGCTTGATCTTTCTTAAATGCTAAATGCAGTCACCGTTTTCTGAGGCAATTGGAATTGAAAATAAAGAACAAGAAACAAAGATAATGTGAATGGAATGAGAGATTATATAAGAACGTGATTGTAATCTGAGTTCAGTGATACCAGGAGAGGCATTCTCCAAAGACAACTTTATGAATGAAAGCATTTCAAAAGATGGAAACACACATAAGACAATAATAGGCAATAATATAGTGTGCCTCCTTTACTTCTTAGGAGTACTCAAGAGCTGTGTTGGGAGAGAATGAACCTCTATTATTGTCCTTTCCAAATCCTATCTATCTAGTAAATTTTCTTGCCATTTCACCAATGGACTGAATCTCACTGGCTTCTCTAGTTCTAACTCTAGATCGACAACCTCCTAATTAGCCCGCTAAGAACATACTCTTCTATGGACTTCTAGGAGATGAAGTATCATTTACTTAAAATTATACTGCCATATATTTATGATTATAGAATGCTAGAGCTAGAAAAGTCCTTAGAAAGCATCCATCCAATTCATTTTATAAGGAAATCATAAAGCCTAAAGAAATTATCAACTTATAGAAGGTAAGATTCCTTATCTAACCAGTCACTTAATCAAGGCAAAGATCCATGCCGGCTACAGTATTTATGGACTGAAAGGTAGAAACATGTTTAAAAATTAAAACACAGTCCTTTCATTTACCCACTCAAATACTAATTGAGCATCTACTGTATACCATGCCAAGCACTGAGATTCGTGCGCTTCCTTCTAACGTAAGGTTAGCTAATTCAGTTTCACTTAAAACACCCATTACTCACAAATTTGCATAGTACCTTACCTTGAACAGCCTACAAGAATTATATAAATAACTTCCAAGAGGTGCACATTTTCTCAAAGAAACAGCAAAGATCCAATTTCAAGAAGTTGTTAGGAAAAAGAGAAAAGGGTAGAAAAGAAAATGCTACACATGCCAGGAAAAACCTAGCTACTTCTGATATTCAATCCTCACCTCAGAAAACCATTGATAGTTCAACTGAAAGAAGAAAAGAGACTCCCCATCTTTAGCCACACTTCTAAGAATCTTTAGTCACACTTTTAAGAATCATGCTAAATGCACCAATTTTATTAATGATTTTGGATCTTCAACGTAGAAATTACTTGGTAAGTCTGGGTCTTATTTTATCCTGTCCACAGAATGAGGAACTATAACGGTGGTTCTCAAACTTGACTGCACATAAGAATCACCTGAAGAAACATTTCATCAGTCCAGTGCCCAGGCTACATCCCAAGTCAACTAAATCAGAATCTTGGTGGGGGGGTGGGGTTAGTGGTTAAGATTCGGTTCTCTTACCACCCTGTCCTGGGTTCACTTCCCGGTCAAGGAACCACAACACCCCTCTGCTGATTTTCATACTGTGGCAGCCACATGTTGCTGTGATGCTGAAAGCTATGCCACCGGATTTTCAAACACAAGCAGGGTCACCCATGTTGGACGGGTTCCAGCAGAGCTTCCAGGCCAAAATAGACTAAGAAGGACCTGGCCGCCCCCTTCTGAAAAAATTGGCCACAGAAACCATATGAATAGCAGTGGAGCACTGTCTGATACAGCACCAGAAGGTGAGAGGATCACACAAAAAGACCAGGCAGGGTTCCACTCTGTACACAGGGTCCCTAGGAGTTGGTATTGACTCAATGGCACTAACAATAAGGGGTGGGACTCCAGCATGAGTAGTTTTTAAATCTCCCCAGATGTTCCCAGTGAACGGTCAAAAGAACCACTGAACCAGACATTCTCTAGGGTCAATCTAATTCCAAAATTCTACATCTAAGTCAACTCACGTCCACTGAACCAGGTAATTTTAATGCTAATGAAGGCGAGATATAATTAAATTGTCTGCTAAAGACAGATAAAAGATTATTGAAAGGATATAGTAATTCACCAATATGAAAGTGTGAACAATCAAAATGAATGGCATATAGCAAGCATTCAAATATTCACTGACCAACTAGATATAGGGAAGCAAAACCGAAAATCAGAAAGCTAAAAAAAATAGACAATTTGAGCCAAGAACACATTTAAGATATATAACACACAAAATTAATTATAAATAAATGAGTCTACATGGTAATTTCTTAGTTTTCCTAGCTTTTTCTTATCAATTAATACTCTCATCAGACTACTATCTTTTTTTTTTTTTTTTTTTTTTGCTGAGGAATAGTGGCCCTGAGCTAACACCTGTTGCCAATCTGCCTCTCTCTGCCTGAGGAAGAGTGGCCCTGAGCTAACATCTGTGCCCATCTTCCTCTATTTTGTATGTGGGTCGCCGCTACAGCATGGCTCAATGAGTGCTATCGATCTGCGCCTGGGATCCAAACCCACAAAACCTGGGCTGCCAAAGCAGAGCGTGTGAACTTTACCACTGCGCCACCAGGCTGGCCCCTCTCATAAGACTACCATCTAAAAATAACATGTCAAAGAATCTCCCTCCAAATAATCTCTCCTACCAGAGTTGATATTAAAAATGAAGGCCTTCAAGATGAATTTCTATACCTTTTTACAAATATGAAAGCTATACGAAAACACCCTGGTGTTGGGCTTAACTTTTCTCATCGTTTTTATGGGCTTTCATCATTAACTCCTGTTACTCTGTAGTTTGCCCCCTACACCTGCACAAAAAAATAATAATAATAAAAACAGCAACAAAAAAATTAAAACCATGATGTGTGGTTTATAGTGTTTTATTCTGACTGATTTTTTCTTAAGCAATAGGTCTGAAAAAATATAAAATGTATTTTATAGTAATCAAAAGTATTAGTACTTTTTTTGCAAAATGAGACTACGTCCAGTAACTAAATTATCTAAAAATGACAATGCACATAAACTTTTAGCCATTAGGCACCTAAAAAACAATTTCTTCCAACTAGTCGCTCTCAGGAAATATCAATGTATTTCAATATTAAGTAATTCTTACAAAATTAGTAAGATAAACATACTGCAAAATGTACATAGATGGACAGTGTTTATGCACATTAGAGCACATGCACATTTTGCATAGCGTTATGTGAACCCTAGATCACTCAATAAACCCAAATGATAGATTAACTCATCTTGAGATTATCTGGGACCATCACTTCACTCCATTCCATGTATAACTGAAGTTTAATAGCCCAATATGAATCCAAATTCCCCAACAAAAACAAAATGCTTTTAAACTCTGCTTCCTAACCTGATTCTTTACAATATTCTGATAAATCTTCAGGAGCCTATGTACGATTTTGTAACACAGGCCTAGCTTATACCAAATAGTCCCTAAAAATTTGTTCAATAAAAGGTCAAACTTTTAATTTGACAATAAATGAGAAGGGGGCTATCAGGTTCAAATCAAATGTTCAATGAAATTTAAAAGAAATCAGATGATTGCACAATAACAGTATGGAAAAAAAGGACTGGAATAACAGACAGGATAAGTGGATTACAGTCCCAATTCTACTGTTAACTGGGGGAATAGGGACAACACATTTAATATAATATATAATTGAGCTAAGTTTTCTTACCTGAAAAATGAAAGGAGATAGAATAATATAATATAACATAAACATAAAGTTTAAGCAATTTACACAGTACATTTGAAAGTCGAAGCAATTTTACTTAAATGGTCACCATGAGGAAGAAAAGCTAAAGGCAGGCAACATAAAATAGCACCTAAAAAGTTGTAACTTTTCTACTGCATTCTGCCTCTACTACGCATATCACAACTCTGAAAATATTTCTATTAAATCTACAGGTACCAGGGGCTGGCCCGGTGGTGCAGCGGTTTAGTTCGCACTTGGCAGCCCGCGGTTGGCAAGTTCGGATCCCGGGCGCCCGCCGACGCACTGTTTGTCAGCCACGCTGTGGTGGTGTCCCATATAAAGTAGAGGAAGATGGGCATGGATGTTAGCCCAGGGCCAGTGCTCCTTATCAAAAAAAAGAGGAATGTTGGCAATGGATGTTAGCTCAGGGCTGGTCTTCCTCACAAAAAAAAAAAAAACAATCTACAGGTACCAGAAATGGTATTTTACTGTGGGTTTATGACCAATTGGTAATTAAGACCAGAAACAGAAAGACACCAACAATCTTGGGATTATTTCCCCATATAAAAACATCATATAAAAAACGATACTTAGACTTATAGTAATTTTATTTAAAAGGGGAAAAAAAACCTACAAAGTACTTTATAGCAGTTTACACCAAACTTGTGGTTTCCCCTCAATTGTCACCAGATGATAAGAGTAATTCTAATAACACAATAAATAACTTTTAAAACTAGGTTTTTGAAAGCTTATATCAAATACTACCACATTGTTAGGAAACTGCCTTACTCTAGAAATTAAAATTCTCTATTTTTACTCAGAAAAACATTAACAGGATTATCTTAGTCCAGAATTGACAATTAACTGTTCTGTTTAAATATCTCTTTATCTGAAAAATCATTAATATAGTGAGTGTGAAGGCCAATGTGGAAATCCAGGCATATGATTTCTCTTTTCACAATAAACTAAAGATCAAGAGAAAATTACCCCAGCTTGTAACTTATCAAACCCCAAAATGACAGATATTCAAACATCTCTTCATCTATGAAAGACATAACTATACTATACCTTACTATACAAGTAACAAAAAGGTCAGCCCAAATTTTCATGCCAAAAGAGTTAACAGCAATAAAAACATAACACTTTACAACTAAAAAAGAAAAGGAAGACTTTGGGAGAGAGAACTGCTTAAGAGTGTTGTCTAATCTACTTATAAGACTTACAGGCATTCATACCTGTGCCTAAAGCTATGACAATTTGCCTAAGGAGTTTGATTTTTTTTTTTTTTTTTTTTTGCAGGGAAGGATTCACCCTGAGCTAACATCATTGCCAATCTTCCTCTTTTCTTTTTTCTTCCCCAAAGCCCCACTGCATGGTTGTATATCCTAGTTGTAAGTCCTTCTAGTTCTTCTACATGAGCCACCGCCACAGCATGGCAACTGACAGACAAGTGGTGTGGTTCCGCAACCAGGAAATGAACCCAGGCCTCCGAAGCAGTGACAGTGCCGAACTTTAACCACTAGACCATCAGGGCTGGCTCTAAGGAGTTTAATTTCAATATCAAAATTTTATTTAAGCTTTACACATAAGAACATTTAAATCCCTTGATATAAACAAAATTATATCTATGCAAATCAGTACATACACACTTATATCCTAGCTCTGTCCAGTGAGCGGGCCTAGAAGAGGTAATACGGTAGTAGCAACAAGCACATCCAGCACCCAGATCTTGGTTCCTAGTACCATTCTCCAATAAAAGAAACCAGGGGTCCTTAGAGAAGTGGCTGATTCCAGGACTGGGGTGGGGAAAACACAAGATGAGGCTGGAGCATTTAGTAGTCCAGAAAGTAAGAAAGTGCTCAGGAAAAAAATAAGGATGGAAGCATGTCAAATAGACACAGGAACAAACCTGAAAGTGCTCCAATGCCAAAAGATGGAAACAACCTGAGCAATAAAATAATGTGCTATTAAATTATAACCCAAACTACAAAATAAAGATACTTGAGTCCATACTAATATAATTAACTGAATAAATAAATGAGGAAGAAGAGGTAATCTTCCTAACAGAAGAATTCCAAATAACTTATATAGATGCTCCTTCCATCCAGGAAGTGGGCTTAAATCCTCCCCCATCCCACCCCTTTTAGGTGGATTGGATTTATTGACTCACTTCCAAAGAATAGAATAGTGGGGGAAGTAACTTTACAGTACAGAAACCTGACAAACACTACCTCAGCCAGGCGATCAAGGTCAATATCAATCGTGATGCCATAGTGACTCTATGTACCCTTGATGTTATGTGATGAAAATAGCACTTTACCTCCGTGGTCTTCCTCCCAAAAAATGATATCCGCAGTCTAATCATGAGGAAAACATCAGACAAACCCCAATTGAGGCACATTCTACAAATACCTGGCCATTAGTCCTCAAAAGTGTCAAAGTCATGGAAAAGAAGGAAAGATTAAGAAACACAGGTCAGAAGAGACTGAAGAGAAATGATGACTAAATGGAATGTGATATCCTGGATGGCATATCCAGAAGAGTAAGATACATTCATGGAAAAACTAGTAGAAAATGAATAAAGTCAAGAGTTTAGTTGAAGTACCAATGTTCGTTTCTTAGTTTCTACAAATGAATCATGGTAATGTTAAGATGTTTAACAACAGGAGAAACCCAGTGAGGGATACAAGGACTCTCTATACTATCTTTGCAACTTTTCTGTAAACTAAAATTACTCCTAAATAAAAAATTTATTTCTGAAAAAACTATATCCATGTGGATAGATCAATCTAAAAAAAAAGATTTGTGTCAAGCTAAAAAATATAACAATGCAAAAGAACTTCATAGATTCAGGCCATGGGCATTCTGCCACTGAATCTTTGATTTTGGATTCCAGTTGGGAATGATTTACAGACTAGAAAGAAAAAACATTCATCATTTCAAAGGCTTAAAAGCTTAAACCACTTACTTCCTCCTTTCTTCTTAACCACAGCCAGTGAGCAAGACCTACTAATTCTTGCTCCTCAACACCTCCTTTCCACTGCCACTGTCCAGCATTTACTTTAAGGCTTTCATCCCTTTAGAGGCAGTAATTTGTCTGCTACCATCAGTCTTTTCCCATCATATCAATTCCACACAACTGTTTTATTTCTGAAATGCAAAACTTAAAAACCTTTGATGACACCATACTTTAAACACAGACACTATACAAACACACACACACACACACACACACAATTATGTACTAAAAGCCACAAAGTAATGACTGATATTGGCCTTTACCTACCTCTTACTACATCTTCAAGAACCTTATTCTCTAGCCAAAATAATGTTTCCAAAAGCCCACAATACTTTTGCTTTTTGTTTCTTTGTTTTTTATTATTTTTCATCCTGTAACAGATTGTGAGCTCCTAAAAGATAGTGAACAGCAGGTCTTACTTATTCAGATTCATTCTCCACAGTCCAGCATAGAACTTTATGGAGAACAGGTGTTTAATAAAAGTTTTTTAATTCTCTTAAAAACTAAGAGAAAATTCCACATAAAATCAATTTGAAAATCTCAAAAAAAAACCCTTCTTAATAATCAGTTAAGAAGCTCCGCTCAAATTGGTCATTTGACTGCATTGAAATCATCTTTTCAATTTCATAACAAGTCAGATGACCAGCACCAAACTCAACTAGACTCCTTAGATAAGCCATTATCTTTGACTACAGCCGTGAGCTGTAAGACCACATGAAAAAACAGGAGTCAAACAACTGGATGGTAGAACTGAATGTACTTTAAAGTACAATCTGCATCTTATAGATTTGTGTTGCTATGGTATGGTCTACCTTTGAAATCAACATTTATGATCTCCACCATAAAGTACACTAACACCCAAAGTACAGGCACTAGGAAAGCACAATATAGATCTCCGATTTATCCAACAATTTGGGGCAGAATCTCTATAGCCAAGCCCTTGTTCTATTCACTACTCAGATTTCATTACTTGATCACATCCTATTTTTCTTGCTCACTAGATTGGCAGCAACCTACACACACCTCACACTGAAGCTGGACAGAGGACAACAGTGCCAAAAGAGAAAAGGTAGAGCCAGTAAACTAAACAGGAGCTGAGTTACCTGAAACCTGAACTTCTGGGTCAACACCTGATTCCAAAACAAACCATATACAGTTGATCCACGTTATTCGTGGATTCCATATCTGTGAATTTGCTAACTTGCTAAAACTTATTTTTAACCCTAAAATTCATTACTCGAGGTACTTTCAAGGTCATTCAGGGACATGCACAGAGCAGTGAAAATTTTGAGTCATCCTGTATGCACTGTCTCAACTGAGGGGGATCGAGGGAATGCGCTGCCTTCCAGATTCAGCTCCTGTACTAGAAACAATGGTCCTTTTTATGGTGCATTTTGTGTCACGTTTTTGGAATTTTTGTACTTTCTGTTGGTGATTTCACTGTTTACAATGGCCCCCAAGCATAATGCTGAAGTACCGTCCAGTGTTCCTAAGCACAAGGCAGCTGTGACGTGCCTTAAGGAGAAAATACATGTGTTAGACAAGTTTCGTTCAGGTATGGGTTATAGTTCTGCTGTCCGTGAGCTCGTTAATGAAGCAACAATATATATTAAACGAAGTGTCCTTAAACAGAAACACACAGAAAACAAGGTTATATATTGATCAGTTGACAAATAGGTTGTGACCAGAGGCTTGTGGGAAGCCAGCCTTGTATTTCCCTTGGGAGCAATGGTTCATTATTTGCTAATTCAGCATTCTCAGGAATTTTATAGAATACAACTATCTCAAATAATTAGATTAACACTACTAATAACAGTAACAATATAACTAATAACAATATAAATTAATACTATTTGATGAACCTTCTCCCAGGATTTTCAAATTCCAGGTCAAGAAACGAATAAAATATTCTAAGTAAAAAAACTAAGATTGATTACAGGGGTAATTTTCTAGACCCAACTTCCACCTTGCCCAACTGTTTTTAGAATATGTTAATGCCACACTTTATAAAGTTTTAAAATTATGTTCTCACTAATTCACATCTGTTTGTAATAACTGTCTCCTATGAAGTTCTGATTATTACTACTCTAAAACAAGGGGCAAGGGGCCAGCCCAGTGGCATAGTGGTTAAGTTCTCACATTCCACTTCGGCGGCCCAGGGTTCCCTGGTTTGGATGCTGGGCGCGGACCTACTCACCACACATCAAGCCATGCTGAGGCAGTGTCCCACATAGAGCAACTAGAAGGCTGTACCACTACGACATACAACTATCTACCGAGGCTTTGGGGAGAAAGGGGAAAAGGAGGAAGATTGGGAACAGATGTTAGCGCAGGGCCAGTCTTCCTCAAAAACAAAAAAAACCCAAAAGAAAAAAAAGAATGCAATTAAAACAAGGGGCAAACCTACACAATCCTAAACAATTCTATTCCTTGAAGTGTTTACACAAAATTGGACAATCTAAAACTTAATACAATTTTTGAGCACTTATACTATCAATACACATAGAAATGATTTAGGGAAATAAACATTCAGAATAATTCTTTAGTTGTTGTCCATTATTTACACAAAATAGTCTCTTACTTTAGAAAAAAGGAAGAGGAGGAGAGACAAAAGGGGAGGCAGGAGGAGGAAGAAGAAAAAGGAAAACTGAAATTTTAACTAGAATTGCTATTTTTTAAAGTGTCCACAATACAGTTTTCAGAGCCAATTTTACTTCTTATTCAGTGGGTAGATATTTCAGCTCTTTTTTTCTTCCACTGCTCTCTATATTGTTATTTAAAAGAGTATTTCCCAGAGTATGTTTCACAATGCTTTTGCAAAAGAGTTGCCTAGTCAAATAGTTTGGGAACATACAGTCTACCTCCCCTCCCGTAGAGAGGCATGATGCAGATTTGAAAATCAAGGGCTCCAAAAAATGCTGCAGTAAATAACTTTGTTTAATCTAAGTTTAATTTGGATCCAAAAAATAACTTGACCACAGCCCCTCTTTTCAAGTAACAAAGCAACAAACACTTTATAAAGTATCAACATTTGACAAAATAGTCTATAGAAATTGTATAAAATAAAACAACATGTTCATAAAAATTAGGTTTACTTTTAGTTCCTCTAGACTTGTTCTTGACAGTCCCACCAGAATGCAACCAACAAACAGAAAGATGTACATTCTACTCTGGAGAAAATGTAATATGAAATCTGGATTCACTCCTGTACCCAATGCCTAAATACAATCAAACCTGAGTGGTTCAAAAGAAACGCATTTAAAAAAAATTTTTTTAAATCACAGTGAAATTCCATTTTAAATGGAAGTGTAGGCATTCAATAGGTAATTATTAAACATGGACCACCATATGTGACATAGATGTTTCAAAGTACTTAGAGGCAAAATGAAAATAAAATCAGGAAAAGTAACTGGAAACAGCATTATATGCAATCCCCCAAATTAGTAAATCATCTGGTAAGTCTGACTTCCTCTTTATTAGAATCACAACAGTTCCTGATTCAAAATATAAGAAATGGTTAAAAATAAAAACTTCACTGAAAACAAATATAAGGAACTAGCATTTACAATTTTCAACATCTATTCTTTCTTTATTGAACCTTACCTAACCACCTACTTTAAAGAAAAAGAATAAGCCACAGGATTCAATAAAACCTACTATCTTTATAAATACTATTAAATGGAAATGTGGCTGAAGGGCCGTTTTTCAACGTCAAATGAGTGATTTTCTAAATTTTCCAATTCAGTGAGCAATACAACAATTTCTGATATATATCTCATTTAATATCTAATCTATCTTTTCTCTCTTTAACCTAAAAGTAAACTAATCATTTTCTAACCTTTCTTTAAATTCACAGAACATGTCTATTGGAGAAAAACATAAATAGAGATAGAAAATAAGAAATTTTAAATTATCTACAATCCCTTCATCCAGAAACAAGGTTTTTTAAAAAACTTTTGAGGGCCATTTATTAGACACCAGGCCAAGCACTGCAGAGAACTCTCTTTGCTTATCATTTAATTTAATCACTCCAACTACCTGTAAATTGGTAATAGAGTGTCTGCAAAGAAAACTAAGGCAAACTCAACAGCAAAAAAACCAAATAACCAAATTAAAAAATGGGCAAAGGACCTGAATAGACATTTTTCCAAAGAAGACATATGAAAGGCCAATAGGTACATAAAAAGATGCTCAACATCGCTAATCATTAGGGAAATGCAAATTAAAATCACAGTGAGATACCACCTCACATCTGTTAGAATGACCATCACCAAAAAGTCAAGAGATAACAAATGCTGGCATCCATGTAGAGAAAAAGGAACCCTTGTGCACTGTTGGTGGGATTGTGAATTGGTACAGCCACTACTGAAAACAGTATGGGAGATCTTCACAAACTTAAAAATAGAACTACCATACCATCCAGCAACTGCACTTCTGGGAATATGCCCAAAGGAAACAAAAACACTAACTCGAAAAGATATCTTCACCCCCATGTTCATAGCAGCATTATATACAATAGCCAAGACACGGAAACAATCTGAGTGTCCATCAATGGATGAATGGATAAAGACGTTGTCATATGTATTTACAATGGAATATTATTCTGCCATAAAAAATGAGGAAATTCTCCCATTTCTAATAACATGGAAGGACTTTGAATGCATCATGCTAAGTGAAATAATTCAGAGAAAGACAGATACTGCATGATCTCACTTATATGTGGAATCTAAAAACAAAAAAAAACTCATAGGAGATCAGACATGTGGTTACCAGAGAGGGAGGGGAAATTGGAGGAAGGTGGTCAAAAGGTATAAATTTCCAGTTATAAGATAAATAAGTACTAGAGATGTAACGTACAACATGATGACTACAGTTAACACTGCTATGTGATATATAGGAAAGTTGTTAGAGTAAATTTTAAAAGTTCTCATTACAAGGAAAAATTTTTTTCCTTCTTTTCTTTATATTGTATCCATACGAGATGATGAATATTGGCTGAACCTGTTGCAATGATCATTTCACAATATATGTAAATCAAACCATCATGCTGTATGCCTTAAACTTACATAGTGATGTACATCAATTATTTCTCAATAAAACTGGAAGAAAAAGAAAACTAAGGCAATAAGAGGTTAGGCATCTTGACTAAAGTCACACACCTAGTAAGAAGCAAAGCAAAAATTTGAACCCGAGTCTGTTGAGTTTATTTCTACTCATATGTGTATGTGAGTGTATTTTTAAACAAAAATTCACTTATCGTATGCATTCTGTTTCGTAATCAGCTTTCATCACTGGCATCTACCAAAAATATCTTCAGGAAGCGAAAGACTACAAGATAGGCTTTCACTCCAAACTCTTTATTCGCTCCATCAAGCCATTCTTTTTTTTTGGTGAGGAACACCAGCCCTGAGCTAACATCCGTTGTTAATCCTCCTCTTTTTGCTGAGGAAGACTGGCCCTGGGCTAACATCCATGCCCATCCTCCTCTACTTTATATGGGACGCCGCCACGGCATGGCTGACAAGCAGTGCATCGGTGGGCGCACGGGATCCGAACCTGCAAACCCCGGGCTGCCAAGAGCGAACTAAACCACTGCGCCACTGGGCGGCCCCCAAGCCATTCATTTCAGATATTTAAGTTCTTGCTATTTTTTTGAGAATTTTAAGCAATGCTGCAATATATACCTGCCACTTGATAATGTGTGACCTTGGGCAAGTCAGTTGACCTTTCTGAGCCTCTTAGGGTGCTCAGAAAATTATGTAAATTAAAAAGCAGTTGCTGGCATATAAATTAAGCTCTAAATGGTAGTTTGTTCAAATATCCTTAATTGCTTCCTTATAATAAATTTCTAGAAGAAAAAATTGCTGAGTCAAAGGGCATGTACATGTTTAATGCTCTTAGTGCATATTACCAAAGAACTCTCCAAAAATGTTATAAAATTTATATGCCCACCATCCCTGTATGAGAGTACCTATTTCTTAAACCCTTAGAAAAACATCTTTTCCCAACATTTTTCCAATTTCATGAACAAAAAATGGTATTTCATGCAAACTGCATCTTTAATTTCTAGTGAGAATCACTTTTTCATATATTTTAGGCCATGTGTATTTCTTCTTTTTCTATTTTCCTTTTCTTTTGTCCACTATTGATGTGTTTGCCTTTCTTACCAACTTCTTTAAGGATAGTATTCTTCATGTTGCCAATAATTTCCCCCAATGATATTTAGTTACTATTGTGTAGTTTCAGATAAAAAGAAAGGGCTGGTTAATAGAACAGTAATATGGAAAATAAACAAGAATTGTTAGATTAATGTTGTAAATGGTGAGTCTTTTTAAGGGGAAAAAAACCTTATTTTAGAATAGTTTTAGCAGTTTTTGGAAAAGCTGCTATAAACATTGGTGTGCATGTTTTCTTATGCACATGTTTTCATGATTTCCTTTAGGGTCAATACCAAGGAGCATGATTGCTGGATCATACGGTAAGAATACATTTAGTTTTCTAAGAAACCACCAAATTGTCTCCAAAGTGGCTGTACCATTTTCATTCCCACCAGCAATGTATGAGCGTTCCTACTGCTCCACATTCTTGCCAGCATTTGGTATTGTCACTTTTCTGGATTTTGGCCATTCTAACAGGTATGTAGTGGTATCTCATTGTTGTTTTAATTTGCATTACCCTGATAACATTTGTTATGTTCTTTTCAGATGATTATTTGCTAACTGTGTATCTTCTTTGGTGACTGATACTTCTTAAACTTGTATTTTCTATACCTTGGCTACCCAATATGGTAGCCACTAGTCACATGTGGCTATGGAATGCTTGAAATGTAGCTGATCCTAGCGGAGATATGCTATAAACAGAAAACACACACTGAATTTCAAAGACTTGGTATGAAAAAAAGAACGTAAAATATCAATGCTTTTACATAGCTTATACGTTGAAATGACAATATTTTTGGACATTCTGATTAAATAAAACTTATTGCACCTGTTTCATTTTACATTTTTAATGGGGCTACTAGAAAATTTAAAAGTACATGTGTGGCTTCCATTATATTTCTACCAGACAGCACTGATCTATATATATCCTGTATTTTGACAATTGTATTGGGCAAACACTGAGTCCTCCACAGTACTTTCTGAATAGTATTACAATAATAAGGAAATAAAAAGAAAGCAAGTTGTTGAAGAAGCAAACCATCAACAGAACTTGATCAAAAGTATTTAAAAGGTTATAGCTTTGCTTTCTCTATAAATCCTAGACCCACCAAGATATTACAAGCAGTTTCTTGCAGTAGCAATGCTGTTACTTATAATCTTCTGAAAAATGCATAATTTCAGATGATAATCAAGAACATCCTAGAACTCGGCCAGGCTCCAAGTACCTGGGTAATATGTACCACAGTTCAATTTCACTCGGTTGAATATGTGAAGGGAAGGAATGACTGGAGGATATCTAAAACAGCTTCTTTAAATAATAAAATGAACCAAGACTATTGGAAAGAATGGGAGAACAGATTAATGATAGCTTACAAACTAGCTTTAGCCAAATCAAAATTAAATCAAATATTTATTGAGTTTACTCAACCACAAGGAAAGGATAGGAACAAATGGAACTGAGGAGTAAGAAATACAACAGGAGAACATTCTAAACATCCATTACTAAGAGACTAGATTAACTGTGACACAATGGAATACTATATACCAACTAAGATCAATGAACCAGATACATGTCAATATAAAGAGACCTCAAAAAACACAGCTGAGGGGCCGCCTGGTGGTGTAGCGGTTATGTTCATGCATTCCACTTCGGCGGCCCAGGGTTCGCTGGTTCAGATCCTGGATGCAGACCTACTCACCACTCATCAAGCCATACTGAGGCAGTGTCCCATATAGAAGAGCTACAACTCTACAATATGTACTGGGGCTTTGGGGAGAAAAAAGAAAAAAGAGGAAGATTGGCAACAGATGTTAGCACAGGGCCAATCTGCCCCAAAAAAAAAAATACAGCTGAGAAAAAGGCAAGTTGCAGAATGATATATGAAGCATGACAGGATTTAGATGAACTTTAAAAACACAAAACTGTGTGGGGCTGGCCCAATGGCATAGCAGTTGAGTTTGCATGTTCCGCTTTGGCAGCCCGGGGTTCACCAGTTCAGATCCTGGGTGCAGACCTACTTACCGCTCATTAAGCCATGCTGAGGCAGCGTCCCACAAAGAACGAGAAGGACCTACAACTAGGATATACAACCAGGTACTGGGGCCTTTAGGGAGAAGTAAAAAAGAGGAAGATTGGCAACAGATGTTAGCTCAGGGCCAATCTTCCTCAAAAAAAAACGTGGAAGAGACAGACAAGATAGTGAACGACTTTCTTATAAAAAAAAAAAAACACACAAAACTGTGGTTTATGGAGACAAACATGGAGCAAAAGAATAAAAACTTGGATTGCAAGGACATCCACTAAATTCTCAGCAGTGGTTGGTTCTGGGTGAAACGAAGGAGAATGAGACTAGAAAAGGGAAAAAAGGGTCTTTATAGTGTTCCATTGTTTCTATGTCAGACATACACACACACACACACACACACACACACACACACAGAAGAAAAAAGGAAATTGCAAAAAGACCAACGAGCTTCTGGCTACTGTAAAATAACTTCGCTGAACAAATTGACTATATATGTCTGGACTGCATTCTGCTCTCACAGCTCCCCACACACAACCCAATACCATATTCTTGTCTATTATTGGAGGCTACATTTATAGAATCTAAAGGTCTCCATGGCAACAAGATGGGCTGTCAAAAAGGGAGGCATTTGTTCAGACTCAGAAAAAACACTTTCCCCCCAAAGCACCCTGACCATCTAAAACAAATAAGCTAGAAACACCTACTCCATAAACTCATTCCCCAACAAATATCAACTTTAAAGCAACCATGTAACATCTGATTGAGCTCTTATTCAGAGCATTATATGTATATCCCTGCAGCTGTAAAAAATTTATAAAATTTGATCCAAGCCCTAAGTCAAGGTAAACTATTATATCATATGGTTTTTACAAATCCTGCTTTTACTAATCAATCAGTTAGAGGCCCAGTGGAATATTTTGCACAAGAAAATGACTAAATCACACAATAGAGAAAATAGACATTCCAAACATATTTTTATGTATCTCTCATTTTTATGGGTTTCCATTTAGTGTGGGAGTCCTCATAGAATCCTTGGGACACAACCAAGGGAAGATTAAGATCTGAACCAAGAATGGCACAAATACCAACATTTTTCATTAACAAAATTAGAGGAAATGGGTATTTACTGTAGAAGAACAAATTTCTTCTTAATCCTTGAAAAGCACTCAAGGAAAATTTTTTTATGTTTTAAAATAAACAGGTATTTACTTTAATACTAGCGGCTCAATTCACAAATTACATTTGTTCCTCTGGATTACTTGGATCCAAACTAACACAGTGCTTAAGAGCACAGGTTCTAGAACCCAAGTCCCTGAATTTCAGCATCAGCTCCACCACTTAGCACCTGTATCAGCCCTGACAGACACTACACTTGCAAAGCCTCCTCCAAAAAATGGGATAATACGTCCTTTACATAATGTAGGTGAAATGTTTTACACAGAAAGTATTCGATAAATGCTTGCTATTAGTTATTACCTCTTATAAGTTAGAAGACTTTTTAAAATTAACCATTGCTTTCTGTAATTTGAAACACTGAAAACCAAAAAAAAAGTTCTTTTTAGAACTATTGTATGTTTTAAGTGATATTTTTTATTTATTAACAACAAACTTGTTCAGTCTACCCTTTCATGCCCAAATGCATTTCATATTATTTTTCTGGGTGTTTTTTTTTTATATAAACCATGAAGTCTTCTGGCAAATCAACCCTTCCTCCACAGCAGCTGTTGTGTGAAACTGACTCATGAAATGTAGACACAGAAGTGAAATATTTTATCATCTGGTCCCATCCACTTGCCAATGTACCAGTAGGATTTTTCCATCCTATAATTTATTTTCAAATACTGCAATTAAATTGCTTATTGGTTTTGTCGGAAATCAATCTGGACTCATTATACACGAGAAAAATGTTCCACATTTTGTCAAAGCTTATATAAATCCATTAACTTCTCATTATAACAAAAAGGAAAGAGAATAAAACTAGATATTACCATGACTTTTAATGTTCTGAATGGCATTAGGTATCTCTTCTTGCTTCCAAAGTCAAAAAAGAAAAATAAATATCCAAGTTAAGTCATTTTTTAAATTGCTCTAGATAACGTTCTTTGCTATAAAGAATAAATTTGTTTTTCCTATAATCTTAGAAGAACACAACATGGAAAAGACGTTTGGTCACACATACTTAGAAGGTACAGGGAATTCTTTGTCTTCCGTTCTGCATACACGCCCCAAACAACACTGATATACCTAGAGGAGCACTTCTGTTATGTTATAGAGGTAGCTGGGCTCCCAGGATCTCATTGTTTGTTGAGCTTGTCCCCACTTAATATCAAGCATTTCTTATTGACACATAGGTAAAACTGATTAAAATAACCTTCAATATTAGCCAGTAAACATATGAAAATATGTTCAACCTCACTCAGAATCAAAGAAATGTTATCTAAACACTGTGATACAATTCTTCACTTCTCAAGACTCGCAAAATTGGAAAAGTTTAATGAAAATCCATTGCTGGCATGGGTTTTCATACACTGTTGGTGGAAATATAAATTGGTACAGCTTTTTCAATGAGCCATTTGGTAATATCTATCAAAATGTTAACTATATATGTACTTAGACTTGGTAATTTCACTGCCAGGAATCTAATCTACATATCTATTTACAAAAAGTGTCCACAAACACATATACACACATATAATGATACACATCACACACTATTTGTAAGGGGTCATGGAATCTGGAAATACCCAAAATGCTACCCTTGGGGGACTACTGAGATAAATGACGACGCATCCAGGGGAATGCTCAACATCCTCTGAATGGAACGAGGCTGACCTGGGGATCATCTCACAGAAACGTTATTTGAAAGAAAAGGCAAGAACTGTGTGTATAGAATGACTCCACTTACTTAAATTAATTTTTAAAAATCTAACTATGCTGTAGGATCATAAAAAGTTTTTTCCAAGTATATAATAGACTTTGGGATGGTGGTATACAGGAGGGAGATTTACTTTTACTTACGTTGCTTTAGATTAAGTTCTAGAGTGTTAGTATTTTTTAATTTAAAAAAATATGTATTTCTAGAAAAAAAATTAATGTACAAAACAGATTCAACATCACTGCTTATAAGACTTCTGCTAAATAAATGCTGGCCTTGATTTCGTTTTCTACTTCTTTGTGTGCTTAGAGAACTATCACTGAGACCCTTTCGTCATATCAATTCCCCCATAACTAGAAGAGTCTTCCACAACACTACCTTGGTTATCCAGTTCCCCATTTTCCCAGCCCACAGCAAATCCTGAATTCTCTGATAATTTTAACACTTAAAGCCGTCACTGCACAACCTAACACTTGGCAATTATAAAAGAAACATCCCAAAAATATTTTAAGAAATAGTAAGATCACTGGAATTAATATAAAGCTTCCAAAATCAACTGCTTTAAAAGAGAAAAGTAAGTTCACGTTTGTTTGCTGTTTACCTGCTGGATTTCCAGGAAGAGGGAGTGTTTTTTAAATATTATACCTGGCATTTTCCCAACTTTCTTGAATATATGTATGTAAAAGTAAAATCATGTGGCTATACTAAACTATACGAAACCATACTAACCATTCTGAATCCTACTAAAACTATCTGTACCTAAAATGAAAAAATTTCTCCTTACAGTGTAAAACATTGAAAACACTGAGGCTAAACAGCAAACGGATTAATCTGTGAAAATACAACTGAATTAACTTTCAAACCTTTAATCTGCAACATGCAATCTGAATTAAGATCATTTATCATCAATAGTACCAATGAAAGAAAAGACCACCTGGCATTCCACTAAACCTAACATTCTTAAAAAGGTACTCGTAATGGTGAAATAGTCCATTGAAATTCTCAGAGCATGGGCCTCCATTTCCCTTTCAAAAAAGTGCCTCTCAGCACGCAATTCCTGTTTACAGGATTTCATTCTTTCCTGTTTAATGACTCCTCCACCCCTGGTGTGACAAAACCTAAGGAATCTATTTTTAGCACAAACATTTACTTAGGTATTTTTCTAGCTAATCAACAGGATGCAAAGTTGTTTATGCCTGACAGAAATCTGCCTGCTTTGTTCACTGTCCACTTGCTAATATTGAACAAAGGAAAATCTTTTAACAAAGTTTAACAAAAGATAACTTTAGAATAATTTTGAGCTTAATATCCCTCCAATAACTATATTTCAGGATTTCAAATTACAAAATAAGCTTTAAGGAAAAAATTTAAAGTGCTATGTATACTTTGGGTATATATGACAGTACAGAGACATTGCACAAAATGCCTTAGATTCTTCTTTTGTCATTCTATGCTCCAAATGTGTGCTTTACCCCCTTCTCAAAGCCCTAAGTATTAGAGAATTATAATCTGAAATGAGATTGAAGAAAGTGTGTAGAAGAGGCTGCTGGGGAACCAACAATCCTGTTTCAATAGAAACAGTTATGCAGTCTATCATTTGACACCTGCACATTAAAGTTCCTTTCACTTTTTCATCACCTTATCACTGCTCTTCCACACTGCTGTATGAATTCTTCTCTTGTGAGAATTGTCCTCACTGGACTGTCAGTTCCCAGCACTATGTCTTACTCCTCTATGTATCCCACTGTACCCAGCAACACAGTGCCACACACCCCGTAGATGTATTCAAAAATATTTGCCACATAACATAGTGCCTCAGGCATGCAAGTGTGCACCTCCTAGAACTTTGCGCTGTTACGACTTATGCTACTGCATTCACCTATTCACTGAAAATGTTACTGAGGCAGATGCACCAAATTGCCTGAGACTCAGTTTCATGGAAAATTTACAGTATTATTCTGCTCTGTCTATTTCAATTCATTACTTCCCGGAAATCCCATTCAGGTCATAGTTATGTTGCATATCCTTTCAATATACGTGGACTAACCCTAATCTAGGACTATTTGACTGGTATCCTGGTCCTTTTATTTTTGGTTCAAATGGTGTCAGAGATCTGTTTTATGCTACTAACAGTGAAGTGGCAAATAGGTAAAGATATGGTATAAGATGACTACGTTGCATTTCCTAATCTTTTCAATCAACCAAACTCAAAATATAAATTCAAAATTCTCTCATCTTCATCATTTGAAAAAACAGTATCGCTGGGGGAAAAAAGAATTTCCCCCAACATAAAAATTCTATTCCTTCATATGAATCTTTCTATTTCCCAAATATTAAGTTAACTAACTCACGATAAGGGGAGTCACTTTACTCTTATTGGTGTACTAGAGTCTGTCTATTCAACTCAACAAGATTTGAACAGAGTGGAATTTTGAGAGCAAGGTTTGGCCTATATGCTAAGGTAAGAACTTACTCTTATTTCTCCCCATACCTACCTAAATTTCAAAAACTGAAAAGAGATAAAATTTTATTCAATGTGGCAGTGAAAACATAACCAAACTATTTGTATCACAGTCTTTATAACTTTAGCTGGATAACAGGAGATATGAAAATATGAACTCTATACTTTTCTACCTTTTATCAAAAAGGGAATATTCTATATCAATGCTTTTAGATGTTTTGTGTATAGAGACCCATTTTGTGTATATGTGTGTGTGTTTCTCCATCTATCCCAAATCACAAGTCCTTTCAGCTGTGTAAGGGTAGGATGAAACAGATACTAACATAAAATCTCTATGGAGATAACTCTTATTCCAATACCTCCCTAGAGAAAGCCAGTGCTTGATACATCAGGCCACAATATGTGGTAAAATTAAACCATATTCATTAAGGTTCCACTAATTAGTAATTCAATCTGTGCAAAAGTTGATTATACCATGAAAATGCTAAGCAAAGTAATAATGCAATTAAATCTGTATACAGGCACATTTATCCTACTTAAGAAAAGAATTTAAGAATCCTAACACATCAGTTGAATGCTAATCACAAATGAACAATTTCTTAATTCACTATCCATCAGATAAAGTTTTTTAAGTATTACTGTTACTCTTTGTGCCTATATGCAATGAGTTGCAGGTATTTAAACATTCCATAATGTAAGCATCTCAGAAATTTAAACTACCCTTCCCAGTAAACTTAAATCTTGCATTATTTTTGCACTTAAAACTCACTCTCAGGGCCGGCCCAGTGGTATAGTGGTTAAGTATGCACACTCCACTTCGGCAGCCCAGGGTTCGCAGGTTCGGATCCCGGGCGCAAACCTATGCATCACTTATCAAGCCATGCTGTGGCAGGCATCCCACATATAAAGCAAAGGAAGATGGGCACGGATGTTAGCCCAGGGCCAATTTTCCTCAGCAAAAGGAAGAGGATTGGCAACAGGTGTTAGCTCAGGGCTAACCTTCCTCACCAAAAAAAACCCACAAAAAACAAAAAGTCTCATTTCCTAGAATGGTGCCCTCAGGTATAAACACCTAAAAAGATGTGTTCTTTGTTGTTGTTTTCACACACAAGGGAAATGCAAAATAATCCCAGTATTTAGAGATGCTACCATAAGTGTTATGAATTGAACTGTGTTCCCCCAAAATTCATGTGGTGAAGCCCAAATCCCCATTGTGATGATATTTGAAGACAGGGCCTTTAGGAGGGGATTGGAGTTAGATGGGTCATGAGGGTAGGGCCTTGGTCTAATGGAATAGGTGTCCTTATAAATAAGGGAGAGACGCCAGAGCTCTTTTTCTCTGCATTGGCATAGAAGAAAGTCCATATGAGAACACAGCAAGAAGGCAGCCCCTGGCAAGCTAGGAAGATGTCCCTCACCAGAAACTGAATCTCTCAGAACCTTGACTTTGAACTTCTAGCCTCTAGAACTGTGAGAAAATAAATTCCTGTTGTTTAAGCCATTCAATCTATGTCACCTAGTTATGGCAGCCTGAACAGACTAATACAGTTAGTTTCTCAAATCCGGTAAAGTTAAGCCAAAGTAAGTTTCAAAAGCACATTAAATAACATATTCAAATGAATCTCTAGGCCCACTGAACATAGCCAAAATACAGTTACTACCAAAATCCTCCCTTTTTCTGATTACAAATAACCTATAATGCATATAAATTTACCTTCTTACAGTCTAAGCATTCGAAATCAATGGCCATTGGGGACAAAAAGCCTATGATCAAGGACAGCACTTCTGATCATGGTGAGGAACAGAGGCTAAGAGGGGTCAGTATGAAGAGCTCCAGCTCAAGCTGCATGCTCTGCTTTTTAACGTCTACATATTTCCAGAAATTATTGCTTAAGAAGGGTTACCAAACTTTCTCATGACTTGATAAAGTCATATTGTATTAAAGTTTATTTGAAAGAAAATAATATACACATCAAATACCAGAAACTATTGGAGTAAAATATATCATTTTAGAAAACAATATTGAGATTTACACTTCAAGTCTATTCAACAAATATTTATTAATCATCTCCTGCATGTCAAGCACTGCACTAGACACTCACTTCACTAAGGAAAAATAAAAACTTCTAATGACAAAGAGATGTCAGGTGTGAGTTAAAAAGCATCATACCCTTAACTCTCGAGCCCAGTGAACTCCAAACTACTCACTTGGAGACAACTCTTTGGATCACAAATAGGCATCCCAACTCTACTTGATCTAAAACTGAACTCCTGATCACTACACCACCCACAACACCATCAATTCCTCATTTTAATTAAACCTGATATTCCCCAAGTCCTCTTCTCTGATAAATATCACCCCCATCCTTCCAGAAACCCCAGAGTCATCATCCTTGAGTCCTCTTTCTTTCACACCCAAAACTAATATATTTTTTCTGTTCTACTTTCATAATATATCCAACATGTGACCATTTCCCCCTCCCACCACCTGCTATCACAATGAGCTGACTGCATTAGCTCCCTGACTAGTCTCCCTGTTACACCCTCTCCCCTCTGATGATTCTCAACCCAGCTTTCAGAAAAATCTTACCACACTGCTACTCAAATCCCTCCAACGATTCCCCAACACGCTCAGAATAAATGCCAAAGTCCCTACATAATCAGGCCTCCTCTGCTAACCCTCTGATGTCATCACCTTCCATTTGCCACTACCTAACTACCCCAGCCCTGAAGCTTCCATTCCTCACCATGCCAAGACAAGATCCCACCTAGAAAGTCTGTGTTGTTCTCTCCTCTGCTCACCACAAAGCTGGCTCCACTGCTTCATCCAGACCTTCTTCAGATACAACTTTGTTACCAGTGAAGCCTTCCAAATGTGGCCATACTCAATTTAACTTTTATCTATAATACTTATCAACACCTGACACACTACATATTGTCTTGTTTGTGTGCCTCCCCTCACTAGAATGTAAGCTCCACGTACCAAGCAGGGGCTTTGTTCATAGCTGTATCCTCAATGCCTCCAACAGTGAGTGGCACACAGTAGACCCTCAATAAACATTTGTTGCATTAATTAATTTATAAAATATTACAAGCACTCATGGGAGTAGTGAATGTTTACTGATATCTGCTAAAGTATAAATATTTCTGCAGTAAGGTTCACTGTAAAAGGAAAAAATTAAAATAAAAAACCATCTGCTTCAATGCAAAAGGTTCCTAGGCCCACCTCCCAGACTCTTAGAGGCTTTCTATGCAGCCACATCCTCATGTTTGCAAGGACTCATTCCCTATGTTTGTCAGAAAAATTATTCACATCACATAGGGAATATTTCAGCACTAAGAAAATATTTTTTCTGAGAACATACCTACAAAACTATGGTAAAATCTGGGAAAAGTATTTTTTCACAATTTTTAAAACATGTCCATCTGTTATATAAGTGGGGAAACTACAGACCTCTAATTTACTTCTTAGGTAAATTAAATCAGCATTAAAAAATATACATACTTGCATTTAGCCAGAACATCAGAATGAGTAATGATTCTGCTACAAATAAAGATTATTTTGGTAGGACTTTGCAAAGTTACAAAGTGGCATTCGATCTGATAAAAGACTTGTATCCAGAATATATAAAGAACACTCACAACTCAAGGGAAAACCCCTAATTTTTCAGAATGCTAAATGCAATGTGGTATGCTGAAATGGATCTTGAACACAAAGACATTAGTGGAAAAACTGGTAAAATGCAAATAAAGTCAATAGTTTAGTAAACAGTATTGTCTCAACATTAATTTCTTAGTTTTGACGAATATACCATGATTCTGTAAGGTAACAGTACAAGAACCTGAGTGACAGGTATACAGGAACTCTACTATTTTGGCAACTTTTATGTAAATCTAAAATTATTTCAAAATAAAAAGTTAAAAAGGGGGCTGGCCTGGTGGCACAGTGGCTGGGTTCGCACCCTCTGCTTCGGCGGTCCGGGGTTCACAGGTTCAGGAGCAGGCCTAGACACTGCTCATCAAGCCCTGCTGTGGTGACATCCCACATACAAAATAGAGGAAGACTAGCACAGATGTTAGCTCAGGGACAATCTTCCTCACCAAAAGAAAAAAAAAAAAACAAGTTAAAAGGGGAAAGGGGGCAAAATATTTGCAAAGAACTTCACCAAAGAGATATGGATGGCAAATAGGTATATGAAAAGATTCTCATCATTAATCATTACAGAAATGCAAACTTGTACATGAATGTTTACAGTAGCATTACAATAGCCAAAAGGCAGAAACAACTCAAATGTCCGTCAACTGAAATGGTGGTATTATCCATAGATAATACCAAATGTGGTATTATCCATAGAATGAATATTATTTGGCTGTAAAAAAGAATGAAGTGCTGATACGTAATATAATATGGATGAACCTTGAAAATATTACCCTAAATGAAAGAAGCCAGTCACAAAAAAAAAAAGTATTATATTATTCCATTCATATGAAATGTCCAGAGTAGGAAAATCTACAGAGACAGAAAGTAGATTCACGGTTGCTTAAGACAGGAGGATAAAGGACAGGGGGTGATAGCTAAAGGGTGCAGGGATTTTCTTTCTGAGGTGATGAAAATGTTTTAAAACTGACTGTAAATATATCTGTGAACAAACTAAAAGCCATTGACTGTATACTTTAAATGAGTGAATTGTATGGTATGTGAACTATATCTCAGTAAAGCTCTTTTAAAAAAACATAACTAGATACCATTACGCAGCTATTAGATGGCTCAAAAAATAAAGCTGACAAATCCAAGTGCTGACTAGAATGTAGAACAATTGGAACTTTCATACATCACTAATGGAAATACAACATGAGACAGCTGCTTTAGAAAAGAGTTCATCAGTTTCTCATAAAGTTAAACATACACTTAGCACATATCCCAGCCATCCCACACTTAGATATTTGCCAAGAAAAACAAAAATATACATGCACATAAATACTTATATACAAATGTTTGTAGCAGCTTTCTTCATAATTGCCAAAAACTGGAAGCAACTCAAATAATTGGATAAGCAAATTTTAGTACATCCATACAATGAAATACTACTCAACAATAAAAAGAAAAAAACTGAAGATACATGCCACAGCATGGCTGAATCTCAAAAGCGTTATGCTGAATGAAAAAAAGCTATACAAAAAGATTGCATACGGTATGATTCCATATACATGACATTCTGGAAAAGGCAAAACTATAGACTAATGGCTGCCAGAGGCAGGGCTAGTCAGAGGGGAATGACTACAAAAAGAGACAAGGGAACCTTTCAGAGTGATGAAATGTCTTTATTTTGATTGTGGTTGTGGTTATGTGAATGTACACACGTTAAAACTCATAGAATTTTACAATTAAAAAGGTTAAATCTTACTACATATGAATTACATATGACTTCTGAAAAAGTTGCATCCAACTTAATTGCAACTTGATTTTTTTTTTTAATTCCTAATACATACAATGATGGTAGTAGTGTAAACTAATACTACAATAACCATCAAAACTAGAAATGCAAGCGCTCTTTGGTCCAGCAGAAACATACCAGATCTCATGTGTAAGGGATATTCATTGTAGCACTGTGAATACTCTGTAATGGTTAAACACACACATGCACACACCCCGTACGGGAGCTCTTTATGTACTGTTCTAGAAAGATCCCCAAATTATATTTTGTGTTAAATAAACAAGAGGCAGATATGTACATACAATTTTCAGGGTGGGGAAATATATTTTGTATGGGTCTAGATATGGTTTTTTTAAAAAAAACTTTGGAAAAATAAACAAGCAACTAAAATCACCCACTGTCATTGGGGGATTGGGAAGTAGGCAGATGCGGAATAGAAGAGGAAGTAAGACTTGCCACTGTATATACCTTTTTATACTTTTTCATGTGTGAATCATGCAAAAAAACTAAAAAATATTTAAAACACTTATTTTAAAAACACACAGTTTAACTTATGAACATTTTTGGAACACTGAAAACATTCCTGAGACAGAAAACATTATCATGTGCACTTACAATGCAAGTTAACTTTCAATTACCAGAAGAAAATGAGCAATCCACGTAGGAAACTATGTACTTAAGCTTTCTTTCTGACCCCGGTACCCCACAAAAATAGAAGAAAATACGGAGTATAAGAAATGGAGAACAAAGAACGTTTTGGAAGGAAAAGGTATAATTTTTTTAAAGAAGGCATAAATGAGAAAACTCAGATAAAAAAAAGTCAAGAATATGTTACACCTTTGAAAACCCTCTATCTTTCTGTCCTTGACTGCTGTGCTCTTCCATCCCTAAAGTAAGGATGACATTTTCTATGTCTTACAAAGGCCAAAGCGAAACAAATAGGACTTCTTGCCACAGACACAAAGTGACACATGTGCTCTGCAACTAAACTACTCAAAGATATCATTTAAACACAGGCACACAACCAGCACAACCAGAGCATCTGGATGGATTATTTTAGGATTTCAGACGCACTTAAGATTCCTCAAGATCTCACATTCCAAAATCAAGCAATCTGTCTTTCATTCTATAGTTGAGACCATGAAGTACAATCATAAAATGGTGTAAGAGCTAGATAACTTCAGATAACTTAAATGGTATCTCTGTGCAAGATATAGGCTTATGAATTAATTCTTAGCATATCTGAATAACGTTTCTCAATTCTGGTCAAACTCTAGTCTGATTAGCCCTTTCTGAAGAGTGTGGCCAGACAACAAAGTTCACTTACAAGCTAAGACATTATCCTCATGGCAACAGTTAGAAAAGCGGAAGTGCCAGGAATGTTTTACCCTCTAACTTGCTAGTTTCAAAAGCTATAACCCCATTCAAATCTGGTCCCTGGTGGCAATCTCCCAAACCTTCCCCCTGACTTTTTCAGTCAGCACAGAAAACCAAGGTTCCCAGCTATGTTCCTATACAGAAATGCTAAGTATTAAAGTAATTCCATGTTTAAACTTCATAAGCAATGGAAATAAGAGGAATGCCAATTCCATGTTTATGACAACCAGCAGATGCCTGGTTGTGCTGCTGCTGAGAAAAACTGGTTACTTTGCCCAATATGGAGCAATTTGAAAGGCATCAAGCTAGCCCATTCCAAAAAAAAGAACTCTAAATGGACTTATCATTTACATTTCTCTTCAACAGGCAAAAATCTCGAATAGTGTGGCTGATGATTAAAAAAAAAAAAGCTAACAACCAAAAATCAATAGCAACTAATCAGAAGAAGATATCAAAATAATACATTTACACCCATAACACAGTGTCTGGTAACAAAATAAACAATCAATAAATATTAGATGCTATTAAAACCATGATGTGAAACTCTAACTTGGAGATCAAGACAGGCTACTTAAAAGGTATAGTTACAATAACAATAGCTAACATTGAGAGTGAGCTATTTGCTATAAACACCTGTATCTACTTTAAAAGTAGACCTTCCAGCCCCACACTAACTCCAACTGCTTTAAAAATTAAAATTTTAATAGAATTACACTTGAGACCTGAAGCTCATCTCTAAAGTATAAGTAACCTAGTGAAGCATTTTGAATAAAGAAAAACATCCTAAGCAAATCAGAACTTCATTTTGTACAAGTTCTTCTCAACAACAATACATTTATACCCAATCTTATTGTAGAGAGACTACAGCATAGTGGAAAAAAGATAGACTTTGAAATCAGACAGTTATGTGTCCTTAAGCAAATTACTTATCTTCTTGGTATCTGTTTCTTCACTGCAAATTGAAGACGGCACCTACTGCTTAATTGGGTTGGTGTAAAAACTAACCAAAAAATGAGAAAACACCCAGTTGATTGCTGGCACATAATAGACACTTAATAAATGCCAATTGCTTCTCCATATCTTTCCTCAGCTGTTCTTTCTATGTTTTCCCTGAATATAAAATGAAGAACAAACAACACAACTCAAACTATTATGTTATTACACTGACAGGCAACTTGAAACAGCTAATGTGGCACTTTTAGAAGGGCTGCATTACAAAAGTAACTCTTATCTAAGGATAATTAGAGACATAATATAAAGATTCATTTACTGTTGCACCTTTCAATGGTGAACATTTATATTATGGAAGTAATTCAAATTTCTCTTCAAATTCTTCAAAAGGTCATGAGATTTCTATTCCATTCTTATTTCTATTAACACTCTTGTGCAAGTTTCTACCTGTATGTCTAAGCTCATGTCACATTCAAATTTCAATACAGAATGACAGATTTCAATAATGAAAAAAGAAAATAAAATTTTACCCATTCATAGCATATAATTACAAAGCTTTTATTCTAAAAATATGTATTCCGATAAACACACTTAGATATATATACATTTTACACATATGGAACAATTTTGCCCCTTCTGAGCACTTTTGAAAGTGAATTTGGGGTCCAGCTTTTTTACTCAAAATAAAATGATCAAAACTATTTGAGGTACGTTGGTGTAGATGAGTTTTTACACAATGGTTCTTTGAAGTCTGAAAATGTTTAACAAAGAAAAGCTCTTTACATAACTCAACATGAAGCCTATGCTTCTAAAATAATCCAGATAAGTATTAACCTGGACAACTAAATAAAAATAATTATTTAAAAACATGGTTTTACTGCCTTCCACAACCAAAAAGAGACATACTTCTATAAATGCTATTAGCCAACTATTGAAAGGACCTTAGCTGCTTATCTTTATCAATGGTTCACAATTTCTACTGGCACTAATACTTTTGTTGTGTCAGTGACAGTAATGCCTTATATTAGTGTAGACTTTTCCATCTGCAAAGTACTTTCTCATATACTAGGCTCATTTAAGCCTTACAACCACCCTGGAAAATAGGTAAGGCAGACAGTGTGCCCTATTTTACAGATCAGAAAAACAAGGCCCAATGAAAGTTGCCAAGGTCACACAGAGACAAAGGGGTAAAACACACCAGTCCCTCTCTTCCAGCTACTCTTTCTCATTAGAATTACAGACCCCAAAATGAGTGACATTAGAGTGACATCGATGCAAAAGAAGTTAAGGCATTATTAGTCTCAATTTTTTTTCCTTCTTGGATCTTACAAGAGATTGAATACGCAACTTAAAATATTGTTGATCTAAGTTAAGAAAGGTTACAAGGTAGATGTATAAAACAAAAAGCTCAGAATCCAGTGAAAGCAAATGTATACATATCCAAATATAATCTCAGGCAACAAATTGAAGGCCAGGGCTGAGGAATTCATGTCATGCCTAGAATTCAGGTTTTACTCTTGACTTGCTTCTGTGACTTACACAAGTCACAGTGACTAAGTAAAATTTGAATCCTTATCACCTAACCAGGCAATTCTAAGAATCAATTTTGGCTCCATCTTAAAATAATCATAAGCCTAAATTATGTTACTTTCAAATAATAAAAATAATTTTCTAAGAATTAAATTTTACATTTTTACCAAATTGGGTTGTGCCCCATTAGTATTGCTTATCAAATTACTATGAGACTGTCTGACACACACTTCATACATTAAAATATTTATAGAATTCTAAGGTATTACAAAACACTATGAACACAAATGTCAAGAAAATAGTGTCACCTTCAAAGAATTTTGCAGTTTAAAATAGGAGATAAGATGTGTAAATTACCAGAGGAGAAACGCCTTAAAGAGATGCACAAGCAAAAAATGGTAAAAATCCCATAAAGAAAAATTCAACCTCTAGCCCAAGTTACCAGAAAAAGCTTCAGAAAAGGGGAGAGATTTAAGCTAGTCCATAAAAAATGACCAGGACAGGTGTGAGGGAGGGAGAGCTGCACTACATGAAGAGCTAGTAGAGTGGGTGAAAACAGAGGAAATCAAAAGCTTCATTTGTGGGACACTGATGAAGCCTGAGAATTATGGGAATGGGAAGAAGAACTCCAAAGGAAAATAAACTAATGTTTTCTTTCCCGAACTCCACGGCTGACTTTTTACAAAATCATTTCAAGCAAAGGAGCAGTTTACCCAGAAGATAATGCAAGATGATTGTTCTTTGTGGTTACAAGTATCATTCCTGACAATTACCATCTACATGAATGGGTTCTACTTGACAATGAGAAATGAGGCCTTAGGTTTTTTCCTCTAAAATACCATCCTAAATAAATAGGCCCACAACAGCATTTCTCTTCTTGTAACTTTGATCTTATAATCAACTGAGAAAAGTAAAAATGAAGGGAAATGGAAATTAGGACCTAGCCTAAAAGCAGAGAGGAAGGATAAGCATGGGTTCCTGTAAACATTTTTAATGTAGTCATTTTCACAATCAGCAGAGTGTTTACCCAATAAGTTAAGAATAAAATTCTGAAATATTCTTATAATCTTCTGATAGAGATGACAGAGAGGGATTAGGCTTTTTTTTTTTTTTTTTAAGCCTTGGACAAGAGATAGAGTAAATGACATTATTTACAATAAAAGTAATTTAACCTATTTCATATATAAAGAAAACTGTAAAATATATAAAAGGACAGAGTTTAAGTTATGGATGAGATCTTTCTTCTAAAAACTTTCACCCAGGTTGACGAGAATTATAGATGGCTTTACATCAGACTTTCAATGATTTATAGGAGATGTTAGCTTTTTTTCTCTTTCCTCCATGCTACTTTGTATTTTGTTTCAAGCCATTTTAAAGTAAGTATTGTTTTCCTGAAAATTGATTCAATATGTTAATATCTACTCCCTTCCTTTAAAAAAAAAATCACAAATAGAAATGTACAAAATCCTGTATAATATGTTTTGTTTTACTTTTTTATCCTTTCCAGAAAAAAGGATAATTAGCTGTTTTCATAAATAACTAATTAACTGTTTTCATAAAAACTGAGGTGACATCGCAAAGTATAAAAATTGATTATCCTCTAAGTAGCTGAAGGAGAGTAAACACTAGGCATATTTCTTTTGGGGAGTGAGGAGTTCTGGTACTATATACATTGTAATAAGGTTTCATTAGCATTTTCTACAAAGTTTCACTTAACACTGGCAACACATTGTTGCAAATTTGGATGATTCATGTCTCTCCCCTACCATGATGAGAGCAAATGCTCTCAGCTAAGTTTTTTCACTTCTAAAGCCCAAAATTCTATTGGAATTGTCTCTTTTCTTTACACACATTGATATTATTAATTACCATAGATGTGCAAGTTATAACATGTTAACTAATTATTTAAAAGTTATTTTTGTGATTGCCAAGAAGTAACAGCTACTGAAGACAATTCCATAGCACACTACAAAGAGGAAAGATAAACTCATGCAAGTTTCTGTGTGGATGCAAGACAGTGAAAGGTTACAACTTAATAAAAAGTAAACAGTTTTATCTCTGAACCCAATTTCAAGGTTTAGACAATACACCTACAATCATTTTAAATAAGATAAAGTAGCAGTAAAACAATTCTTGATTGCAAACTAAATGGAAATTAGGGTATCTTACAACACAACGTTGATTAATTGAGCAGAGTACCCAGCATGCACCAGGTACCAGGTCCTGGTATATCTGATTGGCTTAAAGAACCAACCAATTTAATAATGACAGCCTAATTGGGGAAGAAAATTTTATTGAAACTTCTCATCTAACTCTTTAGTTAGTGCCGTGGAGTCAATTGCTTTTTGCTCCATCCTCTCACCTTCTGGCACTATATCAGGCAATGCTCCGCTCCTATTCATAGGGTTTTCATGGCCAATTTTTTCCCAAGTGGGTGGCCAGGCTCTTCTTGATAGTCTGTCTTAGTCTGGAAGCTCCGCTAAAATCTGTCTACCATGGGTGACCCTGCTGGTATTTGAAATACTGGTGGCATAGCTTTCAGCATCACAGCAACACACAGCCACCACAGTATGACAACTGACAGGCAGGCTGGCTCATCTAACACTAGATTTCTTGAAAACCTGGAAAAAGACCACAGGCACAGTTTCAAGATAGTCAGTCTGGAAAACTGAAGACAACAATCTAGACAAAAACATATCCTTCCCAGAAGCAAAACTGTATGACTCAGAAAAACCATACTGGATGAACATTAACAGATTAACAATAATATATAATACATACTATACACTCAGTGTCTTTAAGACATTTTATGAACAGTTATGTTAATAATGCTATTGTGGGTAAAATTGTTTTCTCCTTTCAAAGTGTACTTGTAAAGATCACCACAAGATACTTTAGAATGACTAAAAGTCCTAGTTGAGACTGACAAAAGAGCTTTGTTTTTGCTGTTTTAAAATAACAGTGAAACTAGTCTGGGTGAGTCCCCTCCTCTTCATTTTTCTTTGCCTAAAGATACCTCTCCAGCAAAAAGATTACAGGCTTGCAATTATAGACGACTCATTAGATCCTTGAGCCCTGAAATCAGTTGGAATTTCTCATTGAAAGCCCAAGAAACAACCCAGGAAAGAAAAACTTAATGTGTTTAATGCCTCCCCCAAAAAGGGGTAAAATAATAAGAGCCCATGTGTCTCCTCTCCTCACTTCAAACTCCCTTTGGTTTTCCTCACAAAGCAAGTTTCCTCATTTACTTCCTCCTCATGATCTACACCAATGGAAACCTATGGTAAGACATTATTCTCAACATACTCCTAACATAAAACACAAAAATGATCACATATCCTGTTCTCATACCATAACCAATCATTCAGAATAGTCACAAAAAAGAAAACAATAAAGTCATTAATTTCAAGTAGAGTCCTGAGCCACTGCTGGTCCCTCTTCCTCCCAAGTTTGTCTGTGTCAATGCAAACTGATGTAGACCTGTTTCCTACCCATCTCTATGTAGTTTCTAGTCCAGTGTACCTAGTCCAGTTGAAGGGTATGCCTTAAGCATTCCAAAAGCCTTAGCTATCCTCCACAACTTCCCATTCATCCCAACATTACTAAATTATTTGTCTTCAAGCACTATCCCGACTCACTGCCTGGATTCAAAAGCCTCCAATGATTCCCCACCATACACCAAGTAGACTAGAAACTCAGCCTAGCACTGTTAAATCTTTCAAGCCTGTAAGCCAACCAGTAGGCAGTAAAACACACATTTCTGTAACCATTAGGGCAGTCAGGAAGATACTTCTTATAGAATGTATGCAAAATATGAGAAAATTAACACTTTCAGTGTAACAAAAAAAAAATATGTAAACGTTCCATCACAAAGGTGGAAAAGTCTTACTAAGAGTCAGTGAGTCAATTTAGCTCACCAGATAACTAACTTTCAAAATATTCAATTTGAATGTCTCCTAAGCTTTTACTGTTATTACTGGTAAAATGAAGGACTAAAATAATTATCTATTTAAGAAGGTATTTAAGAAGTATAACACAAAGCTCATGGATTAATAGAATTGAAAATCAATGTTTTCATTTCCTATATTATTGAATACATCAACTTCATTCACAAATAGCACTGTGTTTATTTCTTTTTTTTTTTTTTTTTTTTTTTTTGTGGGGAAGACCAGCCCTGAGCTAACATCCGTCGCCAATCCTCCCCTTTTTGCTGAGGAAGACTGGCCCTGGGCTAACATCCGTGCCCATCTTCCTCCACTTTATATGGGACGCCGCCACGGCATGGCTGACAGGCAGTGCGTCGGCGGGTGCCCGGGATCCGAACTCGCGAACCCTGGGCTGCCAAGCGCGGACTAAACCGCTGCGCCACCGGGCGGCCCCTGTGTTTATTTCTAAGGTAACAAATTTGTGCGGAAGCAAAAAAACTAAACAAAACTTCCATCAAGAAGTTATCTTGCCTTGAAATAAACAAGGAATGAAAATATGTGACATGTGCCAAGAAAATTAATTTACAATATGGGGACTTACTCAAAAAATTCCTACGGTTTCCGTTCGTAAATCGGCTAGTAACAGACTATGGAATAGCAACTGTAACATTCCTGACAGTAATCACTCAAGAGTTTGGTGACTTTCTGATATTCCCTAAAAATCATTTTACACACAAATAAAATCTGAGTTAGAATAATACTGAGAAATAAAAATAATGATCAGGTGTGTTAATGTTTTGACCAATTCAATATCCATTTCTCAACCCATCTCCCTCTATCTTTGAAGTTTTCTAAACTGTATAGCAAACCATTCAAGAAAGTTAACTATTTAATCAAATCTGTTCAGAACTATATTATAAACAACTCCAAAGGAACTCTACAGTTATCTAACACTTGACTGAGAAAACACACAGACTTAAATTTAAGGAATGTAATTAAAAACAAAGACAAATGTTTGTTGGTGATATTGCTCTAATAGGAATAGAATCAGCCCCTCAAAATTATAAACTATGCTTTCATAGCAAAGTTTGGTCCACTCCTCACCCTATCAAATAGTAGAAAGGAACTTTTCCACTTCTCTGAGGTGTAACTGATAACAGCACTGAATAATCACCCCACACCCACACTCTTCCAAAGGTATTTGCATTTTTACAGAGATGAGAGTCTAAGGCAAAGGACAAACTTTTTCTGTAAAGAGCCAGACAGTAAACGTTTTAGGCTTTGCAGGCCATACTGTCTCTGTCAACTACTCAACTCAGCCTCTGTAGCATGAAAGCAGCCACAGACAATACGTAATGAATGAGCTTGGCTGTGTTCCCATAAAACTTTATACACAAAAACAGGCTATGGGCTGAATTTGGCCCAAGGGCTACAGTTTGCTCACGCTTGATCTAGGGGATTAAATTTTCAAGTTTGCTCGCTCTGCCCTGTGACATGGAGAAAAATTCACTCAACTACTCTTGGTATTTATTTCCTCTACTCAGGAATCCAAACTAGATTCGAGATTTTCCACATTTCTTTAGTGGTGAATCTCCTTTTTCTAACAAAAATTAAGTGCGGAGGCTAGGCAGGTCTGTGAGATAATGAGAAAGCCACTGCCCGGCTGATCTCTAAGGTTCCAGTCAATACCAAGAACCAATATTGACATATGTTTTCCTCGATGTCACTTCAGGCATCATCAGAAGGCGAGGGAAGCATTCTGTGGATTAGGGGTTTCAGATACTCCAGAAATCACACCACCTCCTTCCATGAAGAAGAGCAGTTACATGTCAAAATTCATAATAAAGTACACACGAAAAGTAGAAGACAACCAAGGGAAAGTTAAATGCTGCTCTATATGTGTATTTAATTAAGATGTCTTTCACTAAAAATCAATTTAAAAAATTTACCTAGAATAAGTTTTATTATAGCTTACTTTTTTCTAAAGTTTTATAAGTAATCAATAAGTTAAGTAAGATTTCAATGGAGCATAATTAATCTGACACCACCCCTTAAGAAGTTAATATATTTGCATGGAAATCATTCTACAATTTAAAAATGGTCACATCTATTAAAATGGGTCGAGGCCAGGATCTCTACTTAGTAACAGTTACTCAGTACAAATTAGTTCTAAATACTAGAAGAGAATTGCACTTTATAATTTTATAATTGAGGTCTGTCATTAATTTAAATTACTGTTCCTATTCAAAAACAAAGCAATAAAAAATCTGCATAAGAGAACAAAAGTGTCACAGGAGCCCAGAGGAAGAATTGATGCACTCTCTTAAATGCCAGCAAAAATATCATGTACATGACAATTCAAAATACCAGCACCAAAGTGATTAAACTTATAGGGAGGCAACTACTTGCTAAACAAAAATATATTTGTTCCACAAACGTACATGATTCTGTAAAGGAAGACTTACATGTTACAGAAACTGAACCAAAAATTTCTGCTCCTTTTCAGCTTTTATTCAACTTGCTATTAATCTAGAGGTATATAATTACTTATTCCTCTGTATCTCAAACTCTCAGGAAAGAAAGATCAAGTCACTAAACAACATTAGCTCCAGTTCTGTGCTAAGAGGTGTGCCAAGTCCTGAGCTTTAAAGATGAATAGTAAGTTCCTGCCCAGTAAGCTCTCTAGTGAGGCTGATACACACAGTGCAAGTTAATCCATTTTAAATGAAGTCAGGGTCCTAACTAAGACTCCAAATTCAGGCATATAGTATACCCTTTCCCCCACCAAAACAAATAACTTATGAAAACATAGAATATTTCAAAATGACAAATACCCCCAACTCTTTCCAATAACGTTTCTAGTCATAGCTTCTGAAAGCAAATTGTTTAACTGACTCTGCTAAACATTAAGAGCAGTTTATCTATATAAATCTTGAATGCTATCTTAGAAAACCCATAACTAAACACAACACTAGCCCTAGGCAGCACACAGTGCGTGCTTAAAGTTTTAGTATCAAAGCTAGTCTTGTATAGCACTCAATATAAAACCATTTTTCTTAAAGACACAACTTTACGATACAAGTATGAATTCAGCAAATTATAGAGAATTATATTTAAACAGCTATCTTTTACAAGTAGTTTATACACAAACATATATTTGCAAAAAGTGATGATTTAGCTTTTGGTAGGAATGGCAAATTGAAATCTTAAAGTCCCAGAAAAATGACAAAGTATTACTACAAGTAGAAATATCAGAACACACAAATAGAGCACATTAAAAAATGAAATAAAATTTCCAGAATTTTAAAAATAAATTTGAAGCAAAAAGAATTGACTTAGAAAATATCAGCCTACATTTTATTTCTAATCAATATTTAAATCAATAGTTACCATTTAGAAATAATTATATTTAAATGTTACAGGCAGCGTTTTAATTATATTTATATATAATGCTCACCCACTGGTATTTTTCTCTATTTTCAAATACAAAACTGCAGTTCAGAAAATTTATAATCATACACCTAATAAGTGAACCTAATAATTGAATATATCTATATGATTCCATAACTGTAGCTACAGTAATGTAGCTCTATAATCCAGTAAGACTTTCAAAGAGGCCTCCTGAGAATCTGCATAAACTTATTACAATCACCTGTTCCCTATGCAAAGTAAGTTGGACAAATACTATCAACTCACAGCACTCATTTATCTTAATCTCTTTCTTTCCTGCTTTTTTGTAACATAGAGGCTTAAAAGCAAAATGCTCAAATTTTCAACTCCTAGGAGTAGCCAGTAGCTCTGACCAATAAGTACCTGGAAAGGGCTTTCCTTCAGATAAAAGACAAACTCTTACCAAGAAAAGGAATTTCAACATCCTCCCTTCTTCTCTCCTGCTTGGTGATGCAGGTGCCATCTTGGGACTTTGAAAACCAAAATCACTTGCTAAGTAGGAGACTGAGCCAGTTTCCTTAATGACATCCTTGAGCATCTGCACCAATCCTGCACTGCCTGCCTTCAGATTTCTTGTGTGAGAAAAATAAGCCCAGAGTTAAGCTTCTATGTGTGCAGTTTTTGGTATGCTGCAGACTAGTGACTCCTAACACAATCAATGCTATGAATCAAGTCTATCAAATCAACTTATATTATAAATCACTTTGGTGAATGAGTCATAAGATATACTAATGATGAAAAATTATCCAGGGGAAAAGGTAAGATCAGAGAGTAAATGAATACCAACTATTGAAAAATAATAATATTAATAATAACAAATACTTATTAAACACTCCATGCCAGGAACTGTTAAAGAACTTTAATATACATGAATGTATTTAATCTTCACAACCATATGAGGTTGGTAATATTACCATATCCACCCACGGTAAAAATTTTCATCAATCTTTGACAAAAACAGAATATAGTAAAACAAAGTTAAATTTATTTATTCTGAGTTTATGACCTTTCCATTTTTATGATATTAAAATGTCCTTTCTTTTACGAAATAAGAATAGTGGAGAGGGCAAAGTTATACATTCATTTTAACATGCTTATTTGGCAAAATAAATAGGTGACAAATCAATATCAGTGCCCCAGTGTTTTAAGTAACTTGAACAATCCATGAAATCCAAAAGCCTGAGACCCACTGAAGTTAAGTAACCTGCCCAGGACCACAAAGCAGTCTGTTTGACACCAAACTCCAAGATCATAACCACTAGGTTAGATGAAGGAAATAGACTAAATAAATTCAAAACAACTATTCTGTGAGCACAATTAAAAATATAAATGTATAACTACAAAGGAAAACAGCCACCCCAGAATATATAAAGTGGGAACAAGGACTTTTAAAGTGAAATGATTTTAGCATGTTGCCTCCCACAGAGTTTTCTCTAACTGTGATGTAGATTTAAACCATACCAGAGAAAATGGAATCAAGATAGGAATTCCCACCCATTCCAACTTAAGTCTCAGATGACGATTAGGTTTGGAGATTCACATTTAGGAATAAAGAACTTCTGGGTCTCTGCGTACATTGTCTATGTACATTGTCTACGTCTAAAAGAAGTTTGTGGTTTCCCAAATCTCAGGCACGCAGATAACATTTGCCCCTAAAGCTTACTCCTCAATTTCTTCCAGCTCTAGAAAAGTAGAGGGATCAGACATGAATGAAGATCACAAACAATTATTGAAAACATCAAACAGAAAAAAATTATCTTAAAATATAGAAAATAAATGGTTATAGCTTTATAACTGAAAAGAGTAAATATCTTCTGGCTTAAATTTTATTTGTAGTTATCGCAAATGTTAGGTCTCATATTTTTTTAATACTATCTTCCAGCATCAATCTCTGTTATAGATAAAAAGTACATGGTATACAAAAACAGCATGTATTCTCCAGTATTTACCACACAAAAAAAGGAAAGGTAGGTGGCTAATGTGTGTGGGGGGCGGGGAAGGGGGTGGCTTTATAAGAAATGCGAAGGCATACATATGAGGGAGAAAAAGATTTGTAGAGATATTTCTACCTTGAACTGATTTTAAAAGAAATTCCTTTTTCTTTTTGGATCCTAATAGAAAAAGTCATAAAAAGTCTAAATGAAAGTACTGAACACACTAGATAGTATTATCATTTATAGCTACAATAGTACCTCTGACCAGACTTCTTAAACATACCCTTGCCATTCCCTTCCCTCCCTTCCACCCCCTCACTCCGACCAAAAGTAACAATTTAAAGAATGTTTAAGTTCACAGGAAAGGAAAAGGGGGAAGTGGAAACCCACAACTTTAATTTCACCTAGACTGACTTCCTTGAGCTACTATCATAATTTCTTTTCTATTGTGCTTAAAGTACATGGAATATTTTACTTCCTACAAATTTTTTCTTATACCAAATATTCTAATTTACTTAAATTCAGGATCATGAAACATTCAAAACTGGTAAAATACACCGCATTTTGTGAATATCTACAAAATTCAGGTAGGAATAAAGGTGAATAAATAGTTGAAAGTTATTATTTTAGCTCTCCTTGTCCATTTATTTATTGGCTAGTGTGTGTGGATATTTTAAATTTTTTCCAACTAATATATTGCTTTAACCATATCACTAACAGTCCAAATGCATACAAAATATTCAGCTAAAAGGTACTGAGCTCTTCTTTAAGATTAAATCATTAGTCAGGAAAAAGATTATCTTTAAAAATTTCTTAATTTGGTACTAACTTGTCAGAGTCACAATAAAACTCCAAAAGCTACGCTTTTTTCTCACTTCACTGTTTTTTACTTGAGGAAGATTCACCCTGAGCTAACATCTGTCAATCTTCCTCTATTTTGTATGTGGGTCACCACCAAGGCATTGCTGACAAGTGGTGTAGTTCCGCACCCGGGATCCAAACCCAGGCCACTGAAGTGGAGTGTGCCAAACTTAACCACTACACCACAGGGTCAGCCCCTCACTTCACTTTTAATTTTGAAATAACTTTAGACTAAAAAAAGTTATTCAAAAATAGTTCAGACATCTTATATACTCTTCATCCAGCTTCCTATAATTTAACATCTAAAATAACCATAGTAAAATTATCTAACTATTCAAATTTCACCAGTTATCCTACTAGTGTTTTTTTGTCCAGAATCCCACATCTCATTTGGTTATCATGTTTCCTTAGTCTCCTCCAATCTGTGACAGTTCTTCAGCATTTCATCCTTTCATAACCTGGACACTTTTAAGTACTGGACAGTTATTTTGAACAATGTCCTAAAATTTAAGTTTGTCTAATGCTTTCTGTCACTTAGATTGAAATTTTTTTAGTAAGAATACTACCATAAATGTGCCCTTCTCAGTGCATCATGATGTTGATATGTCTTATTACTGGTGATATAACTTTGATCATCTGGTTAATTTGGTGTCTGCCAATTTTCTTCACTATAAAGGTATGATTTCCCCTTCATAATTAATTAATCTTGTGGGGGAAACAGTTTGAGACCATGCACATATTCTGATGATATCTGATATATGACATTTCTCATCATATTTTTATCCACTAATTTTGGCATCCACTGATCATTCTTGCTTGCAACAATTATTACTGTGATGTTTGCCTACTGGTGATTTTCTATTTCCATCATTCTTTCTACATTTTTTATTGGAATTCTACTGCAACAAAGAACTGTCTTCTCCCCTATTTATTTACTCAATTATTTACTTTATATTGGTATCAGCTCATGGATATGTTTTTCCCCCATAGAGGTTATAATCTGTATTTATTTTGTTGTTCAACTTGTCCCTGATTTGGCCCTTCCTCTGTAAATACATTCATTAGACTTCCTTCTGAATTGTAAAAATGCCACTTCAGTTGGGGAAAATCAAGTAATTTCTTTGAATGAGAGATCACTGATGACTGAGGCTAGCATTACCACTTCCATTATGACCAAAAAAAATTTTTTATGGAAAGGAACTATATACAGTGAAAAATCCCAAATGTGTTGTGCTATCACAATTCTTGCTCATCCAAGACCTTATGATCTTTAGTCTTTATTTTACACATATTATTATAGAATTTTCTCATCATTGTCACTATTTAAATCCACCTCACCTTGCATCCCCCCTCCAATCTCCAGACACTATTGGTATTTCAGGAACACAGCTCAAACCACTCAGTGACAATGGCAGAAATTCATTTTAGCCAAAAGGTAGTGAGCCTTAATTATACTGAGTGGAAAAAGCCAATCCCAAAGGGCAAATACTGTATGACTCCATTTATATAACATTTTTGAAATGACAGAAGTAGAGCAATGGAGAGCAGATTAGTCCGTGCCAGAGTAGGGTCGGGGAGTGCCTGTGTCTATAAAAGGGCAACAAACAGGAATTCTTGTGGTGATAGAATTGTTCCATAGCTTGACTATATCAATGTCAATATCCTGGTTGTGATATTACACTATAGTTTTGTAAGATACTAGTAATGGGAAAAACTGGGTAAAGAGTACGCAGGACTTCTGCATCATTTCTTACAACTGCATGTGTCTCTACAATTATCTCAAACTAAAAAGTTCATTAAAAAAAGATAATGAGTTTTAACTCTAGAGTGAATGCTCAGGAGAAATCAGATAATCACCACTGTTGTCTCAACACTTTAGATCCACTGATTGCTAGCTAGCTTCTAGGAACATTGCTATCAGGCCTCCCTGGAATAACCAGCCAGTGGCTAATCCTTCCTTAGGGTCTCTTCTTTTCTTGTTAGCTTTTATATTAGGTAGGAACAAATACCACGAGTTAAAGAAGAACAGAAAGGTGCTGAGGGCCAAATATTACAGTGAGTGTTGGTTTGTCAACTAACTACCAGCAGTTAACAGGATCAAAACATACATTTTTATTTCAATTCATTTAGTTCATATTAAATATTTGAGAAATTCTAAACATCCACAGTCTATGATTTTTCAACTCGTAGGAGGCAAGCGATGAGAAACTACAGCAAGAGAGAAGAGGGTTTTAGTTCAAATGACAAAACGAAGTTCCCCTTCAAGTCACTGAGACCAACTCTTCCAAAATACTTTTTATGCGTAATGGATGTGAAAGCACAGAATTGGTGGAACCAGAGAATTTAAAACGCAATAACTAAACTTCCCACTTCACAGAAACTAATCCCACCACTTCCATAACAAAGGTAAATCTTTTCACAGATTGAAGAAAAGGAAATACCTGAATACAACAAGAAACACATATTTCATACAGTTCAGTAAGTAGTGGTTAATTAGCATGTGGGACCAGAGGTGAGTTTTTTTCCTGAAAAGATAAAAATCCTAACAGTCAAAATAACGTGGCAATCAGCTTATTTTTCTCCCCACAAAGGCCAACATTAAAAATACTGAACAGGGGCCAGCCCTGTGGCATAGTGGTTAAGTTCCTGCACCCTGCTTCAGCAGCCCAGGGTTCATGGTTCGGATCCCAGGCACGGACCTATGCACTGCTCATCAAGCGATCCTGTGACAGGCATCCCACATATAAAGTAGAGGAAGATGGGCATGGATGTTAGCCCAGGGCTGATCTTCTCAGCAAAAAGAGGAGGACTGGCAATAGATATTAGCTCAGGGCTAATCTTCCTCACCAAAAAAAAAAAAAAACACTGAACATATTTTTACTAAGTATATATATTCAAGCTCTGACAAAGCTACAAAAGGCCAATTATATGTACTACAAATTGCTTCTCCTTTCTAATTTACCAACATTAATCTATCTAAACAAAAATAAATGGTGTAGGGGAATAGGAACTGTTCTCAAAGACTCACTACAATCATTACATTGTGCGATCACAGGTCAATTCTGAGTTTTTATACAAATAATCCATTTTTTCCTGCTTAAATTCAGTCATCCCTCAACTTTTCCAAAGACTGGAATGCTTGGAAATCACATTATCATTACAGATTAAGAAGTAGTAATATGTTTAGCATAATGATATGGTAAATCAGATATTTCATATTAGATTCCAGAATGTACATGTAGAAGATATCAAAGTTCAAGGAAAAAATAGTATAAGTAAAAAAAATCTCAGAAATTATATTCAACAACTTGGATTTTTTTCCTATGAACTAGGAAATGTCCATCATTGTCATTTGCCATGATTAGGCTGTACTGGCATAATGCACACATAGTTTGATACAATGAGTAGCTGATGTGAACGTTCACACATTTAGCCAGACTGTCCAGCAGATTCTACTCCTGCAATATTTCTAGTCCATCCCCATGGTGTAACTCAGGCTCCCAACCATCTCAAGCCTGAAGAACAGACATCCGCCTTTAACAGAACTCTTGGTCTCCTCTCACTCTCCTCCAAATCACAAGCTTCTACACTCCAGTGGAGTCACTCTCCATCCCCTACTCACTCCCTCGGCTCCAAGTACAATGAACAAAGGTCAATACTTATATGACAGTGGGTCAGTATGGAATACCCTTCATGTCCCTTAGTCCACTGGTGGGTGAATTTCTACTCCTCTAAAACTCAAAACACACTCATCTAGAAGTCCACAGCCTCTTCAGTACTGGCATAGGACAGTTGTTACAGCAATAAGGAGTCACATCCTACTTATGAGATACAATAGATTGGTGAGTGACTTGAGGGACACATCTTCGAATTCCCAAGGCCTAGTAAATAATAGGTATTTCATTAAAATGTGCTGCAATAAGAACTATCATTAGATGCATTAAACAGAAAAGGTACTTCTTTCATTTAATCCACACAAGCTCAGGAAGCTGTTATCTTCATTTTATGGATGAGGAAATGGACTACCAAAAATGGAGGAGAGGGATAGCCCATAAAATACTGATATAAAGGGACCATCACCAGTGTCCACATTTCCATATCTCTTTAGTCTAGATCAAAGTTACTTCAGGTAATTACAATTACTTTTCACTACGTATAAAACTTACTAAATAAGTAATAAAAAAGTAAGTTTCCAAATGAGTCAAGAAGAAGCATAGTCTTTCTGAGTTTTTAAAAGATTATTATATCTTTATTTCAGACAGTTAATTTATATCTGAGGCATATCCCATTATTACTTTATGTGACTTGAATTTCAAATATCACCAAAGGCAGACCTTATTGTGATCATTTAACTCCCCCCAAAATCCACCTGGACAAAGTTTTTTTTTCAGGCCCACAGTAAAAATTTTTTTAAAGAAAAGGACATAGTGGGCTTTCTTATGAAGCAAAGAATATTTGATTTCAAAAACTGAGCTTTGGAGCGACAGTGTATCCTTCCTTTTTCTTATTAAATGGCAAGACCATTAACAAAATGATAGAGATAGGAGGTTATAGCTGGTTTTGTTTTTTAAAATGTCTTTTCTTGAGGGGGAAAAAAAGGCAACAAATTGGCAACTAGGTAGTCCTCTTCCATTTTTTATTTTTTGGAGTTTGTTTTTTTTTTTTAACTGTTCTGTGAAGGCCCAGGGTCTGGGAAGGACTGCGTTAAACCAGTCTTACATACAGCACTGCAGTTGGAGAGATTCATTTTGAACATCGGCCTGGATATACAAGCTAATTATGGAACTGTTAATTACTACACATTGAAAAGGTTATTTGAAGGTGACTAAGATTCCACCAATATTGCAAAAGAATGTCAATTTTTACCATAAATTTAAGTTCTCAGTTGCTCAAAGTCACATGCTAATACAGTTTGAAAGTAGTATTTCAGTTATAAACGTGTATTTTTTTAAACTACAAATTCAAATATCTGTTATGAAAGCTAAGTGCTTGTGGCCAAACAGGCATTACTTTGTGAGACATCCCTTTCAAAACCGCATGCAGATCATTTAGTGTTTTATGAAAACTACTTAAGAAACAAATATTTATTACTAGATCCCAAAAATGAGCTAAAATATAATCAAAGTTTAAGTTGTCAAGTGAAAACATGAGACTGCTCATAAACAATGATAAAAAGAAACTCAAATGGAAAATTTAACCATAATAGACACAATTCTCCCACTAGATTTGAAAGTTAAATATTTACCAGAAATACTCTTTTGTACATTCTCGTAATTTAAAGTTCTCTGGGCTAAAGGTATTTTTTCAGCCCTCTCATTATGACTCAAGACATATTCTACTGAGTGACTTTGCAAAGAATTAAGTCTTGTACTGTTATGAACTCCCAGCTGACGAATTCATGAGTTAGCAACTAAATCAAAAGGTGCAATGGCCAAAAAAATTTTCAATGGTGAAGGACAAAGTAATATTACTAACTAGGAGGGAATGAGATGGGGACTGTTTTACACATATCATTTTAAAAAGTAATTTTTACAACTAGCTAAAAACATACTAAATTAGGTCTTTAAAGTAAAGGAAACAACTCTGCAAAAGATGTTTCACCTGAAAAACTAAAAACATTATGCATTTAAACATTCTACAGAAGCAATCTCAAAGGGTCTGAACTCAACAAGTTAATAAAATGATTTAAAAAATCGTTTTATTGTTTAAAGCTTTGGGGGATAAAGCTGTTTGTAATTTATTTGCCTCTTTTACTTCACTAAATTGCTTTGGTGACCAAGCTCCCCATTTAAATGATTAAAGACATAAACCCAGATAGTTTAATAAAGAAATTACTTAAGAGTCCTGTTTTCCAACAGAGGTGCACTGAAAAATATCAATAGGACAATTAGTGTTATTTTCAAGGGTGTTTATTTAGAACACAGTGCCCCATTGACAGAACTTAGCCAGGTTTCCAGACACACAATATGGGACACACATTGGATTAAAGACCACTTTTTTCCTCCTCTCAGAATATCAAATGAAATAGTGACAGCCCCTTAACTCTGCGTGATTTTGCTAAAAATTTCGATGACTATTTTTTTATTTCTACCATTCCCCCTCTTTAATGACGTACCTAAATAAATGGGAAAATGAGTTCCCATTTTCCAGGTGGGCATGAAAAGCTTCCTAATTTTATAATAATTTTCAAAGTCCCTGTGTTTGCACTGGGACTCCCCCGACTCCCAGATTCTCATCTAGCTAACTTCTTGGGTTACACCAGTGACATTGCCATTACTTCTAGGCAATTGATTGACCTAAATACAAAACTATATCTTCACAGCATTTGAGAGAGACACTGGGTTGGTGGGGTTAAAAAAAGAAAAGAAAATGAATTTAACAAAAAATATTTATATATTTTCCTCTATTCTTTTCTTTTAAAGCACCTTCCTTTTCGCTGATAATGAGAATCCTACAAACTCCTTTACTGACTTCATCCTGAGAAACAGAAGGAAGCATGACAGCAAAACTTTCCTAATTCATATCCTTCTGTTCATGATGTCAAGTTTATTTAATGTTTGCTTTTCTTCTATTGCAAAATTCTAACTTAAGATCTGAAGCATTCATGAGAAAAGATACTACAGAAAAACTTCCATCCCTTGTATTAACAAAGCACTCAATAGAAAAAGCACCTTCTACGAAAACATTTTTTACTTTTGTCTGAGTAAACTTCAAACTTTTAGAAGAGTAATTAACTTTTGACAAGCCAGGTTAAGATGGAAAACATTCACATTTCAAATTACTTTCTCTTTAAAACAATAACAAACAAACACGGGGGTTTGCATTAGTAATAACCAAATGAACATCAAACTTAATAGGGCTGATACTTAAGAATGTTCAAAATGTTTGGTAGCTTTCTCTGTATTTACTCTTTCTATGAAGGTTTGATGGGGGGAGATGTGCTGCTTTCAGACTGTCAATGAAGCTTTCATGTCATGGTGTTAGTAGTAACTGGCCCACTTCTGACTCAGGCCAAGTTCTATGCTGGGTCAGTTTTTACTCTATTCTACACAACTGGCACGGGAACTGGAAAGTTGAACAGTTCACTTATTTGGCACAATCCACACCCTGTCACAGTGAAGGTTTTGTCTCGTCAGTCTTGTTTGGTGACTGTCCCCCACCACCACCTGATAGGTTTCCAGTCATTGCTATTCTAATTAATCAACCAAAGGCACCACTCCCCCCTTCCTAATTTCCACTAAAGGTCTCTGACATCATTTTCTGACCCTCCTTGCTAGGTTCTAACATTCTCAGCATGTGTGATTTCACTTGGCACTTCAAACACTGAAAGAAATTGAAATATTTCACTGAAATTCACTTTTCCATCACACTGCAACTGGGCACTTGCATTTTCAGATGCAGAAGACTGATTCAATTGATAATTTAAAAACAAACAGTTGGTAAGGGAGGCACGTGAGACAGCGCAGTGCCCAGAGATAAGATCAAAGCAGGACAGTCCTTGTTTTTGATAAAATAATCCCTTAGAATAGGAACTTTCTGGGGACAGTGAAATGAATTTTCTTGTAAAATTATCACCCATCTTCCACACATTTGGTAAATATGTGCAATCTATGATCCCACCAGATGTGACGGCTCCATCACGAAAAATGAAAAATCAAAAACGGTACCAGGTGCCATTCTTGGGCCTTGTCCAAAGGCAGCCAGTGGAAGATTCTATTTTATTCTGTTCTCCCACATTAAATAATAATAATAAACGTCAGAGAAGAAGAGCATTTGGATTTGAACAGATGGCATCCAACACCTAACAAGCGCAACAACTCTTTCAAGCATTAGATCCTAAATGTGTGACGGTCCCAAGGATCAAGAGGGCTTATTTGTCTTAAGACGGTTGGCAGCAGGATCCCCTGTAGTCACCATCCCAACGCTTAGGAATATGCGTCATTATCCAGTCAGCAACTAAAAGCAAAAAAAATCAAACCACCACATTTTTATAAAATTTCCCCTTCTCTAGTCCAACTTGGGAAGACCAAATCCAACACCATCTGCAATTCCTCCACTTAAAGTAAGAGAAAAATAAGCCCGAAGGTAAACTTACGTATAAAGGTTAACAAACTTATCTAATTTTGACAAGGTTGTGCAACACCAAAAGAATCCGCAGGGTGCCCTTCCCGGGGGTGTATTTGAATATGCCTGCTCTGCAGTTATGTCTGCGATTCAAACTAAAAGCACTAACCTAGCTATTCAACTCTTTCCCCCTTCATTAGAAAGCAGCATCCCTTTTTCAAAAAAGCAAAATAGCAAATACACAAATATCTCAATGTTTTACTTTAGAAGGCCAACACAGATTTGTCGTTCTCAGAGCCATACAAGTTTCCTCCTATACCTTTTCAGACATCACAGAACTCTAAAGGTAGAAGGGGCCACATGCATGAGGAGTTAAGGAGCCTGCAGCCCGGGAGGCAAGAGTAACTGGCCCAGGGGAGGTGAGCCCCCCCGCCCCGCCCTTCCCCGGGATTCAGAGGCCCCTAGTGCGGCTGGGGCGAGGGAAAGCTAATTAGAGAATTCTCTCCTCCAGCGGGCAAACGTAGGGGGAAGGTCAGTCATGGGGAGGGCAGCAAAAAGGAGGAGAATATCGAGAAGAGGGAAAAATAAACCCAGGATGGCCAGGGGAAAAGAATGGAAGATGAGATGCCATTGGAAGTTAGAGGTCCCGATAAAAGCAGTGGGGTGCGCGGGGCAAACTGTGCCAGGAAGGGGGCGGGGGGACAGGGGAGGGCGCAGCCCAAGAGGCACAAATCCGGCCAAGTGCGGGCGGCGGCCGGCGGCTCTCACCTGGGGGGTCCTCTCGGCGGGGTTCTTCATCACCGCTTGGCGGAAGCTGTTATCCACGTAGGACGCCATCTCCCCCCGCGGGCCGGGCCGGGGCAGCTCCGCACCCTCGTCAGCCTCCTGCCGGCCCAGCGCCGCCGCTGCCTCCGCCCTGCGCGCTCCGCCCGCCCGCCCGCCTGAGGCTAATAAGCCAAACCGCGGCGGCGGCGGCGGGGCCCGCGGGGGGGCGGCTCGGCTGGGCCCGGCGGCCCGGAGCGCGGGACGGGCGCGCAGCAGACCCGGCGGGAGAGCGAGGCCGCGCGAAGGGCGCCGGCGGCGCGCTCAGCGGCCGCGAACTCCCCTTCCTCTCCTCCTCTTCCTCGCCGCTCGGCCCGGGAAGGCTTCCCGGGGCGCCCGGCTCCCTGCGGGCCCTGGCTCGACACGCCTCCCCCGGCTCCCCTCGGGGGACAGTGGCGGCTCCTCCTGGCCCCGGCGGGCCTGAGTTATTTTTAGGAAGGTAGGAGCGACGGTGAGGAGGGGGAGGGCTGCGGGCAGGCGGGGCCTCCTCTCCCCTCCCGCGCCGAGGGTCGCCCCCTCCGCTCAGGGGCTCGCGCCGCCGCCCGGGGGTCTCCTGGAAGCACTCGGATCTCCCGCGTCCCCAGTCCTCGGGCACTTGGGCGCCGCGGCCGCCGGCGGGACGTCTGGCTCAGGTCCGGGCGCTGCGAAGCCGGATCGCCTCGGCTGCCGTCCCTGCCGCTCCTGGTCTCCGTCTATTGGGCTCGGCCGTCCCTCCCGACTGCTGCTGCATCCCCTCGGGTCGCCCCGCCGCCGCCGCCGCCTCTGCTGCTCCGGCCGCCGCCGTGGGCTCCGCCGCCGCCGCCTCCTCCCATCAGCGCGCCCGGAGCGGAGCTGCCCCGGCGCCGGCGCCGCCGCGGCCAGAGCACCCGGCCGGGGCTGCCACCCTCCGGCCCAGTCGCTCTCGGCAACTTTGTTCCTGGTCTGCGCGGGGCGGGGGCGGGGGAAGTGGGGGCCGCGGGCAGGCCAGGTCCGGACTCCCGGCGGCGGGCGTCCGAGGGCCTCGAGCCGCACACAGCCCCCTCGGAGAGAGTGTTTGGGAAGCGGCGACTCCCCTCCTCTTCCTCCGCCTCTTCCTCCTCCTGCGCCTTCTCCGGCCGCCAGAGCCGCTCCTCAGGGAGGAAGCGGCCTCCGGGGCTTGTTGCTTTGTGCTGCAACCATGGTGAACAGTGAGTGACAAGGCGCGGACCAGTCGGCGGGCGCCGCATCATCGGGGGGGCGGGGCGGCCCCGTCGCGCTGGGTCCCGCCCTCTCGCGCTCCCCGCACCCGCCCGCCGGCCGCGCCCTCGCTCCGAAGCGGCACCTTCGGTCGCGACCAGGTGAGCCGAGCGCTCGGGCCGCTAGGGGGTTTCAGCGCCCTCGGCTGAGGGGGCCGGAACCCCGCACGACCTGGCTGCGAGGAGGCGGCGCAAGTGCTGGTGCAGAGGCGAAAAGCGCAGGGCTCTCCTCTCCCAACCGCCCTCACCCCTTCCCTATCTCTCGCCGTGCCCCCTGCCCACACCCCCCGCCGGTTCCTGGGAGACCCAGCCGCGTCCAGTCGCCTCTCTCAGACTTCCCCTGGCGCCAGGCAGCGGCCAAGGGGACTGAAAGTTGACCCGGAGCAGAAGTCTGGCTGGCATGCTTGGGCCATTCGTTTTGAACCCAGGGGTTGGCTCGGAGTTGCTTCAGAGGCGACAAATCCTCTAAGGATTTGTTTTGCCTATTTGTAACTTGCTGCGAGGAAAGTATGCCTGCCGGGCACCTGAAATGACCACGAAATTAAGGAGATGGAAACGTGCCATTTTCAACACTAGACCCACTACCACCCCAGACGTGCAGACACACCAGATTTCAAGATGATCAGTCGTTAGCGAGAGACTCAGACGGCAAGTTTTGTGACATGATCAGAAACATTGGCAGATCTGGCCTTCCATCAGGCAAAGCAAACGTCCTTCTCCAGATCCCAGATTTCCAAGCCAGACTCACTTAGTGCAGGGAACACCATAACACAGCCCTTTAAGATGTTACCGCTGCTGCTGCTTCATTTCCCCCCTCCCTCTCCCTTTCTGAGCCAGGTCAAGGTGTGTAAGGTCAGCCATGCACCAGTGACAGCTCTGCTGTTCTGGTCCTAGGATTTTATTTCATCCGCCTCCTTTCCCCACCTCACCCCCCAACAAGTTCATGTTTTGATGTCTATATGGAGGCTATACTTAGAGGAGGATTGTTACTTTTATGATCTATATTGAACTTTTTTCAAATTTTCAAATGCACTTTTTTTTTTGGTGAGGAAGATTGGCTCTGAGCTAACATTTATTGCCAATCCCCCTCTTTTTCCCGAGGAAGATTGGCCCTGAGCTAACATCTGTGCCCATACTTCCTCTATTTTACATGTAGGACGCCTGCCACAGCATGGCTTGATAGGCGGTTGGTAGGCCCCAGCCGGGATCCAAACCTGTGAACCCCTGGCTGACCACCGGAAGCAGAGTGCTCGAACTTAACCACTATGCCACCGGGCTGGCCCCTCAAACATACTTGTTTAACATCTAGTTTATTTTAAACACTTGCAATATGTTGTGAGTAAACATTTTGGGGTCCTTAAGTCACCTGTGGCATTAAACAGATTGTCCGGCTTTCCAGAGAAGGGACTGTACAACCTTGTGAAACTGGATCTGAGTTATCAATTGTATCTCTAGACCCTTTTATATTAATCTTGCTGACACTGCTTCCCCATATTTCTCTTTCACCGCATAGTTGAGCTCCAGCTGCAAATTCCCTATGACACAGACCACCACCTTGAAAGCAAAGGAACATGAATAAGTGCTATTACAGTTCTGTAAAGAGAGAAGAAAAAAAAAAATCAAATGCAATGAAGTGGAAAAATGTACCTGACAAGTCCATCTGGTGTCTAGTAGACGTCTCAGAATTCACCTGTGCAAACCAGCTCCAGATCTCCTGCCCCAAATGTGCCCCACCCACAGCTTTCCCCTTCCAGTTAATGCCATCTATACCCTTCCCCTCGCCCAGGTGAAAAACCTTGGAGTTTTTCTTGACTCCTTCCTTTCCCTTGCACCTCATAAGGATCAATAAACCTGTCAGCTCAGCCTTCAGTGTACCATATCTGGAATCTAATCTCTACCTATCACCCCTACCGCCATGACTCTGGTCCATGCCAGCATCATCTTTTGCCTGCACTTTGCAGTAACCACCTACCTGGTCTCTTTCTGCCCTTGACTCCAGCAGTCTACTTTGAACACAGCAGCCACAGTTGAGTCTTTTCACTCCAGCTCGTTACTCCTCTGCTAAAAAAAGAGGGGAAAAAAAGTCCATTGGCTCTCTATTTCATGTAAGGGAAAAGCTAAAGTCCTTGCTGTGGCCGAAATGACCTATGGATCTGGTCTGGTCTCCCCCCATTTCCTCCCCCCCCGACTTTATCTCTCTGACCTCACCTCCTACTAGTCTACCCGCTACTGATTTTCCCAGCCACGTTGGCCTCCATGCTGTTTCTGGATCATAGTGAGTAAGCTCCAGTCTCATGGCCTTTCCATTTGCTGTTCCCTCTGCCACCTGGATTATCTCCCCACTCCTCCAGGCCACCAAAAACCAAACTTAGAATGTTGTTCCTCCACCTCCTTCATATCTTTATTTAAATGTCATTTTCCCTGTAACTTTACACACCCTAGTTCTCTTCCTTGCTTTCTTTACCACCATCTAACATGCTATATATTTTACTTATTTTATTTATTGTTTGTCTCCCACCACTTTAATGTAAGCTGAAGTCAATGATTTTTGTCCATTTTGTTTGCTGCTATATCTGCTAACACAATGTAAATGATTTAATAACTACAGTGTTATGTTGTATGTGTATGAGATTGTTATGTACATTATCTCATTTGTGTCGCTGATAGGAGAGGGGAGGCTGGGAGAGAAACTTAACCTCTTTGAGCCTGTCTTCTTTTCTATAAAAAGATGATAAAAATTGCATGCCCTGAAGATTTGCAAGGATCCAGTATAATGTGTGCAAAGTGCCTTGCATAGTGCTTGAACCATACTATGTACCCAACAAATGGTAGTTATTTTTAAGATCATTTTTATCCTAACCCTTTGAGGTTAGTGGAACAGTTATTATCATCCTGTTTACAGATGAGGAAACTGAGACTAAAATAGGCTATGTGGCTTGCCCTAGTTCTAGGCCTGCCTTTATCTTTGGAAGGGTCTGGGGCAAGCTAGCAAATGGAGACCTATATACCCTATCATAAATACTTAAAGCTATAAATTAACTGGAACGTGGTGCTGCAAGGAATACTGGCTTCAGGCCTGAAACTCATCCCTCATTTTCTTCCCATCTCATACCACAGAAAGGCTTACACACATGAGGACACCCCAGCCTGCACATCCAAACTACACCATACCCCTCACAAAAGCAACTCCTTTTATGGACCCACAAGTGGACCCAGCCTTGGTCCAGCCTTCGAAGTGGTGGGGCAGTAAGTTCCAGGGTCCCGGGTACTCGGAGAACGTGGAACTCCTTGTCCCCTAGGAAGGGATGAAGCTAGAGCAGGGCCCTTAAAAGCATGAGCAATAGGTAGGAACCCCTATCACCCAGATCTCACAGCAGAAAGTCGTGAATTCCAGATGCAAACTCAGCTCTTTTTTCTGTGTGCTCTACTGTGAGACTGAATTGCACCAATGACCTCAGGTAGGGCATAATGGTATGTCTTATCCACCAATAAAATGACTAGCTCACTGTCAACTTCTCAGCTATCATTTAACCTCAATTAAAGCTAATTTTCCCACTATTTATAATCTGCTTGTCTACATATGTCAATAATGCTTATCATCATTCAGTATCTAGGACATCTGATACTTGGCATGCATTGCTGTTTTATTAACATTTGAGCTCCAACAGTGTTCTAAGTATAACATGGACCACAGAACTAGACACAGATCTGCCAGTCTGCCAACTAGTCTAAACCAAACTGTGTCAACCAACCATAATCAAAGTAAGCCATCTATTATGCTGCCTCATAAAGGCAAGTATAAAAATGAGAGTTGCTTTGCTCTGTATCTACAACAATCATATTATCTAGAAAATCATTGGAAGATAGATAGAGCACTGGGTTTTAAGTCTAGAAATAGATTTTAAGTTCTGGCCTTAATACCATTCTACTTATAACTTAAAAAGCCTTGATCTTTCCAACCATAAAATCTAATACATCCCTAAATACATCATGTAGGTTAAGTGTTTAGAATCATCTTTAAAGGTGAGTTTAAAAAAAAATTTTTTTTTGGTGAGGAAGATTGGCCCTGAGCTAAAGTCTGTTGCCAATCTTCCTCTTTTTGCTTGAAGAAGATTGTCCCTGAGCTAACATCTGTGTTAGCCTTCCTCTATTTTGTATATGGGACACTGCCACAGCATGGCTTGATGAACAGTGTGTAGGTCCATGCCCAGGATCTAAACCTGCAAACGCTGGGCCACTGAAGTGGAGCACACAAACTTAACCACTACACCACCAGGCTGGCCCCTAAAATAACTTTTTTTTAAATTCCTGTGGATCTGGCTATGACACAAGATTAGAGATTGATATATGTTTATCTATATCTATCTATCCATCTATCTATAGAGAGAGAGAAAGAGGGTCATTTTGTTCAAAAAACATATCAAGTGTCTACTGTTCAAAAGTCAATAAATATTTCTTATTATGTGCTATGTGCCAGGTACTGATCTTGATGATTGGCATACCAATAGTGAATAAGACAGGCATCGTCCCTTCCCTGGCCCTGTGGGAACTTGTTGCATGTGTGAGGCCCTTGCTTAATTTACTCACCTCGCCTAGAAGAATGGCTGGGGAGTGGGGGGGGCGGGGGGGGCGGATAGAAAAGACCCAGGAAGCTGCCCTGCTCTGCTAAGACAAGAGCTTCCCCTGGTTACCATTTTCCCTGGTTGTTACAACCAGGGAAGGTTTAGAGCAGAGAGGTTGAATTCTCTTCAAGACATTCCTCACATACTTCCCCCTCCCCCAAAACATCTTTTTATATTGTTTTGCAGTTACTTCTACCCCTGTAGTGAAGTCAGTAAGAATCTCAGGAGAGTGGAAACCTGTAGTTTAGACACTGTATCATTCTCAGTGAGCGCACTCCTCTAGGAAATGTTGTATTCACCTGCAAATAGCATTCCAGAGAGTCCCTGGTGGAGATACAGTTACAGACATCTAGGGATAGATACAGTATGTTCTTAGGATAGAGCTCATGAAACAAGTTAGATGAAGTGTATCAAAAGCACAATTAGAATCAGACTCTTAGGTTTCATTTTACAGATATCAGAATAAATTCGGTTTCCAGGGTGCTGCCACTTGAGTAAGAACAGTTAATGTAGATATCATGTAGATGTTTAGGTATTTTGGAACTGATTCTAAGAAAAGAAACCCATTATTTCCTAATTCATCAATATTATTACCTGATTCTGCCTTGGACATAAAATTAAATAAATATATAAATCAAAAATATTTAAGCTAACAAATCCAGTTACACTATTGTATCCCTCACGCTGACATAACTACTTTCTTCCATTGATTTGTTTGCATTTGAAATATTGGGCCAGTGGGAGAGACGAAGCTTCTTTATTTTCTTATTGTGAGAAAGCTGATGCTGACGTTTCTAAAAGGAAATGCATCATTAAACTTTTGATCCACCGTCAATTCCTTCTATTGTTGCCTAGTGTTTGGCATTTATTTTTATGAGTTGCCCTATGGAACTGTAGTCCAAAATCAGTCTGCCAGTTTAAAGGAGTTTTGGTAAGATATACAGATTAAGTTTCTTTTAAGCCTGAAAATAGGTAAAATTAAGGATTTCACCTTAAATCCTAACAATGTAAATGCCACTACACAATCGATGAGTATTTAATGCATAGATTTTAAAAGCCCATACTGGATATCATGAACGCTCAAGTTAATCATTCAAAGAGAAAAAAAAAACCTTCAATTTCAAACATGCAACGTTAACCCAGTGAGATAATTCTATCATAAATGGAGCATTGTAATAAATTGTATCAGGGCTTCTCCAGTTATGTGAAGGTGATTACACACAACTGAGATTACATCCACAAGCAAACTGGTATGCAGTGCAGAATTTGTAAATGAGTTCCAAAGATGAAGAGCAGCTACCATTATTGCCAGTTCTGGTCTCCAAGTGGTATTCAAGGGTAAATGCAAGTGTGCTGTAATACAGATATCCACTCCAGGAGTGTCAAAATCAGACAAGGTCATTTGAGAAAAAAAAAACAAAAACAAAACAGTATTCTTGACCAGCTGTGATTTTTTAAATGCCAATACTAATAATCCTTCTGAAGTCATGATTATTTAATATTTGTTAAATCCAAGACTAGTGCTAGGCACCCTATGTACATAAACATAGACAAAGTGCCTATGTGTTGAGCTTACAAATCTAAATTAGGGAAAGGAAGTGAAGGGCAAGCAAGAGCGTGGGAAACATGCACTGAGGGCCTGTTTAGAAAATGAGGCTATTTTATTGTATTGTTATTTTAGTTTTAACTATCAGAAGGCCCATTATGTTGCAACAAAACTTTAAAGGAGAGGAGTCAAAGGAGAAAAGCACATTGCCTTTATGGGAGTTGAAGGAGGAATCCTTAAATATGAAAGGGCAAAATGTATCAAATTAGAGACCTAAAGGAAGAAAGCACAAGGGAATGGCAAAAAGAGAGAAACTCTGAACATTTGATGGGGTATGACACAGGGACCAGGTAAAGATAATACTTGAGATATGGTTCAGAAGAAAATAGAACTGTCCAAGCCCTTGAGAGGCATATCAACTGGTCCTGGCCATCTTCAGGGTTTTTCTTTTACTAGCATTTTACTTATCACATAACATAAATATAACCAGTGATAAGTGCTGGTAGGACATTTAAAACAGAGTTCAGTTCCACCTTATGCTTATCTCACCTACAAGGAATGCGCCTGTGGCATCATAGCTATAAGAATCCAGAGATAATTAAATCAAGTTAAAGACCAACATAAGCCCACAGTACTCCACCCCAACCTGGCCGGGTGCCTCACAAACTGGTCTGTTGACACAAAAGAAATAGCGTAGAGGTGATTGGATTAACAGAACTTTATCACATTGCTGCAGGAAAAAAAAGTAATCTGTATTTTCAGTGAAGTCAATAAATGCGGCTTTAAAGGGCATAGTAGACTATATGATATAAGTGATATAGTGGAAAAACCTTGGACTCTAATATCAGACAGCCTTAAATTTGAAAGTCTATTCTGATGTACATGAGCTTTGTGACCTTGTGGAAAAGACTTAAGCTCTCTGAGCCATTTCTACCTTCATAAAATGTAGTTAGTAATATCTTCCTTGCTAGATTAATATGACAGTGACTCAAAACAGGATTTATAAAAGTAAATACTCTTATCTCTCTCTTCTCTCTAAAAGGAATAGCATTAGTCAAAGAATATTTATGGGGCCCTTCAAGTTTCTAGGAAAGAAAGATTTTAGGTTAAAAACATATTGACCCATCTAGTTAACTTTATATACAGACTTTTGAACTTAGAGAAATAAAATAAACTTTAATTACTTTATTGTAAATAGCCCAGAGCCTCAAAGGTAAATAATTTTCCATCTGGCTAGTGGTTCCTAGCTGCGGATGATCAGCATCTTCAAAATGCTGAGTGCTAGCACAGCTAGGCAGAGATGGCAGTCTCCAGAAAGCCTCTAGTGTTCCACAGGGCAGAATAGAAGCTGCTTATCAGATGTGTCAAACCTGGGTCTGATGGCATCTCTGCCTTTATCAAATAAATGAAAAACTGGAATTTACTATTACAAATATTGAATCTATTGCCAGGTTTATGTCCATTTCAAAAAGCAAAGGATAGTTACCATCTGCTAATTTGCGTTACTGTCCCAATTTTTTGTGTGTTAGAATTATTGATTCCAAGTGTTAATATGTGTAAATCTACACAAAGCATGCAAAAGACTAAATCTAAAAAATGTATAATGAAATCCAGTGAACCAGAGAGATCTCATTTAATTAAGTACAAAGATAATATTCACAGTGGTATGTTTGTGACATTTGCAACTCCCAGATTTTTAACTGATTTTAAAATCGAATCAATGTATGCCTTACCCAGGCCCACCATAGGCCAAAGAATGATGCTCTGGAGCCTCTCAATGCCCTCCACCCAAGGTTAGCTGCACTGCTACAATACGAGTGACCAAGTGGAATCTATGCAAAATCACCTGACGCATTTCTTCTACCCATTTATCTTTATGGTGACTTTAAAAAACCCTTTCAAGACATGCTTTCTGCAGTCTAACACAACTTCCATCAAGAATTATGGAAACTTGTAAACACAAAAGCACTGCAGAATTTCCAGAACAAACAGTAGCATTGGCATTGGGTCCCAGATCAGTTGGCTTTCTTTCAACAATATACTACAAGAGATCTCAAAGAAGCACCTGTATAGCTTTGTCCGATTAGAGCATCTGCAATCTATGCTACTATGTCAGAGGCAAAGTTAGCTGTGGGGTTTTTTCCTGGTACCTGCCAATATTAGAGAGTACTCCTCTTTTTGGCCAAGACATTCCTTTGACTCTTCTTTTAAACACAATGGGATGGGAATTGAAGAAAATAAAGACTTTTAATTCTTTTAATTCTCTTTTTCCCCATCAAACAAAGTGCCAAGCAATGTCAAGAACATCTAGCTGCCACTGCATGATTTCTGTCCTTGCCTCGAAGTGGGATTCTTTTGAAGGGCTCGGGGTTCAGGGTTGGACCATCTCATGCAAAGCTGGGGACAGACTAAACTAAGGCAGTAGGCCAGGCAACCATTGGTGTTAGGGAGGTGTGGGAAGGAAGGATATGAGTTCTGACCACTTTTCTTGCTTCCCTTCGGAAAGAAATTGTGAGTCCATGGTGATATCCAGTGACAAGTCTCATAACTTCATTTGGGAGATGTTTGAAACACATATCAAAAATTGCAAGCAGGCATGGTTTCTAAACACAGAGTTTCAGCAGGGAATTTCAGATGTTACGTATTCTTTCTTATATGCAGTGTATCTTTGGAAGGGGACATCGAGACCTGGGCATATAATGTGCAAGAAAAATTATCACAGTCAGTGAATCCCATCTTTTATTATGAAAATCACTCATCATTGCCAAACAATGCCAGGACTCTTAAAAATCATAGTTTTTTCCAAGGCATTCCCACAATAGGCTCCTGGCAATTCATTTATGTAACTAATAATAGTAGCTGACAGGTGTGGAGTGCTCACTATATGCCAAGCATTGTTTTATGTCCTCCAGGTACACGGTCTTAATTAATCTTCCAACAACCCTGTGAGGTGGGTACCATTCCTATACATGTTTTACGATTGGGGGAACTGAGACTTAATGAAGTCCCAGAACCAGGATCTAAACACGTGCTCTCTGGTGCCAAAGTACATGTGTTAAGCCCTCAGTCATGGGGGTTCTCAGGTCTGCCTTGACTTATTTCTTAAACTTAGAACATCAAGTGCCAGAATTAACCATTTGTTGGTAATTAAGGTGACTTTTCGTCTTCCGCCCTATTTTCTTCTCTATCTTCTGTCCCTGAGAAATGTGACATTTCCTGAGAAATGGGGTTACAATAAACCTGAATTTCAGCGTAGACAACATCCCAGGCCTCCAGGCTTGGCCACAGGACATGTCCACATAGATGTATACAGACACCTCAAAATCAATATGTCTGACAAAAACAAATGAAGTACTTAGGGATAAATCTAACAAGATATGTACAAGAGCTGTATGCGGAAAACTATGAAACTCGGATACAAAAAATCAAAAATGTCTAAGTAGAGAGGTATACAGTGTTAACAAATTGGACAACTCAATATTAAGACATCAATTTTCCCCAATTTTATTTATTGAATAAATGCAATCCCAATCAACATCCCAGCAAACTTCTTTGTAGATATTGACAATCTGATTCTAAAATTCATATGGAAAGGCACTTCTGATAAAAAAGAACAAAGTTGAAGGACTCACATTACCCAATTTGAAGACTTACTATAAAGCTATATTCATCAAGACAGTATGGTATTGGCAAGGGATAAACACATAGACCAATGGAACAGAATAGAAAGGCTAGAAATAGACCCACAAAAATGTGGTCAACTGATTTTTGACAAAAGGGCAAAGGTAATTCAATGGAGAAAGGAGTCTTTGAATAAATGGTGCTGGAACGATTTGACATCCAAATGCAAAAGCAACATGTTCAAATTTGAACTCAACATCTTTCTTCCAAAATATTCTCTGCAAATATTTCCATATCCTGGAGAATGATACCACCATCTACCCAGTTGCTCAGGCAAAAAACCAGGAGTCATCTTTGATTCATTTTCTCACTTTTAGTCCCTGAGTTCAATCACTCATTAAATTATGTTGAATTGCACATCCAATCCCCACCACCCCCTCTACCACCATTGACCTAGTTCAGCCACTCTTTCCCCTGCACCTTATCTCCTGTCTCCAATCCCCCCAAAAGGCCTCCTAAGGAGAAGCATGGCTGGAAGTAGCAGAGGGAACCATTGCTTCCCTGAGCACAGTTTGGAAAAGTAGTACCTTTTCAACATTTTTTAAAAGAGCATATTGACATGATGGTTTTTATGATTATGTTGAAAAGATGTTACATGTAGTCATATTGAAAGAGGACCATAAGTTGTGTAGAGAATGCCAGCAAAGAGTAAAAGCTCCTCATCCTGCCAGGTGCCTCCAGTCAACAAGCAGGCTCCACCTCCTGGTGGGTACTTGGTCAGGGCCCAGCCCTTGCCCCTGGCTGGCTCCCCTCCTGTTAGAAACTGCCTGGGCCTTTGCACAGATAAGCTCTTGAAAAAACAAATCTATCATGTAATTGCAAAGCTTAAAGCCCTTTGGTGGCTTTCCAACACTTACTCCATAAAGTACAAGCCCCTTTGTACTATATTCTAGAGCCCTAAGTGTTCTGGCCCAGGTATGCCTATCTAGTTTCCTCTCACACCTCTTTCCACCCACATAACTTCTACTCCAATCATTCCTAACAATTGGGCCTATGAGGATTTGCCAAACTCTAATTCATTAATGCCTTGCATATGCACCTCCTGCCTGGAATTCTCTTCTCCCTGATGTTCACCCATGAAATTCCTATTCCTCCTTCAACACCTTCCTAAGCAAAGGTCTGTGGGCAGGTCGTGTTACATACTTGATGGAGCAAGAGTCTGAAACACCTGAGTTCTAACCTAGATTCTGTCTTGCTGCATACCAGCTGCCTGTCCAGAGGCAAGGCACATGCCTGCTGTGAGCCTCAGGGCCTATTTAAAATGGAGGCTATATCATCTAGATAACATATGGGAAGCACCTGGGAAGGGAGTCTGTGGCAATGGTAAAAATGTTCTAGCTGGGTAGACTGGTTAAAATTTATTATCCAAGATCTGTATAGATATGTCCGGGCACCTTCCCTACTGGTAATTTGGATTGGCTCTGGCCAACAGTCCACCTCAATAAGTATAGCTGTTATATTTAGGACTTGCCTGGTATATGAACACTATTATTATTGTTGTTGTTACCATTATCATTTATTATTGTATCATTATTCCCTGATTCCTCACCTCCTCCTTCCCCTACCAGGTAAATTAGGGCTTCTTACTCCATGCTCCCACAGCAGCTTATAAGTACCATTTTATAATACGTTTACATTATACTCTAATTGTGTGTCAAATGTCTGCCTCTCCAATGGACTCTGAACTCCCTGAGGACAGGGCCCACTTATTTTTGTTTACATTCCAAGCCTAACACTGGCCCTGGCACAGAGTAGACTGTCACTAAATTTTTAGTAATTGGATGAATAAAGTAAGAAAATACATATTATTGATTAGGAAAGTGTAAGAAATATTGCTTTATTGATTCCTAACAGATTCTGAGCTGCTAGGAAGCTGATGTTGTAGAAGAAATTCCTGAAAAGAAGCCAGTTGGCTGGCTTTTAAAGGGCTGGACTTCCTCAGAAAGCAATCAGCATTTGACCAATGACTTCCAGGCTTGATTAAACTCAGGTCTTTGTGTGTTTTTATGTGTGTGCCTAAATCCACTTGTCTAAAATGTGTGACTAAAAATGATCTTTAAAAATTTAGATTTCTTTGATGAATCTAATAAATCAAAGCTGTAGTCTCTGAAATATCTCACAGACTATGAGAAAAACCAAATATTATTATCAACTTTTTCTTTTGATACTTGGTGTTCTAGTTTTAGTGATCATGTGGTTTTTCTTCTACAGAAAAGTTGAAAAAATTGTACATATTTCACCACATTTTGTCACTTTTGCATTCTCTCTCTGTCTCTTTCTCTGTCTCTCTCTATATGTACACACATAACATACACATTTTTTTTCTGAACAATTTACAAGTTATAAACATCATGACTCTAAACCCCTAAATATTTCAGCAGGCACTTCCTACTGATGAGAACATTTCCTATATGATCACAATACCAGTGTAATTCCTAAGAAATTTAATTCAATAATATCCAAGATTTAGTCTATACACAAAGTCACTCAGTTTTTCCTAAAATACCTTTTACTGTTGTCAATGATTCCAAACAGGGTTATGATTTCTTTTCACTTTTGAAGGAAGGAGAAAAGAGCAGCAGTGAACTCATCTTCATGAATTGAGTGGGCAGAGAAATTTAGATATATTGTCTTATTGAGATTCATAGTAGAGGTGGTTTGTGGGACTCCAACAAACTGGGGACGTGTAGAGATGTGTCCATTAGTAGGGAGTGTTGAGTAACTGAATAGACAGACTAAACAAGTATTTAGGGCACCAGCATAGCAGGCGCATTTTTTTTTTTTAAAAGATTTTGAAAGGATTCAAAAGAAAGGAAGAGAAAAAGGGGGGAAAGTCAGGAAGGGATGGAGAAAGAAGAGAGTAAAGAGAGAGAAAAATAGGAAAAGTGTCAAAAAGAAAATCAGATTTGTTGGACTCCATCTTACAAAGTAGTATTCTTTTTATTTAGAATTGCATGTGGGAGTGAGGCACCATGAGCTTTTTCAGTGTTTAAGATTTCTAAGGGTCTGTATCCAGGCCTGGTTGGCTGTGACAGAGGACTATGGACCCAGTCCAGCATGATCTGGGAGCACCTGACCTAACCAGAAACAGCTATGTGCTGTGACTGTGATGTGAGTCATCTTTTCTTCTTCAGGGACCACAATGGAAGGGTGATATCAGCCAAAAAAGTGTCTAAGTTAAAATGTATACTTTTTTTAAAAAAACTATATATAATTTCTTATATAATAGTTGGTGGCAGATTGTTTCCTAGTATATGCAGGGTGATCTCAACCCTGTTTAACACTCAGGCATCAAGCATTGTTCTGGTTTCTATGAGAAAGTTTGTAACACAAAGTACATTTGATAGCTTTGCCCTACATGTATCCAAACTATATGATTGCTCTATACTCTATATAGTCCATTAACTTTTGTAATTGTACCTCTCCTCCAAGCGTACTTCCTTTTTCACACCAAAGGATAATTCATCCTCATTTGTATTCTTAAATTTATAGATAGCTAACTAACTCATACAACACAACATCTACACAGGACCTAATCCTTAGTTTTTCAACCAAGCGGCTTGGAATAACTTCAACCATTTTCTTAAATCAAAATACCATACTAAGGGGGGCCAGCCCTGTGGCATAGTAGTTGAGTTCAGCACATTCTGCTTCGCTGGTCAGGGTTTGTGGGTTCAGATCCCTGGTGCAGACTTACACCACTTGTTGGCCATGCTGAGGTGGCAACCCACATACAAAATAGAGGAAGACTGGCACAGATGTTAGCTCAGAGCTAGTCTTCATCAAGCAAAAAAAGAGGAAGATTGGCAACGGATATTAGCTCAGGGTGAATCTTCCTACCCAAAAAAGAAAATACCATACTAACATTTACTGCACTCACTTGTATGTAACTGTGTAGTTAAACTAGGGAATGTTGTCCCCTATGGTTCCAGAAGCACTTTAAAAGTAATGGAAATTACAATGCACTCTGGAGAGATTTACGAGAATATTAATTAAAATCAACTTGTCCTGGTTTTTGTAGTTTTTCAAGAATTGAGAAGGATGATGAGTATAGCAAACTGACATGTTTCCAAAATATGACTGCTCCTCAAAGCTATGGTTTTGAATAAAGTCTAATGAATCTTCAAAAAAGATGATTTCTGGTAGAACATAGCATTTTATACCTCAAGAATTACACAATAATTTATACTTAGGATACATGAGGGACTCAGCTGAATTAATGAAATATGAAAGAAATAAGGCAATTTCTGACAGTGTCAGAGAAATCTGTAGCATTTTATCTCCCAAGGCATGGCGTATTCATTGTTTTACTTTGATGTGCACACATAATAAGTATTAACATTGACAAGAGTTAAGCACACAATTTAAAGGAGAAAATTGCACCATTTTGAATCTATCTCCCAGATGATTAGTAAAGACATAAAAAACTATATTTAAATAGAAATATAAATCTAACTTAAAATGCCAGGAGCCAAGAAATGCAGCTCTGATTGTGCCATTAGGTACTAAGACAAACTGAAGAGGGTGAGGGGCAGGAGACTCACAAATTTAATCTCATACATAGAAAGCACTTAAGGTGTTGAATTGAATCAATTATTTACCTGCCAATTTACAGCCAGAATTGTTCCTGCAACCTAATTTTCTGATTATGATCGGGTTAATTCCATTCATGAAAATGTAATTGAAAATTTTTTACTAAAATTGTGTGTTATTTATTTGAAGATAATGTTTCAGCACTCCCAGCTTGTCACCAAATACTGTTCTTAACTTCCCAATCTTGGGTCCCTTCCTTTTTTCCAAGTTCATGTGTGGTCAACCCTCCTATCTCTCAGGTCCAAAAACAAAGCAAAACATACACACACACACACAGAGGAAAGGTGAATTGTTAGACTTAGATTATCCTTTTTCCTGCTTGATTTTTTTCTTTATGGTTTTTTTTTTTTTTCCTCAGAGTGGGAGCACAATTTTTAAACTAGGTGCATTCAATGTGAATCAGGTGTATTAAATGACTAAGTGTTGAGTCTCCACAGGGACTGGACAAGAAAAGATGGGAAAATCAAGATTCTAACATTTTATACACTTAGAATTCTAGGCCCTTCTTGACTCATCATTTCATTTCCAGAAACTGATTATAAGTAAATATCAAGAGGTATTTGTAGAACTGTTTACAATAATAAAAACGTTATAACAATTTAAATATTCAACAGTAAAGGGTTTATTACATAAATTATTCTAAAGCAATAGAATAGAATACTGTGCAGCTATTAAAATCACATTTTCAAGATTACTTAGTAACATGAGTATATGCTTACATTATATTGAGTGAGAATAAAAAGGTAGACTCCAAACCTGAATTTACAATGATATCCCAATTTTGTTTTAAAAAGTGTATATAGATAGATATAGACAGAAATAGAAATAGATAGAAGTGATTTTCATGTGTTTACTTATACAGGTTGACCAAAGCAGAACCTAAAATGAAATTCAGTATTCCAAAAGTTGTGCTTGAAATACATGGTTGAGTTCTGGCTGGTAAAACCAATCAATTTACCTACCAAACAGCAACCACAAAAATGCCAAGTCTTCTTGACTAGATATCAATATGTTTTAATGTGTCCAGTGGGTTTTTAGATGACAAATTGGTTTATCAATTAGAAATATTGATGTAGTAACTAGGTCATGTTAGAGTTGTGTTTTGACCAGCTCTATCCCCACAGGGAAAGTGAGAAGTCTTTTTACTTCCAGTCTTTCCTATGGTGTCCTACTCATACATTCCTCAAGCTTTCTTCACCTTCTCACCCTCATCCATTCTCTGCTAAATAATACCAGGCTTAGGAAAGGTTCTCAAAAATTCATTCAGCCTAAGATAAAAAGTGCAGGCCAGCTTCATTAAGTACTTCCACCACAGGTGTTTGAATTTTAGTAGGGAATAACCCTGAAGCCCCCAGTGTTTCTCAACCAGGACACTATTTGCATTTGCAGCAGGGCGATTCCAACACTAATAGAAACTCCCCACCCCCATCACCCTGAAAATCAAAAAGTTGATGTAGAACCAGTATCACCGTGTTCTATTCTGGACTTCTGCTGATTGCTCAGGAATTCATGTATTAATGAATATTTATTAGGAATCAACTACAGACCAGGCACTGATCTGGGATTTCAGAGCAACCTTTGGTGTTCATGGTTGCACAGGAATCATGAATAAAACATATAACACACTGAAAACTTCATTTAACAAAAATTACTTGTATGCTGTTCATTCTAGTTTTTTTCTCCTCTACTTTCTGTTTAATTTTTGAAGCAAAATCAAAAAACAAAAATAAAAAGGTTAGATTTAACTTGGAAATAGCTGTCTTACCAGGCCTGTGTTCTTTTGCATTTCAAATACAATTTTTAGAAATGTCTTGACTATTTTTCTTTGTCATTTATATATGTACTTGAGACTCCCAATTACATCCCCACTTTAGTAAATGAATAAGAAAATGAAAGTGCCACCTGCTTGCTACCACAATAGAACTGTTTTGTATATCTGAGTTTCAGTAGTTTATCTGAGAGGATAATGCTTTGTTCCATTAAATTGGAGCCTCTGGGTTTTTTTCCCCTAGATAAATCACCATCACTCTGTTACTGAAGAGGATTTGTCTAGGTAATTAAAGATCTCTTCATATCATGCTTGAAGATAAAGTCTTAAATCAGTCATGAAGTGAACTTTGGTACTCTGAGTATAATGAACTCTGTTTTAATGAAGGAAATTATTTTTTGATAAATTTTAAAACTATAAAAGAAAAATTTGATTATACATTCCTAATACAGCTGGCTTTAAATAACATTTAAGTTTATTAAATAATGAAAATAATTTATAAAAACTATTACAAAACTCAAACTTTGGGTTGAAAAACAAAGAAGCAAACCCTTCCCCCCAAGAAACATTCTCCTAAGAGAAAAACTCATTAAAAAATAATTTTTAAAAGCATTTATTATTGTTTATATGACATCTTTTGTTTTATGGACATCTGAATTTCACCCCTACTTTTTGTATGTTTTAAGTAGTGCGATATATTCAATTTGTGGATGAAAATAATGTTTATTTTAAAAGGAACTTTTTTCTTAGTATACTAGTGGTTCCATTAATATTCTAGTAATGAGACATTATATATATTTCAACTAATAGAAATAAGAACAATTACAAAAATAATCAGAAATAACTGAAATCAATTATAGCTTGCTAGATATTGTATAATAATAATATAAACGTATTCACTCAGACTTAAAACAATAGATCAGAAGAGCAATCTATTGGGAGTCGGTATTCTATCAGGACAAGGATTGGAACCAGACAGACCTGAATTTGAAAATCGGTTTTAACACTTATTAGGAATGTGACCTTGGGCCATCCCTGGTGGCCTAGTGGTTAAGTTCAGTATGCTCCACTTAGCAGCCTGGGTTTGGTTCCCAGGCATGAACCTACACCACTTGTCAGTGACCATGCTGTGGTGGTGGCTCACATACAACATAGAGGAAGATTGACAACAGATGTTAGCTCATGGCGAATCTTCCTCAGCAAAAAAAAAAAAAAAAAAAAAAGTGTGACCTTGTTTTAATAACCCTGTCTGAGCTGCAGGTTATTCACCTGTAAAATGGAAGTCATAGTACCTGAGTCATAGTTGTTGGGAAAATTAATATGTGTGAAGCACACAGTACATAGTGTTCCATACATATGAGCATCACCATCATCATCATCATCATGCCTGCCATTAAAGACACCAGAAGCCAGCTATTGATTTAAAGGCCTAGTTAGTGGCAAAAATTTCTTGACTACGTGAAAAGAATTAGTCCCACCAACCAGGGCTTTTTTCTGCTATCAATATTTAAGCAGAATTTTTAGCATTATCCAATGCTTATGAACATTCATAACCGCAAGCCCAAAACAGAATTCAAATTATATATTATATAATATATAATAATATTGCTTAGATATTCAATTGTGTGGTTTTTTCTATCATATTAAATGTGTATGTGTGTCTGTCTGTCTGTATATAAGACTGTGCTGGAAATTTTCTGTTTATCACTCTAGATCTCCACTCTTTTTCACTCTGGTCTCTGCACTGGTAGGCTGACCTGTAAGAACTACATCAATGGACTCTCTTGTCTACCTGCTTCTAGATAGGTTCAGCCAATAGGGTACATCAGCAGGAGATGGGAGAGAGGGGACAGGAAAACTTTGGGGTATTTATTCCCCATATCCTTCCCTAAAGTGGTCACTGTGAGAGGAAGTGGGCTGTATCCTGTGACAAGTTTTAAGGTGGGTGAGGCCTTTGTTCTTACTAGCTCCAGGGAACTACATCATTGTGGTTTCCCAGCATCCTCCTCACACCTTTGTAAATAGTCCCTTTATTAAGGTCTCTTCAAATTACTCAATCTGAGTGTCTCATGTCACTTGTCCTGACCACTGATTTATCTGCCTCCCAGCTTTAATATCCTCCTTCTTCTAGTCAACTTCCTTCTTCTGTTGGGGTTGTAGAATATATTCCCATTCCACACTGCCTCCCTGCAGCAACCACGCCAGGACCATGGTGGGCCAATTGTATTAATACTCCCCCTGGAGTAATGACTAGTTCATGTGGTGAAGCTGCAGTCTAAGGCAAAGGATAGGGATTCTTCACCCACAACTTCCCAAATTAGAGATAAAGATTGCCCTCTTCTTCTTGAACCAAGAACTGTTGAATGTAATTTTGCGGCTCTCTGTGGCCATCTTCCCTATTTTCAAGTAGACCATTCCGTAGAATGGAGCTCAGCAGAGACAACTAGGAATGAATGAGAGACAGATGACACTAAGAGGCTCCTGGAGTCATTGTGCCCGTTCCAAACTCTGAGCCCCCAGTCCCTGCAGCTGTCTTCTACAATTGCCTTCACCATCGTGTGAACAAATATACTGTATTTTCTTTTTGCTTGAACTAATTGGAGTTTCTGTCACAGGCAACTGAAAAAAAAAGCACTGATTAAAACAATGGCAAAAACTTTGCAGACTGATATGTTTCTAATATTTGAATCCTATTATTTTGAAGAATTCAGTGATACTGGCAAGAAATGCACTGGAAAAATCCTGATCCATATAGACATCAAAATCTATGGGAATTTTTATTACCAGGAGTCTTCAGAAAGCCTCTACTGAAATTCAGTTTGCTTTAGGACATATTTTGTACATATTCCTAGTCCAGATTATTTCCCAGAGGGAAACATGGCTGGATTGGGAAAGGGGAGATAGCAACGGAATGTGCAAAAAGGGGAGAGCTTTCATTTCTCTCATTCTACATTAGCAAGTATGTTTAGGTATCAATGATTAATAGTGGTGTTTTGGTTTTACCAGTCATTGTGGAATTTTACTTATTTTTTTGGTTGAAGAGAGTCTAAGTGAACATTAGGTAGAATAATAGAAGAAAATTTATTTTTCCTACACAGAGTAATTTTCCTCTGTAGGTGTGACATTGTGTGGATTCAAGAAAGGCGGCACAAAAGGCGATGGGGCGTATACTCCATTGCAGTAATTTGCTGTGTACTAACAATACTTGTCATCCATTTCTCTGACAGTACCATTGTGAGGTTAACAAACAAAGCTTTTGAAAAAATAGGAAATGGTCCTTATAAGTATAATAATAGTTTACCTTCCTACATTTCGAAGTAGTAAGCCAACACAACTCACTACTGTTTGCTGTACTTATCAAGTCACATCTTTTCACTACAATTCTGTTTAGTTTTAGAACATTTATATCATTACTGAGGTAGCGGTTCTCTGAAGGACTTGAGACACTGAAATAAGAGTTTATAAGATTAACGATGAACATCATTAAAACACTATAACAGAAATGAAAAGATCAAGAAACAACCACAAAGGAGGGTTGGAGAACATTGAAAAAATATTCCCCAAGAAGAGGATGGGTCCTTAACCTACCAATTGCTGTTTTTACTCTCAGAATGAATACTTGTGAATCCATTTGGAACTTAGAATAAAATATTCCTATGAAAACGATGTTAAAAACGGCTGTTAGGTTTCTAGCAAGACTTGCAAGCCTACTAACCCCCATGTAGCTGAACTGAAGAACTCTAGCTCCCTGTTGTTCCTGAGAGAAAATGGCGACATCCCAACCTGCAATCCAGGATGATGAAATATCTCCCTGTTTCCCAAACTGCCATCCACCACAACCCAACAGTTTGGAAACTAGGAGTGGAATCCTCCAGTATCCTCTCCTACTGGGCCAAGAGAGAAAAAGAATTCCTTCCCTCTCGGTGACAAAAGAAAAAAGAATTCTCAGGTAGCCAATGTTAACAGGAAGAGGGCAGTGACTCCCATTTGAGGAATGTTCATAAGTTCATTTTCAGGGCTTAGGAATGGCCCACGTCAAGGTACATGCTTCATTTTCTTTCACAATGAGTTTGTCATTGCCGCTCCATGTTTGGTTTAGTTTGATAGAAATAGCTATGCTACTTTTCGATCGTGAGAGGTTGCAGGTGTTTTGAATCTCCCTCCTTGTGGGTAAATAATAGACTCTATAAATCCCAGGTTACTCCCCTCCCTTTGCCCTTTGTCCTCCGTAGAGCCTCAAAGGGAATGTCACTCTTGACCTGAGGTGCAATTTGAACTGAGGTGGCAGAAACCACACACACATTCTACCAGCCACCTACAGGATTCTCTGACAACATAACCTAAGCACACTCTCCTTTACATTATTTCAACAACAACTAAAGCCAGAAATAACTCTGACATACAATTAAAAACAATTAAGCATCAAAAGCCCTTCTTTTTCCTTAAAAAACATGAACATGCAAATGATTTAGCTAGTAGTCATGAATCATTTCTTTTGCCACAAAATTATTGGCTAATTATACCAATTATCACATTCTTAGCCTATCAGACCATGCTTTGATCATCCAGAGACAAAAATGTCTCTTGGAACCAATCCATGGGGCAACAAACGGAGTCGGTTTGGATTGTTCTTTCTGAAAACCATGTTGCCAGTAGTGCTCATCATCATTGCTGACCACTGAAGCTTGGTATGAATCCAGAAAGAATGGTTACAGCATGCCATCAAGAGTTCTTAGGAGATGAGTCCTCACTTGGCAACTCTCCCTTCTAAAACATCCATAAAAACGAATAATCACCACATAAACATGGACTCTCTGACACAGAGTTATCACTCTTATCTCTCAGAATACTGGAAATTCTGACTATATGGGTATGCACACATTTAATAAAAACCCTGTCTCCACTTTAGAGCACCCTTCCCTATGCACTGTATTACACTATGTACTGCCATCCTGAGGACAATCTAATAAGACTTACTTGTGAAGATGCTAAGACATATCTACAGAGTTAGCAAAATATTTACATTTCTATCATTTGCTTGATATTCATAATTTAAGGTTCTTCCAAACCGTATGTGTATCTGTACGTTTGAAAATATCCAGGGATCATCTGGCATTAAAACAATCACCACTCAGAAAAGTTTTCTCCATGTAGGTCAAAGCTTAGTGAACTGTTAAAGCATCATAAGCTTGAAGTGGAATTGTCAAGATTGTACTAGACAATATGCTAGTAATATTAGAATGTACCTTAAAATATAACTTAAAATATATTTACATTCTATCATTTGCCAGTGTCTCTATTAGCTTTGAATTAATTAAATACTTGATGACTATTGATGTTCATTATGCCAAAAGTTTTTCTGACTCCACTGTATTCGCTGTATTATAAATGTACCCAATCATTACATTGCGGTTTTAAACAATTTGATAGCACAAACTATTGTAGATTTTTATTTCTAATGATTTTTTCTCTCTCACAGTTCTGGTACAAACATTCTATTTATGTAAGGGCATGGTAATTCAGGTTAGGAACAGGTTGTAAGAAGAACCATCTGTCCTTTCCCCCCATCTGAGTCCTTCTGTCATGATTAATTGTTGTTACAAAAAAAAAGAAAGGCGTACCACCTCTTTGCTGGTGCTTTGCAAGAGGTTACCAGTTATTGCCTTCTGTTAGAGTAACAATGCTTAAAATATTATCTGCTTTGTTCTCTGTGGCACTAAACATGCAATCTTTGCCAGTGTGGTTTCAAAGCCTTCCGGTAGACTGTGAGAGACAGGTGGAAGCCACTTTTGTTAATGTCAGAGTCTAACAAAATGGAGACAAAATTTAAATAGTTAGTCTAGAATGTTCTGCTTTCTATTAAGCATCTCAGATCTCTGCCTCATAGGGAATGAAAAACAACTGAAGAAAAAAATATACATATCATGTTTACATTAATAAAAATGAGCTTCTAAAGAGAATGAGAAAAATGCTGATATTGCATCGAGGTGTATCAATGTTTGATAGAAAATAAGTTAGAAACATAAATCTATCACCACACATATGGATAAAAACTAGACTATTGGTGGTGAATACAATGCACTCTATATAGAAATTGATATATAATAATGTACACCTGAAATTTACATGATGTTATAAGCCAATATGACCTCAATAAAATAATTTTTAAAAAACCATAAATCCACATTTCCTAAAGACTTTTGCCATTGCTTAATTTCAAAAGTATCCCAAAAGAAAGTGAAAGGGACCAGAGCTAGAATTTAATTTTTTATTAGAAGAAAATGCATTCTAGGAGGAGTAATGGGAGGTAATCCAAGAGATGAAAGGTCTGCTCAGAGATGTTACATTACTAGTCCTGAAGAGGTGACTCCTGAAGTATCTACTTCAGTTTAAGTGAAAGATTCGCCAAGTGGTGTTACAATACTCAAAAATGCTGCCCAGTTATTTATTCAACCAGCATTTGTTAAGCACCTTCTATGTGTCCAGAACTGGGTATAGAGAAGGAAAAGAAAATGCAAAAGTGATGGAGAATATTGTTACTGTTGTTTTTAATCATCAAGGAACTTTAACCTAGTTGGGAAACTGAGACATGAAGCCCAGAACAACAAGAAATAGAGACAGCCTCTAGTAATGTGATTTGAGGGGCCACAAAGGCTCCCTCTTTCCCAGAACACCCCTTCCCTTTGTCTGCCGATTTTTCTGAAGTCCTCCCTATTAGAGCCATCCTTCAAGTTCAGGCTTTCTATTTAGGTAAAGATGTGGAATACACACACACACACACACACACACACACACAGAGTCCCTATAAAGCCCCTGTTACAATATACATATGTTACTTAGGAGGGCTCATACAGTTATCAAATAAGATTTCAGTCTTGGCATAATGCAAAACAAGGTTCTGAGGTAATGAGACATAGACATGAAACAAAAATATGAGTAAAGAAGGAAAAATAGAATGGTCCAGAATGTGATGTGGGAAGTAGCTAAGGGGAATTAGGAAATTGTTAAAGTGAGTTTAAACAACAAGTCTAGAATATAGAGGCATTTCAGTGCCAATGTGATGAAGCTGGACTTTTACTTATGAAGAATTAAAAGCTAAGGGAGGTGATTACCAAGAAGAAAGTGTTAGTAACCTGGTGATAGTCTTCAGACTGGATCAGAAGGGATGGAGACTGGAATCAGGGAGATCAACTAGGAGGCTATTGACCACTTCAGAAATATAGAAAAAAAATACCTGAATTAAGTGATGTTACAAAAAAAATAAATTTTGAATAAATATAAGCTGTAGTAACAAATTGGATATGAGAATTGAGGGAAGGAGAGGCAATAACTCCCAAGTTTTAATGTTAGTTAACTGGAAACTGGTGATGGCATTGGAAGATAGAGGGACATTGGAAGAGATACCTGCTTTGGCTACTGGTGGCCGTATGGAGAAATGCAGAAACTGGTGAATGTTACTGTAAACACTTTTAGTCACACAATCAATGGGACACTTTCTGTTGTCTTATGACTCAGCACTGGACTTTTGGTGAGATATGGGCAAAAGAAACACAAATCTGCAAGTCACAAAGAATCGAAGACTTGAGGGTAAATGATGAAGAAGAGCAGGGAGCCAAGGATAAGTTTTCTTAGACTATTCAAAATTTGGTGGGAAAGAACAGAGTCATCATAACTAAGAGGGATTGGATAATCAGGGAAGTAGAAGGAAAGGGGAAGAGAGAGCTTTAAGAAGGATAAGATGATCAGTGGTATGGAAATGGTGGTCTAAACATTAGTTTTTTTCTCACCCTCAAATGATTGTCTAGCTAGATATAGAATTCTGACATAGATTTTCTCTTGGTACAGTCACACATCATTTAATGACAGGGATACATTCTGAGAAATGTGTCATTAGGTGATTTCATCATTGTGCAAACATCATAGAGTGTAGTTCCACAAACCTAGATGGTACAGCCTACTACACACCTAGGCTATATGGTATGTAATCTTATGGGACTAATCTTATGGGACCGCTATCATGTATGAGGTCTGTAATTGACCGAAATGTCATTATGCAGTGCATGACTGTACTTTAAAATTATTCCACTGTCTTTTGACTTCTGTTGTTAGTATTTAAAAAGTCTGGTGTCATTCCAATAATCATTCCTTTGTCAGTAATTTGTCTTTTTCACTAATTACTTTTGAACTATTCTCTTTGTCTTTGTTCTGAAATCTCATTAAAATGCATTTTTGTTCATACTGCTTAGGACTCACTGTGAATCGTGAATCTGAGGGTTATGTCTTTTAGCAATTCTAGAAATTTTTCATATATTATTGCTTTAAATATTGCATTTCTCCCATTCTCTTGATTCTCTTTCTTGAGAGACCCAAAAGTTTTGTAAGAGTAGTTTTAAGTTAGATCTTATTTTCTTCTCCATCCCAATTTACCTTTCTTTTATATTTTTCATCTCTTCATCTCTCCAAGTTATAGTATAGTTAATTTCCTCAGAACTAATTTGCAATTTATCATCTCCCTTCTGCTCTTTAACTTTTCTATTGATATTTCATTTCAGTTACTTTTGTTTTTTATTTATAGAAGTTCTATTTAATTATATTTTCAAATCTATATGTTGATTTTTCATAGACTCATTATTTTCTCATATTTCAGTTTTTTTTCTTTTCATGAGGAAGATTGGCCCTGAGCTAACATCTGTGCCAATCTTCCTCTATTTTTTTGTATGTGGGTCACTGCAACAGCATGGCTTGATGAGTGGTGTAGGTCCATGCCCAGGATCCGAACCCAGGAACCCCAGGCCACTGAAGTGGAGCACATGAACTTAACCACTATACCACCAGGCTGGCCCCACATATTTCAGAGTTTTATATGCCCTTAACCATGATATATTTATTTTATAGTCCTTATCCAATAGTTCTATTATCTGAAGGTCTTAGGAAACTTAATCCCCCTAATTGTTGTGTCTGCTGATTCTCACACATGGTGAACTTTCCTTGTGTGCTTTGTATTTAGGAAAGTGTGTTCACCTTCAGCAAGGGAATCCCTCATAGCCTGAGCTAACAAGGTGTCCCTTCAGAACAGTTTTTATGTTTGCTTCTTCCAGGAGCCTTAGGGTTATCACTGAACAGGACCAACTTTTATATCAATTTTTTGACTCACAGCTTCTTGGTCCAGGCAGATAGTGTAAACCAGCATCTAGCAAACCACTGTCTTCTTTTGTAAGTAAAGTTGTATTGAAACACAAAACATGCCCATTTGTTTACATATTGTCTACAAGAACTTTCATTCTACAGTGGCAGAGCTGGATAGCTGCAACAGAGACTTTATGGCCCATAAAGCTAATAATATTTGCTATCTGGCCCTTTAAGGAAAATGTTTGCCAAACTCTGGTATAAATTCAAATCCTAAACCAGAGTAAAAGCTGGTATAAGTTTACAGATTCTCAGGGGAGAGACTATCTCCTTCCATTCACAGTCCAAGCTGACAGGTTTCTTTGTTGACTCTATGCACTAATGCGGAGGTTGCTTTTTTTTTTTTTTAAATAGTCCATACTTTCACGAAGGACATAGCTTTTTGAGGGTCCTGAGTTCTTGCAGATTTATTGATTCTAACCCTCTATCTTTTGTGAGCCCAGAGACTAAGGCCTCATCTCCTGAGGCATATAGATCTAGGAAAGCACGTTTTCTTGCCACACTAGCACCCCCTACATAGGACTGCAGCACAGTAGCTACTACACCAGCTCCTCATTTTTGTCTCCTGCAGGTATCACTTACAAATAAGCTATGTATTAGTTTTTTTCCAGCAATTATAGGTGTTTTATAGCAAAGCATTTCTCAAGTTATGTAATATGTCATAATTCTGGGACTTGAAAGGTGTGTAAAATGTAACTGAAATCTTGAAGGACTGAAAAATTAAAAATTTTACTAAAATAATTTTAGGATTTTGAATAAAACTATGTGGAATCAAAAACATGGAAGCTATTTAGGAAAATTGAGAAAGAAGTAGGCAATGAGGGAACTAAAGATACATACATGGCCACTAATGATTAGAGGCCAGGTAGCAGAAAGGACTCTGATATCAGACTTGCCTCAATTTGAATCCTACCTATGAGACCCTTAGAAAAGTTATTTAACTTCTCATAACCTCATTTTCCTTATCTGTAAAATGAGGATAATAAAGTCCAACCTATAGCAAAATCTCAAGACATGACCCTTGCAATTAATGTGAATATATTGCAATGTCTTTAGTATGTTACTCACTCTGCAGATTACCTCTTTCCTGCTTTGAAGGAAGGAAAGAACCATATTTAACATGTGGCATATATAACAGCAAATATTTCTAGCTGAATTTAGCCATTGTCATTGTTTCCATGGCAACTACCTTACTCTGAGAAGAGGGCCAAAACACATAAAGATGCTATAAAAGATTTATAGTCACTTGTTTGGGATGATCTTCATAACTCTCAGGTTATGAGGGAAGGAATTATCCCAAACATGTGGTCATTAAAACTTAGAGTAGTTATCAACTGTTTCCCTTGGGAAACTATTTAGTGATTTTTAATTTTTTAATAATCTGGTCTCACTTTTAACTGTGCCCACACAACTGTCCTAGAAATTTATCAGATTGGTATAAGTGATTTGTCAGAGTATACTCATTAGGTATACACTAAGAAGGGAAAAATTAGCCAGGAAATACGGTGTGAGGAAAAAGGAGATGCTCAGGTTTGGGAAAGGAAGGCAGGCTGTTGGCTCTGACTGTGGGGACTGGGAGATGTGGTGCAGCCTCAATAGCACCATAATTGTGGGGACGGGTGGAGGGGAGAACTGCTGTCATAGGCATAGTGCAATTCAATGTTATTCCAATTGTACAAGTGGTATACAACCAGTGCGAAGGCTTTGTTTGCGTCTTATTTATTCAGATGTAACATTTCTTCCCACTAAAGAAAGCAATAACTCATTTCTCCAAGAAATTCTTTAGATCAACTTTGTTTTCCAAATCCAGTGTTTTCAAGCAATCTTTCCTGATACAACTTTTCAGAAACTCAAGAAGACAACACAAATCAGTTTCCCAAATGAGTTTTCTATATCTTACAGTGTTTTCATCAATCAACAGTTTTATTTCTTAAAATCTTAGACTTGTTTTCAATTAGAACAGAACCTATTCAATTATAATGAATATAGGGATGCAAATCCCCTTTGGTTATATATTTTAAATGATTTCTAAACATATAATTAACCTGATATAATTTCACTTCCAACCATGCCAAAAGAAAAGGGAAAGCAATATAGTGCTTGAATACTTTCGGTCTCTAAAATACAAATATCCTCAATTGTTAGGAAGTTTACGTTCTATAGAGAAAGATAGCTTTTAAAAAATTGACTAGGGGCTGGCCCAGTGGCATAGCGGTTAAGTTTGCATGCTTCACTTCTGTGGCCCTGGGTTCGCAGGTTCAGATCCCGGGCATGGACCGACACACCGCTTGTCAAGCCATGCTGTGGTGGCATCCCATATAAAGTAGAGGAAGATGGGCATGGATGTTAGCCCAGGGCCAATCTTCCTTAGCAAAAAGAGGAGGATTGGCAACAGATGTTAGCTCAGGGCTAGTCTTCCTCACACAAACACACAAAAATTGACTAAATGAATAAGTACATGAAAAATCTCAAATTTATTTACTATGAAAAGACATTGTTCCTGATGGTGGGAAACTTAGGTTATGATGAACTTGTCTAGAGATATCCAGGACATTTACTTAGAAGGTAGAGAGTAGATTCCTCTCCACCCCGTCCCTCCTTCAAAAGAGGTGCTGTGATTGGACCTCTATTCGTTGTCAAATATTCAAAATCAGCTATCAGTTTGCTACATATTGAATATTTGTGTCCCTCCTCAAATTCACATATTAAAACCTAATCCCCAGTGTGAGGGTATTTGGAGGTAGAGCTTTTGGGATTAATTGGGTCATGAGGGCAGAGCCCCCATGAATGCAGCCCTCATAAAAGAGGCCCAAGAGAGATCTCTGGCCCCTTCCACCATGTGAGGACACAGTGAGAAGATGGCTGTCTATGAACTAGGAAGTGGGCTCTCACCAGGCGCCCAATCTGCTGGTGACTTGATATGGACTTCCCAGCCTCCAGAACTGTGAGAAACAGATGTCTGTTGTTTATAAGCCATGCAATCTATAGCATTTTGTTATAGTAGCCTGAAAGACTAAGATAGAGTTCTAAAAGAAAATCTGCTTACAGAGGAACTAGCAACACCTCTTTGCTCAGGGGCTTTCCAGAATAAAAATGTAAATTGCTCATCACTGTGTTCTAGCAAACATATCAGTATAGAGGTAGCTTTAAATTTATGTGAGTAGGTATAATTTGAAACACTCGAAAAGGTCCCCTGACCAAAATATCTTCTCAGGAATGTGAAATTCTGTTTGCGAATAACTGCATGCATTATTAATGCAAAGGTATAGAGCCAAATAGAAAACCCAATGTTGAGTTACATTAATGTAATTTGAGAGCTAATCAATGCTTCTTTTTATCCTCTCAGTACACATGTGTATCCCTTCCATATGTGGAACTTGATTTGAAAAGTCTATACAGTTTCACAGGTTAAAGAGAGTAGTTTCAACAAAATTAGACTAAAACATTTTAATGAAAAGGACTTGAAAACATTATGAATATATGTATATTCAGAACTTTCAATGTTTTACATTTAATATAGTTTTCATAAATTTGAGGGTATTTAATATTTTTCAAAATAATTAAAATAACAGAATTTGAGGGAGGAGTCCCTAAACATTATAAATGTTAGAGAAAAAGTTAACATGAAAAGCCAGTGATGCTTTTCTAGACAATCCTGCCAGTCACCATTTTGGAGTAAGATAAGAGGAAAAATATTATTCATCTGTATTTCTTTCAAACAAGAGGAATTCTAAGAAGATCACTGACATCAGAAATGTGATTTTCCTTAGTAATTCTTTTCTAGCTTACTTAACTTGTCATTTTTCAAATTAAAATAGGAGACATAATAGAGGTATTTCTTTTAAACACTAAATTGAGCATTGAGAGAGGATAGCAATGAAGCTACTAATCGATCACTTTTGTTTCCCTACAAGTTTCTTTTTTTGAAGATTTTAGAGACAATTCATTTGAAATGTTTTAAAATTTCCTAATACGTTTTTCTGGTTCCACATGATCCTTTTTGCCTTGGTAAAATTTGAACAATGCAAACCCATGACACACCAAGCATCAATCACTCTATTCTAACCACTGCTCAATCCAATTTTGTTGATTCAAAAATATTCATTGTTCATCTTGCTATTCATTATTTATTCATCAACTCTCATTGATAATACATAGTCATAAATTACAAATACAAAAGTTAACACTCTTATAACTGTCTTTTGACATTATCCCTGCAAGTTTCTAAGTAAACAGATAAAAACTGGAGCTTAAGGAATAAAATTCAATGAAAAAAGACAAGAAAAATACCACCCTCTTAAAGGCCAAGTTTATTTATTTTTAGAACACAATGAAGCTAAATAACCTACTGAGTCAGTCCGTCTCTCAGTGCATGTTGTAAACCTCCGGTTTTTGCTTAGTATCTTCCCATTTGTTGATCTTTAAAACAAAAGCATTGAAACTTTGTTTTGCAAAGCCACCCTAACATCTTAAACTGCAATTATCTTTGTGGGATTGAGTCATAAATAGATACACTTAAACCAAATGGTAATGCCTTGATACATTTTTATCAACTTTCTTGGGGTACAGACCATTAAAAAATGCAATCAGCGTGAATGAACTAAAGATGCATGGGTCAGCAATGTGGACAGTGAATCATGGGCAGTTTTCAAGACTAGTCAAGAAAGGTGAGACACCAAACTTTACACACTCAAAGTAAAAGGAAAGACGGGGAGAACTGTGAGGAAAACCTGGGTTTGGGAACTAGGCAGGCACCAGATCCAGGTGTGAGTCTCAGTTAATCTTTGTGAGTGTCAATTTCCTTACCTAAAAAGGGGGGATAGTTGAATCTTTTATAGAAGTGTAAATACCCTATCCTATCATAATGACTAGCATGTAATAGGTGTTTTAAAATAGTGGCTGATATTAACAAGGAAAAATAGTAAACAACTTAAATTGCTTTAATATTGCAACTAAAGTCAATTATCTTAGTTTCAAATCCATGTAACCCTTGCTTTCTAGGCCATAGCAGCCTGGCAGGGGACAAAGGGATAACTTCAAAGATAATAAAAATAGCCTCTGGTTTTTAGCTGCTCAAAGTGGAATCACTGAGCCTCTTCTCTCCTCCGGTGGGGTCTGTGTGTGGTCCTGTCTCCTCCTGGCAGCCAGTGAAGTTCCTCCAAGGTCCAGCCCTCTCCACACACACCTGGCCTGTGGCATTGCTCCTGCAGATGTGGGCTGTGCCTTCCCCAGTGGTCCTGGGTTCTCTGGTCATTGCCAGCCTCTGTACCACCACTATTTCTAGTTGCTGATGTTGACCTCTTCGTTCTCAATACTGCCAGGCTCCCCTCATCAGCAAGAAGACATTTGCAATTTTACGAGAGGGATGCCCTCAGTTTCCAAGGTGCTCCTACTGTTTCAGCTCGATCTCTTAAGTGTTTAGTTCTCTTACAAGCCTGTCATTTTGGTTCAAAGTATTAACGGAGGATCCTGTACCACATCTCTCCCTGCCCACTGTGAACAACCGTCCCAGGTTACCACCGAGGACCAGCAGTGTCCCTGGCCCCAGGGTGAGACAAGTTTCTGTATTTTGGAGGAAGAGGGCTGAGGCCTCTGGGCGTCAGGCCTAAGGGTTATGAGGGGACAGAGGAGAAAAACACAGGCCTGGGGCCAGCTCCCACAGCTGAGGGCATGTGGAGTGGTGACATTCTCCCAGCAGAGGCCAAACTTCAGAGCCCCCGGCTTTTTCTGTTGTTTTCTGGCTGTATTCCTTTCTTCCCAACTTGTCCCACATAGTATATTTAGATATGTTACATACACTTAATACTACTCTATGAAAGGGAATTTGGGAGTAGAATTTATATATGTTTAAGGAATTTCACATGTGAGTTTATATTAGTTGGTTTGCTTTGCACAGGATTAAATCCCAGGGGGATATTACAGTCTCCACCTCTCTGGTTACCCCAAAGTCCCTCAGATTTTTAAGTGTTAACAACCCCTTCCAGATACAACTGTTCAAAAAAGGCTTTATCTTCCTGGTCTACACTGTCTTTACCCACTATTTCTTATTCAAGCCACCATTGTTATTAAGTCTCTTCAATGTCTGGGAGAATGACATTCTTTCCTTTTTAGTCCCCAGTTCTAAACACTGGGCTTCTGGTTCTGGCTCCTCTGATGGTGGATTACATCTGCCATATGACCTGCCACTTTAGTTCCTGATTTGGGCAGCAAGTACCAAGATCCCCAAAGGGCACTTAGTATGAATGTCTTTATTGGATTGACTGGGAAGCAGTGTGTCTACTTTACTCACCAGGCCTCTGAATTGGTGTCCCTCTTTGTCCCATCCTGGTAATTGGATTCCTCACTAAAGTTCCAACTCCTGAGTCCATTTTCTTATCTGACCTGGCTGGTAAAATTGGAACTCTGCCTTGGTCCCTCTTATGGCAACTTCAGAATATACTACATTCCTACTGGAAATTAACTTGGCCTACCCAGTGCTGGTGGCTTGCACTCACCAGTCAGGCCAGGCAGGAGTCTTGGATCCTACAGCAGGATCCACTGTGCTGTGCCCTATCCACCTGGTGGGACCCTTGCTGCCTCACCTTGGGTCTGCACTGGGCCTCAAAATGACTGGAGGGCACCCTCATGCTTGGCCCCTGTTTTTCCTTTCACCCCTCAGAATCTCTGAGGTCAGCCCCTACAGCTAAGTACACAGCATCTGTATACCTCTCAAGGGGAGGGACAGCACCACTCCAGCCCCCTCCCCTATCTTTTAGAAGCCAGTCAGCTATGTCTCATCAATTAACCTTGTGATGGTCTCCCCTCCCTGCTCAGACATTATCTCCTTTCCAGTATCCCATGTATGCTCATCTGCATACATGCAAAACTCATCTGCATTTTAAAAGCAATTCTTATGAACTTCTACAGTATGTTTAAACATTTGACCTCATATTTTATCACTCTTAGATTCACATTCATATTTAAGATATTGAACCTCAGGAAAACTTGCTCTCTCGGGCCTGTGACAAAGAATAGACTTCAACCCCCAGCCTCTTATAGAATGCATGCATGGGGAAGTGTCACCCTGTATTGTATTTACAACTCACGTGTCTACTGGCAGCACTTTCAACCCATCCTATTGTCTTTTCTCTCTTTGTTCTTCATTTTATTGAGCTGTCCTGTGATAAATGTCTACATTCATGCTATCCATTTTAGAACATAAACCCTCACAGATTAGGTCTATGTTCAAGATGTATTATTCTGTAAAGTGCCTATCACAATGACATTTGCACCTAGATGTTTTTTTAACTACTGTATTTTCATTGTAACAATTATCCTAAAATTAAAGTGGGAAGGCAAATTAAAGGTATTATTAACCGTTTACAGATCAGTATGTTACTTTATGTAAAACCGTAAAGATAATGGGTATGAAAGTGCTTTGTAATATACTCTTCAAGTTATTATTTCAGTTATTCCTATAATTGCATTTTCATAAATGTGCCAGTTAAAATAAAAAAGGTGTATTTTCGTCTATAATTATGTTTTTAACTAGTAATAAGCTACTCTTTGCCATGCTTCCATTATTTCCTTTATAGCTATTTATTTTCATTATCCTGTAATAACTGTGAATTTCTGGAATGATAGTCATAGAATCATACACCTAAAAGAGATGTTAAAGCCCTTATCCATTTCTCTGCTTTTAGGCAGAGCTGCCCTTAAACCTATTCAGACAGAAGAAGACATACACCATTGACAAAAATATAAAGTGAATGTTTTCCTGATTATAAATATGACACACATTTTTAAAAAGAAGTTCTATATTTTTCCTTCATTCAATATCAAATAGTTCTGGTTTAACAATATAAATACTCAACGATCAAGGGCAAAACAAAACAAACAAAAACTATATTTCCTTTGCTAGTACTTAGCATAAAAAACATCCATTGTGATCTGATATTACTGTTCTTAGTGATGGGTTTTCTGTTTCCACTCACCCTAGCTGCTTCTGTCTGCAACCAGGACATTTAGAAAATAATACCATTAGAAAATGTTCAAAACAACAAAGCAAGAATTTTAAAGAAAAAAGAGCCCAATTCAATACAATGACCACTTTCCATATTATTCTCCTGTAGTTATTAATACATATACTGATTTTTTTAAAATTATACTCATATACTCAGTTTTTTTCATGTAAGAATACATTATAAGTATTTCCATATCCTGATGCAATACTGATATCTTTCATTTTAGTAAATTTATAATATTTCACTAAGTGAATGAACTATTATTATTTGCTATTATTATTTAATGAGACAATAAACACATTGGGTTACACAGTTTTTTTCAACTAAAGTAGTATCTTAATCTAAATTTCCCAAAATTAACATTTTCAGGTCTTGATCTATAATTTCAAATTATTTTCCAAAGATTCTCCTAATTTTTCTACCATCAGCCATGCATGAGTGCTCTAGCACTGAATGTTTCAGTGATTTTAATTTGCTAAGTTTGGAATAGGTGTCTTTGATGTAATTAATCTTTGGGGAACCAAATAAAATCAGCTCAGCTGCTGCACACATCAGATCATAAAAATACTCAGATTATTAGAGAATGATCTAAAATCTTATATCAGATTATCGTTTATCAGATATATTAAAAGGGCAGTCAGGAAATGAGAACTACTGCCACTTGCCTGCTAACTGCCCCATCTGGACCACTTGCTCCAGAAGCCCTTTGATAAATGTTAAGTACTGAATATCTTAAAAATGATTCTCTCTTTTCTGATCGATTGTACTTCCCCCTTGCTGAAAAAATCTTCAATGACTCCAATTGTCCATAGATAATTTCCAAATCCTAAATCCTGGCTCCAAGGCAATAGAAAGGACATACGGACCACAGCACCCTGGAAGGAGTACAGACCACAGACTCAGAAGACCCGGGTTCAAGTCTCATGTTTGTGCTAATACTTAACCTTCTAATGTGCTTATCTGCACAATGAGAATAGTATCTATTTTACAAGGCTGTTTAGAAGATTAGATGAGAATTCATTTGAAAGGGCACAGAATGAAGGGCCTCCTTAATGTGAATTCCTTTCTTTCCTCTTGTATCTGGGCTCAACCTTCTTTACCGCACAGGTCCCCACACCCACCTGTTGCTCTTCTGTTTCTATACCTCTGCTTATTCCATTTTCTCCATCAAATGCTTGTCCCTTGTATCTCCAAAATCTTATCTAAGATCCAAGTAGGAAGCCTTTCCAGATTGATCCCCCCAACTGAAATGAACTTCTCCTGTGCCATCATCTCCCTTCTAGCATTTAGCACAGTTTGCTGTATGTGACAGCCATATATGGAGCATCACATGTCCTTTGGAAATGGAGCCCATATCTCAATGCTCCTTGTATCCCTCCATCACCCTAGCACAATGCTTGGCACAAAATAAGCACCTGTTTATTGTTGGTTTTATTTAATTCTATCTTACTATACTCCATGCTTTTTTCTCCTGCTCTCTCTTCTCTGCCTTTATTCTTTATATTTCATATGCAGTGACATTCCACATTGCACACATCCACTGTGAACAATAGAGATGGAAAGCTGTGAACTTCCCCTAACCTCCAAAGAGGCACACAAAAATCCCAATAAGTAAATGAAATGACAGTTTAAAGAAAGAGAGGGGAAAAAACTAGCCTGCCAAAGAAGCAGCTTTTGCATGTCTAAATCTGTCCGTTTTGGGATGTAAGCCAAAGTCAGGGGTCCAAGACTATTCCAATTCTATTGCATTCCATTTATTATTTATATAGAGCATATTGCTGTAGTCTCTAAGCACTTTAAAATGAAATACAACATACCTCTGGGAGTGAAAAAGGAAATGAGGAACGGGAAAGGGGGGGAGGTGTTGGAACATTGGTTATCATTGTGAGCACGGTGAGGTCCAAGCCGAGACGAGCGGCTCCTCCCTCGTCTGACACAGGTGTGAATAACGTATTGTTCAATGTCAGTGGCATAAATTTACATTGGGAGCTGGAAGCCAACTTTTGCAGAAAAAGCTTTCTTTACGCTTTGCTCAAAAAACTCATGATCCTCAGGGGAAAGGACCCCCCTCCTTCTCTGGTATCCACCCTGAAATTCAAAACCTGATCAGAACATAATTGATACTGATGCTCACCATATAAACCTCACCCTTCAAGGTAATTTTTTCTGATTCCTTGTAACAACAGAGACTACAAATGCTAAAGCTTCTGGGTGCTGAGTTTTACTCACATCATTCAGTTTCCTATGGCATTTAGAAATTCTCAAATAGAGAAGAAAAGGAAAGAGTCGGGTCATGTCATCAGAGCACTATGGAGCATCCCATGTTCTGTCATTTATTCTTCAGGCAACGTCACAGATACACGTACAGTAGGGGGTCAATAAGTGCTTTCTTCTAACTGAATTCTCCAGGTATTTCCTGATAATGTGCCCTTTATTAAGGAGGTCTAAGGAAGCCTCAGGATTTCTCCCCCAAAATAGAAAAACATCCAAATGCTTTGACAGCAGACCCCAACATTTCTGATGGCTTTACAGGTGGTCTTTAGGCAAACTCAAACTTTATTGGGGTGGGGGGGGTTGATAAGCCTTTTTACTCAAGCGGATTTTCTTGTGGAAGCCTGGGACCAGGGGAATAAGCTAAATAGAGATGCCTCAGCCTGGGGTGTTTAATATTCTCTGTAATGATTAAAAATGCTGACTCCAGTGGGAGCAGAGCTCATGCTGTAGAGATTATTATGGTTTGAAGCATTTTCTGTGTGAGTGGTGAGGGCAGAGTGGGAGGGGCTAGGGATTAAGAGCATGAAAGATGTCAGCTCCTATAGTGAGGAGGTAAGAGGGTCTCAGTGATTCAGCAGCTCAGCTGGAGAAGGACAGAGGCAGGCAGGCTGGGCACTGAGAAGGGGATGGCTGCTGTCCTCCGCAACAAAGTTTTTAAAACTTAAGTCTCAAGTTGTTTTTCATTATGTGTGTAATGTCCCTCTGTAACTGCCTACCCTTCAGTAAAGAACTGCAAACACAACAGCTTTCTGTTAGCAGCACGTTGAGGATTATGAGGGAAGCATATGTCTGTGTTCTGGAAGGGAAGTGGGTTGGAGAAAGATGTTAGCATGAGGTGAGTGAGGAAAAGGCTGAGTGTGGTGTGGGGTAAAAAGGGACAGTGGCAGCCAGAATGGGCTTGTAGAACATGGAAACACCATCCACGGCTTCTCAGAATTGTTAGGAAGGGCTGCATTTCCTGCATCCATGTAATATGCGGGAGGGATGGGAATGGGAGGAAAGATCATTATTACATGAATTTTAAAGAAAGAGTTGAGCTGGAATGATGATAAACTGGAATAAGGACTGCTACCGTATAAAGTCATTTCTAATGGAAGAAAAGAAAGGAAGGAGGGAAAGAAAATCTCTGCTGGCCTATCCCCTGCCACTCATGGCTTCAATCTGCTTAGAATGGGTCTTGGGGAAGGGAGGAGTGTGGTCCATATCTTCCAGGAACAGCTTTAAATGATGCGGAATGGAGAGGAACTCAGAAACAAAACACACTTTAGAGTTTTCAGGAACCATGCTCGATCCTTGGAGGTGACCTGAAAATGGAAGGTGTGGGCTAGGAGAATCCAAGAATGTGAGGTGCTGGGTCCCATGTCTATGGGCCCCTAATTGGCCCACAGCCATCCTTATGTTCTTCCAGGTGTTGCTATGCATCTGGAAATCAGTACATTATCCATCCGTGCATATTTGTATTTTAGAAGATTTCACATAGAGTAGATAAGACGTAAGCCCAAACGAGGGACCGACAAAAACTAGCTGCATTCAATTAAGTGTGTGATGGGTACTTCCACTCAAATTGTTTTTTAAAAAATTCGATCTTCATGACAACTCTGTGAGGACAGACAGAAGCATCACTACTCCATCTACAGAAGAGAAGATGAAGGCTTACACGGAGAAGGTTATGCATTTAGCAAATGGAGGAGTCGAGTTCTAAACCCAAAACTTTTCACCATTTTCAGTCTGCTTTTCCCTGCATAACTGGGTTGTTGCAATCTGTGGCATCTGGGTAGATAAATCTTTTATTGTGTGCAAGAGTTGTGTGTGTATGTGTGTGTATGTGTGTGCGTGTATGTGTGTTTCAGGGTCTCCTTGAATCATGGGATATGGAAAGCTCTGCTCAGTCCTAGCTGATTCCTGCCATGCAGGAATGTGGGCCCAAGTCTTCCAATTTTTCCAAAGAAGCTGGACATTTATATTTGTACATGAAGTCTGATATTTTAATGTTGGTGCACTTGAAAAGGAAAAGAAATCAACACATTGTGCAAAGTAAGCATCCTGGCCACCACGGTGAGACTTCTGCCTTAAATCTGTATCCTTGGCTCCCTCCCAGCGTTATCCCCAGAGGGAGTATAAAGGTGATGCCGCTGATGTCTGCACTCCCTTCCAGCTCCTTTCTCTCCAACAGACTCTCACCTCATCTGAATATCTGCTCCTGGATTCCTTATCTCTTTTGTCTATTTCTCTCCATCCGAGTCATTTTCACTTTTCTTTGGGGACCCTTGGAAATCAAGTGGTGGCAAGGGAAATTTGTTTTGTTTGTTTTCGCATCCTGAACTGGGGTGAGCTAGATAGTAGATCGCTAGAGGGAGTGGGGGCAGGGATGGAGGAGCAAGGAAGGATGAGGAAAAGGCACGCACAGGCGCTGCCTGTGAAGGAGAGGAAATGAAAGGATGGAGCTGACGGCACTCTTAGTAAATATTAAATAGTAATGAAATAGAGAGTAATAGGCCACAAAGAAACTACGATAAGCATGCCAGTAGTTTACTACGTTTCAGCACACAGCTGGGTGTTAGAGCTTAACACATCTCTTCTGATGTTGCAGACAGGTTTACTGTGCTGGGAGAAAAAGCTGAGCAATGAATACGAGTCAAATGCTTTTGCTATTACAGAAACAAATAAATGGTAGGATAAGAATGACAGAATAAAGAAAAATTCTGTTTCCATCGTTCTAAATAGACATCACATCTCGTGGCAGATAAGATTTCATTAATTAGCAGCAAGAGATTTTGGAAACAACCATAGTGTGAATGAATGGTCTCTGCTCTACATTTGGTAAAGGAAAGTGCTTTTGAATGTGATGCTTTAGTAATTCAGGCAACAATATTTCTTAACTCCTACTGTGTACAAAGTAGCAGGCACTATGGGGAGAGGCAAGGGAAATGGTGGGTGTAGTTTTTCCTTCTGAACAGCTTACAGTCTAGTGGTATTAGATTTACAAGAAGGATGAAGCTCCCCCCAAAAGCCCATATCAAATCTTAAACAATTTTAAACAGTAAAGAAAAAAAAATTGATGTAATAGACACTTCTCCCAGAAAACATATCACTTTGCATTCATCTGAACGTAATTCAAACCACGTTCGCTAAAACTCTCTGAGATCTTGTTAAACAGCCACTTTGTTTTTATGTTTCTGTAAGAAAATACAAAGACTAGCATTTTGGGGGCCGCCCGGTGGCGCAGCGGTTTAGTCCGCGCTTAGCAGCCGGGGGTTCGCGGGTTCGGATCCCGGGCGGCCGCCGAGTCACTGCTTGTCAGCCATGCTGGGGTGGCGTCCCATATAAGGTAGAGGAAGATGGGCACGGATGTTAGCCCAGGGCCAGTCTTCCTCAGCAAAAAGAGGAGGATTGGCTACGGATGTTAGCTCAGGACTGGTCTTCCTCACACACACACACAAAAAAAGACTAGCATTTTCTTGGAAGCATCTTTAAGATTTTTAAACAATAAAACAGTGTTTACATTTATCTAATCTTAAGGCTACCTGAGTCTAGGCTGGAGGTTTCAATTAGAGTGTATACAGTAATCCCTTCTCCTAACTCACCCCCTTTTTCCCCCATCTCCCTTCTTTTTGATTATTATACCCATAGTATCATGAATTTCATACATATTTATTAAAAACGCTATTGCTTCTCTCTCCCCTTCAATAAAACAGGCCAGTACCAAAGTTAGGTAGTCACACCTGTCTTCCCATTTCTCAAGCCTGACAGGGTTATCAGTAAGCACAAGTAGTGAAAAAATAAAGCAGAACAGTGATAGTGCCACCCAGTAAGCAGAATGAAATCCAGATGCTGTCAAAATTAAGAGAGGTTTGATTAATGCCACCATTAACTTTATTTTCACTGCTTTCCCAGCAGGGTCAAAAAAAAGCAGTTCAGGGCGAATAATGTGCTGACACTGAGGGGCATCTTTTAGCAAGGCACAATTTTAAAAAATGTCTAAGTCACTTGATGTGTTATCAAAAGATCACCTTATATCTATCAAAAAGCTTTAATTATAGGAGTCAAAAGTAGCCTTTACCTCAATGCCCATCTCCTACCAAGACTTCTTCAATATCAAATCTACTTTTGTCTCTTCTGTGACAGCTAAAATTTCAGTGATGTAATGCAGTGTATATATGAGATCTCTACGACATCTGTGGAAGTCAAATCCTATTTTCCAGACAGACACAGAATTCATGTGGCTTTTAACTCATTTTTAAGTAGATCCTGACCTAATATAAAAAATTGAGAACAGATGACCAATATTCCCAAAGAATCATAAACATTCAGAACATTCTAAAGAATAAATATCTTCAAGAAAAGTTGACCGAAAATCCTAAGTTGAGATCAAACAAGTGACTGTGTTTAAAATCACTTGGTTTGCATTCCATCCTTTAATCAATCTCTATGAATCTTGATATCATCTATACATTTCAAGCTTCTTCCTTAAATCTTCTCAACAGTTTTCAAAGCTATTTATTGTGGTGCTTTCAGAAAATCAATAAAAATGTCTTAGACTTTTGTGTGTAGTGAAAGAAAAGAAAAACAAAAAACTTAATTGGTCCAGCTGTGCCTTCTTGTTTATTTAAATAAAAAGAATAAGCTAATCTGTGTTGAATGTAGAATCCACTGAAATGTGACAAATTGATCTTACTTTATCTTTCTTGACAGCGATTTCATTTTTGTAAATTTACAGTAGTCGGAAAACTCTTTTATTTCCTTTTTGTGAAAATCAGTGATCCATAATTTCTTATAAGTATAATGAAGGTATCTGACATAACCTTAAACATTTTGTGTGTGCATGTGTGAGGAGGACCAGCCCTGAGCTAACATCCGTTGCTAATCTTCCTCTTTTTGCTGAGGAAGACTGGCCCTGGGCTAACATCCGTGCCCATCCTCCTCTACTTTATATGGGACGCCTCCACGGCGTGGATGACAGGCAGTGCGTCGGCGGGCGTCCGGGATCCAAACCCGCGAACACTGGGCTGCCAAGCACCAACTCAACCACTGCGCCACTGGGCCGGCCCTAACCTTAAATATTTGACATCTATATTTTAAGTAATTCAAATTACATATTTCAACCTAAAAGCTTATGTTTTGTATTCTGATGTTAAATAATTTTTTGAACTCTTTATCATTTGGCAAATTATCTGGTTTTTAAAAATAATTATTAGTTGTCACTGTTAAGAAATTTCCTTGACAAAATCTTGACAAGCAAGCAGATAGGCATTTTCAATTCAGGATCCTTCCGTAGGTTGAATGTGGGGGAAAATCTGTGAAGCGTCCGCTCCCCAGCTTCTCTCTTCTGTAGCCCAGTGGCTAACGCTCACATCCATATTGCTCTTTGCCAACAGAAGTGTCCACGGAAAGGAAAGCCTGTTCTGAGCTGAGGGCTGCCTGCCTTTGTGAAAGATGAGAAGACAAAGGCTAATACAGTGAAACTTCTTTAGAGCATTTTCCAGGGAACCGAACATTTTGAATGTTCTACGTGGGAAAACATGCGCTGGGAGAGCAGCACAATGACGCATTTCACTGTCCTTCCACTCGCCAGGCATTCCAGGGCACTCTGCATACGAGGCTAATCAACTGGCTTAAACAGGAGATGGTCCCAGGCTCAGGAAAGCTTTCCTCCCGCCCCCTTCGTGGTTACACAAAATGGTCAATTACTTCCGTCTGAAACAGAGGCCGGGTCTGTTCTCAAATACCACGCTCTGGAGGCGGTATAAGAATATCCGATGGCTACTTGAGCTAGTTCAGGTGGCTTAGAGAAGGGCAAAACGGTTCCTTTACAGACTACAAAAATCACTTTCACAAAGAACAAACGTCTCTGGGGGAAGGTAAGCACACCACCGTGGTTTCATCTTTGCTAAATGTTGGGAGTTGGAGGCATTTTAGTTTGCCTCTCTGTCTTTTTCTCTAAGTGCTATCCCATTACGTGCTAGCATATCATGGTTCTCAAGTTTGAAACCCTCTCTTCTGTACCTTTTAATTTATTTCAGATTGTACAGAACCTCAGAAAATTGAGGACAAAATCACAGAACACCAGATACCAAGGCAGGTCATAATGTGCTTTCAGCAACCTTACTGTAGACGTTTCCGGTTCCAGCCTAGTTATTTTTCCGCAGAGTTTGTTTAGTGGAGTATAGGAAATTCTGCTCACTGATTTCTTCAGTAATCCAGGAGCATCTTGGTATTTTTCAGATTACCAAGAATCTGTTGTAATGTGACTTCATGACATAATAGATAAAGAGATCAAGATAAATTGCTGATGGAGACTGTGTTTTCTAAGAAGGGGTGATAAGCAGTAGCAGATAAAAAATGTAATCAGTCAAGTAATGGAACAAGGCAGGAATGAGGAGAATGTTTTTCAATTTAAAATTGAATGTGAATTTTGCCCTTAACAAAATCAGAGAAAATGTAAAGAATCAGAGGGAATTTTAAAAATACACAATAAAGGAAGAAAAGGAGAGGAGTAAAGGATTTCAGACATAAATAAATGTATGTTTGTATGTAGGTAGGTAGGTAGGTAGGTATGTTTGGGGTTTTTCCTTTCCGCTTAGGATTAAGTAACTTTTTAGAATAAATTTATTTAGGAATTGATATTTAGTTTGTCAATAATGACAACCTACTTTTTACAGCTCTTTAAAAAATAACTTTAAAAAATGCACAAGAATAGATGTTTGTTTTAGAAAAACAGGAATAATACTTTTAACTTTTCTAAATGCTAGGTTCCAGAATACTAGTGGTCTAACAGAACTGATAGAGGCATGGTCACTAAAAATGGAATGCTCCAAAAGGCCTCAGAGCATACAGGAATGAAAGAATGAGACAACCAGATATCAGAGTCTGGTTAACTTCCAACTTTCTATCCACCAACCCACCCCTCCCATGCCTACCATCCCTTCTCCCCCAACCTCTTTAGGGATGAGTCTATCTCCGAGCACTTGACTGATGGTGCAAGGTTAGTTTTGATGTTTAAGAGGCTGAGGCAGCTGTATAAACAATTGAAAGTTCAATAGTCAATATCCCTGCTCTTAAAATACCCCCAGCCACACTACCACTGAGGATTTCTCATTGGCTACTTGTGACTAACAGTCTCTAAATGGCCCCCAATGATCCCTACCTCCTGGTAGTCATGCCCTTGTGTAATGCTCTACCCTTCATTGTGGGCTGGGTTTAGTGACACATTTCTAGCAAATAGAATGCAACAGAGGTGAGGGGATGTCACTTACAAGATTAGGTTACAAAACGGCTGTGGCTTCTGTCTGGGGTGCTCTCTTTCTCTTGCTCTGTCTGAAGGAAGACAGCTGCCATGTTGTGAGCTGCCCTACGGAGAGGCACGCCACTCAGCCGAACAGCCTGCCAACAACCCCGTGAGTGAGCTTGGAATCAGATCCTCCCCCACTGAGTCTTCACATAAGACTTCAGCTCCAGCTGACACCTGGACTACAACCTCAGAGGGACCCTGAGCCAGAGGCACCAGGCTAAGCAGCACCCAGATTCCTGACAGCAACTGTGAGATAATAAGTGTTGGTTCTTTTAAGCCACTAAGTTTTAAGGTAATTTGTTATGTAGCAACAGATAACTAACACGTCTTTTTTGTCCAGTTCTGGCCGTCCATCTTCTTCAGTCCACATTCTCATTTCTTACTTTGTGCCCTTTCTCTCTCATTGCCATTCCCCATGCCCACAGTCCTTTTACTTCTTTGTGGGACAGTTTAAAACTCTCTCTGCCTCACAGGGTCCTTTAGGCCAATGCCCTCAGGGCTTCTCCTTCTTCACCTTAAATGTCCTAAAAATAATAAAGTAAGTTTTCAACCTAAGAGAAACTCTAGCGCTAGCTGCTTTAAGAACAGTTTTCAGTTTATATTAAGAAACTGTGAGTCATCCAAAATAAATAATGGATCTATGATTTCATCAATTTAAAAATACTCTAGTTTTGGTATGTTTTATAAAGTTGAGATTAAAACCCCTGATGATTAAATAATCAATTCCCTGATTATTTTAAACTTTTCATAGTAATAAAACAAATTATTTTCAAATGTCTTTGGTACCGTCTGATTTGGATTATTGCTACATGTTAATGTGAGATGTCTGTACCTGAAATCCTCAAGTTTTTCAGCCTTCTTCTGGGCTCTGCTGTTACTTCAATACTCTAAATAAAATGCCTGTGCCAACCATTGCCCTCAGATTGTAGAAATTCCTCTCTCTTTCAAGATTTCCAAGGGTACCCTGAAGGCCTACGTTCCCATTTGTCACCTTTCTCTCTGGAATTACTCCACTTTTTTCAACTCCCCCCAGATGCCACTAACACAAGACTGCTGAATGTAATTACAGCAAAGCACAAGATAACAAGCAACTTAAAATTAAAATTAGATGTTTACTGGGATTAGACTTCTCCAGTTTCTTGGATAACCACAGCATAGGGAGGTCTTCAGACTGTCCTCCTCAGGGCCCTCTGTGCCCCTCCCTCTCTGGTCTCCCGTTCTGCCAAACCCTTTTCTTCCATCTTGTCCAAGAGACCCCCCCAGATCCATTCCCCACCACAACCTTAATTTTCCTTGATATGGGGCATTTTAACTTGGTTTTGTTTAAACTTCTTCCATCTAGGTAGTATGGTTGTGGGGAGTGGGGGGAAGGAGTCTCAACTTCTGCTAGCGAGGAGGTCCCAGACCCATTCGTCTGTTGTGTTCTAGATGTTGTCATCCTCCTCAGATTGTTCCAAGCCACTTGAAATACCATCTTTAAAGTGTCATGTTAAGTTTAAATTAAAAGATTAAGTTAAAAATTCTAATAAAATATACAAGAAGAAAAGTTATTTTCCCGTTGAAATCCTGCTGAATTTGCTAAAAAAATGAAAATTTTCGAGGAAGCAGAGTTTTTTCTTAAGATTGGCCAAATACCCCACTATAAACCAGTGTTTCAAGTAAAAGGTAACAGCTGTTTTTATGAAAGTTTGTAATTATAAGACCCTCTTTGAGGATCGGTTTCCATGTATTGACATCCTAATTCTATGGCATGGCAAATGACTGGCAAATATTAAGAAGCTATCTCTTCTCTTTCAGTATCAAGGGTCTGACACTGAAACAAATCCTGAATCGGAGAACTGCTGTAAATTATGCTCAGTCTCAGGAAAGGTAGATAAAAGTAAGATACTGAGCTTCAGATTTTGATTCTGAGGAACTTTAGAACAACTTGTGGAAGAATACATACCATTCTAGATGACATTTAATTGCTTTTTTCCCCCAATAAGCATAAATATTTATATTCCATTATGAAAATACATTTCCTTAGAAAGGTAAGAAGTGTTGGTTCCTGACTGTGCACTGGGGAAAACTTCCGTCTCTGCTTCCCTCCTGGGAGCTAGATGCATCCAGTGTTTTCAAAGGGAGCTGAGAGTTTCTAGGGAAAATAACTTGAAGTATGTCTGGTGAGCTGGATGAGGGATAGGAAAAAGGGAGTTGGGTGGAGGGAGGGTGCTGATGGAAGAAATTTTCCACAGGTAGATTTTTCCAGGCAGGAGAAAGAACTCTTCAGGAGCAAAGGTTAAGTATAGCATGGTGCATTGGATTCAGTTAAAGACCTAAAGTTGGATTAGAGGAGTTTCCAAATCAAAAGTACCTACCCTGACCCCACCAGTCAGTAGTATGCTGTTTAAATCATCGAAAGACCTGTCGTCCAAAATTGCGTTGCCCTTTGTGGCCCAAGAAAATCTGTTGGTGGCTCCCTAAGAGATCATCTCACAGAGAAAGAGACTTGTCTCCTTTCCCGTGGCATCAAGGAGTCTGTGTCAGAATGGCGTTGCAGAGAATGGAATGGTAGCCAGTAGCCCAGACAGTTGGGTTAGCTGGGGAACAGAGATTAGCAATATTGCAAGTTGGCCAGTGGCCACTGTGGAGAGGCACTCCACCAGCTTGAGCAAAACATGTTTGAGCAACAGCCAAATCAGAATTTGAAGAGCAGCAGCCTATTGGAGAACACAGAAGGAAGTATGGGCATTTGGGGACCTCCAGAGATTCATGCTGGTGGAGGGAGAAGAGGAGAAATTTGGAAGGGGATTGATTTTCTGTGATTACAAAGGTGGGAGGGGCATTAAGATAGGAAAATTTAGGATTGAATGTTACCATCACCCCATTTGCATTGACAGGCTGGTAAATTGTAATAACACACAGAGAAAATAGTTTCTACCTATGATCACTTTTTAATATGGGAGAATTTCACTCATATTAAAAGTACCATTTTGACAAATATGATTGTTGAAGATCAAACTTAGATTTTAATTATAATGACTCAGAAATAATTAGCCAGATTTGGGAATCCACATTCTCTGTCATGGATGTACAATAAGACAAAACTTTGACACTAAACTCTCTAGAATACACTGCCCTCATCAATAAATCAGGGATAACAATTCTGTGTCATAACATCATTGTGCAGATAATAGGAAAACTTTGGGGAAAGTGTTTAGCTCAGTGTCAGGCACATAGTGTCCAATTATATTTGTTTGTTGCTCGATGAAGAAGGTTTCACCAGAAAATTAGACGGGTGGCAGAGAAAGGCCACATACAACATTAGAACAAACTCCAAGGGTTTTTGATATCCACAGCACCACGCATGAGGAAAAGAGAGGGCAGATTCTTTTATATGGTAGGGTAGGGAGAAAGGCACCCTGAACTGAGGACCAGGAGGGTGGGTTTTTATCCTGGCTCTGCTTCCAGTGTCCCTGTGCCTCTGTTTAAGTGCTGAGCTAACCTCTCCCAGTATCACATTGCTCAAGGGAAAAATGAGGGGCTCAGTCTCAGTAATAGCTAAGGTCCCTTTTAACAATAACAATTCACACATTTGTAAGATATGATCGTTTGTGTGGCTAAAACACTTGCTTTAATTATTTATTGTGTCTTAATGTATAGGGTAGCAATTAGGGGATGGCAATTATAATGTTTTGTGGTTTTAATTTTTTGAACTGTGTTTTTATAGAAAAAGCATCAGTGTGCTATAATCCCCAATTAAATCAACGACAACTGCTGGAAATTGGTTTGACTGGATGCACAGGGAATAACACCCTCTGATCCTGGTGCCAACTTACCCAAATTCTAGCTAAATGAGTGGGAGGGAGAATATAGACCCTTATGTTAGCTGGTCTTGCAAATCCAAATATAAAAAGTAAGATTCTGATAGTCACACTTTAAATTTGTATTAGTCATGTGTATTTTCTAAGGGAAGAATAGGAAGTGGCCTGGATGAAGGCGGGGGTTGCCGAGACTAACATACAGTGAACATTTACTGAGTACATGCGATGTGTCAGGTACTGTGACAAGCATTTTACACACGTTACCACCTTAGTCTTTAGATAGGCACGAGAATTCTCATTGTACAGAAAATCACCTTGCCAGTGTTACTCAGAAGAGTCATTGGGATTTGAAGCCAAGTCTGTGACTCCTTTCCGTGTATTTTCCAGATTGTTGCCTGAAAACAGGGATATAGGGAAACGACATAAAAATATTTGGTGCTTAAAGGTTAAAGAAAAGATTTACTGCGACAGCAGTGGCAAAGTTCCCCAGTTTGAATATTGTGCTTAGTAATAGATTATTTGAACATTATTATGTAATTTTAGCAAATTCTGACCTATATTTACCAGGAGATATATACTGCTATGTTATAAGAGTTTCTGGTTTGTATCATTTTTATGCCATTAAAATATATAACTTGATGCTTTCCCAAACGTTAGAACAAGATATTTTGCAGGGCCACTGCACCGGCCTTCACAGCTGTACTATTGAGGTGGTTATCAACGCTGAGGTAGCTGTTAAATTAGCGAAGCAAGACAATAGCCAAAATTTCATTTGTGCGAAGCAGCAAGCCCTGAGTTTCATCAGAGGAGGCTGCTATTGATTCATAAACAATAGGGATTTTTCTCTAATAGAAATGCATCTGGTGGCCACGGGAGAGCATCTTTAATCCCCTATAATGAGTTCAATAGCTGTCACAACATTTTATGACAATTTGGGCTTAATTTTAACTGCTCTATTAGCCTGTTGTGTAGCATAGACAAATCCACACCTTGTTAATACAATCACTTTATTTATTGGCCTTGGTTTTCTTTCTTTCTTTTTTTCTGTTTTATTTTGTGGTACTACTACTCACCCATCACCCAAGCTGGAAAACTGGGGTCATCCTGACTCCTTACAACCTCTACTCAACACGTTTCCCATATGTGTCTCTTCTCCATTCCTGTCATCTCTGCTTAGTTCAGGTCCTCATCTTCACTTCCTGGACCACTTCCACAGCTGCCTGCTGGGGCCCCCTGTCTCCAGACTTGTCTCCTCAAGCCTGTTCTCCACACAGTCAAGCATCTTCTATTTAAATCCAAGACTGACCACTCTCTGCCTGTTTAAACCCTTCGAGGGTCCTCACTGCCTGCAGAATGAAGCCCAGGCTCCCAGCGTGGCTTGCAGAGTCTCTCCAGCCTCATGTCCCATCTCACTGTCTTAGCCCTGACCTCCAGCAATGCTGAACTTCTCGTATTTTTGCTATGCACAGTTCTGTTGGCTGTTTCTCCCTTCTGAGCCTGTTGCTCAAGTTGTCCCCTTTGTCCAAAATGCCCTCTCTGCCCATTCCATCCTCCAGCCCCCCCATTCCTTGCCTACATTCTTGTCATTCTTTGAGACACAGTTCAGATGTCACTTCCTCCAGGAAACCCTGCCTTGCCACATAACCCTCCGTCCCAGGCCACGGCATGTGATCCTCCTCTCTGTTGCCACGTCTCTGGAAACAAATTAGGTATTTATTAAATATATTACTGTAACCGTCGTTGCCCTTACTACGTTTTACTGTCACTCTGTTGATGTGTCTGTTGTCCTTCTTTAGAATGTTTGCTCGTTCTTTTAAAAGTAGGATAAAAAAAGGTCAATGGCCTGATAGTAATATACACAAGAGATACATGACCCCAGAAGGGTCATAGAAAATAATGCAAATGGCCCTTAAACATTCAAAAAGATGTTCAATCTTATTACTAATAAGAGAAATCCAAATTACTATGTTATCATTTCATACCTCATAAATTCAAAAGTTTGACAACACGCTCTGTGCGTGAGGCTGTATGGAAATAGGCATTCTCAGACATTGCAGGTTGGAATACAAAATGGTACAACCATTATGGGGGGAAACTTTGCAGAATCAAGCAAATTTATATATGCTTTTATCCTTTGGTCCAGGAATTGCACTTCTAAGAATCTATCCCAAAGAAATGCTGCAAAATATGTGAGAAGATGTAGGCAGAAAACTCTACTTTGTAGCACTTTTTATAATAGCAAAATATTGGAACAGCCCATCTGACCATTAATAGAGGACTGGTTGAATAGATTATGGTAAATCCATACAATAGAGTATTTTGAAGCTGTACAAAAAATGAGAAATATCTTTATATAATGCCATGGAATGATTACCAGATGTGTTAAGTGAAAAAAGTGAGGTGGAAAAACATGTGTTCAGTTTGCTACTGTTTTTCTGAGAAAGGGGAGGATATGATTATAAATATTTGTTTACATATAGTTTTTACAAGTTTTTCTGTAAGGAAAAGGAAGTAACAAGATGGAGATGACAGAGATAAAATCTAAATAGTCTCTAAATATCCCTTATTTTAAGGATTTTACTTTGGAACCATGTAGCTATTTTACTTAATTATGAAATAATTTTTAAAATCCCTAAAAAAATGAAACAACAGCCAGCCATGTGGTGTAGTGGTTAAGTTCCATGTGGTCTGCTACAGTGGCCCCGGGTTCGTATCCTGGGCACAGATCTATATCACTTGTCAAGCCACGTTGTGGCAGTGACTCACATAAAAGATAGAGGAAGATTGGCACAGATGTTAGCTCAGGGCTAATCTTCCTCAAGCGAAAAAAGAGGAAGATTGCCAATCTTCCTCTTATTTGGCTTGAGGAAGATTAGCCACAGATGTTAGCTCGTGGTGAATCTTCCTCACCAAAAAAAAAAAAAAAAGAAACAAATGAACCTAAATATGTTTTGAGTTGGTGGAATAATCTCCTAGAGAAGAACTAATTCTGATTTTTCTCCTCTATTTTCCCTTCCCTCCAGCTTTTGCCATCAGAATTGTTGACCTTGAGCTCACAATAGCTTGTACAGCTTGCAACAGTCTCTAAGGCAAAGCAGAAGCCTGCATTTCCTATGATGGGTTAATGGGAGGTCCTCAGCCAAAAGCCAAGATCTCCTTTATTTTCTGCTTATTTTACTAAAGAATTACTTTTCCTCATTCAGGTTCCTCCTTCCTTTCACTTCTCAGCATCGTGAAAACCACAAGTGACATACCCAATGGGCAGGTTCCTATCTTCCACTAGGAGGTTTCAAACTTGGATGACTTGGGAAATAGTGGTTCTGAGGACACAAATAGGGAATTTTCAGAGAGAAGCTTTCAGTGAGGGATAGAGAGCCCTTGACTATACTGACAAGAACTAGGTAACCTCAGCAAGAGTAGAAAAGCTTCTGAGACTACAGAGGCCAATATGGAGGTAAAGAAGATATGGAGGTAAAGAAGAGTGCAGTGCTGGTCAGGGTCAAAGAAAATGACTAAAGACTGACTCTAGTTGCCCACCCTGGGGAAATATAATCAGTTTCTTGTTGGAAGTGTTGAGTGGTTAAAATGAGAAGTGTTCCTGTATAATACATTTGTGCATATACATCTATGCTGCCTAGTTGTCACAGGTCAGGTTCTCTGCTGGGGGGCAAGGTGGTTATTTGGGATCTACACCTGTGAAAGGAAAGAGGCAGAAGCAGGATTCGGCAGAGGAGGAAGTTGAACTGTGATGAAGGCTCAATAAAGCCTCAGCCCACGAGGTGAAAAATTGTCCTGTGGCAGGCAGAAATGACTGGCATTTATACCCTCACCCCACTTAGTCATCTGACACAGGCTGCCCCAGAAAGGGCTGGACCTCAGACAGAAGAGGCAGCTCTCTGCAGCTAAAGGGGACCCTGAAGGAGCTGACAGCTGGAAGCTGTCTCCTGACAACATTTCCTGCAGCTGAGATACAAGCCCTTCCTTGAAGGGGGACCTGGGTGGCACATCTCTCTGCCTACCATACTAGCAAACCTCTCCATGGTTAATAGCAAGTGTTTTTATTTTAATTTTTCTCAACAAACAAAAGGTATCACATTTTCAGTAAAGAACCCCGTATATTTAGTGTTGAATTTGAAATTACTATTATAATTTATATTCCATGGATTATCAGGTAGTCAATATTATATTTCTGGGCAGGCTGGAATTAGCTATTTATTCATCCCACAAACATTTATTAAATATCTATTGCATGGCAGTCTCTGGACATTGAAATATGAATAAAGATGCTTTGCCCATGAACTCCTGGGAGTTAGATTCCAGTGGAGAGGCAGACAAAACAGACAAAGCAAAGCGGTAAGAGTTAAAAAAATAGGTATAAACAAGACACTGTAGAAGTTAAAGGGGCATGAAGGAGAAAATACTTAGCTTCGTCTCCAGGAATCCTCCTGGAAGAGGAGATGTGGCCTCTGGCTGTCAGGGAACAAGAAATATTTGCATAGGAACATTATAGAAAGAGAAAATTGTGTGTGTAAAGGCTCAGAAGAATGAAAGAGCATTGCACATTATGGGAACTATAAATAGACTGATTGATAAGGCCAAGTCACAGATTGTAAGTATTGATATATGGGACTGGGGAAAAAATATATATATATATTTACCTTATTCATTTATTAATATATTTTTAATTGTACTTTATTTAGCCAACGTTTCTCAAATGCATTCAACAGTGCTTTTGGTTTTTGTTTGTTTTTTTCAATAACACCCCTCTGCAGAACATTCTTTGGGAAATCTGTGACATAAGCCTGTTTGAGACCTAGTACCTGAATGGGTCTGTTCTATAAGAGATAAGAGACAGTCAAGAAAGAGAGATTATTGGATGCCGTTCCTGGGAATGCTACAGCTGTATCTGTCTCTTCTTGGAGGGAGACTGGAACACTGAACTCTGTTAGAAGGAACACTCCATCTCCGTCATAAAGAGTCCTTAGCAACCACCTACCTAGTTCAGGGAGAGGAAGACTGAACAGACAGGGAGGGTAGAGACTAGAGTCTTTGAGTCTTTCTGGTGCGGATAAACTGGTCTGAGGAAGCTGAGGAAGAAAATCCAGTGGCACAGTTAAGACCTTAGCCATGGCTTCTGTATCCTATCGAGAGCCAATATCTACCACAGTGGGAAAACGGATGATTGTTACAGGTAAAGAGTTTTTGTGTGTTTTCACAAGGAGATCTAAACTATCTTTATCCCTCACCTATGTGATGCTCACATATGATACTCACAGAATGGATATGAGAATGAAATAATCATGTGTGTTTATCTTCTACCACACTGCTACTCTGCTCATGCTCACTCTGGGCATCAACACCGTGTTGCCATAAAGAGATCTGTGGCATCTCAGTTCTCACTACAGCTGAGCTAACGTTCACAAAGGAACATTTTTATATCATAAAGTTTGTGTTTTGTGTAAGGGGAACTACTTTGATGTTAATAAAAAGTACACTTTTGATCAAATTTTAATTGTTACTGTATTAAGCTGCTTGTATTTTTATAAACTTGACATATCTGGTTGATAAAAATTTGAGCAAGATGTGGATTAAACTTAGTACAATTGTTGGCTTGCATTTTGTTCCTTCAACTTGCTTTAAATGATTTGGGTAGTATGTGTGTGTGGAATTACAATAAAATGTAATTAAATAGAATATGACTACTTGTAATAAGTCTATAAGAAATAAACTAAATTTCATCTTATTTCCTTTATATTTTTAAATCATGAGCAAATTTTACAAGCATATGCCCTTAATTACCTGTAGTTTCACTCAAATTATGAGAAACCCAACTTCAACTATTTGCCATCCATTTACTTGATTGTTTAATTCCAGTATACACATATACAAGTATCAGAATTGTTAACCTGTACGCCATGGGAAAAAACTTTATCAAGCAGAGTACAGTGCTTCCTTGCAGCTCCTTTGGCCTTTAGACTTACAGACTCATTTCCAAAGTAACTTAGGTCAGCACCTTTTCCTCCCACCCCCTTCAGTGAGGTCGTTGCATACATTTGTAATGTAGTTAAATTCTCTTGTCACAGTCTGAATTCCTTCCTGGAATCCCCCAACCTCCTAAATGTTGTTTTTAAATTTTGCATACATCAAGCTTTGCTCTTTGTGCTGTAAAGCCTATAGGTTTTAACAAATTCATAAGGCCATGTATCCACCATTGTAGTATCATGCAGAATAGTTTCACCACTCTAAATATCCCTTGTGCTCCACCTAGTCGTTTCCCCCTTTTCTCTCTGGGAGCTCCTAGCAACCGCCGATCTTTTCACTATCTCTGTAGTTTTGCCTTTTCCAGGATGTCATAGAGCTGGAATCATACAGTATGTAGCCTTTTCAGATTGGTTTCTTTCACTTGCCAATTTGCGTGAAGTTTCCTCCATATCTTTTTGTGGCTTGATAGCTCATTTCTTTTTATCACTGAATAATTTTCCATCGTGTGGATGTACCACAATTTTTCTATTTACCTATGGAAGGACATGATGGTTGCTTGCAGTTTTTGGCAATTCTGAAAAAAGCTTCTATAAATATTTGTGTGCTGGCTTTTGCATGAATGTGTTTTGAAATCAATTTGGTAAATACTTAGGAAAGTGATTGTTGGATCGTATGGTAAGACTATGTTTAGTTTTGTAAGAAACTACCAAACTGTCTTCCAAAGAGCTGTACAATTTTTGCATTTCCACCAGCAATGAGTAAAAGTTTCTGTTGCTTGCATCCTTGTCAGCATTTGGCATTGTCTGTTTTTTTATTCTTAGCCATTCTAATATGTATGTAATTGCATCTCATTGGTTTTTAATTCACAATTTCCTAATCACCAATGTTCATATACTTATTTGCCACCTACATGTCTTCTTTGATGAGATGTCTGTTCACAATGTTTGCCTGTTTTATAATTGGGTTTTTTGTTTTCTTATTGTTGAGTTTTAAGAGTTCTACATATATTTTGGATACAAGTCCTTTATCAGATAAGTATTTTGCAAATATTTTATCCCAGTCTGTGACTTGTCTTTTCATTCTAACACGGTCTTTCATAGAGCAGATGTTTTTAGTTTTAATAAAGTGCAACTAATCAATTTTTTCTTTCATGGATTGTGCTTTTGATGTATCTAAAACCTCATCACCAAACCCAAGGTCACCTAGATTTTTCTCCTATATTTTCTTCTAGAAGTTTTACACTCTTGTGCTTTTATTTAGGTCTATGATCATTTTGAGGTGATTTTTGTGTCTCTCAAACTTTTCATTTCTATCAGCCAAGAAACTTCCTCTTTGCCTAAAGCCAGTTTGGCTTGGGTTTTCTGTCACTTGCAACTGTGTTTCTTCATTGATACTTAAAATTTCTTCTAATTTATGTCAGTGTGTGCTTAGTTTCATGTATTTACATAGTTCAAACTCTTGTCACCTTTGATAGACTTATGGTCTCTTATTATACTGATATGTAATAATTAACTTCACATTCTCCTGTATTTTATATTTAATTTCCAAATTTTTGCTGTTATAATAAAGATACATGAATAATTTTGCGTGAATTATTTTCTCTTTCTGTTATTTTTCTTGTGATATATTTACAAAGAGTGGAATTAGTAGGTGAAGATACAGATTGTTAATGCCACGAACTTTGGAGGATTGCATGAAATACCAGGAACAATGTATTCATATTTAAAGCCTGCAAATATTTTTTTAAATGACTTTTATTTATTTTTAATAATTTGAGATATAAATCTTTTTTTAAATGTAACTTTAAAAAATTTCATTATGAATAGTTTTAAACATATGCCAATAAACTCCCACTTACCTGTCACCCATATTCAACAATTATCAAAATTTTTCCATGTTTGGGCCGCCTGGTGGCGCAGCGGTTTAGTCCGCGCTTGGCAGCCCTGGGTTCGCGAGTTCGGATCCAGGGTGCCCGCCGACACACTGCCTGTCAGCCATGCTGTTGCGGCGTCCCATATAAAGTGGAGGAAGATGGGCACGGATGTTAGCCCAGGGCCAGTCTTCCTCAGCAAAAAGGGGGAGGATTGGCAACGGATGTTAGCTCAGGGCTGGTCTTCCCCACAAAAAAAAAAAAATTTTTTTCCATGTTTGATTCACATATCTTTTTTCCTTTTCTTTTGCTGAAATATTTTAAAGTGAACCCCAGATATTATATTATCTCATCCCTATGTATTTCATTATGAATCTCTAAAAAATATGAACATTTTCTTATATAACCACATTACCATTATCACACCTAACAAAATTAACAATTATCCTTTGCAACATGTAATAACTAGTCCATCATAAAATTTCCCTGATTGTCTCTAAAATGTATTTTTATGGTTGATTGTGAGAATAAAGACCCAGACGAGGTCCACACATTGCATGTGGTTGTATTGACTCTTTTAGTATCTTTTAAGCTGGTAAAACCTTCCTTCTTTTTTTCTTGCCATTTACTTGTTGCAGAAATTGGGTCAGTTATCCAGTAGAAAAGGCCAGTGTCCTGGGTTTGTCTATTGCTTCCTTGTCAGGTCATTTAACTTGTTCCTCTACCCTGTGTGTTTTCTGTGGATTGAATTGGCCTCTAGGGGCTTGATTACAGTCAGAGTCAACTCTTTAGGAAAGCTCCTGTCTTGGATGCAGCTGTGGTCAACACACAACACTCTAACTTTTAAGCAGTTCAAACACAACAATTTCAATTCCTATAAAGCCCATTACTTACTACCTTTCTAATTTATTGAGCCCATGTTCTCATAAAAATGTTGGCCTAAGTGGTTATGTACCCTGGTTAGGCAAACAAAAAATTGATTCAATCCATACTGTACATCAAATATTGTATAGTTGCAATAAAAACACAGAAAATATCTTGTCACTATTAATAATTAATGTAAAAACAATGAAATATCACGAAAACCATTTTTAAAAATTATCTCAGGGGACCAGCCCCATGGTGTAGTGGTTAAGTGCGCTCTGCTTTGGCAGCTGAGGTTTGTGGGTTCAGATCCCAGGTGTGGACCTACACCACTTGTCAGCCATGCTGTGGCAGCAACTCATGTATAAAGTGGAGGAAGATTGGCAACAGATGTTAGCTCAGGGTTAATATTCCTCAGGAAAAAAAAAATTATCTTGAATGTTCATCTGCAAAGAAAAACTAATCAGATTATAGGAGGATAAGAAAAATAGCTGAGAAATTTTGTGGCAATTTTGAGGATGATTTTGGAGCACTTTTTAAGAGTTTTATAGGATTTTTATTGATGTCTAATTTAATTTTAAAATCAAATTTTCCTTTCTTTTGCTGTAAGTGTAACACTCCTCTTACACCCATCATTGATAAGCTATAGTTGTTTTTCATTTCTTTAATTTCTAGTGCGACTCCATTATTCTATGAGATGATTCAAGGTGTGTATTTACTTAGTGTATCTTGACTACTTAACTAATCTGATCACTCATCAAGTTTTATTTGCCTATCAAATTTTAATATATTTCCTTTTAAAATATATTTTTGAAACTAAATTTTTATCTTATCAATTTGAAATCCAATTTAACAAGTATAAATTGAATCCCCATTGAATACTAAAAACCTGGCCACGAGCTTTGGAGGATACAAAAGTGAACATGCACAAGATGTTCTCTTTCTTCTAGAAGCTTATAATCTATTGTTCTGGTTAGAACATTATAGGTTATCCTGTTATCCTATTTGTTTAATCTAAATATCCATCACAGCATACTGTGTCATTGAAAGAAACACAAATCCAATTCCAAAGGCCTTGAGAAATAATGTAAAAGAAGTGGAAAAGGAGGAAAATTACTTCACATGGCACTCCACAAAATTCAACCATATGTTTTGTTTTGGTTTGTTTTTCTACTCACTTTTCTTTTGAATATGGTAATTAGAGCATAAATTACCTCCTACATTACAGATGGACCTTAGAATTTATTTAGTTTGCAATTAATAGAGGGATAGAGATTCTTTCTGAAAAAACTGTCAGTAAGTCCAACTTTTTAAAAAGTTGATATGTAACATTACTCTATCAAGTACATTAATCTAGTGTTCAGCTTGATAACATTTTACCAAGAGAACACACCTATGCATCTACTTTTTAGATCAAGACAGTGAACATTTTCATTACCCTAAAAAGTCCCTTTAGGCCCTTTCCCAGTCAATCACCCCAAAGTCAAACACTGTTTTGATTTCTATAATCCATGTTTTGACAACTGTGAATCTAAACTGAAAGGGTAAATTATCGTCTGTATTTTTAAAACATTTTATTTGCTGGCTTATTCTTCCATGTAAGTTTTACTATCAATTTGCCACATTTTATTACATGGTGAGGAGATTTTATAGATAATTTTTTTCATGTTACAAAGATCTTACTATGAAAACTAATATCATAAGCAAAATTATGAAGAGAGTTTAAAAGTATTTAGAGCATGGCTATGTATTTTTAAAACGTCTGTTTACATACAAATAATATAGTTTGTTTACCCAGTTCCAGATTCTGTTCTAAAATTACAAAATTACATTTAAAAACTTACATTTTTTATTCATATTTTTTCAAGAATTCCCACTCGGTCCAAATTAAAGAGATTTATGGAATAATTCACATGGGATGTTAAGTTTCCAAGGCAGCAGACAAGATAATCTAATTTACCTATCACTTTTCAGATGGGAATACTGAAGTTCAGAGAGGTCAGAGACTCCCTCAAGGTCACACAGCCTTGATTAGAAGGACGAAGGCCTCCGCCTGCCCCTCGTTTTATGATGCATGTATGTGCATTATATCCAGATTACTGACTAAATAAAAATATTAATATAATTAGTCAGCCATTATATATCTACTAGAAAAATCTGCTCTTGTAAACCAGGAATATTGCAGAGTTCCACCTTATAAAGGAGAAATCACAACATGAGATTTCTGTTAGAAATAAATTAGAATTGGAAATACTCTCTAGGAAACGGCCAAAACCAATATGATGAATGAAACCATAAGTGGTAGGAGAAATACATAAATGTGTGTGTAATTTTGAAAAGCACTGCTCCATTAGCCTGGGTTTCAGACCCATTTATTCATCTCGTTTTTGCCCTGTGAAACTGTCACACTAATAGTGATGTCTCAAATTCAATTATTTTACAAATGGAAAATGACTTCACACTGAACTGCCAGTGGTTTCCTATTTGAAGAAAGAATAAAATAGTCCTGCTGCAAATTCAGCTTAAGTCCCAGCACTATAATTCATAAAGCAAATATTTCAGATTTTTAAAAACTAAGTCATGACGAAAGCTTACAGATTTTAATCTTCCTGATACATGTGGTTGGTTAGTCTGTATTTTATTCTGTAGCCCTAGAATGTGACTTGCCTGAATCAAAACTTATCTACAAGTGACAGCAGTTCCAAATCAACCCTACCTTAAATTGCTGGTCACCTAAATCATCACCAATGTGATCTGCAGGAAAAAAATATTAGTTGCTGCCATCACTTTGAAAAGCATCTAAAGAGGACTTCAAAGGGCAAGCTTTGTTTCATACTCTAGTTTTTCTGTTTTTGTTTTTTTTAGAATGATAAACACCTTTATTACATGAACTAAAATGGGGGGCGGGGGGAGAAAGGTTTATGTGCCTTTCTGGGTCTTGATTAATTTTCCAAAGTTGTTACCTTATAGGTTACATTAATATCTCTTCTTTAAAGCAGGCAGAAATGCTCAGGATTAAGCAAAAATAGTTTTCTGTTGTTGAAACAGTGTTTGAAAAAATTAATTCTTTTGTCAAAGATTAGTTGATTTACTGTGTTATTGTGTGCTAGGCTCTGTGCAACCTTTAAGAAAATAGAGATAAGTGTGAAGATCCTGCTTCAAGAAGCAAGGACTGTAAACTTAGACATCAGTCTTGGCTTTTCCTGTTAACCTTTCTGACCTCAGTTTTCTCATCTGTAATTTGGGAATAATATTACCTATTTCATAAGGTTTTCTATGATGATTTAATGAAATGAAAGTGCCTGCTTATAATATGAATTCAATAACGTTTTTGTATTTTTTTTTTTCCCTTAAGGACCTGTACTGTTTTTTTCTTGAGAAGCTGATTATCTGGAGGAGGGAGGTGCTGGGAGAGGACACAAAAATCATCCTAAAATCCTATTTTTTCATAATAAGTCAACCAAGTATACTTTATTTCCCAAAGTCTGAAGCCATAAGCAGGTTTTTAAAGGGTACAGAGAGAAATAACCTAAGATTATCTAAACCAGTGGTTTTTAAATTTTAATGTACATATTAATCACCTGGGGAGTCTTGTTAAAATGCAGGTTCTGGTTCCAAAGGTTGTTGGGGTGTGCCTGAGAGTTTGCCTTTCTATGAAGCTCCCAGGTGATGCCCATATTGCAGGTCCAGGGACCATGCTTTGAGTAGCAAGGGTCTAAATTCTTCTGGCTCCATCATCTACTTACTATTATGACCTTGAACGAGATATTTACCTCTGTGTACCTCAGTTATACCTTCTGTAAAATTGCAATAATAGTATCTACTTCATAGGGGTGCTGGGAGTTTTAAGTGAGTTGATGCATGCAGAATACTCAGAACTGTGCCTGGCATGTGGTAGGCTCCATAGATGCTTTAACTATTGTCATCTGACATAGATCACTAGCAACCAGAAGATGAAGTTATTTGTGATGCTAATAATTAGAGCGCCCCCACACACTATATATATATATATATATACTATATATATATATACACACACATACACACACACACACATATATACATACATATACACACACACATATATATAATTTTTTTTGGTGAGGAAGAGTGGCCCTGAGCTAACATCTGTTGCCAATTTTCCTCTTTTTGCTGAGGAAGATTTGCCCTGAGCTAACATCTGTGCCAATCTTCCTCTATTTTGTATGTGGGACACCACCACAGCTTGCCTTGATGAAAGGTGCCAAGGATCTGAACCCGAGAACCCTGGCCTGCAGAAGTGGAGCCCACAAACTTCACTACACCACTGGGCCAGCCCCTGCAAAATACTTTTTTTAACTTGATAACTATTAGGCTTTTGGATTTTCCTATACCAAACCTGATCTAAATGATGCTAGAGAAAACAGTTCCATTGAAAAGATGTAATGGTAGAATGGCAGATTTTGAAATACTACCTGTAAACCTCATTAATTTACACAGTCTTGGTTGATGAAAACAATACGGCATTCTATAGTCAGGAAGAATAGAAAGATCTCAGCTCTGGGTGGGAAGTCTTTCACTACAGGCACCATCTTTGTCTGTTCACTTCGAGTCCTTTTCCCGTTCCTTTCCTCCCTCTCCCTCAAGAGGAGAGAGAGCACATGCTAAACTCCAGCAAAGAGCACTTGACCTTTGACACCTGCTGCGTATGATCCTAGTCAATTTCATTCACAGCATGTGGTAAAGGATAACATGCCTCACTGTCTTGCTAACCCCAGTTGCCAGCAATTATCTCAGAAAAGGTAAAACCTTTCACAGCACCTATTAAAAGGCCCCTTTGACTACAGCTATCATCTTTTAGAAAAATACACTCCAGGGAAAAGTCTGAGACAGAAGATTATCTGTACCTTTAAGAATAACAGCACTGAAAGAGACCTCAAATCATTTATTTGGGGCAGCACTTTCTAAAATAAAGGAAGTAATTTCTGGGAACTACAGAATTGCAGAGAGGCAGTCATTCGAGGGGAAGAAATGAACAGACTGATTGCTCCTGTTCTGTATTAAGGGTTGAGACAGACAGACATCACAAGGAGTCCCACCACCCTATTTCCAAGCAGCGGCTAAGCAGGACTGAGTTTCTCTGACAAGGACCTAGAACAGCCTTAGGAAATCTTCTGGTGGAGGAAAGGGAGGTTTGGTATATATCTAAGCCTCATTCTTGGCAGTCAAGTGAACTGCCCTGGGAACAGAAGTGGAGAGACCTGAGGGCAGAGCTAGGAACCCTAAGTGGCTGGAATAGATGCAGCAGCTCCCAAGTTTACCAAACAATGATCAAAACTCGCCACTGCAGAACTGGGGGAGGGAGGCGGCTACCGAGGGAAAAAAAGACACGGTGTGCCATGAAATGTGAGCCAAATACAGTTTCTGGGTCCTTTGTGACATTCTTTTTTTCTTTTTTCCATTTGAGGTCACATTGGTTTATAACATTAAATTTCAAGTGTACATCAGTATATTTTGGCTTCTGTATAGATTGCGTTGTGTTCACCACCAAAAGTCTAGTTTCCATTTGTCACCATACATATGTGCCCCTTTACCCCTTTGGCCCTCCCCCTACCTCCTTCCCCTCTGATAACTACCAGTCTGTTCTCCATATCTATGTGTCTGTTTTTTTATCTTCCACATATGAGTGAAATCATATGGTGTTGGTCTTTCTCCATCTGACTTATTTTACTTAGCATAATACCCTCAAGGTCCAGTCATGTTGTCCCAAATGGCATGATTTTGTCTTTTCTTATGCCTGAGTAGTATTCCATTGTATATATGTACCACGTCTCCTTTACCCATTCTTCTTCATGGGCACTTAGGTTGCTTCCAAGTCTTGGCTATTGTGACTAATATTGCAATGAACGTAGGGGTGCATATATCTTTTCAAATCAGTGTTTTCATGTTCTTTGGATAAATACCCAGAAGTGACATTCTACTGCCAGCAATATTAAGATCTCCCTGAAGGGGACGCTGAGCTAACCATAATCCCAAGTCTAGCGCGCTGATTCTTGAAATGTAATATGCATAGGAACCACTTATGGAGACTTTTAAGAATGCAGAATGCCCAAAATTCTGAGTTAGTTTTTCTGGGGTCCTAGAACCTGTACGTTAAACAAGCACACCAAGAGATTGTGATACAGGTAGTCCATGCGACACATTGTGGGAAACATAGTAGACCCTAGGGCAATAGGAACTATTGCTCCTTGAAAGCTATCTGCTTGAAGACTCTCTGCTCTTGAAAGCTCCCAAATGCTCCAGTTCTACTTCTCTGTAAGGTCTAACTTGCCTCTAGTCAGAAGAAGATCCAAAGTCTTGGCTCACAAACTTTGATTTTTAAAAGTAATTTAAAAGCTCACAATTAAAAAAAAAAAAAGATGAGAACATTTGCATGATTCAGATTAGTGTGCGTTATATCACTCTGTAAATGGTTATACAAAAACAAAATATGTTTTCTAGCCCAATGAATTATGGCACCGATGGCAGTGTAATTAGAAATCTAAGTAGTCAAACTTATGCAAACAAAGTTATCTGAAGTTAGGGAAGATTAGTGAATAAATGCTCATAGCAATGGGGTTAGGTAAAATCTTTGTTCATAGGAAGGAAATAATATCTCCCAGGTCTCTTTCTTTTAGAGATTTCCAGACTCTTTTAAACTTTAATTTAAAAACTAAAGAGTTATCACCACCCTGTTTTCACCAAATGGAGGTAGGACAAAGTAGACATCCTAGTCATGTGGGCTAAATAAAGAAGTTAAAAAAAAACACAAAACCTATTATTCTATAATCCTAGGAACTGACATGGTAAATCTCATTTTCTTTTCTGAGGATTGTGTAGCCACTTAGAACACAGGATTCACCGCTGAACCACACTCACTTCCCCATCACCACCCGCACAGGGTGTGCATGTGCCTATGTGCGCACACAAGCTCACACACGCACCCTTTGACGTGTGGAAATGCCTGAGAACGTCAGCTCCTCTTGTCTGCAGGGATACAAATACACACACACACACACACACACACACACCCAAAATCAAAAAACCATCAGTTCTAGATATCAGGGATTTCTTTTTTTCCCCCTCAAACCGAGTGTCTTAGATTCCGCTGAAATGGGCCAAAAAAATTAATGATAGTTTATCACTGACCTTGGCATATAATTACTTGGAAGAGAAAGATTGAAACGAGAGTTTGCAGCAAATCCCTGATACTGTGATAACTCTACCTCTGCTTCCAAGGGAGAGGAGGTGCTGTGGAAATATTGTCTATATGTATGGATTGTTTTCTGTGAGGGCTATAAAGTAGGAAGCTATTTACATTAGTCTATACATTGGCCAAGAACCCCATTAATCATTGTTAAATAAACAATACCCTTCTGCAACTCACCCAGAACACTCTGAGGCATGAGCGGCAGCATGGAGAAGCAGCTCGTTCACAATCAGTGTGGGAGATTGAAAGCTTCTGCCTTTGCGATTTTTGGTCTGAGGACCTCGATTGTCCTGGTCCACAGCATCTTCATATGGCTTTCTCCAATCAGCAGTCACAGTTTTAATGGCCTTGGAGGATGACTTTGGAAGATTGTGATATATTTATTCACAACTTCCAGCTTTTAAGTCAAACTGTCTCAAACATTATCTCCAAATTTGGATGGGAACTTGTCCAGCCATTTTTGTGTGATGATGTAACAAACGTAGACAAAAAGTATACGTGTGAATGTTCACTTCACCACCATGAATCACCTAAAATAATGACAGAGTGCCTCAGCTTAAAATGTTTTGAAGTTGAAACAGTTGAAATTTGGGGTTGAGATCGTGCCCAAAGGAAAATTATGCATGGTACAAAAAGTTAGGACTATCTATTAAAGCGGAGAGTTCACAGAAGGTGGGGTAGGGTAGCCCCATAGATAAATGGAAAGGAAATGACACCCCACTCACCTGGCCCAAAGGCAGAGAGTCCAAGGTCAGGGATACTGCAGTTTTCTGGCACTCACCTTCTCACATCTCAACTGGACACAATGGAGTCGATAAAATTTTGAGCAAGTGACTCCAACACAAGGCAGCATCAAAGACAACTCCTACCATAATGGTTATTCCTGCCATCTGTTCATCAAAAGGGATCACAAGCATTTGGATCTTCTACTATCTCCTTCCTTTACCAAATGACTGATATATCCTTAATCTCTGTGTCTACTCCCCACCCCCTTCCTCCAATCTCTTCCTATTTTCTTCTCTTCTACAAAGAGACAGAAGAAGAATGAGGAGCAAAAAAGCTGTGCACAGATAATCACAAATCCTAGTTGGTCTCTGTTTACATTTTCTAAAACTGCTACCAAAGGACATTTAGGGAATCTTGATTAGAGCTTTGAAATTCAGCTCCAATACAGAGCTGATTTGCGGTACTGCCTACCCCCACAAGCAAATCCAACAGGCCAGATGGCTGGTGCCCTACTCCTTGTACATTTATTTTGCTCTCTTTCTGGCTTTTGTTTCTCCTGTTGTCCAGGTTGAGACCTTCTTGTTCCTGCTACACCCACATTCTGTCTTAGGATGACCAACTGTCCCAGTTTACCCAGAATGAGGGCTTTCCTGGGACACTGAATTTTCAGTGCTAAAACTGGGATGAGTTGGTCACCCTAATTCTGACCCTTAGTTGCTGCCCTAGCTGGGCCAGCGTCCCCAACCCCTACATGTCCACTTCAAGGTGCGGATAGAATTCATTATCTGAATTCTGCACGAGGCAGGATGGGGAAGTGTTCATGACATCGGGGCACCAGGCAAGAGTTCCCTCATATATAGGCCATTACTAACTTCCTCCCTTGCAGACAATCAGAGTAAGATGAAAAGCTTCAGGCTATTCCACATACATGGTTAGGTAGACGCCCACCTCTACTCCGAGGAAATCTTGCATGGTCATAGGCAGGTGATATTCACTGGCCTATTTACCTCTGTCTGATTTGGGACTGTTCCTCTTGACTAAAGACGATTTGTATCAGACCATCTATTGAGAACTGTAAACCCAAGCAGAAGACCCTGAATCTATCCCAAATTGTTTCTAGTAATTCAAGATGGCCTCAGATTTTGCAAGGGAGCAAGACCAGCATTCTGGGCCATCATACTTGCTTAGGGGCAAAAAATAAATAAAATCTTCTTTCCCCTTTTATGTTTTTAACTTTTTTTTGCCTTGTTCAATGATCAGCTGTCCATGCATTTGTCCAGTTTCTATCATTAATTGATATGTATTGCCTAACATTAGAGTCAAATCATGTAAAGTGCAAACATGAGGAACAAAGTAACTGAACTCCTTGCCACAACTTAAATGTGATGATGGACTTGTACTGTCAGCTTAGCTAAGCTGGAACTACATTTCCCAGAATTCCCTTCTCTGCATAGTTTTGGGTTAGTCTGGGCCACAAGAGACGTTTTCTGTGAGATTTGGAAGGCGGAAGTGAAGCAGCAGACATATTTCTCAGGTTGATACAGGCCACCAGGTGCTGTTGCTGCTCATGCCTGCTGTTGCTGACACATTAGCCCACCTGGTTGGTGCGGGGCAGCTCCTCCAGGGCCTTCAGTATCTCCTTCTTCAGCTTCATTGACTTCTGGGCCAGGTGATGGTTAGCACCTGTTTCACACAAGTCACCTGAATCATCACATTTGGAGGCTTGGAGGCAATGAGAGACCTACTCGAGTCCAGCTAACCTTGTGGGTTCCAGTTTATCCTACAACTGTAAAACCCACTTTCAGTCTGTCAAGAGCATTCCCAAGCCACACATGGAACTCAGTAGCCAGGATCCTGGATTTTCCTGATTTACTTTTATTTCTAGCCCCACACTTTGCCCTGTCTTGCCTTTCTGGATGTCTTATTGCTCCAAAACTCCCTCTTTACCATTTTCAAACCCACATTGGCTTGACCCATTGTCTGTGATCTATTGCTTGTTTCCTGGCATCTGAATCACTTTCCTGAACTGGTGGTGGAGGACTGACTATCCATGGTGGGTATATCACAGGCAGAGTCTTTCTTGTGAAGCTTCCTATTTGGGCAGCTCTAGCCAGGGGACCAGGACTTCTGGGACTCACCTTCTTTCTAATTCCAATTCCAAAGGATAGGGAGAGAAGACAGAGTCTTAGCACCAAGATCACCCTAACACAGAGTATGCTTTCAAAAAAATTTGCAGAAGGAAGGGGTGAATGAACTGATTAACTGACAAATCCTTGGGAAGTGCACAATCTAGGCATTTTCCTTTATCATACTATTCACGGCTCTAACGTACACATTTGACCGATTGTTCTCCTATCCAGAGAGTCCTTCTGGGTCTTTACCCCTCTGGGTCAATAATTATCTCCGCAGAAAAGGACAATACAGAAAGAACACATCATTTTTCACTTTTTGCTTATTTCTTTGCCTGGAGTAGATGTGTGTTGGTGGAAAGGAGAGGAGTCCTCCACAGTACCTTCTTCCTCTCTCATCCAAAATTTCTCTAATATACTTTTGCAGTGATTTATAGGATTTGTTCACTAATAGAGACTGCTGAGAGCAACATCCAGAAACAGATTTCAGACAAAGAGTTTCCACTTGCTCCCTCCAATCTATATTCTATTCACCCATGCCCCTTTCTCTCATCACTACCTACAGAGCTTTCCAGGGTGGTGGTTACTTATGTTCATGCTCCTTTGGAGGAGACAGATTTGCTTTTCAGTAGAAATGGAAAAGTAAAGATATTGCAGGTGCATTGTGGGAAGCAGTGGGAGGGAATCATATAGCTTCAAAGAGAATGCATTTAACCCCCTCCTCTTTCAGGGGCTCAGCTGCTGCTCACCCAGTGTCTCCTTGTAGGGGGCAGGCTGCTGTAAGAAAGGAAAATGAGAACACAGTAAGAGTCCCGACTTCAGCCTTTTTAACTGGCAAACAAGCTTGAAGTAGCCAGCCTTCTACCACAAGGGGTTACCAAAGAAAAAGTAGGGAAATAAAACAGAAAAGATGACAATCTAGAAAGCCCCACTAAGGGAAGAGAAAAAAAAAAAATAGAATTAATCCTCTCCCTTTTTTTGTTATCTAGAAAATTAGAAATTAGAAAAAAGAACTGTAACTTTTAAGTTGTTGCATTTTTCCCACTAATAATTAACATGAAAAAGTAACACCTGAGGGAGCAAAGGTACTGTTACTTTGTAATTTGTGAACACTGTGATAGTAATTGGGTTAAAAAGACTGCAGCTAAGCTGTCCATGTTTATCACTCTCATTTCTTCATCTGCTGTAAGGAAGAGTCAGCATTTGAAGACGGTGGAAAACCAAGAGGTTTTTTATATGAACCTGTGCATGTCACAATGCTCTGATTAGTGGACATTGGCAGGAATTTTGGAAATCTGCTTTACAGTCCATTTCTCTTACACAGATGGTAGGAAAATTTAATATATTCCCATCCCCACATTTCACAAGTATTTGAATGTATACTTATACTTTTAAAAATTATAATTTCTAATTTTTCAAACTTGTGTGTTGACTTCATCGTTCTGTCCAAGTTCTGCTCAAGACATTTTCTGTGACTACTTCTCACTGCTCGTGCCGTTTCTTGAACTTCTTTTTCAGTGAAAGGCAGCATCACCAGCTTTGGTCTAATTGTTCAGTGTATAAAATAATTTTCTTAGCTAGATTAGAAACTCTGAGGGCTGGGCCAAGCCTTATCCTTTGCCTCTTCCTCATCCATCAACATAACATTGCACATGTAGTAAGCAATATAATTTTTACACAGCTATAGTCATTAATCATTCTAATTGCACAAAAATCTAGGTTTTTATCTTTTGTTAGCATTTTAATATGTTGTTTATGTTTATGTATAAATTACGATGCAAAGCATTACATAAAGCTGATTTCTTTATTTTTTCCAACTCTCTCTTTCTAACAGGATAGACTATTTGTCTTCCCTTGGTCTAGCAAAATTTGAAACTTCTGTATCACAAGATTTGTAAAAACATGAAGACAGACACCCAGAAGTCACACCAGTATTCCTCGCTTTGCTTTACAAAACAGCCTCAGTGATATTGAATTAAATTTTATTTGCAATTGCTTTGCTACACTTGAAAAATAATTCTTTCTAAATGGCAAATTGTTGGCTGCATTTTAAAAACTGAATTACTTCTGCAATAGTGTAATACGATTTTAAAATGTGTTGCTTAGAGGTCTCCGCCTGACTGGTTTGCATGAGACATTGGATTTCTCCCTTCCTTCAGTAAGGGAATTCTTTCTATAACACTCATGTCACACTTTTCTTTCTTTATTCCACAAATATTTATTGTGTGTCAGGGCCCACGCATACCCTGTATTTATATATTGGTTGAAGAAGGGAAAGAGACCAAAGGCAAAAAAAATCTGGGACTTTCCAATTCTGCTCGTTTAGCATCAATTAACATCTAACAATATTGTTAAATTATTTACATTCTTGTAGGGCTTGGAAGTCCCCAAACTGATTTTCCCATCTTTCAGTAAATATATGATTTTATTGCCATCACTGTGATGGCAACACATGAGAAAAATGAAGTTGCAATTCATACTAAAAATTTAGAAGACTCTTTCTGCCCTGAGCTAACATCTGTGCTAATCTTCCTCTATTTTGTATGTGGGTCACTGCCACAGCATGGCCGCTGACGAGTGGTGTAGGTCCACACCTGGGATCCAAACCCAGGCTGCCAAAGCGGAGTGCACCTAACTTAACCACTAGGCCACGGGGCCAGCCCCTAGGAGATTCTATGGAAAGGCAGATGAAGATGATGAAATATCGACCTTATACATTTGAAAAGGTAGTGTAGAAAAAAAAGCATAAAATAAAGAATGAGACTACTGGTTGATAGACTGACGGCACGTCATGGCGATGTATTAAGTGTGTTTCAGGAGAAAAAGATCCACCAAGAGTGAGTGCCATTTGGGGTCACATAACTAAAGCAAGAATGGTTCAATCTAAGAGTGCTTTTTTCATTAAAAAAAAATTGTGGTAAGATAAACATAACATAAAATAGTAAATTAAAAAATTTAAAAACATAAAGTGGTAAATGCTTAAAAACATACAGTTCTGTAGCATCAAGTACATTTACACTGTTGTGCAACCATCACCACTATCTTCAGAACTTTTTCACCTTGCAAAATTGAAAAACTGTACCCATTAAATACTAACTCTCCATTTCCACCTCCCTAGACCCTGGTGACCACCATTCTGCTTTCTATCTTAATGAATTTGATTACTTTAGTAATCTTGTATAAGTGGAATCGTACAGTAGTTGTCTTTTTGTGATTGGCTTATTTTACTTAGCATAATGTCCTCAAGGTTCATCCATGTTGTAGCTTGTGTTAGAATTTCCTTCCTTTCTAAGGCTGAATAATAATCCATTGTATGTTATTATGGACTGAATTGTCCCCCTCCCCAAATTTATGTGTTGAAACCCCAATCCCCAATGTGATTGTAATTTGGAGACAGGTCGGTTAACGAGGTAATTAAGGTTAAATAAGGTCATAGTGTGGGATCCTAATCCCATAACACTGGTGTCCTTAGAAGAAGAGAAAGGGACACCAGAGCTCTTTCTCTGGCTGCGTGTGTGCAGAGGAAAGGCCATGTGAGGACACAGAGAGAAGAGGGCCATCTGCAAATCAAGGAGAGAGGTCTCACCAGAAACCAACCCTGAAGGCACCTTGATCTTGGACTTCCAGCCTCCAGAACTGTGAGAAAATAAATTTCTGCTGTTTAAGCCACCTAGCCTGTGGTATTTTGCTATGGCAGCCCCAGCAGACTAAAACATGTACATACCACATTTTGTTTACACATTCATCCATTGGTGGATGCTTGGGTTGCTTTACCTATTGGCTATTGTGAATAATGCTGCTATGAACATGGGTGTACAAATACCTGTTCCAGTCCCTGCTTTCAATTCTTTTGGGTATATACCCAGAAGTGGAATTGCTGGATCAAATGGTAATTCTATGTTTAATTTTTTGAGGAATGATCACAGCATTTTCTACAGCAGCTGCACTATTTTACATTCCCACCAGCAATGCACAGGTGTTCCAATTTCTCTGTATCTCTCATTTAAAAAACATTTAAATATGATATTTTGGTTCCTGTAAGGAACCTGTGACCACTCAGTAATAATTGTACACTTGGGACTATTGACTACCTATTCAAATGTGTAAAGATAATTTGCTTTCCTGTAAGCAGTAATGCAATGGTACACAATACTGCTTTTGACGGGGGATTGAAAATAAACAGGAACATTTGGCATCATTTTGTATCAGCCTTACTTCATCAAAAGTTATTTCAAAATTCTGTGGCACTAGGCTAGCCAGGGTTATTCATGTTAAAAATGAAAAAGTTGGGGCCAGCCCAGTGGCATAGTGGTTAAGTTTGCGTGCTCCACTTTGGTGGCCCAGGGTTCATGGGTTCGGATCCCAGGTGCAGACCTACACACCGTTCATCAAGCTATGCTGTGGTGGTGTCCTACATACAAAAGAGAGGAAAATTAGCACAGATGTTAGTTCAAGGCCAATCTTCCTCACCAAAAAAAAAAAAAGAAGAAGAAGAAGAAAGAAAAGTCCCCCCCTTCCCCCCACAGTGCTCTCACCCATTCAACTGAAACATATTTTCTAATCTTTCCTCTCTGGGTGGTCTAAAGCTATCAGATCAGATGTCATGTCAGAAACCATCCCCTGAATTAAATTATGGTGTTTGTGATCATGACGTTACTTGCATTCAGCTCCACATTTTACATAATCATGTAGCTCATAAATAGAGATTAGAAATATGTTTCTTTACATAGCCTGTAAACTGTAAGTGTTACTACTCTCTTCTAAGTAAGATGTCTTTTTAAAATCTTTCTTTATAAGTATTTTCAATTTTTATAGATTTAAGGAGTCATTTGAGGAATAATTTTCATAAACATAAGAATAATTAACTCAAAGAAAATTGCAAAAAAACAAAATTTTGTAGTAACATTTTTCAGTATAGTAGCAATACTCTCTAAATACTTCAACTACTTCAAGATCATGATTAAAGCTTTTAATTATTCTATACTATTCTTAAACTGCCTCCTTCTGCACATATCAAAGAATGGGGATATATATTTGAAGTATTTAATATCTGTTAGGTATTCTAAATGTTCCCTAGGAATTATTTACAGTGATCGCAGCAATTTCATTTTTCAGGCTACCTCAGCTGAAAGGCAGACTGAAGTAAAATTGCAAGGGAAAGTCAATATTTAACTGGTGCTCCACTTGGACATTTTATTCTAGTTTCAAGCTTTGATCTTTAATAATTGATTGAGGGAGAGGAGCAGGAATTAGCTCTTTTTGTTCAACAGTTTTCTCAGTGATTTGAATCGAGAGCAAGCAGGCTGTTAGGTTATCAGAAGGCACAAACCTAGGAGAAAGACAGAGAGAGTAAAAATGAGATGACAACTTGGGTTGTAAAAGATAATATTTTAGAACCTGGGGCTGAAACTGACAAGATTATAGTTTAACAGGAATAAATATGAACCTTGCACTTAGGATTAAAAAATCAACGAAAAGAGTAAAGGATAGGTAGGACATTGTGTAATTGGTTGGTGTGGAGGTTGTAGCTGATTGTAACCTCAAGATGAGCCCAGAGGTTAGCATGGCTACCAACAAAGCTGACACAGTCACAGATTCTGTGCTCAGCAAACAAGCGGACTCTGCCCTAATTGGACCACACTGTCGCACTATTTTCGGTTATGAGTGCCACATTTTAAGGAAGGTGTTAATAAATTGAAGAGCAAGAGGCAAGATGGTGAAGAGTCTGAGAATCCTGTTACATGAAAAACACCTAAAGAAGCGGGGAAGCCTAATTTGCAAAAGAACCTAATGTGAGCCTTTCCCAGTATCTGACAGGCTGCCAATGAGAGAGGGATTATGAACTAGGATTCAGAATTCAGACCAAATTGTGACTGCGACAGGAAGGCAAATTTCAGTTCAATATATGGAAGAATAATTAGACCCATCCAAAAACAGAATGTGCTTCTGTTGCTGGAACTATTTTGGCTGTTAGATGAACACCAGCTGTGGGAGGGAACTCTACCTAGGATACAAGGTTGTACCTGCTGACCTCTAGAGGCTGCACCAACGTAAAGCCCCTTAGGACACACTGGAAACGTACCTCTCTGCCAATACTGTGCATGCAACAACTGGATTTAGGAGTGTATTAATTTGATTTCCAAAACCAGCTGGCAACCCAAGTGGATTAAATATATACACTAATGCAACAGGGCATCTGTTTATCCTAGCACAGAAATTTTGCCCACGGTCTCGACCACAGAAGCCATCAGAAATCATAACCAATAGCACTTAATGACCCATTCTCAGAGCCTCAGAATAGCAGCTGAAACATGGAAATATTTGAAGATGAATTACCTTCCTACCTTCCCATAAGAGTGGCAGCTTGGTATTCTTTCTTGATTCCAGGAATATTTGAGTTACAATTTCAGAGGCCGTAATTAGAGGCTTTTGCCAGCCCTTGACATAGTGCTTAAGTTCAGTGTGCTCCGCTTTGGTGGCCCGGGTTCGTGGGTTTGGATATCAGGCATGGACCTATACCACTCGTCACCATGCTGTGGTGGTGACCCACGTATAAAGTGGAAGAAGATTGGCAACAGATGTTAGCTCAGGGCTAATCTTCCTCAGCAAAAAAAAAAAAAAAAGAGAGAGAGAGAATCAAAATATCAACATCATTATAGTCTTGGTACACTAATATATGTTAGAAGCTACTTGGCACTTCTGCTTCTTCCAAAACAACAGCAATGGTATAAGGCAGTAGTTCTCAAACTTTAGCATCCGTCAAAATCACTTGGAGGGATTGTTAAGACACAGATTGCTAGGACCCACCTTCAGAGTTTCTGTTTCAGGAGATGTGAGGTGTGGGGGCTGAGATTTTGCATTTTTAATACATTCTCAGGTGATGCTTATGCTCTTTCCAACTCTGCATTCAATGATATCAGATTAGTAGTTTGAAATTGACCATGGTGGGAATGTTTACACCACGGAAATTAGTAAATGCTAAAACCACAGCTTTTTCCCCTGAGAGCCAGTTGTTAAATATTTACCAGTAAACCACTGCTATAGACTTAGAGCTGAAAGAAAGGATTGGATGATCTAATGTCTAACGCAACATTGCTCAAATTCACGTCATTCCTGGATTTCATGAATGTTTTTTGAGTCCTAGCCAAGTAACCACAGCAATATTTTTTCAGTTATGATGTGTTGAAAAGTTTTAACAAGAATGGAGTTCGTGAAATAAGGTATATTCTTGGATTAAAGCAGACAATTAAATATGGTTTCATATATTAATTGTTTACTGTAAGAAAAAGTCGTTTGATCCATTTCATAAATGTGTATGAAAATTATAACATGAAAACGGAGTTAGACCAGTGATGATTAGATAAATGTACATATCAGTTCATCGTCATCATCATCATCAGCTAACATTTACTGACTGTTTAAAATATGTCAGGCACTGTTCTAAGTTCTTTACATGAGTTGTCTCATTTAATTCTTACAAAAATCTGTCACATAGATATTGTTATCCCCATTTTACAGATAGGAAACTGAGTCACGGTAAAAGGTATACGATATTTAGTATGAATGTGTGTATGGAATATCAGGCAGCCTTATATCAGGTGATCTCACATGTAATGTCCTGGAAACCTCAAATACAGCATTTCTTGAAGGAAGTTTGCTGACAACAACCACATTATTATTACATAATCACTATATTCTTAAATATATTTTAATATATATTAGAAGAAAATACTGCTAGCATCAATTCTTTCACAAAACAGCAATAGAACAACACTGACATCCCAGGGAAAACAATGTTAAATATTGGCTTAATGGCATCAAACCATAATAGCCTAAACATCCTAACTCTCCTCTTTTGAGCTACGCCTCTAAAGAGGAGACCCCTTGGCCCTCTTTTTATGGTGGGTGGACACTATCATTGTTTGTCATTCTGACTCCCTTATTTCTATGCTTCCATGAGGTTGACCTACCTATGCTTGACATTTTTTCTTTCTTTCTTTTTTTTGTTTTGCTGAGGAAGATTGGCCCTGAACTAACATCTGTGCCCATCTTCCTCTATTTTGTATGTGGGACACCACCACAGCATGGCTTGATGAGTGGTGCTTAGGTCCACGCCTGGGTTTTGAACCTATGAACCCCGGGCTGCCAAAGCAGAGCACGCAAACCTAACTACTATGCCACCAGGCCGGCCCTGACATATTTTTAACTTATACATTATTATTAGGTAATTATCAGTCTATGGTCACTCTGACTTAAAAACTTTCTGTCTTTAGGGTTCTTCTGGATCTATTCGATCACGACTAATATAGATCCTGGGGGTTTCTATTTGTTATCGTTTAGTATTGCCTACAATTCATCTTTCATATTCAGTATTTTGTTCAAAGCCATAATATGACCTAAAATGAGTATTACATGGAGTGAAAACTTAGAAACTCTCAAGATGTCAGCATGTGCAACATATCCTGTAGGGAGTGTAATCTCACTTTAAAAGGGATCCAACTGTGAGCAATTAGCTATAGAAACCTAGGGGGCAGGTTTCGGGGATGAGTAACAAGTTAAACATTACATTGCATTGACAGGGCGTGGTCACTTATCCACAGGGTACAGCCACTAGCTTTTCCCCTGCATAAACACTGTTGCTCAAATTAGTTTCATTTTGGTCTTCTGAATAGACCCTTCTAGACTGCTTCTGTCTGACTCTTCAGCCAGTTATGTGCACTAAAAACCTCGCCCTCTCTAACAAACGTTGCAACAAGTTTTCCGAGTCTTAATGAGCCACATTTATAATTATCCACCAGCTTAAGTATCACAGAATTTCACAAGTTTCCAAACTCTAGACCAGCACTGTTCATAGGAATATAATGCAAACCACACATATAATTCAAAATTTCCTAGTAGCCACATTTTAAAAATTGACAGGTGAAATAACTTTAGTAATATATGTTATTTAATCCAATATATCCAAATTGTTATCATTTCAATATGAAATCAATATAAAGTTATTAATGAATGAAATGTTTTACATTCTTTCTTTTGTACTAGGTCTTTGCAATCTGATAACATATTTTCAACTTACAGCACATTTCAATTTGAACTAGGTGCTTAACAAGTCCTCAATAGCTGCCTATGACTAGCGGCTACTATATTGGAAAGTGCAGCTCTGGACTTGTTAAAGGTCAGATTAACATTTTCTTGGAACATCCAACTATCCAAACATCTCATTTGATGGGTTCTTAACTAAGTTTCTGGAATGAGGTATCAATTATATCCTCTTGACCTATAGCTTCTATACCAGGTCATCGTTATAATTAGGATGAATAATAATGAGTTAATTATGGTGAAGAACAGCTAGAATCTTACTGTGTAGAAATAAAAAAAGAGTAAATTTATTAAAATTGTGATATACTGCAAAAATAGAACAACTATACTAAGTGCCAGAACTTCAATTATTTATTATCAGATAGGGTCTATCTAGACTAGGACTCTAGGAATTCATAGAATGGATCCTTGGTTATTTTTAATATTTAATGAAGAAAACATAATGAATATAGAGTAGGTTCAGACAGTCTCCAGTTTCTCTTCACAATGGACTCAACCGGTGATAACTCTGAAACAGACAGTGGTCCAGTCTGAATCTCTTTTCAGTGCCCAACATTTTCTTATCCGGTTAAGTTAGAGTATTCTTGTCCCGACTGGCAACCACAGGGCATTGTTGTTTTTGGCTTTCAGGTTCCGGGGAATGGTAGTTTGAGCTACAGCTTCAACCCTCTTAGCTGAATGGTAATTATAGTAGCTGTGTTCTCTTTAGAGAGGGGTATTTTTCTGTTTACCTTGACAATAGGAGGGAGATTTTCAGGTCTTTTTTGCGGAAGAAGAATTTTTCTTTTTTTAGAGTAAAATTAGGTGGTGAGCATGATGTAATCTACATAAAAATCAAAATATAATGATGTACACCCAAAATTTGAAAATAAATAAACAAATAAAATAGAGTAAAATTAAACCTGATCTCCATCTGTTTGGCACCATGATACTTTCTGTGTAATATCATTAAGCATTTCTCACTGCAGTAGTTCGGGGCATTGCATTTAATCATCTCAGCCTAATCTTGTATAGGCCACAATGGCATTAGCACAGAAGAAGGTATGGGCATGGCAGAAGGTGATGGAGATAACAGAAATGGTTAGAAGGTACATAATATGATGATAGCTGTCATCAGGGATCTACCATGTGCCGGGTACATGTCTAGACATGGTATACATATGCTACGCACAATCTCTCTCTTAATTCTTACAACAGTTGTATGAGGTTGTTAGATGCAGCTTCATTTTCAGATAAAGAATGTGAGCCTGAGAAACAGTAAGTATTTTCAAGAAGGTTACAAAATCTATTATGAAATAGAATTCAGATGAAGTATGGTCCACTCTCTTTTCTCCACATCACACTCTTTTCTCTCCTCTCAGTAAAGCAAAACAAATGAAAAAGGAAATGGTTTGCTGTAAACCAATTGCAAACCACAAAAAATATTGAATGAAAGGGCAGAATGTGAATTACACAGAGAGAGTGATATAAACTTGGCGGGGGGGAATAAAGCATTCCATCATTTCCCTGTACAGCAGAGAGAAGAGGGAAAAATTGAAGAAGCAGTGAAAACAATGGTTTCCTGAGGTGATCATAAATATGCTTCCACAGAAAATGAAGTTTTAGAGGAACAGTGGAAATTGAAGAAGCAGGAAGGATTGAATGTACAGAAGTGATAAGTAAGATTAGGAGACCAAGGGAGAAAGAAAAAAGTAATTCCGGTGACCATTATGTCAGTGGCTTTCAAACTTTCCTGACTGTAGCCCACAGTAAGAAATATATTGCATTTTACACAGGGACCCAGTTAACTAACATTCTGTGTGTGTAGGTGTGTGTGTGTATATATATATTTAGTGACATATATAGTTAGTGGTATATATATGTTGTATCACTATAACAAAGGTGCAAAGGCAATTCAGTAAAGAAAGGACAGTCTTTTTATTTTATTTATTTATTTATTTATTTTTTTGGTGGGGAAGACCAGCCCTGAGCTAACATCTGTTGCCAATCCTCCCCTTTTTGCTGAGGAAGACTGGCCCTGGGCTAACATCCGTGCCCATCTTCCTCCACTTTATATGGGACGCTACCACGGCATGGCTGACAGGCAGTGCATCGGCAGGCGCCCGGGATGCGAACTCGCGAACCCCGGGCTGCCAAGCGCGGACTAAACCGCTGCGCCACCAGGCGGCCCCAGGACAGTCTTTTTAATAAGTGGTGCTAGAACAATTGCATATCCACACATGCAAAAAATTGAACTTCAATCCATATCTCTCATCATATGCATAAATTGACTTGAAATGGATCATAGACCTAAATGAAAAACCTAAAATTATAAAACTTCTAAAAGAAAAAGGAGAAAATCTTTGTGACCTTGGGTTAGGCAAAGATTTTTTTCAACACTTGAAGTATGATCCACAAAAAAACAAGTTTGTAAATTGGTCTTTATCAAAATTAAAAACTTCTACCCTCCAGAAGACACTGTTAAGAGCATGAAAATACAAGGACAGACTAGAAGACAGTGTTTGCAAAGTACATACTGATAAGGGACTGTATCCAGAATACAGAACTAATGCAAAACTCTGGATAAGAAAACAACACAATTGAAAAATGGGCAAAAGATTTGGACGCTTCACCAAAGAAGATATACGGACAAATAAGCACAAGATGCTCAACATTGTTAGTCATTAGAGAAGTGCAAATTAAAACTGCAATGAGATACCACTATACAACTATTAGAATGGCAAAAATTAAGAAGACCAACTCTTCCAAGTATTGGCATGGGTGTGGAGAAAGTAGAACCGTCATAAGCTGCTGGTGAGAATGTAAAATGATACAACTACTTTGGAAAGCAATTTGGCAGTTTCTTAAAAAGTTACTGCACCTACTGTATGATCTAGCCATTACATCCCTAGGTATTTACCCAGGAGAAATGAAAGCACACGTCCATACAAAGATTTGTACACAAATGTTCATGGCAGTTTTATTTGTCACAACCAAAACCTGAAAACAACCCAAAAAGTCCATCAACAGGTAAATGGATAAAGAAATTGCTGCATATCCATATAATAAAATACTACTCAGCAATAAAAAGGGATAAACTATTGGTACATGTTATAATAAGGATGATCTCAAAATAATTGTGTTTAGTGTAAGAAGCCAGACAAAAGAGAGTGCATACTCTATGATGCATTTATATAAAGTTCTAGAAAATACAAACTAACCTATAGTAACAGAGAGCAGTTGTTGCCTGGGTGTGGGAAAAGGGCAGAGAGTGGGAAAAGGGAATATTTACAAAGGGGCATGCAGAAACTTTTGGGAGTGATGGATATGTTCTTTATCTTGATTGTAGTGATATTTCATGAGTAGAGTGGCCAGATTTAGCAAGTACACAAATATAAGATGCCCAATTAAATTTGAATTTCAGATAGAGAATATTTTTCAGTATAAGTATGTACCATGCAATGTTTGGACATATACTAAAGAAAATTATTCATTATTTATCTGAAATTCAAATTTAACCGGGCATCCTGTATTTTATCAGGCAATTCTGTTCGTGTAGGGACATATATGTAAAACTTAACAAATTTTATACTTTAAATATGTACAGTTTATTGTACGTCAGTTACAGCTCGGTAAAGTTTTTGAAAAAGAAAGAGAAGAAATTGAGGTTAGCCAAGGAAGATGAAGCGACTTTCCCAAGTCTTCTCGGCCAGTGTCTGTGAGGCCAAGACCTAAGTCCTAAATGCCATTGTCTCCTCCAGGGGCTTCTTCTGTTGTACCAAGTTGATTCTAGAAGAAAATGTTTTCTCATAGGGATGGAAAAATAGATCCCCAAAGTAAGGGTATTCATATATGGACTGATAAGGAAATTTACATTAATTTATAATTTATAAATCTCTGCTCTCATGTGGCTTGGCGAGTCTAATATTTCAACTGTTCACAAATCCATTTTAAAAGCCACGTGCTGCAGCATGGTGAAATACGTTTTTGGAATAAATAGAGTCATTTTATTTCAATCCTCTTAACTATCTGGGAGCACAACCGGTCCCCTGGCTGGCTAAGAAGAGAAAGGTAAAGGTGTAATAAAAGGATACAAAATGTAAAGAGTACCTATCTGGTGATTACCGCTTACTTGCTTTTTCCAATTAAATGTTTCTCAATAATCCAAATAGCAGGTTCACATGTTTTTTTATAGCATACTTTTAGCCATTTTTATTTGTGAATTAAATAATTTACAAGATTGAGAAATACCACTTACTAGTCTAAATTGCCCTGGTCTAAATTGAAGTTACTTACTGCCATTTAGAAAGACAATCCTTTCCCAATGGACTGTTTATCCAGAGAATACAGAAGGAAATGCCATATTTCATCTAGGCTAAAAAGTGTTATTTTGATAAATTACATTTTAACTTTTCTGTAATTGTGATGTGCCTTACTATCAACGCTGACATTTAAGGTGGTAAATTTCTTTTCTTTTTCTCTTTTTGGAGCAAAGCTGGTATTAGGTCACTAGTACATTTTACAACCCATAGCACCATAGCCCGGGTAGCAATTTCCACAGTCCAGTGTTAGCTATGCTCTTCTCTTTGGATTAGGTGGTAATTACCATCATTACTCAGAGCACTAATGGAGCAATGGATACCCTCGCAGCTCTTTCCAATGTGGGTAAAACCAGTGTAATTTTTACCTAACGTTATTATTCCCAATCTACCTGTACAATTTAGTATCCCATTCCACTTTTCTATTTTTTATTGGCACTGGCAGGTTAATTGTATTTACATCTCCTCACTGGTCACTTACAAAACTCTAATAATAAGAAAACCAATAATCACAAAGTCAGAAATGAGATGGGGCCAAATTAACACCAGCAAAGTAGAGTAAAGCAATGTGCTCTACTGGGACCTATTGTACCAATAAAAAGTGAACCCTTTCATGCAAAATAGAGCATTTAAATGAAACACTTATTTTTGCGGTGAAGTAATCAACTATTTAACTCTAACAAATAGAGAAGCTTCCTGTCTAAAACACACATGGAGGAAGTGTAAGATAAAAGGCAAATATGAGATACTCTAGATTGGGGGTCAGTAAACTACATTCCGTGAGCCAAATCTGACTCGACACCTGGTTTTGTACAGTTAAAAATGGTCTCTAATTTTGTAAATGGTTGAAAAAAAATTAAAAGAAGAATTATATTATGTGACATTTGAAAATTATATATAATTCTAATTTCAGTGTCCATAAATAAAGTTTTATTGGGACATAGGCACACACTAGTTTACACATTGTCTATGGCTGCTTTTGCACTGCAGTGGCAGGGTTGGAGTTGTGACAGAAATGGTATATAGCCTGAAAGCCTAAAATATTTGCTCTCTGGCCCTTTACAGAAAAGTTTGCTGACCTCTGTTCTAGATCCAAGGGTTTGACTGGAGAGGAACACAGACAGCTACTCTCTCTCGTTGCATTTTGTGAAGATGAGTTCTGACTGAGCCCCTGGCTTGCCTCCATTTCTTCCTATTGTTTCAGTATAAAGCCATATCCTCAAGCTTAATAGCAAAAATACCAAATGAATTATAATTTAGCACGTGATCAGGAACCAAAGGAGAGTAAAGTAGTGACTTTAAATAATTTCACGTGGTCTTGGAGAGGCTCCATTTTGTTTGGGTGTGTACTGCCCTCACATGACTCAGGGTTAAACTCTGATTCATTCAAGCCAATCAGTGAAATCCCAATCTTCTTGCCAGTGCTTGGTTTTCGGGAGAGATGAATGACTCAGTCCTGGCCAATATAAAGGGATGAATTCGCCTGGAGTTTTCTAGGAAAGGCTTCTCCACTGATGAACCACACAATGTCCTCTTGGGCATTATGGTGTCTGCAGATGATACCTGGAATGTGACAGCCTCCTTGGAACCCCAAGGGGAGCTTGTCTGACGGCAACCTGGTGCACTGAGGATGCAGGGCACATAGACACAAAGAACCTGTGTTTTGGAATACATCATTGAGCTACTGAATTAAGCGACCCCAGATCCCTCCTGCCTCAGAAGATCCTATATGACACAATAATTTTTCTTATTACTGGATCCATTTTGCAGTGGATTTCCTGTTACTGGCAGCACTCTGATGGTTTCTATTAGTTCTACATACATAGATCTTGTTAATATCCTTTTCATGGGATGTCTAGAGCCTGTCTCCATGAATGGTAGAGTTTCTTTAATAAAACTGACTATTTTACACATATTTATACTAAAAAAATTCCAAACCAAAAAACAAAACAGTGAAATCTATTTATTATTATCTACCGAGATTTCCCCCGCAGGTGAGATGAACATGTGGAGAATTACCTGGTTACAAAGTTTCATCAAAATGGATCTGCCAGTTTTATTTTCCAAGTAAAAGCTCAGAGATGTTTACAAAACTTTTGATCCTGCCTTCTTTCTGTACTCATCGGGACAGCACGGAATTTTCTATTTTTGGATTACCTCAGCACTCTTAATGATAAAGTAGTCCTTCTTTCAACAAATATTACTAAGCATTTGCTTACCGTATTGCACTGCTTCAGAATGCTATGGATGTGACAAAGCAAATAGAAGACAGTTCAAGTCTCTAAAGGGAACTAACAAGGGGTGGTTTGACAAGTAGAGAGACAAGACACACACTCAGGAGACAGCTAGGAGACATACGCATGCACTTGAAACATGGGTCAAACTGGACTTTCAAGTTTCAATGAATAATTCTGTCATGGGGGCAGACAATGTTTCCTACAGAAGGTGAACATGGTCTTTTGTAGATTGTATATTGGGTCTTAGGAGTTAACATGAGTTTTGGGGGGACACAAACATTCAGTCTATAGCATTTGAGAAACCAGAAAAACAGAGGCCACATCATATTAATCTTTGTTCACACTGACTCAGTGTCAGGCACACAGTAGGGTGCCAACAATATTAGTAGAACCATTGGTTGAACTAGACGTAAATATCAAGTGAATTCTCTAATTCTTTATAACTCTGAATTCCAATTCATAATTCCATGCATAATTATCATAAAAATTACCCCGTTGACACAATAATCCCATGAGTTTATTGGAGGCAGTTTGAGTTCATTGGAGGCCTACTCTAATGCTTTCAGGTTGACCATAGGAGGTTTATTGTTTGAGAGAAGAACAAATAAATGTAGCAAGGATGTTTCTGCCTGATGTTTATTTGGCTCTTTCAGAAATTTATTTCCTTGGTATGTTTCATTTTGGTCACTGAAGTGGAGAATTGGCCTCATGAGGCAATATTATAGAATGAAGTAATATTACGATGAACTCTCATCCTTCTCTCTGCCTCTCACTATTAAAAATAAATTTTATGAACACATAGATACAGAGATTAGATCGGTGGTTACCAGAGGGAAAGTGGGGAGAGGGGAGGAGAAAGGGGTGACAGGGCATATGTGTATGGTGATTGACTGTAATTAGTCTTTGGGTGGTGAACATGATGTAGTCTACACAGAAATAGAAATAGAAATATAATGATGTACACCTGAAATTTATATAATGTTGTAAACTAATGTTACCTCAATAAAAAATAAATAAATGTTGCAAAAAGCAATTCTTCCTCTGAACTTATCCTTAATTGTCATATCATAAAGCCCTGAACAGGAGGATTTAAGGCGGTCCTGGAAGTTAGATTGCTCTTTAGATATTTAAAGTGCTTGCTTCTCTTTCAACATGACTTTATATACTTTCAGTCTTATGATGGAATTCCTTAATTCATTTATTCAACAAACAATTCACTTCAGCACTTCAGCATTCAAGACATATTTCTTGAGGACCTACTATGTTCAAAGGACTGTGCTGACAATTGAGTTTACAGAGATTTTTATATATATACATATATATACATACAGTGAAATATTATTCAGCCATGAGAAAGAAGGACATCCTGCTATTTGTGACAACATGGATGGACCTTGAGGACATTATGCTAAGTGAGAAGTCAGACAGAGAAAGACAAATACTGTATGATGTCACTTATATGTGGAATCCAAAAAAGCCAAACTTGTAAAAACAGAGAGTAAAATGGTGGTTACCAGGGGCTGGGGGTGGGAGATAGGAGAGACGTTGTTTAAGGGTACAAATTTAGAACAAGCAGTAAATAAGTCCTAGAGATCTAATGCACAGTATGATGAATACAGACAACAATATTGTATTATAATCATCAAACCCGCTAAGAGACTAGGTATTAATTATTCCAACCATTAAAAAGAAATGGTAATTATGTGAGATGATAGAGGTGCTAATTATCACTGCAATAGCTATCGTATTACAATATATAAATGTATCAAATCAACATGTCGTACACCTTAAATTTATACGATGTTATATGTCAAATACATTTCAATTTAAAAAATTCTTTTTAAAGTTTACAAAATAAGATATAACATTTAACCTCTAGGAGCTTACAAACAGAGAAGATTCAGTAAGTATAATATAAAAAAGAAGATAAAATTAGAAGAAACTACCGCGAAGGCAGTAGGCTGAGTATCTAATTTTGACTTGGGAGGATTGGGGATGTTTTCCAGAAAAGGCAGCACTCACAGTAAGCCTTGAAAAATGAATTTTGATAACAAGAAAAGGTAAAGGAAGCTAAGAATCAATAAGTAGGCTAGAGTCAGATTATGAAGACACTAGGCAGCAATCCTAAGAAATCTGCATCAAAAAATTTATTGGCACCAGAGAAAACCGTCTCATGCTTTTTAGAAGAGGAGATATTTTATCTGAGTTTTAGATCACTCTTGGCAGCTGTGCGGAGAATGGGTTGGAAAGGAGAAAAACTAGAGCCAAGACTAGGTGGGAGGTTATTGCGATTATCCAGATGAAAGATGATGAACTGTTTACTTGTATTGCCTGCCTCTCCACTAAAACGTAAGCTCCGTGAAAGCAAGCTCTCTGCTTTTTTCCCTGATATATGCCCAGCACTCAGAATAGTGCCTGATATATAGTTCAATCAATATTTGTTGAATAAATGAATATAAATCAGTGAAAGAATAAATGAATGAACAAATGAAGTGAAACAATGCAAGTGCAGAGAAGAGGTCAGAAAGAGACATTTGCCTCAGAGATGAAATTTCTCTTCTGTTGACACATGCCATAGCTGGGTCCTTTTTGAGTGTTGGCAACAGATGAAGTTTGTTGGAAAACCTCCCAGATTCCCCCATCTGTGCTCCTTCCAACCTCCGTGGCATCTGCTTCCTCAGTGTCCACCATCTTCCCACCGTCTAGAGCAGAAGTTGGCAAACTATGGCTCCTGGATCACATTGCTCCTGCTACCTGTTTTTGTGCGGCTTATGGGCAAAGAATGGTTTTCACATTTTCAAATGGTTAGGGGAAAAGAAAAGAAGAATAGTATTTTGTAACACATGAAAATTACATGACATTACAATTTCAGTGTCCATAAATAAAGTTTTACTGGAACACAGTCCTGCTCATTTGTTTCCATATTGTCTATGGCTGCTTTTGCCCTACCACGGCAGAGTTGAGTAGTTGAGATGGAGATTGTATGGCTCGAAAAGCCAAAAATATTTACTCTCTGGCCCTTCTCAGGAAAAGTTTGCGAACCGCTGATCTAGAAGAGCTCTCAGGAAAGGATTTGATGTTTATTCACAATAAGGAATAAATCATTCATCAGTGAAAGCTCCTAAAATATATTTTAAAAAATGTAGGTAAGACAAAGCATCAAATTAAAACAAAAAGGAGGAAAAGACATTAATAATAATAATAGCTGTATATTATGTGCCAGATTCTGAGCTAAGCACTTCTTTTTTTTAAAGAAAAATATTTATTTTTATTGTTTTGAAAATGTAAAAATAGGTGAACTTAATTTTATTTTATTTCTCCTCTTTCAATTTAGCTTTTTATTCTTTTTTGTTATTAATTTTTTTATTGAAGTAACATTGGTTTATAACATTATATAAATTTCAGGTGTACATCATTACATTTCAGTTTCTGTGTAGACCACATCATGTTCACCACCCAAAGACTAATTACCATTCATCACCACACGCATGTGCCCAGTCACCCCTTTCACTCTCCTCCCTCTCCCCTTCCCCTCTGGTAACCACCAATCTAATCTGTATCCAAGTGTTTGTTCGTTGTTGTTGTTGCTGTTTTTTATCTTCTATTTGTGAGTGAGATCATACTATATTTGACTTTCTCCAATTGACTTATTTCACTTAACATAATACCCTCAAGGTCCATCCATGTTGTCACAAATGGCAAGATTTTATCTTTTCTTTTTTATAGCTGAGTAGTATTCCATTGTGTATATATACCACATCTTCTTTATCCATTCATCCCTTGATGGGCATTTTGGTTATTTCCAAGTCTTGGATATTGTGAATAGTGCACTTAAGCACTTCTTTAAATAAAATTGATTCTCTCCTCTCCTTCCAACAAAGTTGCAAGACAGGCATCACTATTCTCATTTTATAGATGAGTCACCTAAAACTCAGAGGCTGAATAACTTTCCCTGGGTCACAAAGCCAGCACAATACAAAGCCAGGATTTGAACCTGCAGTTTAGCTTCAAAACCACATCCTTAACTGTAACTTTAGAATTGCAGACACAAATGAGCAAGTAATGTTGGGCATGCATACAGCCGAGAGGGTAAGTGGGATCCTTGAAATCACAGTTTTTCCGGGGTGGGAAGATGGAGAAATGTGGAACCATGTAGCTTGGTGCGGGTTTTAATGGAAGTACATCTCCTTCCCCCATCATAAGTTGGCTCTTGTAGTGGAGATAAGACTTAGGACTGATTGACCGACACTGGGCAGCTCTAAATAGCCATTACAGCTGTGAGTTTTCCCACTAGAGTTGGTCTTCAGACATGAAAGAGAATTCCAGAGAAGATGGGCAAGTGAGGGTTTTATTAACCCAGGAGCTGCCAACCTCATTGTTGGCAAATGAGGTCTGGAGTTTTGGGGAAGAGGAGACAAGATCAAAGAAAACTTTTCATAGGATGAAAAAAACTCAGAACACCCTAAGGGATGTAGCAATAGTAGTTGAACAGAGATAATAATTGCTAAAGGAAAAATAAAGAGACCATAGATTGGATGTAAATTGGAAGTTTTACTTTTAAGCAGGGAGTCAGATCCAGCATAGAGTCGGGGGCTCTGGAGGATGAGGTTGGGGAGAGGAAAGATGAGTTATATAAAGTCAAACACCCATGGTACTGTCTCATTAGGGAAACCACATTTCTGTGTGTTGCTGGTTGGGCAGTGATGTGTGGACCTTTTGGCCAGGTAAGCACTGGGCTGGCTACGGGAGATCTGCTGTGAATGTGGGGCCCACCTCGGGCTATGACATCCAGCTGCCTCTGCTTCATAGGCAAATGCCTGAATCAGCTGTGTGGCCAGGGAAGGGTCTTCCCAGGAATCACCTGTGCCATGCTCATTGCATCACACTATTTCTAAAGCACAGATGAGGAGATGGGGGTTAAGAAAAGTCCAGTGACTTGACTAAAGCCACAGAGAACCTTGATTAGAGCCCCTGCCACACACACACTGTTGGTTTGCAGAACACATGCACTTTCCACAACGCTGTCCAAAACTAAGTGCTTCTGACTCAGCTGTCAAGTAATGGCTCTTTTAAAAAATTTATTGCAGTCCACAGAGTGACTAAGAAACTAACTACAGATATATATTTACTCTCACATTTGTAGTAATATGTGGTGATAAAATTTTAACAATGACTGAAACACTACACAGAGGATCAATATTTCCCCCAAATCTGTTGGTGTCTGTAGGATGCGTATACGTGACCCAGTGGGAAAAAAAGATCCATGTTTAAATAAGTTTGGGAAAGTCTGGGTTATGTAATTGTAAACAGGTTTATTTACCATAGGATTTCTCAGAGCTTTTAATACGCCTTCATTTGCTGTGAATATCTAAAAGGCAAATGTAGCAAGCAGTGTTCCCAAATGTATTGACTATGGAGCATCTCCCCCCCACCACATCTATATCATGGTGCAGTCATGGGAGCAGCATTTGGTGAAACATTTGGGAAAACACTGGCCTGAACATACACTGAAATTCCAACAAGACTAACGCAGTTCTTCTGTATTTCATCCTGTTTAGAGGAGATTGCAAAAATATCCTTATGACAGGAGCTTTCTAGGTGAGACCTCGACGACACCTGTCACATTGAGAAGGAAAACAGTTTTTCATGCTCTGGCCATTCTATACTTTACCAAAGTAGTTATACCTGACTGAAAACCTGAAGCGGAATAAAATGGAAGCTACAACGTATTCAAGGAAAATTAGCCACAGTGAATACTCAGTGCTTCATGGGGAGCAATGGTGATTAGGAAGCTGTGAAAACATCTGCCAAAATCATGTGTCTGAAGAGCAGTTTCTCACACTTTCAACTTCCTTGGAAAGCTTAGATTACTTTTCTAAGCACAGACTTGTTACCACATTGACCATTCCATCAGAGGACCGGGTCAAAGCCCTGGTCCATCTGTGTGCTCTGCAAATACTGAGCTCCCTGATCCAGGAGCATAAGGAAAGGAGCTACGGGGCCAGGAGGGGCGCAGGTGACATTGTGACCACAGCACCACTTCTGCCTCCAAAGTCTTTGGTCAACTTTTGGTAATAGGAATGAAGTTCCTTCTTTGTGCCCCCAATCTGCCCTCACAATCCTGCATCCATTTCCCATTTTGGTTCTGGGATTTCTGAAACTCTTCCTGGGCCAGCAGCTCATTGTCTATTTTTGATCAGTACCATTCTTCCCGAAAATCTTACCTCCCTTTTATGCTTTCACATCATCAACTTTCAATGTCAAGCTTAGTTAAGTGATCTTTTCCCAGACCTCTTCTTTTTGCTTGTTTACCCACTTCCACAATTCACTGATTCCTTTTTGTTCATTGTCTTACATCTAAAATAGCAATATTTATTAAATACCCCTGCCTTGGGTCATCATCTGTTAAAAGCTGTCTTTCTCATCTGACAGTCTTCAGCATTTTCCAATTGCTTCTGATACATTTGGGGAATTTTCTAATTCTCATTTCAGATTTTATCTATCTAGATAAAACACCGCAATGTCTGAAGGCCTACATCCTGCAAATGTGGCACGAGTGAGGATTTCTAGTGTATAAAACACGTCTGTATTAAGTTGGTTATAAACAGAGCAGTGTAATGGGGCAATCAAGAGCCCAACCCGTGAGACAGCTTGTCAGGGAATGAAGAGCTTGTTAGCTGTGACTCCAGACAAGTGACCAATCTTTCTGTACCTCATTTTCCCCACCTATAAACTGGGGGAAATAATACTACCTATCTCATTTAGTTGTTACAAGGATTAATTGAATTAACATATCTAAAAGGGTTATAACAGCGCTTAGAAAATAGCAAATGCCATATAATCATTAGCTATTATTATTTCCACCATTTAAAATAACAAAAGCTTCTTAGAATAAAGTGTGGAGACTTTTTTAAAGTATTTTTTTTCTGTCTTTTTAAGGCCCAGATTATATAAAGGATCATCTACCTAAAGTTCACCAGCACACTTCCTATATTGGAGAAAAACGTCCAGCATTAGAAAAAACTGGAGATCTCAGATATTTATGGAGGCCTGCCTCAGACCAAAGCTTCCCAGCAAAATATAAACATGAATATGTTGGTGAGATTGGTTGGGGAATACCAGAGTATGATTTTATCAACAAAACAAGGCTCGAGACTGGCTTTCACATCAAGGTATTGCTCTTAAATTTGTCCTCTTCATAGCATCTTGTTTTCTGATTTGAGTTATTTCTGAGTTTGCTTCCATAGGAAATGTCATGTTCTTAATCTGTGATTGAGAAGTAATGGGATTTGAGTTTTGCAGAAAAATAAATGTGTGAATAAATGTACTTGCTACCATCATTCCCTTTTAGTCCCTTTAATGCATGAGAGAAGAGGTGTGAGGAAAATGAAGCCATGGGTAATCCAAAGGCATTTGTGTTTGGTTTTGGAATGCATTCAGATTCACATTTATGCTGTGACATTCACACGCACTCCCCCATCCGAGCACTGCTCTGTGTGTGGGTGGTGTAAAAGAGGAAGCCTGAGTTGGACATCTTCCACAAACCTAAGAAATGAGTCCCAGATCTTTAAATCCACCGTGTTGATAATGCCTTTGAATCAGGTAATCCAGGGCACGTAGTCAGAGGGTTCTTAGAAACCTGTCTTATTTCCTTTTGGTGATGTGGATGCAGGCATAAGCCCATAAAGCCTCTTCTGACACAGAAGAGAGCACAGCTGATTTTAGAAGTAAAATCTGACAGTTCAAACTCATTTCCCAGGCAGGCCTTTGCATTATCTGAAAATTGAACATGTATCAATTACACAATAACCGGATTTCTTCAGATTCTTAAGGCAATATAGTACAGCCTCATACGGTAAATGTTAAAAGAAAAAACCTTTTTCTGGCCCAACCTGCGGCAGTATAGGAAAGTGGTTGGGAGCTCAGTCTTTGAAGTCAGACAGACCTGGGTTCAAATCCTGACTCTGAGTTAGGTCTAGCTCTGTGACCTTGAGCTAGTGAGTTCACCTCTCTGTGTCTCCACTCCCTCCTCTTCCCCGTGGCAGTGTTTAGCGTGCCCACTTCATAAGATCACACAAATTACTATCCTAGTTCTGCCACCTGCTAGCTGTCAGTGGCCTTGGGCAAGTTCCTTAGCCTCTGGGCTTCAGTTTCTTTATTACAAATCTTAGTGTCTATCTTATCGGGCTGCTGTAAACATTAAATAAGTTAATATGTGTAAAGGGCTGGGAACAGTGCCTGGCATATAGCCAGCATTCTATGTGTTTAATATTATTATTGTTATGTTGTGCGTATTTAATATGAAAACACAAGGAACACACTGAGCGAGATGCCTGGCTCATGGGAGACATCCAATTTCAGCTATTAGTTCTGTGGTTGCGTATTTAATGTTACTCAGTGTCAGTTAAACAGGATGAATCCTCAGGTTCTTAAACTGTGTCCTATTCCACTTAGATGATAAAGATGAAGATCAGAAATTTCGTTAAATTTCAAGACTGGCCCCCAGCAAGGAGGGTACAGCCCCAAAGCAAAGCAGCTGGTTAGAACAGAGTCCAGAGCTTTCGTTGCTTTGTTCCTTCTCTTTGGGTGGTGCTCTGCTTTTGTACACAGCCCTCAATCTGTCTGCCCATCTTGACTGTGCATAACTTCTCTTGCTTCTTCATCTTTAACTTAAGAACACATTTGTCTGCTCAAAGGAGGTGCCTTCAAGCATTCCTTGGTTTTTCAAGCAAGCTGTGAATCCAAAAGAGATGTCGGACTTAGCCTTCCAGGAAGGTATTTATTCCGTTTCTTTTGTTCATATTTCACAGCTGGCTTTAAATCACTGCTCTGCTTGGTAGCATGGTCTTCCTAACCCCTGTGGGATTGAGTGTGAGCCATACAATGATTTTCTCCCCCGACTGGTAGCACACCCAGAAGCTGGTGTTGTTTGGCACAAGCTGTAAGGGCTGTTGCTTATCATCTGTGCACTTTCTTGGACCTAGCATTTTGACAGTAATTGCTTTCAAGGACTGACCTATCTCAGATAACAATCTTAAACAATATCTTGAAGGGTTCCTTGGACTTAGAACATTACAATGAGAAAAAAAGATTCACTGAGAATGACTATACCTATTAGCAAAAAACCATATAACATAACCATAATTTACTCACTAGTTAAGGCCTTAAGTTTTGTCATCGAGGCGGCTAATCCTCTCCTCCACACCCAAGGCATGGCTCCCGCTCTATACCCAAGGTAGAGGGCAATATTAGGGTTTGAGTCTAGCTTCAGACGTGGATTCCTTGTCAACCCAGGGCTTCAGGCAGCTGCTTCCAATCAAGAAGACTTGGCGTGAATTGACATTTGAGCTATACATACACATACACTCCATGCATAAAAACAAGCTCCTAATTACAAATAATATATGAGATTCTGTGGCATAAACTCACGCACCTCCTCACTGGGGAGATGGTGAATTCCGTAGTGTGATATAAGTTAGGAAATGTTTCAACCCACGTCTGTTCTTTCCCTGGTTCCCGTCTCTAGTGGACCTTTATCATGTCCCTCCGCCGTCCTCGTCCATGATAGTCCCAGTCAAGACGTCTCTTTGTTCCAGTCTAACTTCGGAGACTCCTCAGTGTCTCTCATTGCAATTGCTCGCGAACTTTGATTTTAAGCACTAACCTTCATCTAGTGGATTTTTATAACCTGATCAGCCGCTCTTCCTCATTTACTGCTCCAGGTTTGTAGAAGACTGGCAGCTAAGGAAGCTTAGGCATCTCCAGTAGACTCTTGGCAAAATGCCTGCGGCAGCTGCTTCCTCCCTGAGAATGGTCTTTCCTCTTTGAGGCAGTGGGAGGGGATCTATAGATCATCTGGATTTTGGTAGAAAGATAATAACTTCCAGGCTGAATCACACCTGAAAAATTTCCCCACATCACAGATGTCAGTAAAAATCAAAGTATTGGGTTTCTCTTCTAGATCTTTTTGTGTTTAGCTATTTCCTACTCATTCTTATGTGGGCTACAATGCTATAATAATACTTGTGTATATAAACCAGTAAAGATCGCTGCTTTTGTTATCATCTCCAATTTAAGAGCAGTTCTTTTTTTTTCTAATGGATCCGGTCTCTAGCAAACTGCACATGTTGTTTCTGCAAGAATATATGGAGACCATTGAAACAGTTCCTTTGATCTCAACCCCATGCTAAACTGAGGACCCTCTCTTACTGCTCCTTAGCTGGGCATCCTCTCCCCTGACCTTTCTTTAACCCAGACCTCAACAGTATCAGCTCGTTTCCTGATGCCCATTTTCTGCTCCTGCACTCTGACCTCATGACCAAATGATTTGTTATTTGGTTTTCCCACAGAAACAGTATTACACTGGGCTTGATGACTAACTCTTCATAGGTGTGATCCCAAAGACAATATTAAATCAATGAATCATAATATATATTACAACCAATATATCATACAGTATAACAATTTGAAAAATCTATGGAAAGTAACTATGGAAACCCATCAATATATTTATATGTGTTACAGTATAGTATAATAAAAATAAAATCTTTGATGCTTTGAAACTTCTGCTTCACTTTTAACTGCCGTAAATTCCAGCATTACGAAATACAGAGGGCTTCTTTGTGACAGTTTTATGGATATTTGAACAGATTTCTGATGAGATGTTGAGTTTTTTGATGGCTGTCGAGTAAACTGATCCAAGGTTGATTGCTTCATTAGACATTTTTTTCACTGTGAATTTACTTAGAGAAAGTAAACATAAATAGAGCTACCATTGACTGAGTATTTACTATGTGAGTAAATTATACTTTATACTAAGTGAGTAGACTTTACTATCCATTTTGCAGATGAAGAAACTGAGGTATTGACAGATGAGGTTCTTTGCATGAGGCCACGCAGCTAGTGAATGGTGGAGCCAAGATTTCAACCCAGGCTGTGAATTCAGGGACTTGGTGGGAGTACAGCGTGTATGAGGAGAAATGATAGAAAATGAAGTCAGGACTTTGGACTGGAGTCGCTGTGTCAAGTGCACATCTGTGTTATCATTTTTCCGTAAGGCAGGCTCTAGCTGGGTCAGTTCCAATTGCCTTCTCGTATAAGATCTGCATCCTTTCTTCATGGTTCTCTCAATTTTCTCCCAGCTTCTCATTCTGCATCATTTGCACACAATATACTTCATTTACAATATTAAAATTATTAGTAGATACCCACATATTTGATATAATAAGAAATAGTTGAGTAATAGTTATTTTTGAATTTTTATTTAATAAGCACTGTATAGGGTTTCAAAACACATCATCAAATACAACATTTGGCATTATGGGAAAAAAAGAGAAAACAGTGAGGTGCCACCAAACCACACCTTCTTTCCTTGTCCCAACCTGACCCTGTGCGTTCTTCTGAACTGTCTACCTTCACACAACAGTGTCCTGGAAAATTCTCAAATCTCCCTGAAAAAAGAAGTATTGCCAATAAAATACCCTGGAAAATTTCTACATGTAGACTACCAATCACATATTTCAGAATTTCTGGGTGTTTTTCACCCCAAATTTCTCATTTACCTTTGGGTTCATTTGGATGAATCACAAACAGTCACGTTAAAATTCCTAAGGTCTCACGCTCCTCATCTCCAGATGTTACCATCAATGTGGAAGATTTTTAAAAGGTAATAAAGCTTCCTTTTTCAACCAAGTTATAAAAGCAAAAATAGAAAATAGCTTTTCTAAAATTAGGCCTGTCTTGGGATTGCTACTGTTCTTCCCCAGATGGGCGTGTGTATAGTTCTCACTTTATACTTAGAGTTATTTGCATCCTAACAGTTTGTGATTTAATATAAAAATAATTTACATTAGCACCTTTCATCCTTAAGTGCTTTACAAAGTAATGCTTTTTCTGATACCACAGGAAGCCTTTAGTAAGGGAGCGCCACGTGCTGACCATCTGTGAGGGAGAAGAGACGTTGGCCAAGGAGGCCACATGACCCTCCTTTTTCTTGAAAATAATATATTAACACCATTAACCTCCTTCTACACACATGTCATATTTTCCCCATTTTACAAAACTTGGCTTAGGATTCCTCAAGTAAATTGAAGGAACTAATTTCCTTATAAAATCTTACTTGTATCTGAACTTCCAGAAAATACATTTTGTGTTTGATCCTTCCTCTATCAGACCATGAACAGGACAACGGAGGTGTATATCACTGCTTTGCTCTCTGTACTGTGCTCAGAGCAGTTCCATGAGGAACAACGTGTTTGGAATGGGAGGTGTCTCCGCTGGTAGCCAGGAACGCTGTCACTCCACATGTCACTGGGCATCCCAGCTCTGATGACCTAGCATCTCAACTAAACACAGGGCTTTCTGTTTCTTGTTGGGGTGACTTTATAGATCATTATTGACAAATTGGAAAAAAAATACGTCCTAATTTCCAGATCTTTTGTTAGAATGTGGAAATATGAAAAAGAAAAAAGAACTCAATGTAATTTAGCCTGGTGGGTGATTTTACTCCTCATTTAAGGAAGGCTAAAAATACTCCACGATGGCTACTAACTTCTGTAGGACTTGACATAACATCTTGAGTATGTGTCTAAATGTAAACATCAACTTTTGGGTTTTTTTAAATTACACTTCTTCAAGTTAGTAATTAACCATATGACGGAAGTTTTCAACAAATATTATTTGATGATGATGGGGAGATACAAAGCCAAGAAAAGATTGTATAAATTAGAATGGGTTCTAGTAAACCTGTGTTTGACTCCATAACCAGGCTCGTTTAAATTATTGTTAAAGAATTCTGAAACTTGTGCATGATCTAATATCCCAAGCACAGGTGGCTAAAATAACAGGACATCTGTTTTCTAAATGTGGCATTTATCTTGGCTTTTTAAGATCTTTGGGAGAAATTCTAAAATCATTATAAATTTAGGATTATAGTTTTCCCTACTATTCGTGTACTCCCAGAGTACCTCAAATGTATTGGCAAAAAATGCATAGAATGCATAGCAAACAAGACTAGCAATGTGGACATATCTGTTCTTTCCCCAGGATTGAACCTAGGATATCAAGAAATCTTAATGAAGCAAATTGAAACAATTCATTAAATATAGGGGGTCCTAGCTATGTCTCTGGGTATAAAAAAAATGTCACTAAGAATAAGTGCTGTAGGAACCCATGTGAGCTCTTTCAGTTGGGGAAGAATTCATAGAAATTTCTTTGCATTGTTGTTGAAGTTTTTAGTGCGGCTGTTGTTAACGATGGACTGTACAATCCCAGCCACGTTCCAAATAGCTTTAAGGAACTTGAGGTCCGAGATCTGTTCTCTTTGACTTTGTACTGACATCAACTCCACTCCTCCTAGTGCTTAGCATGGCATAGATGATTATCAATAAACGATGGGAGATGGAGACTGAGGTGGCTTCTTTTCTCATGCAGTGTCTTTGTTGAGAGACCAAGTTGCAGAAGAGGAGAAATGAATTTTTAAGTGTGCATTAGACTGAGACTTATACTACTCCTAGCTTATTCAAGTCATTTGAAAATTATTTACCATTTATTTCTTTACTGAAACATAGTTATACTGTCACTGTTCACAATGCCTGAGCTACCACTCGACATTGTGAACAGTGTAATTCTGTGTTGAAAAGCTAATTGGACAATTAACTTGAGAGAAGCACACTTCTTAACCTTCGAATTAACAACAGTGCCTACACATTAGAAAACTCCAAGGGTGAGAAGAGTTGCAAAACAGGCACTTGTTGATATTTCAGAAACTGTGCTCTGAGCACAAATGGAGACTTGGGAAGCTCTTGTGTAGCTTTTCTGTAGTTTGAATAGTTGAATCCACTCAAATTTCAGACCCTGATAGGGATCATCAACAACTCTGGATAAAGGGCTGATAGCAGAATGATTGGTTACTCGTCACATAACCTAACAATTCTCAACAGATTAAGTTCTAGTCTTGCTTTAAAAGAAAATCGTAGCACATCTTGAATTGTAGAATGAACACGGAAAACATCTACCTCCCTGGAAAAGTACAGGGAAAAAAATAACAGATATTTGCCTTCTCTCTGAGAATAAATGAGGCAACTAGCACTCATGATGTTTTTCAGAGCAAATCTATGCTTGTGGCCTTAATGAAAAACTGAATGTGACTTAGAAGTAAAAGTAGCCAGTTGAAGAACTTTTCATTTTCCCCCTTGTCTCTGTTTGCATGCTAGTCTGCCTCCTATTTTTTTTATAATGTATCAGTTTTCCCATCTATAAAATGGAATTGTATTAGTGTTCTATTGGGCATAATAAATTACCACAAATTTAGCAGCTTAAAGCAACACCCATTTATTTGCTCACAGTTCTATAGGTCAGAAGTCCCGGGAACGTGTCACCTGTGGCTGTGATCTCATCTGAGGCTGGGGCTCTCTTCCAATCATGTGGTTGTGGCAGGTTTGAGTTCCTTGTGGTTGTAGGATTGAGGTCCCATTTCTTTGCTGGCTGTTAGCCAGGGGCCATTCTCAGCATCTAGAAGCTGCCCACGTTCCTTACTATATGACCCCCTCCATCTTTAAAGCCAGCCAACAGAGAGTCTCCCTCATATTAAATCCCTCTCATGCTTCAAATCCCCTTTGCCAGGAAGAGCCCAGATCTTTTTAAGAGCTCATCTGATTAAGTTAGGTCCACTGAGGATAATCTCTCTTTCTTAAAGTCAACTGATTTGGGATCTTAATTATATCTGCAAAATCCCTTCACAACAGTACCTAGGTTAGTATTTGGGCGAATATCTGGGAAGAGGTGTGCACACCAAGGGGTGAGAATCTTGGGGGTCATCTTAGAATTCTGCCTACAGGGATAATGATAATACCTTAGAGGGTTGTTAAATGGATTAAGTGAGATATGTCTGTAAAACACTTAGCATAGTATCTAGTGTAATAAGTTTCAATAAATGGGATCTAGTATTACTAAAGTGTATATATACCATATTTTCTTGCTTATATGGATTTTTGACTTATATTACCATAAGCACATTAGGAGCATAACAGAATATGTTGCTCGTTATTTGGACACTCCACAGAAAACAAAAATACTGGGGCCATAGTCAACAAACTCACAAAACCCAATATTTAGTCTATTTGCTGAAAGTTGATGTACTAATTCAAATTATCTGAAAACACTGCAGTTAAAAAAAAAAGACACCGGGATGTAATTCATGTTGGTGCTCAAGCCCATATAAAATGTGGCATAAAATGAAGTATGTGTCCCTGCATTGTTCATTTTTTGCTTTTTGATAGGAAAAATACATCACAGAATCCTTGCCTTAAAACACTGACATTTTTCAGAAAGAATTGCTTTGTTTCTAGTCATGCTCTGAATATAAAATAAATACTTCAAAAGCTCCATTCACACAAAGGCCTTTATGCCCCCTTTCTCCCTTCAATAGTTCCAGTCTAGAATAGGCAACATTATGCAATTGGGTGATCCAGCTACAACAATGAGCATGCTTCTCACTGGCTGTGGGAAGAAAGACACCTAAGAGGTTAACAGTAATATTTTGCATATTTAGGCAAGTAAAGAAAAAATACATTAGCATAAGAAAAGGTAGCCCTAGGGGATTTTCCACTCAAATGTTTGGTACTAAGAGCTCTATGTCACCAAGGAGGAGGGTAGAGAAGAGAAACCCTAGTGTCCGTGCATTCTTGAAATGCATTGCCATTGTGTTAACTCTCCTGGTGAGAAAGACCTCATCGTTATAGAGACGGAAAAGGGTTCTTTCTAGTAAGGAAATTCAAAGATGGCTATATTAAGAGAAGCATCTTGAGTCAAGTATAGCAACAAAGAAAGAATTCCTCAGTGATCAATCCCAAAAAGATTTCCTAAGTACCTCAGGACTAGACTGGAAGTGGTTAGATATTAAAAGTGAAAGTATTAAGCAATTATTTTAATCGTTGACCAGAATGGGCCCCAAATGTCTGTGATTAATTTAACTCAAATTTAACAGTTTTTAACTCATTTCAGAAACTGTATCTAATTCACAGTATCTGAATGTAGTTAGCAGGTATTTCCCTTTCATTACTATCTAGACTTAAAGATTATATGATAGGAAAAATCTAATTTCGAGTTATGATTATTTTTGCTAGTTGAAAGCATTTAAAATAATAATTGTAAAAGATTCTCACTGATTTCCTTAAAATAGAGAATAAACTAGTCAGTTGTTACCTGTTTCTGTGAAGATGTTGAATTATATTTTTAATCCATCTTTTCTTTACTCTTATGAACAACTGACCAGTAAAAAAAACGATCTTTTTGATTCTGAATTTCATTAGATTTAACACCACAGTGAGCATGTCTGTCCAAATAGATTATGATGGATTTCGTTAACAAATTAAGATAGAGAAAGGCCAGCTTATTTTAGATAATTTTTTATGACATTATACACTAATAGCTATAGGAGAAATGGGGAGCATGAAAGAATCTGTTGTTTGTTCCTAAGAAAACACTTTCCAGTTTCCTTCCAGATGCAATTTTTGATTATTAAAAATGGGAATGAAATCAAAGAAGATTGTCCAAGTCCTAGAAAATTTGTCCAAAAGCTGATGATAAAATTATTCATAAGTCAACCAATAAGGTCAATTTTCAGGGAATCACATGTCAGAAATCAATTGAGAAATAAAGTTATACCACGATCTTACCATTATACAGTCATGAGTCACTTAACAACGGGGATATGTTGTCAGAAATGCATCATTAGGCAATTTCATCCTTGTGTGAACGTCATAGAGTGTACTTACACAAACCCAGATAGTATAGCTTACTACACGCCTAGGCTATATGGTACTAATCTACAGGACCACCATCGTATATGTGGTCTGTAGTTGACCAAAACGTCATCATGCAGTGCATGACTGTATACAGATGATCACTTTTCAAATTTTGCATTTAAATCTTGTTTATCTTGTCCCTTCTTTCATTTGTTTTACAAATGGGCATTAAAAAGCTGGAAGTGATCATAGTTTCAGGTCTTCATCCATGAGACGATGACTTAAGTAAATAGACCTGCTTTCCTGATACAAATAACTCTGAAGCACCTGATCAAGAAAGTCATTCTAAACCAAAGCTTGAGGGATAAAGAAGAAAAAAGGGAAGATAAAAAAAGTACTAGGTAATTCCTCTGATATTGAAATTGTAATATGGCTTTGCTACTTTTTGAGGTGTTATGAATATAGAGCGTCTGACAACAATGTAAGTAAAAAACGCATTGCAAAACTGAAGTAAAATGCTTTTGATAGTCCATATTATTGTTTCCCAACCCTAGCATGGAAAATTCAACATCAATTTGACACCTCTATTTCCATGCCTATTCATAAGTTGTACCATCCATTGGCTAGTTCCGGGGAAAAGGAGCCAGTATATTGAAGTCATTTATTCAGAGATAATAGATAATTTCAATGTATAAGAGAAGGTGTGGGGATTATTGTTTTATGTGAGAATGTTCTAAGCTACCAAATATTTATCAATATATTTTTTCAATTATTTTATTGAAGTCATATTTCTTTATAACATTGTGTAATTTCAGGTATATATTATTACATATCAGTTTCCGTATAGACAGCATCATGCTCACCAATAGTCTAATTTTTATCCATCACCATACATATGTGCCCTTTTACCCCTTTCGTCCACCCCCCAACCCCTTCCCCTCTGGTAACCACTAATCTGTTCTCTTTATCCATGTGTTTATCTTCCACATATGAGTGAAATCATAAGGTGTTTGTCTTTCTCTGTCTGGCTTATTTCACTTAACATAATACCCCCAAGTTCCATCCATGTTGTTGCAAATGGGATGATTTTGTCTTTTCTAAATAGCTGAGTAGTATTCCATTGTATACGTATACCACATCTTCTTTATTCATTCATCAGTTGATGGGCACTTGAGTTGCTTCCACATCTTGGCTATTGTGAATAATGTTGCAGTGAAAATAAGGGTGCATAAATCTCTTTCAATTATTGATTTCTTGTTCTTTGGATAAATAGCCAGTAATGGGATAGCTGGATCATATGGTATTTCTGTTTTTAACTTTTTGAGAAATCTCCGTACTGTTTTCCGTAGTGGCTGCACCAGTTTGCATTCCCACCAGCAGTGTATGAGGGTTCCCTTTTCTCCACATCCTCTCCAACAGTTATTTTTTGTCTTGGTAAATATAGCCATTCTGACAGGTGTAAGGTGATATCTCATTGTAGTTTTGACTTGCAGTTCCCTAATAATTAGTGATATTGAATATCTTTTCATGTGCCTGTTGGCCATCTGTATACCTTCTTTGGAAAAATGTCTGTTCATATCCTCTGCCCATTTTTTGATTGGGTTGTTTGTTTTTTTGTTGTTGAGTTGTATGAGTTCTTTATATATTTTGGAAATTAGCCCCTTGTCAGATATATGATTTGTAAATATTTTCTCCCAGTTAGTGGGTTGTCTTTTCGTTTTGTTCATGGTTCCCTTTGCCTTGCAGAAGGCTTTTAGTCTGATGAAGGCCCATTTGTTTATTTTTTCTCTTGTTTCCCTTGCCTGAGTAGACATGGTATTCGAAAAGATGCTGCTAAGACCAATGTCAAAGAGTGTACTACCTATATTTTCTTCTAGGAGTTTTACGGTTTCAGGTCTTACATTGGAGTCTTTAATCCATTTTGAGTTAATTTTTGTGTATGGTGTAAGATAATTGTCTACTTTCATTCTTTTGCATGTGGCTGTCCAGTTTTCCCAACACCATTTATTGAAGAGACTTTCCTTTCTTCATTTTATGTTCTTGGCTCCTTTGTTGAAAATTAGCTATCCATAGATGTGTGGTTTTATTTCTGGACTTTCTATTCTGGTCCATTGATCTGTGTGTCTGTTTTTGTGCCAGTACCATGGTGTTTTGATTACTATAGCTTTGTAGTATATTTTGAAGTCAGAGATTGTGGTGCCTCCAGCTTTGTTCTCTTTTCTCAGAATATTTTTGGATATTTGGGGTCTTTTGTTGTTCCATATAAATTTTAGGATTCTTTCTTCTCTTTCCGTGAAGAAAGAGATGTCATTGGGATTGCATTGAATCTGTAGATTGCTTTATGGACATTTTAACTGTGTTTATTCTTCTAATTCATGAGCATGGAATATCTTTCCATTTCTGTATGTCTTCTTCAATTTCTTTCAATAATGTTTTATAGTTTTCAGTGTATAGGTCTCTCATCTCCTTGGTTAAATTTATTCCTAGATATTTTATTCTTTCTGTTGTGATTATAAATGGGGTTGTATTCTTGACTTCTCTTTCTACTAGTTTGTTGTTAGTGTATAGAAATGCTACTGATTTTTGTAAGTTGATGTTGTACCCTTCAACATAGCTGTAGTTGTTGATTATTTCTAAGTTTTCTGATGGATTCTTTAGGGTTTTCTATATATAGAATCATGTTGTCTGCATACAGTAAGAGTTTCACTTTTCTTTTCCAATTTAGATAGCTTTTATTTCTCTTTCTTGCCTAATTGCTCTGGCCAAAATTTCCAGTACTATGTTGAATAGGAGTGATGAGAGTGGGCACCCTTGTCTTATTCCTGTTCTCAGAGGATGGCTTTCTGTTTTTCACCATTAAGTGATATTGGCTGTGGTTGTCATATATGGCCTTTATTATGTTGAGGTACTTTCCTTCTATACCCATTTTATTAAGAGTTTTTATCATAAACGGATGTTGGATCTCATCAAATGCTTTCTCTGCTTCTATTGAGATGATCATGTGATTTTTATTCCCCATTTTGTTAATGTGGTGTATCATGTTGATTGATTTGAGGGTGTTGAACTATTCCTGCATCCCTGGTGTAAACCCTGCTTGATCATGGTGTATGATCCTTTTAGTGTATTGCTCTGTTTGGTTTGCCAACATTTTGTTGAGGATTTTTGCATCTATGTTTATCAGTGATATTGGCCTGTACTTTTCCTTCTTTATGTTGTCCTTGCCTGGTTTTGGTATCAGGGCAATGTTGGCCTCATAGAATTAGTTAGGAAGCATTCCATTTCCTCAATTTTTTTTTTGGAATAGTTTGAGAAGGATAGGTCTTCAATCTTTGAATGTTTGGTAGAATTCTCTGGAGAAGCCATCTGGTCTTGGACTTTTGTTGGGAGGTTTTTGATTACTGTTTCAATTTCTTTACCTGGGATTGGTCTATTCAGTTTCTCTCTTTCTTCTTGATTCAGTTTTGGGAGGTTGTATTAGTCTAAGAATTTATCCATTTCTTCTAGGTCATCCAATTCATTGGCATATGGTTTTTCATAGTATTCTCTTAAAATCCTTTGTATTTCTGTGGTATCCATTGTAATTTCTCCTCTTTCATTTCTAATTTTGTTTATTTGAGCCTATCTCTATTTTTTTTAGTTGAATCTGGCTAGGGGTTGGTAATTTTGTTTATCGCCTCAAAAAACCAGCTCTTAGTTTCATTGATCCTTTCTACTGTTTTTTTCAGTCTCTATTTCATTTCATTTCTGCTCTAATTTTTATTTCCCTTCTCCTGCTGACTTTGGGCTTTGTTTGTTCTTCTTCTTCTAGTTCTGTTAGGTGTAGTTTAAGATTACTTATTTGAGGTTTTTCTTGTTTGTTAAGGTGGCTTGTACTGCTATAAGTTTCCTTCTTAGGAGCACTTTTGCTGCTCTCATAAGAATTGGTATGCTATATTTTTAAATTTCTCCTTTGATTTCTTCATTGATCCAATGGTTGTTTAGTAGCATGTTGTTTAGTCTCCACATATCTGTGACTTTCCCAGCTTTTTTCTTGTAGTTGATTTCTAGTTTCATAGCATTGTGGTCAGATAAGATGCTTGATATGATCTCAGTCTTCTTATATTTATTGAGGCTTGCCCTGTTTCCCAACATATGGTCTATTTTTGAGACTGTTCCATGTGCACTTGAGAATAATGTGCATTCTGCTGATTCTGGATGGAATGTCCTATACATATACATTAAGTCCATCAGGTCTAGGGTTTCATTTAAAGCCACTCTTTCTCTGTTGACTTTCTGTCTGGATGATCTATCCATTGATGTAAGCAGGGTGTTGAGGTCTCCTACCAATATTGTGTTGCTGTGGATTTCTCTCTTTAGGTCTGGTGGTAGTTTCTTTATAAACTTTGGTGCTCCTGTTTTAGGTGTATATATATTCATAATGTTGTGTCCTCTTGGTGGAATGTCCCTTTTATCATTGTAGACTGCCCCTCTTTGTCTCCCATTGTCTTTTTTATCTTGAAGTTTGCTTTGTCTGATATAAGTATGACAATACCTACTTTCTTTTGCTTGCCATTTGCTTGGAGTATTGTCTTCCATCCCTTCAGTCTGAGCCTATGTTTGTCTTTAGAGCTGAGATGTGTTTCCTGGAGATAGTGTATTGTTGGGTCTTGTTTTTTAATCTATCCAACCACTCTGTGTCTTTTTTTTTTTTTTGCTTGAGGAAGATTCACCCTGAGCTAACATCTATGCCAATCTTCCTCTACTTTTTATGTGGGTTGCCGCCACAGCGTGGCCACCAATAAGTGGTGTAGGTCTGCCTCTGGGAGCCAAACCTGGGCTGCTGAAGCAGAGCATGCTGGACTTAACCACTAGGCCATGGGGCCAGGCCCCACTCTGTCTTTTGATTGGAGAACTCAATCTATTTACATTTAGAATGATTATTGATTTATGAGGGCTTAAAACTGCCATTTTATTTCTTGTTTTCTGGTTATTCTATATTTTGATTGCTTCTCTTCCCTTGTGTTTCTAATTGCCACTTCAGTTTGGTGGTTTTCTGTGACTGTTTTCTCTTTATTTATGATTTGTGGCTCTATTCTGATTCTTTGTTTAGTGGTTACCATGAGGATTATATAAAAGATCTCATAGATGAGATAATCCATTTTCCGATAGCCTCTTGTCTCCATTAGCCTAAGCATGTTCCAGCTCTTTCCTCTTCCCCTTCTGAGTTATTGTTGTCACAAATTATTCTTTTTTGTGTTGTGAGTTTTTGACTAAATTGAAGTATTTATAGTTATTTTTGATGCTTTCCTTACCTTTAATCTTTTATGTTATAATTAAATGTTTACTAACCTATTCTGGTATAGAGCTTCAGTTTTCTGATTTTATCTGTCTATTTATCTCCTTGCTCAAGGTTTTATAAATTTTTGCTTTTTAGTTTCAGATGGGAGAGCTCCTTTCAATGTTTCTTGTAAGGCAGACCTAGTGGTGATGAACTCCCTCAGCTTTTGTTTATCTGGGAAAGCTTTTATTTCTCCATGGTATCTGAAGGATAGTTTCACTGAATGAAACTCCAAAACTCCAATATTCCAAAACTTTCTTGGTTGAAAGTTTTTGTCTTTCAGTATTTTAAATATATCATTCCATTCTCTCCTAGCCTGTAAGGTTTCTGCTGAGAAATCCTCTGAAAGCCTGATAGGGGTTCCTTTGTAGATTATTTTCTTCCACTTTTTTGCACTTAATATTTTTTCTTTGTCATTGACTTTTGCCGGTTTTACTATTATATGCCTTGGAGAAAGTCTCTTTGCATTGATGTAATTAGGAGTTCTATTGGCTTCAGGTATTTTAAGTCCAGTTCCTTCCCCAGGTTTGGGAAGTTCTCAGCTATTATTTCTTTGAACAAGCTCTTGGCTCGTTTCTCTCTCTCTTCCCCCTCTGGAATACCTATGATCATTATGTTAACTTTTCCTAACTGAATTACATATTTCTCAAAGAATTCCTTCATTTTTTAAAAATTTTAGTTCTGTCTCCTCCTCTATCTGAAGCATTTCTATATTTCTGTCCTCTAATTCACTAATTCTGTCCTCCATAACATCAGCTCTATTTTTTATGGTTTCTAGATTATTTTTTATCTCATTAATTGTTTTCTTCATATCCAGAATTTCTGTTTCTTTGAGTTTTTTTTTTTTTTTTTTTTTAGAGCTTCAATCTCTTTGGTGGAGTATTCCTTCTGTTCAATATTTTATTCTTGAGCTCATTGAACTGTCTTTCTGAGTTTTTTTGTAACTCATTGAATTTCTTTATGACAATTATTTTGGATTCTCTGTCATTTAGATTATACCTATCTGTGACTTCAGGATTGGTTTCTGGAGACTTGTCATTTTCCTTCTGCTCTGAAGTGTTACTGTAGTTCTTCATGGTGTTTGATGAATTGATCCTTTGCCAGTGCATTTGTGGTAATATCAGGTTGCAGGTTCCACCTGCTACTGCTGGGAGGGAGCAGTTTTCTGATCCTGACCCGTCTGTTGGAAGTTGCACAGGTATAGCTACTCGGTGTTTTCCTGGGCTGGCTGCAGCCACTCTGCAGGTTATGCTCACATGGGCAGGTCCTCTGCAATGAGTAGGTGGTTTGGGCACCATAGGCAGGGCTTCAGTGCTCAGCAGGGGACCAGCTGAGCTACTGTGTGCTAGGCAGGAGGAGTGCCTATGAGGGGGCTGAGCTGCTGTGCTCCATGGGTGGGTGGACCTTTTGAACAGGTGGGGTGCCTTCTCACCTGCACTGTGCTCAGCAGGCAGGCACCTACGTGGGTGCTAAGCTGTCACTCAGTGCAAAGCATTCCCACTGGTGGGGCAGTCGTGGCACAGTGGACACTCCCATGGGCCAGGCTGCAACTCTGAAAGCATTCACACAGGCTGGGCTGTCCCTGCCTCCTCTTACAGTTGTGCCAGCCACTACGTGAGGATCCACAACCTGGCTCACTTCCACTGGGGAGAGGGAGGGATGCACTTACTTATTTCCACTGCCTCCTGGGGATCCAGTCCACCCACCTTCAGATATATAGCTGTGTGGATCTCTCAGACGTCCTGTTGTGCTGTGCAGGGAGTCCTCTGCTGGTTAATGAATGTCCATCTAGTTGTAACTTAAAGGGGAAAGACTAAGGGAACAACTCACTCAGCCATGATGCTGATGTCGCCAGCTAGTTATCAATGTTTTAAATTATGCTTTCTGAAAGGAGTGTTCAGAGCTAAGGCACAGGCTGTCTATAATCCAGCTCTTTCCTACATAATTATCTCTGCATTTCTAATTCTGTGAAGATAAGGTAAAGTGAAAAGAGCTAAAATATTCAAGTTTAAATGATAAATAGTAGTTTAGAATGCTTGCTTATTTAGACACAGAATCATAAAGACAGAAAGGAGCTTAGAGGTCGTAGACTACATGCTTCTTCCTACCTAGTACCTGTCCTTTTACAGAGAAGGAAGGTAAAGCACATAGGATTGTATTTATTTTACTTGTACTTTTTTCTCTCAGTTCAAGAATCAAAAGACTATATTCTATTAACTGAATTTAGTATTTCCTGCTTAATTTCCCAACCTGACTTCCTTTTTGATTGGGAATGTGGACTGTTAGACTTCTCAGTGCCAATTTATCCTGGAATTAGGGTACATTAATTTTCTTCTTTTCACAGTATGGAGAACTAAGTCAAGCTGCTATTGATAAAATAAGTCACAGATACCAAAACCCATGGTAAGCACATTTTAATACATTTTAAATTAATTAATGTGTTTCCTTCCTAAATTAGTAACAAAGTTAATTTTTTTAACTTTTAAGTATATTACCACATTATTTCTTTTTATTTCACGTAGATGTCTTTGTAAAATTATGAATTTTTATTCCTAATAAAAACTTATAAAATTTTCAGTATTTACTAGGTTTTAATTAAGGAGAGGAAAAGGACAAAGAAAGGATAGAGTAAGCAACTATCAGAATATAGTGGAGAAAAAGAGAACCAGCCCGTAGCTGTTAAGAATAGCAACTGGATGAGTAGGGTAGCTTTAACTATATAAATAATTCTTTCTGTGGAAGAGCAACAATATATTTTTTTTGGCTAAAAAAATACTCACTTCATGCTGTTGGCCTAGAAACGATCATAACGGATAATCTTGGTTAATAAATGTAATCCTACTGAAGTCACACAATAGCTTGAATTCACACTATCTAAAGATAGCCTCTAAGCTAAATTAACACGTCTAGCTCAAGGTATTTTAAGTTATAGGAAAAGAGCAAAACCTAGGCTTGTCATCTAGATGTAACGTATAATTCAGATTCCTAAGAGGGAAGGGATCAATCATCTTTGCTCTTACAAGACTGCAGATTCAATAATGTCTTTGTTATCCTTAGATTTTTGAAGGTGAGGGTTTCTGGAGTCTAGTTCATCTCATTTTTAGTTTTTAAAGGACACAGCTATTAACACGTGCAAAATTAATGAATTTTAGTTTCTTTCTGCTATACCACAACAACATAAACTGCACCAAAAAGAGACAAGCCCTCAAACCCTAAGTCAAAAGCTTATTAGTTACTACAACAATGCCGGGACAACAAAAGGTCTCATTGGGCAGTTCTTAAAACTTATAAAGCATATCCTATGTTGAAAAATACAGAGAAATAGTTACAATTTATTGCGTGCAAAGCTCGTGTTCTCATTAAAATATTCCATGTCGTCTGTTCAGATACATTGCAGGCATCTACTTACAAATGCCCTATCAAACATTTCCAAGCAAAAAAAAAACAAACAAAAAACCCATTCAAGTCCATTGAAAATCAAAGAAACTTCAACAAGCATTGGTGATATGTGTGAAAATTTGCTGCATTTATTTGAACATTAAAAAACTTTTTAGAAAGTATCTGAGAAACATTGAAGCTTTGAACATTTTCCTTGGATGAAAGAATGTTGGCTACATTTGTTTCTAGGGAATATGATAAGGATTATACCAGGTCATGGGGTCAAACATTTATGAAAAATATCTTGTATTTAGGGAATTGTGGATTCAATTGGAGATACATACATATATAAATTACAAAACCAATCTGCATGTGTTGAGTGCTAAATTCATAATGAAGACAATTATAATTAGAAAATTTTAACTAGAAAAGTTAAAAAAAATTTTAAAGTATAATGACACCCCCCCTAGATTTGCCTGTAGCCTCCGGCCCAGTTCCTATTTTTAACTAGTCTGATGCCTATAGCCTGAATGCTGCCTCCCTCTTGAGACTCTAAGCACATCCACTGCTTAAAAGCCTTCCTGCTCTACTCTTGGGCTGGGAGGATGTTCTTGAACAGGATGTTGACTCAGACAGGCACAGGTGTGCCCCATTCCCTCGCCTTTTCTAAGCGGGACTGAGGGCCATCTCCTTCTTAGGAAAGTTCAGTCCTTAGCCTTCCAGTTTTCATGTTCTGTCCTCCTCAGTCAATAGCATTTGCTCAATAAATCTAGCCCCTCCTGTGTTTGAAGCAGTGCTAGGTTCTGGGGTCACAGTGGTGAACAAGACAGGTCCAGCATATGCCCTTCCTGGAATTTGTATTCTAGGAGAGGAGAGAGACATTAGACAACTATATGACTTTTAAACAACATTATACTATTTTTCATGCTTTTAAATAATTTTATTTTGTTTTGTTTTGTTGAGGAAGATTTGCCCTGAGCTAATATCTCTTGCCAGTCTTCCTCTTTTTTTTTGCTTGAGGAAGATTCACACTGAGCTAACATCTGTGCCAATCCTCCTTTATTTTGTATGTGGGTCACCACCACAGCATGGCTGACAAGTGGAGTAGGTCCACACCCAGGATCTGAACCTGTGAACCCGGGCTGCTGAAGGGGAACACATGGAACTTTCACCACTCGGCCACGGGGCAGGCCCCCTTTTTTATAATTTTATTAAATGACTAATGTAATTCATGCTTGCAACAACAAATCAAATAACATAGAAGTATATTAAGAAAAAGTTAATATCCTGCCCTATTCCAACCAGTTCATGATAAAACATTACAAAGCGTATTTATGGGGTGTAAAGCGAAGATTTTACTAGGGGCATCTACCTGGACTGAGGGTTAGGGAAGTGTTCACCGAGAAAATAATTACTAAGCTGACTTCAAAAAGGTGAGTATAAGACCGTTTCTGGCAAAGGGAATGGCACGAGTAAGGCCCAGAGGAGGGAAAAAGCATATCCAGTCAGGACCAGTGCAGCTGGACTCTAGAAAGCAAGGAGAGGGTAGCAAGATGAGGGTCAGGTTTTGTAGAACTTGTGGCCAAGTTAGAGAATTTGGACTTGAACTTAAGAACAAAGAGAATTCATTCGAAGATTTAAAATAGGAAACAACATGGTTAGAAGGTTTTTTTTAACAATCACTCAAATGTTGGAGTGCAGTGTGGAGAAAAATTGCAAGGTGACAAGAACAGTTGTGGGAAGCTCGGCTAGGAGACTTTCATTTTTAACAGGCCTATCTTGAGTTTTCAGTGTGCTTTGCAAACAATCTAAAATAAATTGTGATTATGAAGGGCTGTGAGAGGGAGGGCTGTGAGTTGAGCTTTCAAAGAAACATAGGCTTTAAATAAATGGGGAGAAGAGGAGACGAGATTTGCTGTAATGATGGGGAGTAAGAATGTATTCAGCAATCTGATGAAGCAGATTTTAACATTATCTAATTTTACAGGTGAAGAAATTGGATTTCAGAGGTTAAATTACGTGAACAAGGGTCACAGAGCTAATATTTCAGTCCAAGTTGACTGATTCCATTGATCTGGGTTGCGATCTGGGTTTGGACATTTTTAAAGGGCTCTCCAAGTGATTCGGATGTGCAACCAGGGTTGAGAACTACTGGTGAAGACTGAGAAAAGAAGGGGACTGAGCCCTGGGGAGGCGAGTGCCCACATTGAGGACAAGATGAATGAGAGCCACTGAAGGAGCAAAGAAGCCTTAGAGGAAGGGCCTTTAAGATGACAGAAGGCTATAAAAGCCAGAGAAGAATTTTGAAGAGGAGGGTTTAATACAAGCAATTGGAAATCCAAGAAAACAATAACAGACAAATATTTGGAAATTATCAGTGGTCTCAGAAAAAGTGCTGTAAGAAGAGTAGAAAGATTTGAACCAATAGAACCAGTGCTGAAGAATTTTTGTTTGCTGACACAGTGGAGGCAAGAGTCCACTCTGTTTTTGAGACCAGAAGTCCAGTAGAGGACAATTACAGGATTTCCTCCATTCTGAGGCATACTTTTTAAATTTTAACTTTCTTGAAATCAGGATGTGTTTTGTAATAGTTGTTTACAAATGCACTGTACAAATGTGGTGCTTTTTTTCCCCTTTCATATAAAGCTGTTATTAAATCAATAGTGGGTTATACAATTTATTGCATCTTAAAGACCAGTAAAGATATACTTCAACAAACATGAAATGAAGTCCTGCTCTGTGCCAAGTGCTCAGAATATTTTTAAAATTAATAAGCAGGGTCCTTACTCTCAACTAGCTTGCAGACTTTCAGGACAGAGATGTAAACAGAAGATTTCAATACAATATACATTGATGGAGATTGATTGCAGTAACTGGGTGTGGATTAACTCCTTTTTTTTTCTTCTGAATTAAAGGAAACATTCTCTTGTTTTAAATACCTTAAGCTTCACTAGATATGTGATCCAACGATTTAACTCGTTTTCATATGGTTTGTTCTGTTTGCAGTTGGGTGTTTTCGGATATATAGACATACAGTATTTCTAATTTCAACACGAAGAATAAAAAGCATAGTTAGGAAATGGAGAAACAGTTTACAGTCAAATTAAAAGAGGTCATAAGAGAATGCACTGCAAACAGTGAATTGGCAGGGCTTTTTGTTTTAAGTGAGTGAATTCCATAGAAGCTACACAACTTTACTGAAGATTGTGGGGCATGGAGGTATCTTGTTTTCTTTTTCACTTCCGTACATTTAACACAGTGCTTGGCATATATGGGCACTCAATACATATTTGCTGAATCGGATATAAGAGACAAATCCCAGTTCTTCTTGTACTCATAATGGCTCAAATTGGTAGAGTTCAGGTTCAACTTTAAGCTGGGTTTAGAGGCAACGTTTTAGGAAAATCTCTGGCTGCCTACTTGGGTAAATTTTTTTATCCATACAAATGAAAGACTTGCTGAGATTATGAAATCAACAGAATTATTCACAGGCAAACATCATTCAAGAAAGGAGCTACTGACATGCCTCTGACCTAATGTCACAACAAAGTTACCTCTTTGCCAACCAGGTGAAGAGTGTTTTCATAAGTGGCAAATTCTTGATATTTGCCACTTATTTGCCAATTTATAGATCTGTCTTAGAAATAATGTCTTCAGGAATACTCAAGTTCCTGTGGACAGCCATTGTCCGTAGATGGTGGGGGGACGGGAGGCTGGTGTCAAGCAGGATGCAAATTCCAAGATAAGGCCAACCAAACTGGACGTCAGCCATGAAGAGAAGAGCAACATGAGTTTTAAAGCATCAGAATTAACTCTAACCTCATATTATACTGTTAGCTAAAAATAATCAGTATAGAGATTCAGTACAGGATAGAAATTCCATTCTATACAGCTGAGTTAATCTCCCAAAAGTAGAACAAAAAGTTCAAGAGATGGAAAAGAAGAAAGAAAAAAATATGAATATAAGAAATCAATTAAAATTAAATTAGACTAATAAGAGATCTAAAAAGAGATCAGAGAAAACAGAAGGAAATCAATTATACAAGAAAATTTCTCAGAAGGGAATAACATGAATTTCCAAACTGAAAGACTTCATTAAAGCAAATTTTAAAAATAACTACATTGAGGCATAGCACTGTGAAACTTCACCATACTGGGATGAAGAGACAATTCTAAAGCCTTCTAGAGGAAAATCAGGATATATACAAAGGATTAGGGATCAATAGAGTATCATATCTTGACAGCAATACTGGACTCTAGAAGACAACGGGGTAATGACCTCCATGTCTGACAGAAGACGACTTTCAACCTAGAATTCTATACCCAGCCAAACAATACAGTGGGAAGGTAGAAAAAAGACATTTTCAGGCATGTACTTACTAAAAAAAAGCACCTCAAAGCATATTTTCCTAGGAAGCAATGAAGAATATTATCTAGCAAGGCAACAGGATAAATCAAGGAAAGAGAAAGAAATACAATCCAAGAAACAAGACACCCAACAAAGGTGACAGGTGTTAAAGGAAATTAGCAGGAATGTGGCCATGCAGGGGTCTAGAGAACTCTCAATTCAGATAGGAGCAGGACAAGAGGGGGCTCCAGTGAGTTTATTGTGTAAAATATTGTATTAAGTTCCAGAAGAACCAAATGAGCTAAAAATTGGTTGCTGTTGGAGAAGAGAACTTTGGGGCAGAGAGCAGGGAGAGAAGAGGAGTGTTTTTTTTATTATAAGCATTTTAGTACTTTTATGTGTATTATGTACATGTACCTAAATCATTTCATTAAATTTAAAAAGATAGCATTACATTTGGTACAATGTACAAGCATTTTACTTTGATAAAAATAAAAATTAATTATAAAATGTGAGAAATAGTAATAGTCAACTAGAATTTTACTAGTTAGAGCTCCTAAGTGGAAAAATTTCTGCTTAAAACCGGGACTTTTAGTACTAAGGAAATATTCACTGACTTGAATAAACAGGGCTTTCTGTTTATTCAGAAAGGTGTAAGGTGTGCCTGTTTTTGGCATTAGTTAGGCAGTGTGTAGAAAATTGCCTATTTTATTCCATAATGAAATGCTGCCAAAACCAGTTGTTAAACTAGCACAGACTTAATGACAGCCACTATTTAAAAATAAATTGGTACATAAATGCGTGCTTTTTTCTTGGAGTTGTTTTCCTGAAAACATCCATAAATCTTGACAGCTTTCTATTTTTAAGGCTGTCAGTATCTTGCACATTGGAGGGATTTCAGTGAGCATTAAGTAGCAGTGTTCTACAATTTTTGAGATCATTAGCACCCATTCCTACTTTGGCCCTTTAGGTGTGTTACCTAAAAACTCTTTGTACTTCCTTCTCCCTAGTCCAGAGCCCCCAGCATCTTCAGCTGGGTGGTGAGGGATGAGAGCTGTCAGGAAGCTGCAGATGTAGTCAGTTCAATACAGAGCTCCCATGGTTGTCACTGTTGCAGTGCCACATAGATAGTTGGTGCCCATTTATCCATTCAATAAATATCCAACTGCCAACTATGTGCCAGGCACCATGTTCGGCCTGGGGATTTGGGAGTGAACAAGACAGACATAATTCCTGCCTATCTTATATTCTATCAGAAGAGACAGGACAGAAACAGCCTAATATATGATTGATAATTTAATTGTAGGAGGTGCCATAAGGGAGAAATGCAGGAGGCATGTAAATGTTTCTTGTTGAATGAATGAATATTCCTCATCTCAGGATGGACCACTTAAAGCAAAAGGATAAAATGCAGCTGTTTTTGAAAGAAAAGCCAGCTAAAAGAGACAGTGCTGTTATCCTTAAGAAGAAAACTTCATAGGCTGCCACTTGATGCCCAGGTGGGGAAAAATTCAGCTCATTTCAGAATGTGGTCCGTTGCTGCAAATTACTCTCTGTGTAATTTATGAAAGATATTGACGCCTGAAGTGTGTAAGGAAGAGGCACTATCAATTCACTGGTCTATCATCTATAATTTCTCAGCATTTCAGATATCAGAACTGTAGCTCTCAGAGCTTGTTTCAGGAGACCAGGGTTACTGAGAGAGCAGCTGCTGAACCTAACAAAATGGTTTATGGCAATGAAATCCAAGCATGGACTGCAAACTGATAGTAAACAGATAAGCTAAAATTTTAGGCCCAGGCAAATAGAGTTGATGTACTGACAAGAGTGCAGAAAAACGTGGACAAGATATGTTACAAGTGTTTGGATTGTTTTTATTTCACTATTATCTATTCAATTTTGTAAAGCGATAAACATGTCCTGCTCATGGTACAAGCATACCTCATTTTATTGTGCTTCACAAATAATGCTTTTTTTTTTTTTTTTTTTACAAATTCAAGGTTTGTGGCAACCCTGTGTTGAGCAAGTCTATTGGTACCATTTTTCCAATAGCATTTACTCACTTTGGGTCTCTCTGTCACATTTTGGTAATTCTCACAATATTTCAAACTTTTTATTATATTTGTTATGGTGATCTGGGATCAGTGATCTTTGATATTACTATTGTAATTGTTTTGGGGCACTATGAATCATGCCCATAAAAGATGGCAGGTGAGCTTAATCGATAAATGTTGTGTGTGTTCTGACTGCTCTACCAACTGGCCATTCCTGTCTCTCTCCCTCTCTTCAGGCCTCCCTGTTCCCTGAGATACAACAATATTGAAGTTAGGCCAATTAATAACACTTTAATGGCCCTTACATGTTCAAGTGAAAGGAAGACTCACACATCTCTCACTTTAAATCAAAAGCTAGAAATGACTAATCTTAGTGAGGAAGGCACGTCAAAAGCCAAGATAAGCCAAAAGCTAGGCTTCTTGTCCCAGTTAGCCAAGTTGTGAATGCAAAGGAAAACGTCTTGAAGGAAATTAAAAGCACTACTCCAGTGAACACAGAAATGATAAGAAAGTGAAACAGCTTTATTGCTGATATGGAGAAAGTTTTAGTGGTCTGGATAGAAGATCAAACCAACCACAACATCGTAAGCCAAAACCTAATCCAGAGCAAGGCCTTAACTCTCTTCAATTCTATGAAGGCTAAGAGATGTGAGGAAGCTGCTGAAGAAAAGTTTGAAGCTAGCAGAAGTTGGCTCATGAAGTTTAAGGAAATAAGTCATCTCCATAACATAAAAGGGCAAGGTGAAGCAGCAAGTGCTGATGTAGAAGAGGCAGTAAGTTATCCAGAAGATCTAGCTAAGATAAATAACAAAGGTGGCTACACTAAACAACAGATTTTCAATGTAGATGAAACAGCCTTCTGTTGGAAGAAGATGCCACCTAGGACTTTCATAGCTAGAGAAAAGTCAATGCTTGGTTTCAAATCTTCAAAGGAAAGGCTGGCTCTCTTGTTAGGGGCTAATGCAGCTGATAACTTTAAGTTGAAACCAACACTCATTTCCCATTCTGAAAATCCTAGCACCCTTAAGAATGATGCTACATCTACTCTGCCTGTGCTCTAGAAATGGAACAACAAAGCCTGGATGACCGCAAGTCTGTTTACAACGTGGTTGACTGAACATTTTAAGCCCATTGTTGAGACCTACTGCTCAGAAAAAAGATTCCTTTCAAAATATTACTGCTCAGTGAGAATGCACCTGGTCACCCAAGAGCTCTGATGGAGATGTACAATGAGATTAATGTTGTTTTCATGCCTGCTAACACAACATCCATTCTGCAGCCCATGGATCAAGGAAACTTTGACTTTCAAGTCTTATTATTTAAGAAATATATTTAATAAGTCTATAGCTGTCATAGATAGTGATTTCTCTGTTGGATCAGGGCAAAGTAAATTGAAAACCTTTGGGAAAGGATTCAACATTCTAGATGCCATTAAGAACATTTGTGATTCATGGAAAGGGGTCCAAATGTCAACATTAACAGGAGTTTGGAAGAAGTTGGTTCCAACCTTCATGGATGACTTTGAGGGTTCAAGACTTCAGTGGAGGAAGTAACTGTGGATCTGGTAGAAATAGCAAGAGAACTAGAGTTAGATGTGGTGCCTGAAGATGTGACTGAATTTGCTATAATCTCATGATAAAACTGTAATGGATGAGGAGGTGCTTCTTATGGATGAACAAAGAAAGTGGTTTCTTGAGATGGAATCCACTCTTGGTAAAGAAGGTGTGAAGATTGTTGAAATGATAGCAAAGGATTTAGAATATTACATAACCTTAGTGGATAAAGCAGCAGCAGAGTTCCAGAGGATTGCTTCCAATTTTGAAAGAAGTTCTACTGTGAGTAAAATGCTAACCAACAGCATCACATGCTACAGATATGTTGTTCGTGAAAGGAAGAGTCAATCAATGTGGCAAACTTCATCGTTGTCTTATTTTAAGTTGCCACAGCCACCCCAGCCTTCAGCAACCACCACCCCGATCAGTCAGCAGCCATCAACATTGAGGCAAGACTGTCCACCAGCAGAAAGATTACAATTCACTGAAGGCTCAGATGATGGTTAGCATTTTTTAGCAATAAAATATTTTTAAATTAAGGTATGTACATTTTTAAAGGCATAATGCTATTGCACACTTAATAGACTACAGTATACTGTAAACATAACTTTTATATGCACTGGGAAACCAAAAAATTTTTGTACTAGCTTTATTGCAGTGGTTTGGAACCAAACCTGCAATATCTCTGAAATATGACTGTAATTTCAAACATTCCTATATTACCAACTTCTATATAAGTGGTTTACACAAGATCAAGATCATTTAGTTTATAGCTATATTACTAGTTGAAACAACAAAATAATACTCATCCATTCCATTTAATGTGCATTACTTACTATCATTTCTGCTTTTCATTATTTCTTTTACTTTTTCTCTTAAGCCTGCTCATAATTTCAGGTTTCTATAACTGGAAGAGCAAGACTTTGAAGTTAGACAGAGTTGAGCTTAATTCCCTTATCTTATGAAAGGTAGATGGTCTCTGTACCTCAGTTTCAAGGGTAAAAAGGGGGTTGAGAATATCATGGGGCTGTCCTGAGAATGAAAAGCCAATGTGTGTAAAGTACCAAGCATGGATCTGACACACAGAATGTTAGCTCCCTTCCCTGTTTTAAGAAAGTCTCAGAATGACCATAGCATTAGCCACTTTCTTAAGGCTTTCTATTCATTTTTGAAAACTATCACCTCTAAATAGGCTAATTCTAATTTTATTCTGTTCTATAAAAGTTTGTCTAATGACAATGGACTGTTTTGAGATATATTATTTGCTTTCTGCTTAAAAAAAATGATCATTAAAAAAAATTTCCTGGGGTTGGCTCAGTGGCGTAGTGATTAAATTCAAGTGCTCTGCTTCAGCAGTCCAGGGTTCACAGGTTTGAATCCCAGGCATGGACCTATGCACCGCTCATCAAGCCATGCTGTGGCGGTGTCCCATATGCAAAATAGAGGAAGATAGGCACAGATGTTAGCTAATGGCCAATCTCCCTTATCAAAACAGAAAATTCCTTCCATCTTCCTGGTAGGGGTCAAATCATTTCAAAGAATTGAGCTTGTGAAAATTTCAGCTTTTAGCAGTAGTGAATTTATTATCTGTGGCACATCATTTCTCATAGATGTCATCATTAGGTCCATGACTGGCACATTTCCCCAATTGTTCATTGAGCACAGTGATGAGGCAGAGAGCTGTGCCCCTCAGATACGTTATTTTAAGACTATGAAAAACAATCCCAAGAGTCCCTGGAGCAGGGGTGTTTTGAAATTATTAAAAGTCAGAAGTAAAGTTCTTGTTCAGCATTTGCATTTTTCTTGGAACTCATTTTATTTCAAATTAAATAGTCCCTACAATATTCAAAGAAGTGGAAATACCCTTTTCTGACTACTTTGGTTTATAGCCAAAATTGGACTATATTGGACTACTAATTTACTGAGTTAATAAATCAATAAATACTTTTGGAGCACTGTCCTTTCCATCAAACAGCTCACAGTGTAGTGGGGAAAATTGGCAAATAGATACAGTGTGAAACATACAGATATGAAACAGTGTGGCGAGAGCCACACCTGGGATATCATGCATGTAACCCAGCACACGGATGAGGAGGAGAGGCATGGGAGGTTCTCTGTGGAGGAGTCTGAAAAGGTGAGGTTAGGTAGTAAATGATGGGTAGGGATGCAGGGAAGGAGTGTTTCAAGAAAAGAGGTTATTAGTAACAAATGTCCAGCAGTGATCAATAGCATGGATTGATGCAGTAAGTGTTTCAGTGCTGCTGGCTCCCAAAATGTAATGAATGGTGCAGAGACAGGTGAAGCCAGAGTAGTAACCGGGAGCTAGACTAGGAAGAGTTCATGCTTGAGTTCTTGGGATGGGAAACTCAAGAAGGAATTTAAATTTTATCCACCCATCCTTTTACACAGTATCCAAAGTGATAAAGTCAGGTTTATGTTTTGGATAGAGGATGGACATGAGGGGAGCATTACTGAGACAGAGAGACCAGGCAGGAGTCTGTTTGTGAGGCCCCGGAGAATGATAGTAATCTAGGGGAATGGAAGTCAAGATGGAAGGGAGGGAACAGATTCCAGAATTATCAAGGAGTAAAACTGGTAGGACTCGGGTATTGGATATGGGAGATGAAAGTAATGATGGAGGCAGTGTCAACTTCGATTTTTAGTTTGAGTGAGTAATTTGATACTGGACCAACTCACACTAATCATAGAAGGAGCATCTCGTTTAACAGGGAAGAAGGTGATGAAATGATGAGTTCAAGTGGATTTGAAGTCCCTGTGGGACATCCAGTTATAAGCAGATAGATAAACATGTGAAGCTAGATGGAAGCACTGTGCTGAGGAGTTTTTCTGTCACCATGTTTAGGTTGTATTTGAGAATACATGAGTGGATGAGAAAAGAGAAGACCTGAGAAATAAGAGCAGAATTGTAGGAAGTTCAAACTCTGATTGTTTGAAAAAAGAAGAGCTGTGAAGAAGACAGAGCAAAACAGAGGGGAACCAGGAGAACTGGATGTTCAAAGTTAAATAAGATGTGAACTGAACAATGTCCACTGAAGAAAGTAGGCAGGAAGTCATCGGAGACCTTGGTGAGAATAGAACAATGGAGCAGTTTGGGAGAAGGGGAAGGAAAAGAGGGATGGAAGCTCAAATACAGTGGGTTGGGGTGTGAATGGGAGGTGGAGTCAACAAGTACCAGCCACGGTTTTGAAAAATGCAGGTAAGAAAAGGAAGAAAATATGAATAGTAACTAGAGGCAGATGAGGGGCCAAGGGTAGACTTCTTTAGGATGTGAGAAACTTTATCTAGAGAAGGGCTGACTGCTGTGGAGCAACGTCCTGGGATGAGTGAGTGGTGATGCAGTTGTGGGTCAAGTGCACAGGTGAATGTGGAGGCCCTGGATGGGGAGAAAGGCTCCCTCATTCCAAGAGACTAAAAGGAAGGAGATAGGATTTTCTTGTCTGTGTAGGTGGGGATATACTTGTACATGTAAGTGTGGGCTGGTGTTGAAAGTGGTCATTGAAGGAGTTTAGACCTGAGGGCCTTAGTGTTCTCTCTGAATTCTTCTGTGTGTGGGGGGGGGGGGGGTTTAAGGTGGTAAAATATATATAACGTAAAACTTGCTATTTTAATCATTTTTAAGTGTACAATTCAGTGACCCATGAAGTGTTGCGTAAGGCTCTGTCCTATAGAGAACTGATAAAATTAATGCGAGTGAGATGCGAGTAGAGGTCTTGAGGAAACAAGGAAGGTTTGGGATAGCTGCTGAAGGGACTGGGAAGATGTGCACCAAGGATAAGTAAAAAGATGCTGTCCGGTAGAGTACTGAAGGCCCACTTGAAGTTGGAGACCACGTGTTTATATCAGCAAGGTTATCCAATTGTTCTCTAGAAGAGTTATCCACTTCCATATAGCTTTTAGAAAAAGAAATTACATCTATACCTCATAACATACAATAAAATAAATTGCAGATGGACTAAACAATTAACTGCTTAAAAAGAGAAATAATAAAATATACAGGAACATTCATATTATGTTTATATAGTCTGAGGGCACAGAGGTCAGACTGTAGCATTAAGCCACAGTTGAGGGTTTGTGAGTATGTTATTCATCACTTTATCTTTAAATGTTGCTCATACTTATAACATGATCCTCAAGAGCATCTTGTATTTATCCTCTATAATTTCTGAATATTTCAGAATATTTCAGAAGCATCACTTCTGTTCTTTACTCCATCCAAACTATGGGCAAGTGTAGTACCAAGGAAATAAGACATAGTTCCTGCCCTCAAAGAGCTTATTCTATCATGGGGGGAAGAGACATGTGGGGGGAAGAGATCTGATAAATAGATCATTATACTAGAGTATATTAGGATACAGTGATAGAAATATTGAATCAACTAATATTTGTTGATTACCTATTTGTGCCTGGCCCTAGGCTTGGTGCTGGGTTTGGACACTTAACAAAGTATAACAATTAAGTGCAAGGCCTGTTACAATAGGGAGTATTTTGAAGGGTGCAGCGGAAACATATATCTGGGGATAACTTTGAGGAGGGATCAGGAAGGTTCCATAAGGTTCCCTGAGCTTGAAGAATGGGTAAGAGTTGGCTGCTAGAACTGCTGTATTTAAATTACAAGATGCTATCATTTTAGAGATGGAACTTCACACGTTCAGATGAATTACCTTGGAGCACAGTTACCACATATTTGACAAAAACTTTTGATTTCTAGCTTCTGCAGCAATAAAGACGACAGGGTTTATACAGAATGCTGCAGCTTATTTTCTGTCTCGCAGCCTAAAGGCTAACTCATTAAAATTCAAAGATGAATTACATGGTGGGTGGCAGAACAAATGTTTTCTTCACTAAGCAGAGCTAAGACCTTCAAGACAGTTTCTCCCAGAAGCTAAGTCACTCTTTGCAGCTGTTCAGTAAGAGATGATTCAGGCATCACCTCCTCCTCCAAATCTACCAGGACACCACCCAACCCTTTCTCTGGGTTAGGCGCATGTGGCAACGACAACAAGAAAAAAATAGGAAAGCAATACTGATTCCACACTTGGTTTGATTTTGGAATCATGTACATATCTTACCTATAAGATGTAACTTATATCTTACTTCTTATTTAGAAAATAAATTAACTTCAATTTAAAATAAAGAAAACAACCAAATGTGTATCCAGTTGGTGATTTAACCCACAAAGAGTTAAAGCACAGTAATTTGAGTAAAAATCTCTATGGGATATTCTCTGAGAACAAAAAGAACTGCAAAAAGCTTAGTGGAAGCATTGGTAGTGTTACTTTGACTGTTGTGGGTGTTATTGTGGGATAAATCAAATGAGCAATAACATGTTGTTCTTATTCAATCATTCCCGGTTTGGTTGAGTACCAGGATTCTTGGAGTGGGAGAAAGGATATACAGATGTTAAGATAAAAGAGCTGAAAAACAAACCTTGAATTTGATTGGGAGATATATTGTACATAGATGTATGGCTGTGTGTGTTTACATTTTTGGGGGGCGGGGGATTGGAGCCTGAAAAAATATTCTACCCAGTCCAAAAAAACCGAACTATCCCAGGGAGTCCAGGGGTCAGCCCTCCTGCCTCGCGTCCCTGTGGACGGGACCTCAACTGCTGGTCCAGGGGTCTCACCGCCTAAGGGGACATGCCAGGGCACCTGGTCCCCACCTGCAGGGTGGGGAGAGAGCACATTTGTCCCAATGGCTGTCGTGGTCCCAAACAGGAGGGACTGATTGTCACAAGATGCCACGGAAGCCCAAAGTCGGGGACCCTACGTGGGCAGGAGCAGGGAGCCTGGCATTGTGCCAGCTTCCCTGCACAGTCCTTCTCCCTCACACACTGTATATTCGCTATAAAGGACTAGACATAGGGACCAACTCAGTAGCTGTGAGTGCCCCTAGTACTCAGATTCTAACCTTCATATACCTTTTATGCTGAAAAGAATTGGGGCTTCTTGGAGAAATGGTTGACTCTGGATCTGGAGAAGGAAAGGGAAAAGATGAACCTACTACATTATGTCATACTGGACAAGGATGCCATCCAAGATGACTACAGTCCTGTGTAAGGGACTTGGGAGCCAAACTTAAAGAGACTCCCACTGGCCAAAAATAGGACAACTTGAAGAAAAGGGTAATAACTTCAATGGATTAATATACATCATACCTACATATACGAATACATGAACATTCATGAGTCCATAATGTCCCTTAAAAAGCCACAACAAACTGGTCACATTGGAGGATTCCAATGAACCAACCTATTATTTTGAAAATGAGTAAATAGAAGGAAAGAATCAAATATTAATTCTGCCCTTTCTAATACAAACTTTACCACTGCAAAATGAAATAGATGAGGTGACTTTAAAAAATTAAAAATCAAAGTGATCCAGCTAAGACACAAAGAAGGAGCAACAGAATTAGGACATCACCACTTTGCAAACTCTGATAAATTAATGAATCTAGGAACTGATCATCAATGGCTGCCAAAACTACAAAAAGAGAAAAGATCAAATATTATGTACCCTTGATGAAGGAGCATACCACCGCCTGAAAAGTAGTTGTTATGGGTTGAATTGTCCTCCTGAAATTCACATGGTGAAGTCCTAAACCCAATACCTCAGAATGTGACTATATTTGGAGATAGGGTCTTCGAAGAGGTAATTAAATTAAAGTGAGGCCATTAGGGTGGGCCCTAATCCAATATGACTGATGTCCTTATACAAAGAGGATATTTGAACACAGACACACGCAGAGAAATGACCATGTAAAGACATATGGAGAAGATGGTCATCTACAAGCCAAGGAAAGAGGCCTCAGAAGAAACCAACCCTGCCAACACCTTGATCTTGGACTTCCAGCCTCCAAAATTGTGAGAAAATACATTTCTGTTGTTTAAGCCACCCAGTCTGTGGTACTGTGTTATGACAGCCCTAGCAGACTAATACAGTAGTCTTACCGCCGAAAAACCCAACCTGACTTAAATGAAGCCACTCAATGCAACTAATAATGTATAGGAAGTAAGATGACAGCAGAAAATGTTAAATGACAACATGGAGATATTGTCAGAAAAATGCATTGTGGGAAATTTATAGGACAATGGACACAACGAACAGTGAGAAGGAGAAGGACAAGGAGGAAGAAGAGGAGAAGGAGGGAGAGGAGAAGGAGAAAAGAGTTGAACGAGAACTTATGAATTAAAAGAAACTTAAAAGACTTAACCAAATTGCAAGGTGTGAAACTTGTTTGGATTCTGTTTCTAACAAACTGTTAGAAAATCATAACATTTATGAGACAACTAGAATTTTGATTGCTGAATACTTGCTGAAATTATTAAATTTTTAGGAGAAAAAAATGGCATCACGATTATGTTAAGAAAAAGAGTTTTTATATTTTTGAGAGTCAAACCAGAAAGTATGATGTCATGGCAGGGAAAGGATTATGGAGTAGGATAGAGATGCAATAAGGTTGGCTATAAATTGATGTTTGAAGTTGGGTAATGGGTACTTGGGGATCTTTAAACTATTTTGTGTACATTTAAATTTCCAAAGTCACTAAAAATAATTGTATCAACTTTATCCTTAGTTAATGAAGGTCAAGATTTACCATCTGTATAGATGAAGTTGTCCAAAACTAAACTGAGCCAATACTGTTATAGTCTCCCAACTAACCTTCTGGATTGCTGCCAAGCAGCTGAAATAAATGTTGCTCTCCTTTCTTCCCCTTGTTGCTTTCTGACACTCACAAAAATAAGCAAGTGATGCCCAGAGAAGCCCTGGACTTGATATTTCAGAAGCCCTGCCTGAGCCGGGGAACTTGGCAGAACTTTCTTGGATGTCTTACATAAAATCTCCCATATCTCCAGCAACATCAGGAATTATATTCAACATTCCTAAAAGGTGACCTTAGACAATCTAATATGCTGCATTTCTGGTAAGATTTTGGACAACTGCCTCTGAGGCTATGTTCACGAGTGATAGTCACTTCATATAAATCATTTTAAAATATTGAATGAAAGTCCATAAACACCTCTGTGTATTTCTACATCACAGACAAACCCTTGGCAGCAAGAACCTTTTGGAGTATGTCATTCTGCACAGGAAGACAACACATTTGATTTAGATTGCATAGCCCGTGTAACTGGAAGCCCAGCTGGCGCCCATAAGGGCAACCAGCAACGTGCTGGTGACATCACTGTGGCAAGGACAGCATTTTTCACATTCTGGAGCTCAGGGAAGTCAATCTGGCAAAGTCGTGAAGTGTTCACTTAGGGTAATGCGAGATCTCTCTTGTTTCAATTAATTCTTTACTTCAACATAGTGGTAGAATACTTAACAAGCCTTTCAAATAAAGTGGTGGTGTTTCCTATGAAACAAAAGCAATAAATCAAACCAAAATAATTGCAGTCTGAGGTTTGAAGCATATGGTGTATGTAATTTTACAGAACTGCACAAGCCTTCGATGCTCTCCTTGTAGAAAAAAAGCCCAAGAGAGTGGGCTTTTTCTACTTAAAGGAAAAACAAATATTCTTACATTTAGTTATCTCCTTCTGTCTTTTAAAAATAGCATTCAAGCAATGTTCTTATGTCTGAAATAGTTGCACTGGCAATTTAGGAAGATTTCTCTTGAGTTTTCCCAAACACTTCTTTGGGAAGCAATTTCATTTTTATCCTTGAGACAGTATATGTTTCATACTAAGTGAGTTACAGTTTTTGTTTATAAATTTAAATAATCCTATCTACTTTGCAAAATAGTTTGTGCCCATAGATGAGCAGACCCATTTAATAAATTGGTTTTTGATTTGTTAATGGTGTAAAACTGATCATAAGCATTTTTGCTACTTTGGAAAGGAGGAAACCACTAAACAAGAATAAAAGATTCAAACAGGTATAAAAATTTATCTCTGCATTTCATCATTAATAATTAACCTTGGAAGTTGACTGCAATCAAATAACCTCTTAGTAGCCTTTTTGCTCATTTACAGATATAGCAGTAAATAAGCAGTCGTTTATTCATATACTAAAGTCTTCGTCCTTTTGCCACGTGTCAATCGTATAAAGACTTATGCAGACTATTAGCTTTCTGTGTGGTCTCCCAGAAGACCTGGTACTCTGCCAAACACATACTAAATGTCTGTTCAATAAACTCTGGCGAAGACTCTTGCTGTCTAAAGACAGATTCAACAATAGAGAGAGCTTCTGGATCTCTGAGGCTATAAATTACCTCACATTGTCCTTATCATTCAGTTGAATATTACTTTGGACCTTTATTTTAAGCAGGTTAAGTTACAACGCAGAGGTAGAACCTCAATTTCCCCAGCATCTTGAAGGCTGAACATTAAACAAGTAAGCACGGCACATGCCTTCTAGGTAAATCTCTATAAGCTCCTTTGGATAAGAATCACAAAAATTAGCTTTTTTGTAAGCCTCTTTCTCTTTCCACTCAACAAGAATCTCCTGGGTAACAACTAATCTAGGATAAATTCCATTAACATTAAAATTTTTCTCTGTTAATCATTGCTAAATATAGTTGTATACTCATTTTGGCTGTCCCAATATGAAATATCAAAATAATTTCATGTTTTTAATCATCTCCATGACAGCTATTGATCCAGGATCAAATAAGTCTTATCTCAGAGGAGTAAACAACTCACAACATCATGTATGATTCTCTAGGGCCAGGGAGGAAAGGAAGATCAATGTGTAAGAAATAAGGTTGGACTTAACTAAATGATGATATAGCTAAAACAGACCTGCAGCATCCCCGATTTCCTCAGTTCCTCTTTTGTGGTACTACCCCTTCAATTTATGTTCTCTCAAGACGGGTCAGATGATAATGCTTTACAGTACCTCCCCCTGACTGTATGCACTGGAAACCTGGTCTCTGGTTGTGGAATAAAAGGAAGCAGCAAGGGAGGGTTTAAAGGAATATTTTCTCGGCAGCTGGTGTCTCTTAACATCATACAACATATGTGGCTGCTTGTGTCAGCAGTAACACCCACTCCGCCTATGTAGAAGGCCAATTCAGAAAAGGAAAATACAATTAAAAACGTCTTTAAAGCCCTAATTGTAATTTCTTAGCAGATTCTGACTTTAGGTGTAGACTACACTATAAATGCAGAAAGATTTTAAAAAACAGGGGTCTTATTTTCCTGTAAATGTTCCAAAGAGAAAATAACAGAGAGAGAAGGCCTGTTCTCCCAGAAAGCGCAGATCCTGCCAAATGGTTTCTAAATGTGTTTCTCAAAAATTTCCATGTGCCATCAATGGCTTTTGAGTACTTCCGGAAATGGAAAGAACAGAAATCAATGACCCTGTGAGAAAGCAAACATTTAAGGGAACTAGCTTGCTGAGAAGAGAGGTACATAGTCATGCTTTTAAGTCATCATATAGGTACGGCACCACTATTCACAAGTTAGAAATACACAGAGTTACGTCACTTTATGATGCTGCGAGGAAAATGTTGAAGCCCTAAAGGGAAGTTTCCACATATTTCTCTATTTGAAACTCAAGTGAATAACTGTGTCTGAGGTATATATTAGGCAACCAGGTTGACTCACTGGAACTTAAACAATTAGGGATTTGTTTCTTTAAGTTTGGAATCCCAAAGACAGTAAGTTTGCTACTTATTAGAACTATTTTTAGTCAGCCAGAGGGAACTCAGAAGATGCCCAAATAGTAGAAAAAGCTTTGCTTCTGGGCAAGGCTGATGCTGGGTGGTCAATCTCCAGAATAACCAGCTACTTTGATAGATTTAAGTAAACGTATTAATTTAAGCTAGTTATTTCACCAACATACTGAGAGTTCATTGAATTGTCTGGTCATGAATCAAAGTGGCTGCCCTGGAGTGTCCTGTGGGCCCAGCTTGAGTCACCAAAATGTGGGAACCCAGAGACCAAGTGGACCACCACCCTTAGCAGAGCCTCTCTTCGGTCATCCAGAGTATTTTCTCTGGCAGAAGTGTTGAAATGAAAGTTAAGTTTGTCCCATCAGTTTTAGACAGTTATATAAGCAAGGCCCAGCCAGTCATTTCCTAACTTAGTGCTAAAGTCTATTTTATCTTCTCACTCCATTTCTCTGCCATTCAGCCTGCTAGGAAAATTTTGGTCATTTCCCAAATAACCAACAGTTTTTAAGGAAAATTTAGACCTGTTTTATTATAAAAATAATACATGCTCACAGTTTTAAAAATTCAAGTAGCAAAAGAGAGTGTGACATTAAAATCAATTCTACCTCATTCCAAATCTTCTATCATGTGCAATCACAGTGTCTCTTGCTGGAGACAACTATATAACATTTTTTTATCTTTGTAGAAGTAAGCAAAATTGACTGAAAATGTGTTCTATGTTCAGGAACTCTGCTAGACAGTGAAGACACAGAAAATTAAGAAATGGTCCCTTCCCTTTACTCACAGATTTACTGAGGGTGAGAGTCAACATGACAAAGCCAAGTGTAATAGGTATGAACGATGTACTCAGGAACACAGGAAGTCATGATAGTGCCCCAGTGTTGAAGGTGGGGTAGTCATTCAAGAATGCTTTGGAGGAGAGGTAACATGAGCTGCATTTTTAAAGCTGCATGGGAAATCAAAACGAGAACTTGGAGATGGAGCCAGGAAAGGAATTCCAGCCATAAGGAATCACAGAAGGAAAGGCATGGAGGAATGAACCTTCATGATGTGTTGATGAAACAAATGACCAGTTGTCTGATGTAGCTAAAATATAGGGTATTTGTTGGGGGGGTGTGATGGGAACTGCAATACAGGGGCCAGATTGTGCAGTGTTTTAAATCCCATACTAAAGATTTTGTGCTTAATTCTGTAGGCAGTGAGTTGTTGTTTTTAGAATTTTAAGTAACAAAGTGATGTAATCAAACCTCTGTGTTAGAAAGAATACCTAGTATGTAATAGGTGTAGAAAACTGTTTGCTGAATGGTTGGAGCAGAGAAGGGAGAGATTGAAGGAAGGGAGACTGGTTAAGCGAAATTGCAATAATCACAATGATGGAAGCCTGAATTAGAGAGGTGGGGATGGTGAAACAGTTGAAAGACTCAGTGAGTCTTGGCAACCAGCTACATGTGGAGGGATGCAGGAGATGTAAAAGTCAAAGGCAATTCTGATATATCTCTTTTGGGTGGTGGTATATGGTTATGTCATTGACCAAAATAAGGAATAGAGGAAGGAAAGGGTATCTGGTAGGGGAAGATGGGGAGATGGGGAGATGAGTTGAGAGGCAGCATCCTATAATAATAATAATATAAATAGCCAATATTTATTGAATTTTTACTATGGGCTGACACTGTTTTAAGTGCTTTATAAGTATTAACTCATTTAATCCTCATATAGAGTAGATATTATAACATTATCTCCATTTTACAGATGGGGTAATTATGTAAGTTTACAATCAGACAACTCTGAGTTCAAATTCCAGCTCTACTGCTTTTTAACTGTTTGATCTTCTAATGGTAGAAATTATTATTAGCTATACAATATCCTGGTACTATGTTCAGTAAGAAGCTGAGAGTTTGCATTTAGATTGTAGAGCTAAAAGTAAAACCTTTAAGTATCAGTATGTTGATGTTGGTTGGATCCTTGGATATAAATGCTATTCCTTGGTTTGGAGGTGGATGGTAGTGTACCAAGAGATGAGAATCAAGGTTGGTACTCTGGGGCATACCAATGATAAAGCAGAAAAAAAATAAAAGATTCTTCCAAAAGAAACGTAGATGTAGTAATATGAGAAGTAAGAGGAGAGACATAAAAAGAAGAGCTTTGGAAGCCCAAGTGGAAAGGAATTCCAGGAGGACAATGTCGACCATCACAAACGCTTCTGGGAAGTCACACTAGAAAGTCTGAAAGAGATGATCTGATCTGGCAGATAGAAAGGAGTTGCTGTGGGCTGGGGTAAGAACCATCACAATGAAGTAATGGTAACACAAAGTAGAATGCAGTACTGAGGAAGGGCAAAAGAAGAACTGGAAACATAAGGCACAGACAATTTTTCCTTAAATTGTGAGTCTCCATCTCATTTTAAAATGATTCTATTTGGGAATCACTTTAGGACTGGTGGAGTAAGGACCTCCAAAAATATACTCCTGCATAAAAGAAATAAGAACACTGGCAAAAATTGTCAAAAATCGCCTTTTTCAAAACAGTGGATATTAACTAAATCCTTCCAACAATCCATGGAGTACTTATTTAAGAAAAATGATCAAATCTTCAAAAGAGCAATGATCTTTGTGGCATTTAAAATTTAAATTAAAATTGTCCTATTCCCATTCTCTCTTCCCAGCTCTGTGGTAGCCTTGAAAACCAGAAGCCTCACAACCATGGTAGTTGTGAGAACCAGCAGCCTCCTAGTCACCGGAGGGGACACACAGATTTGAAGGTCCTCGAAAAGCCTCATACTCAGAGAAATGTCATATTTGATCCATCTTGAAAATCCCTGGAAAAGCTCCATCCTCAGGGCTTGTCCTTATTTCACCTGACTGTGTGAACAATGCTATCCCATGGGCATTCATCAAAAACAACTAGCAGCAACTGTTTAACATCACAGCTCCCTGAGAGGGCAATGCTTGATGGGGCAAACAAGGAGCTGACCCAAAATCTTAAAAGGAAAAACTTGGAAATGAGATATCCATAGGGGATTTTGAAAATCTCCCACATATTCCTAGAAATTTAGAAGGCAGTGCACACGCCCAGGAAAGATTCAAGAAGGTCCTAATCTCTCATCTTTGGCTGATCTTGAAACTCCATGTGGGCAGGAAATGGATGCTAAGATGGTGTTGTAAACTGCCTGCCAGAGCATTGAAGGTATGCCTCAAGATACACAAAGGCCAGAAGATACATTGATTTAAGGAAATTTCTGTCCAATCATTAGCTGATCACTAAGCTAACCAAGCAGAAGGTTCAGGGGGCACACAAGATAGACCTTAAAAGCCTAGGAAAGTCACTAAACAACAGGAACATCACCACCACCACCAAAATAACAAGCAGCAGCTACAACAAGCCCTAGTGATGGGGAGGGAATCTTATTTCCAGAGTTGACACATTGTATTAATTAAAATGTTGAGTTTTCAATGAAAAATTATGAGACAAACAAAGGAACAGGAAAGTATGGCCTATACACAGGGGAAAAAGCAGTCAATAGAAACTGTCTCCAAGGAAGCACAGATATATTTACCAGACAAAGACTTTAAGTGAGCTACTATAAATATGTTTAAAACACTAAAGAAAACTGTTTCACTGGTCAGGCTGTGCCACAGGATAGAATATAACATGAGTGTGGCCAAGGTCAAAAGACAGGTAAGTGCCATCCAGGGAGGAGACTATGGCATGATTCAAGGTCACTGAGAACAGATAACAAGCACACCAGGCTCAAGTGGCACAGCATTTACTTATAGCAAGAGGAGAGAGAATTTAAACAAGATCCAACTCCTTGCAATATATTGGTCCTCCATGGCTAATGGATCCATTCAGCAGCTGCTGTGGGCAGTGTGGCTGCACTCACCTCACTTTTGTGCCATAGTAGAGAACCCCAACCCTTGCCCCATACAGTCTGAAATATAGAAAGTTCAGGGTGTACCTGAGGGCCATTGATGCATGCACAGATAAGCAGTCCTGAGAAAGTTTACATGTGCCCAATACAGAGGCAACAGGGACATACTGGGCTGTGCTCTGAGCTCTTACATGCAATGTGATTTGTTAGTTCGCCAGCATGTCCTATACTGAGCACAAGGTTCTTCTTAGGAACACAGGGGAGGTTTTGGGCAGCACTTGGACCCTTCCCTCACAGAAACCATGTCAAAAACATTAAAGGAAAGTATAAGAATGATGTCTTGCCAAGCAGAGAATATCAATAAAGAGATAGAAATTAAAAAAAGAAACAAATAAAGATTCTGGAGTTGAAAAGTACAATAACTGACATAAAAAATTCACTACAGGGACTTAATAGTGGATTTGAGCTGTCAGAATCGGTGAACTTGAATATAGGCCAATTGAGATAATCCAGTATCAGAAACATAAAGAAAAAAGCATGAAAAAAATGAACACAGCCTCTGAAACTGTGCACCAACATAGCATAAGAGGAATTCGAGAAGGAGAGGAGAAAGAGAAAGAGGTAGAAACAATATTTGAAGAAATACAGGCTAAAAATTTCCCAAATTTGATGAAAAAGAGTAATTGACACATTCAGGAAGCTGAACAAACTCCAAGTAAGATAAGATAAATTCAAAGAGACTCACACTTAGATACATTATAGTCAAACTGTTGAAAAGCAAATCAAAGAAAGAATCTTGAAAGTAGTAAAGGAAAAATGAGTCACTGTATACAAAGGGTCTTCAAGATTAAGAGTTAAATTCTCAGCAGAAATGATGAAAGCCAGAAGGCAGTGGAATGACATAATCAAAGTGCTGAAAGGAAAAGATTGTCAGCCAAGAATTCTATATCCAGCAAAACTATCCTTCAAAAATGAAGGAGAAATTAAGACATTCCCAGATAAAAACTGAGACATTTTTGTCACTAGCAGACCTGCTCCACACAAAATGCTAAAGGAATTCCTTCAGGTTGAAATGAAAGGACAATAAACAGTAACTCAAATCCATGTGAAGAATTAACAAGCACCGGCAAAGATAACTACATAGGTAAATTAAAAAGTCAGTATTATCATATTTTGGTTTATAACTCCTCTTTTTTCCTATATGATTTAAAAGACTACTGCATAAACAATAATTATAAAACTGTGTTGATGGGCTTATAATTTAGAAAGATATAATTGCTATGACAACAATAACACAAACAAGGAAAGAGAGAATGGAGCTATATTGAAGCAAAGTTTTTGTATATGATTGAAATTAGGTTGGTATTAATCAAAACTAGACTATTTTAAATTAAGATATTAATTGTAATCCCCATGCCAACCACTAAAAAAAACAAAACAAAACAAAACCTCAAAAACTTACAATAAAAAGCCTGACAAAAGAATTAAAATAGAATACCAGGAAATATTTATTTACCACAAAAGAAAACAGTAAGGAGGAAATAGAGGAACAAAATAGACATAAGACACATAGAAAACAAACGGTAAAATAACAGATGTAAATCCTCTCTTATCAAAATTACATTAAGTGTAAATGGACTAAACACTCCAATCAAAAGGCAGAGATTGGCAAAAATAAGTAAATAAGTAGGTAAGTAAATAAATACATGATTCAACTATATGCTATACATCAAACAATAAGAGAAGCACTTTAGATTCAAAGACACGTATAAGTTGAAAGTAAAAGAATAGAAAAAGATATATTATACAAAAAGTAACCACAGAGAGTTGGAATGGCTATTCTAATATCAGACAAAATAGACTTTAAGATGAAAATTGTTACTAGAGACAAAAAAGGACATTTTATAATGATAAAAGAGTAAATCCATCAGGAGGACATAACAATTATAAACAAATATGCACCTAATAACAGAGCCCCAAAACACAGGAAACAAAACCTGACAGAATCAAAGGGAGAAATAGACAATTCAAAAATAATAGTTGGGGAATTCAATACCCCACTTTCAATAATAGATAGAACAAGTAGGCAGAAGATCAACAAGAAATTAGAAGACTTGAACAACACTATAAACCAACCAGACCTAACAGTCATCTATAGAACACTCCATCTAATGACGACAGAAAACACATTCTTTTCAAATACACATGAAACTTTCTCCAAGATAGAATATATGCTAGGCCATAAAACGAATCTCAATAAGCTTTTTTTTTTTTTTTTTTTGGTGAGGAAGATTTGCCCTGAACTAACATCTGCTGCCAATCTTCCTCTTTTTGTATGTGAGCTGCTGCCACAGCATGGCCACTGACAGACAAGTGGTGTAGGTCCACACCCAGGAATCAAGCCCAGGCTGCTGAAGCAGAGTGCACAGAACTTAACCACTAGGCCACCGGGGCTGGCCTGCAATGAATTTAAGAGTAGTGGAATCATATAAAATATGTTCTCCAACCATAATGGAATTAAATTTGAAATCAATAACAAAAGGAAATTCACATATATGTAGATATTAAACAACAAACTTAAATAGCCAATAGGTCATAAAAGAAATCACAAGGGAATTTGAAAATATTTTGAGATGAATGAAAACAAATACACAATGTAAGAAAACTTATGGGATGTAGTGAGAGTAGTGCTCAAAGGGGAAGTTATAGCTGTTAATGCCTATATTTAAAAGAAGAAATATCTATAGAACCAGATCTTAAACCGTAAGAAACTAGAAAATGAAGGGCAAACTAAATTTAAAGGAAGTAGAAGGAAAGAAAGAATAATGAATAGAGCAAAAGTAAATAAAATAGAAAATAGAAAAACAAACAAAAACAAAAGTTGGTTCTTTGAAAAAATAACATATTGATAAATCTTCAGTGAGACTAAGAAATACAAGAGAAGATTCAAACTACTGAAATCAGGAACATTACTACTGACCTTAAATAAATAAAAAGTATTATAAAGGAGTACTGTGAACAATTATATGCCATAAAATTACATAAATTGGATAAAATGGACAAATCCCTAGAAAGACATAAATTACCAAAACTGATACAAGAAGAAATAGAAAATCTGAATAGTATTTCAAGTAAAAAGATTAAATTATTAGTCAAAAAACTTCCCACAAGAAAAAGACTAAGCCTAGATGGCTACACTGGTGAATTCTAGGAAACATTTACACAAGCATTAACACCAATCTTTCATAAATTTTTCCAAAAAAATAGAAGGGGGGAACACTTCCCAATTTATTCATTACTTTGCCAGTAAACCAGGCATAGACATCACAAGAAAACTACAAATCAATATCTGTTATGAATACAGATGCAAAAATTCTCAGTACAATACTAGCAAATCAAGTCCAGCAACATATAAAAAGGATTATACATCATGACCAAGTGGGATTTATCCCAGGAATGCAAGGTTGTTTCAGCATTGAATCAAAGTAATATACACCATATATATAGAATAAAGGATAAAAACTACATGATCATCTCAGCAGATGCAGAAAAGTATTTGATTAAAAATCCAACACTGTATTATGATTTAAAAAAACACTCAATAAACTAGGAATAGAAGGGAATTTTCTCAATCTGATAAAAGGCATCTACAAAAAACCCACAGCTGACATCATACTTAATGGTGAAAGACTGGACGCTTTTACTCTATTATGAGGAACAAGACAAGGATGTCTGCTCTCACTATGTCTATTCAACATTATAGTGGAGGTTCTAGCCAGGGCAATTAGGCAAGGAAAAGGAATTAAAGGCATCCAGATTGGACAGGAAGAAGTAAAACTACCTTTATTTGCAGATGACATGATCTTGTATATAGACAATTCTAAGGAATCTACACAAACTCTATTAGAACTAATAAATGAGTTCAGTAAGACTGCAAGATAAAAGATCAATATGCAAAAATCAATTGTATTTCTATTTACTAGCAATGAGTAATCTGAAATGAAATTAAGAAAACAATTGCATTTACAATAGCATCAAAAAGAATAAAATACTTAGGAATAAATGTAATAAAAGAAGTGCAAACTGAAAACCACAAAACATCATTGAAAGAAAGTAAAGAAGACGTAAATAAATGGAAAGATATCCTATGTTCATGGATTGGAAGACTTAATACTGTTAAGATGGCAATACCTTCTAAACAGATTTGCAGATTCAATGCAATCTCTATCAAAATACCAGCTGGATTCTTTGCAGAATTGACAAGCTGATTCTCAAATCTATATGGAAATGCAAGGGACCAAGAATAGCCAAAGCAATCTTGAAAAAGAACAAAGTTGGAGGACTCACATTTTTTTTATTTCAAAATTTAACCGCAAAGCTACAGTAATCAAGACAGTGTGGTACATGCATAAGGATAGACATATAGATCAATGCAATAGAATTGAGAGTCCAAAAATAAACCCTTATGTTTATGGTCATCTGATTTTTAACAAGGGTACCAAGACAATTCATTATGGAAAAAATTTTTTTTCAAAAAATGGTGTAGGATATCCATATGCAAAAGATTGAAGTTGGACCCCTTCCTTACACCATAAACAAAAATGAACTCAACATGATTATAGACCTAAATGTAAGAGCTAAAACTATAAAATTCTTAGAAGAAAACAAAGGAGTAAATCTTCCCGACCTTGGAATAGGCTATTGTTTGTTAGATACGACATCAAAAGACAAGTGACAAAAGAAAAAGTTGAAAAATGAGACTTAATTGAAATTAAAACCTTTTTATGTTTCAAAGGATGCTATCAAGAAAGTGAAAATACAGCCCACAAAATGGAGAACATATTTTCAAATCACATATCTCACAAAAAACTTGTGTCCAGCATTTATGAAGAACACTTACAACTCAACAACAAAAAGACTTATAGTCCAATTAAAATATAGGCAAAGGATATGAATAGACATTTTTCCAAAGAAGGTATACAAATGGCCAAAGAGCCTGTGAAAAGATATTCAACATAATTAGTCATTAGGGAAATGCAAATGAAAATCACAATGAGATACTACTTCACACTTGGATGGCAAAAATAAAAAAGACAGAAAATAAGTGTTGATGAGGATGTAAAGAAATTGGAATTCTCATGCATTGCTGGTGGCATTGTAAAATGGTGCAGACACTTTGGAAAACACTCTGTTAGTTTCTCAAAAAAACTAAACATAAAGTTACCATATGACCCCACAATTATACTCCTAGGTATCTACCAAAGATAAATGCAAGTATATGTTCGTACAAAAACTTGTACATGAATATTTATAGCAATATTATTTGTAATAGACAAAAGGTAGAAACAACCCAAATGTGCATTAACTGATAAAGAGACAAACAAAATGGAATATTATTTGGCCATAAAATGGAATGAAGTATTGATACATCGATAAACCTTGAGAACATTATGCTAGGTGAAAGAAGCCTATCGCAAAAAAGCCACATACTGTATGATTCCATTTATATGAAATGTCCATAATAGGCAGATACTTAGAGACAGAACATAGATTAGTGATTGCCAGAGGCTGGAGGGAGGAGAAAATGGGGAGTGACTGTTAATGGGCACAGGGTTTCTTTTCAGGGTGATGATAACATCTGGAGTTAGTGGTGATCGTTGCACAACTTTGCAAATATGATAAAAACTATTGAATTGTTCACTTAAATGTGTGGATTTTATAGTATGTGAATTATATATCACTTTTAAAAATGATATAAAGCACAATCGCTGCATTGAAGGTTTAACAACCTAGATGTAGTGATAGAAAATCCCTTATTCAAGCAGCTGATATATGCAAGGTACTCTTTCAGACATTTGGGGATGTTTTGGAAACATATGACTGCCTTTCTGTTCTCTTCCCCAACAATTCAGCCTTAGAGCCATTGGGTACAGCCTAGCAAAGGAATTGTCGCTCCAGAATGAGGAGTTGGGGAACCGTGGCCATTCAAAGCAAGGTGAGAGGCATCCGCTAGGAGGCACCCTGGGGAGGGGTGTTGAATTCCCAAAGCGGGGAGGAGGGCATGCACAAGGAGGAGGAGGTAGTGGTAGCAATGGGAGATGGGTTATAGACAGGAAGACAGGTCAAATAAGTAAATACATAAGGGAATGGGAGCGAGGTTTCCCACTGTAAGGGAAGAGAGTTACAAATAAGCAAAGAGAGAACGAGAATGAACCCTCTGGTGAATCCTGTGTAACGTTGTCTGAGATGGCTGTGTGAGAGTGACACCCCAACAATAAAAAAAAATCCCTACCACCCAGATCTTGGCTTCTTTTTGTGTGTGTGTGTGAGGAAGACCAGCCCTGAGCTAACATCCGTTACTAATCCTCCTCTTTTTTTTTTGCTGAGGAAGACTGGCCCTGGGCTAACATCCGTGCCTATCTTCCTCTACTTTATATGGGACGCCGCCACAGCGTGGCTGACAAGCAGTGAGTCGGCAGGCGCCCAGAATCCCGCCCGTGAACCCCGGGCTGCCAAGCGTGAACTAAACTACTGCGCCACTGGGCCGGCCCCAGATCTTGGCTTCTAAATACCCCTTTCCACTAAAAGCAACTAGAGTTCCTTCAAGAAATGGATTATTCAAGAAGTGGGGAAGGGAAAGATGAACCTGGAACATCTTTTTGTGCTAAAAAGTAAGGAAATGCTCAAAGAATGATAGGGACATGTCAAAAGGACACAGAAGCCAGATTGAAAGGGCTCCCACTAGCCAAATCTGGGACAATTTGAGCATCAAAATAAATGTTATTAATGGATTATATCCCATTGAATAAAATAACCCCAAAAATAAAATTAATGAGTAAATGGAAACTTTGACGTGGGATGAGATATTCACATAATTTCAAAGTATTTTCTCACAAAGTACTAACAACAAAAGGGAAAAGCAATTTTAAAGGAGAAGCCTAGAAGATACCACCTTAATCGAGTGTCCTAAGTGAACTTCACCAGGAATGGGACAAGTCATACCATGGTCATTCTGTGTTATTCCTGCTCAAAGATGCACAACCTGAATCTAATCAAGAAGAAACATAAGACAAAGCCAATTTGAGGGACATCTAAAAAATAAGTGACCTGTGTTCTTCAAAATTATCAAGGCTGTGTGAAAGTTGCAGGAAGATTGAGAAACTGTTCTGGATTGAAGGAGACTGAAGAGATGAGAAAACTAAATGCAATGTGTGATTCTGAACTGTATCCTTTTGCAAAATGGACATTATTGGGACAACTGGCAAAACTTGAATGGTATCTGAGGATTAGGTGCTTAGTAATATAAACATGTCAATTTTCTGATTTCCTCTGATTTTGGTGGTTATATTGAGGTTATGTAGAGTGTCTTTGTTTGTAGGAGTTACTCAAGTATTTGGGAATGATGGCTATTATGTTAATAATGTACCTTCAAATGGTTCAGGAAAAGAAGATTTTGTACTGTGCTCCCTCTTTTCTATAAGCTTGAAATTATTTCAAAAAGAAAAAAAATCTGACCTTGGGACCTGCTTAACATAAGAATTAATAGTAAGAATATTACACTCAGTGTAATGTTTGGTTGCATTATTTATTTTGGGGTGTGCGTATGTGTGGGTTTACTGCTGTTGTGCATTTGTCACTAACACCAAATCATTACTGATGGCCTGGCATTTGTGCTCTATCTGGAGCCAAACCTTCTGCTTCTTGGTTTACCTCTTTTGACTTTTGTGGCTCATCTGTACGTGCAATATAGTGTGTGTAAATCTCCATAGTTGATGTGGCTAGTATTTCTATAAGAACTTCAAAATCTTTGAATTACAACTAGTTTTTAACCTGCTCCTGGTGATTCGAGATTCAGGGACATAGGATATTCTGAATTTAAAATAGAAGATTATGAAACATTTTAGCACTTAAATGAAGACTAAACACATGCAAGGATTTTTCTTTTGTAAACTATTCAGTATAATTACTTCTATAATACATTATTTTTAAGAAAATGTGGCACATTTGCATAAATGGTTTTCTATGAGTCATTAATCAAGCTAATATGAACTATAAATACCTGTTCCATACAGTCTAACCATTAGCTATCTTGCCCTTTAAACTTTCTTGAGATTATTCCCTGCTATTAATCTGTACTTGTAAATAACAAAACTCAGACAAACCAGATTGTAGGGATCCATTCCTGCACATCTGCCATTGATGGAAGGGGAAAAGGAGGCTGCAGAAGCCGGCGAGTGGAGGAGTGTGGGAGGGAAGGTAAATAACCTTTAAAGTAATCCTGCTCTGATCTTCTCCCTCCTGTCCTCATTACTCCATCCATCACAGATTAGTTGAGTGTCAACAATGTGTCAGGCAGGGTAAAGGGCATTGGGGATGCAATGATGAAGAAGATGTGTTCTGGGCTCTTTAAGGAGCACTGAGTAAGCAGGGAGAGAGACTGCTGCACTAGAGATGTAAATTTATTCTTTTGTGTGTGTGTGAGGAAGACTAGCCCTGAGTTAACACCCATTGCCAATCCTCCTCTTTTTGCTGAGGAAGACTGGCCCTGGACTAACATCCGTGCCCATCTTCCTCTACTTTATATGGAACTTTGCCACAGCATGGTTTGATAAGCAGTGCATTGGTCTGTGCCTGGGATCTGAACCTGTGAACCCTGGGCCGCTGAAGAGGAGCACGCGAACTTAACTGCTAAGCCACCGGGTGGCCCTGAAATTTAAGTATATTCTAATAGTTTCTACAAAAGAAATCCAAAATAATGTGCTATCGAAGGACAAAAACTGCTGCCTGATAAGAATAAGGAAAGTCTTCACAGAAAAGGTGATATTTAAAGCCTTGGCTGCAGTTTATCAGGAAAGGAGGAGGGAGGGAATTATAAGCAGAAGGAAAAGTTGAAGCAGAAGGCTGAAGGTCTGAAAGCATGGCTTCTCCAAGCTCATAGAGGATCGGGAGAGAGCACAAGGAAGCTGTGTGTGTGTGTCAGAGAGCAGGGATGGGCTGCGGAGCAGACCAGAAAGGCCCATGCGGGCAGACCATTTAAAAAGAAAACAAACAAAAAACAACACAGAAAAACAAACATCTCTGTGTGCTATGCTAAGGAATTTGGATTTTATTCTGAATGCTCTGGGGTGTCAGTGGAGGGTTTGCTGGAGAGTGACATGGTCAGCTCCCTCCCGAACCAGGGATTCTGTGATTCTAGGGTGTGGGAAGGGAGTGTCTGACTCCTGTGCACCGCTGTGAGAATTGCCAGCTCTCTCCCTTCATTTAGCTCTCTGCTGGAACATTACCTCCTCCCCTCCTGCCTACCCTCACAAAAATAGCATGCCTTGCATTTTCTATTCCCTATCTGGCTTTATTTTTTTTCATGGTACGTCCTAAATATTCCCAAAGATTTCACCTGTTTATTGTCTGTCTCCCCCACTGGTATATAAGCTCTATGCTAACAGGGATTTTGTCCTATTATTGCTATCTCCCCAGTGCCTCATTCCATGCCAGACATAGAGTAACTGTGCATATATTCTGGAATGAGTGAAGAGCGATGCAGACCTGCCACAAGTCTTGGTCCAAAGGACTTGGGAACCCATAAAATGCAGATTCTAGAAAAGGAACTTTGGGGCCAAGAGGCTCTGAGCCTCCAGATAGAGGGATGGTGGGGGTAAGAAGCCCCAAGAGGCTCTCTAGAGCAACAGCCTTCCAAATGAGATGGCAAATCCTTATCCTATGATCATTTTTGTCTTTTCCCCTAGAGCTGGCCCTTTATAATGGAAAGGCATAACTCAGATAGTATTCTAATTTAGGGGTGTTGGAACCTAGACAAGGATTTCACTGGGGAGAGAGAATGAAGCCTAAATCTTTTCTCTAACACAGTCCAAAGCCAGAGCCTGGAATCACGAAGCTGGTGTTTTCCTGAATTCCCCTATGATCTCAAAACAGGCAATCCATGTCCTGCAGAGCTCACGGGTCTCATGAGGTCTCAGCCTGAACATGCCACCTTCAACTTCCCAACATCTCGCACGCTTGGCTCTGAAGGACACGAGGGGCAGTCATGATACGGGGGTGAATTCATCAGTAGTTCCCTGAATCTCCAGAAGCTGGATGTCCAGAAACTTCTCAGAACACTGGTTGATGGCCCAAGTCCTTAGCTTTCCCAAGCCACATGGCTAGAAATCACCTCGAATCACAAGACAGACAAATCTCAACTATCTGAAAACCGGTGGCCTTGTTACTAGATCTTTCCAATTTGAAAACCATCTAATTTGTTTCTATTTCAGGCAACCAAAACCTTGTATTATGGATATGCAAGGAAAATACAGTCGTGGTTCTATTGCCTGGCATATGGGTGATTTTGAGCACACGGATCAAAGAAGTTCCAAATGGGCTATCCTCGTTAAGCAGAGTAAGGCAGCATTGCCAAGCGCTTCCAGACCACCTACGCTGCCAAAGCTACCAAAAAAGGAGGAGGTATGATCACTTGCTTTTCTGAATAATCGTAGCAAACATCAAGGTGTTTTAACATATGAATTAGAGAATGCTGTTTAATAGTAAGACTACTAATAATCAGCTTTACAGCTCCTTTTAACCATCAAAACATTTTGTAATTTATATTGGATTTCCACAGTAATGTCCATACTGTGGGTGGGTGAGTATTACAGCTAAAGAGAACAAGAGGTTGTGAGGTTCAGTCCTTACAACTGCTTATTTGTCACATGGTTTAGCTTGGAGAGAATGGCCATCCCCTCGATTTCCAAAACCTGAGAAAGCGCTCAGTTTGTGAAATGGAGGTAAACCTATATCCCTTTTAAAACCCTTACAGACTGGCTAGCAGAGTAATAATATACCAGTTCAAATTCAAGGTTTTCCCCCATTACTAGCTATGAAGTCTTCAGCAAGTTGTATAATTTCCCTACATTGGGTTTTTTTTATGAGTAAAATGGGGACATTAGTATCTATCCCGAATATTTTGTAGAGTTATCATGAAAATCAAGTAAAGAATGTTTAAGTATGTATTCAAGTCAACAGCTCTTTCCTGAGGCCCTGTTGCATAATCCACAGCAAAATGCATTTTGTAGTCATCCAGTATTTCAGTATTGGTTATGACAACAGATTTTCATGATAGAAAAGGGAATAGAATAGCTCAGATACGTTCAGAGACTCCTGTTCATTACATGAACACTCTCCATGCTCCACTGGAGAATCTTGCCAACTCTCTAGAATATTGCTTACCCTCTGTCGCCAGAGATCTGATTCATTAGCAATTAATTATATTTATTTGAAACGTTCTGTGAGGGAGCCGTACAAGTTCTCCTTGGTGGGTCCTGACCCTGGGATGCTTTGTATTGAAAAAGGGAGCAGTTCAGCTGCTAACATTCCTATGTGGTCTGAATTTTGGGCTGGGTCCAAATGAGATGATTTATTGCAGTATGTGGAGGAGGTTTAGATTAGTTACTTTCCATCACAGAACTAATTTTGTGTAGGATTAGAGCGATCATGGATTAAACGATCCCAAAGGTCTCCTTCTATCATTCACTAAATCCAACTGAGATATTTTTGTGCATTTAGAAAAAAGTCTGTTAAAAGACTTTTTATTTTGAAAAATTTCAAACTTACAGAAGAGTTTCAAGAAGAGTAAAAAGTGAACTCCTGATACATTATTCCCCCAGAATTGACAGTTATTAATTTTATTTGCTTTAATGCTTACTTTCTACATGTGTGTGTGCATAGATACACATACACACACATATATATTTGTTTTTTTCCAAGCCATTTGAGGGTAAGTTGCAGACATGATGCTCCTTTACTCCTAAATATTTCAGGGTGTATTTCCTAAGAACAAGGATGTTCTCTCACATAACCACAGTACAATTATAAGATTCAGGACACTTAACATTGACACAATATTATCTAATCTGTAGTTCATAATCAAATTTTATTGACCCAGTAATGTCCTTTTTTAATCCAGGATCCAATCTAGGATCACGTATTACATTTAGTCCTCACCTCTCTTTCATCTCCTTCAATTTGCAGCAGTTCCTCAGCCTTGGTTTTTTATAACACTGACATTTTTGAAGGGTACAGAACAGTTCTGTAGAATGCCTCTTAATTTGGGTTTACCTCATGTTTTCTCATGAGTGGAATCAGGTTATGTGTTTTCGGAAGCAATTCCAGATCTAAGTTCTGCTATGTCGTTCTCAGTGCGTCCCATCAAAGTGGCACCTGAGGGAGGTTTCACTCACAGTTGGTGAGGGTAATCAATCTGTTGGTCACAACTCTTCCCTTGCAGAGGGAAATCCTATATCATTCAAAGTAATCTCTCCTTTTATCAACTAGGGTTTCTTCTAAATTTCCAGAGACACATCAGAAACGTGTACTCCAAGCACATTTTTTGGACCATCCCCCAGGGTTCTTGTGGATGACCCTTCAATAAGTACTCAAGTCCCAGCCCACCTTTGAATATAAATCCTCTTCAGTGAAAATGACTTGAATCAAGTGATCTTATAAATTCAAAAGCAAATAATGAACACAACACACGTAAAGCCTCCAATATAGCGCCTCACACTAGCCATCCTTGCGTGGCCACCATTACTATACTTACCTGAGACGCCAGCACATCTTCCAAGCTTATGCTGCAAGAACCAGAACCGTGCACTGAAAGCAGCCTCAAAGAAGTAAAAATTTGTCAATGGTATTGGGGGGTTTGGGGGAAATTTTTAAAGCATAAACCTATACACAATATCACATGCTTTCTCATTAAGACAGATGGTTGAAAATGGGGATATTTTGCATTCACATTCTTGAGTTTGGATTTTTACTTATAAACCTAAGTTTGGAGCTTAATTACAATGTTTCCAAAAGTGAAATTTATGATATTTAACAGTATGTATCATTCTTATATGCATTTACCCAAAATGCTCTTACAAATACTTTTGAAAATCAAGTGGGCAAATTTCTAAACTGTTTCTTCTACTATATTTCCCCAAATTTCTTTTTTTAAATCATAAAATGTTCCTCAATTTCTACATTCTAGTACTTTTGTTATTTTCCTTTCTTGATTTTTGATTAACGTTTTTTTCTCTACATAAATAATAGCCGCTTAAGTGTTGTCAAATTTATCCGTATGTGACAGACACTTTGAAAGTCATCCATTTCCTTTTCATTTCTTTGCTTGCAAATATTCTCATTGTCCCCCTTCATTCCAATATATGGGCATAATCTCAGTGATTGATACATTCTTTCCCTCATCTCTTCACTCACAGAGTGAGAAAGCAGTAATTCTCAAATTTTAATGTGCATATGAATTACTTGGGGATTGCGTTAAGGTGCAGATTCTGATTCATTTGGTCTGGGATGGGGCTTGAGATTCTGCATTTCTGTCAAGCTCCCAGGCAATGAAGTGTTGCTGGTCCAGGGACCTTGAGTAGCAAGGTGCTAGAGGATTTGACTAAATTGCTTTTTGAGCTAGGAACAGGAGAGACTTGATGGAACAAAGGGGAGAAGGAGACTAGGAAGAATGGATTGACAAGGCAGAGGCAATGATAACCTAGCACCTTTTGGGAAGTGCATATGGTTCAATATGGTTGGATAATAGCATGCAAAGAGGGGGATCTGGTGATGAGGCTGGAAGAGGGATGAGCTGCGTCATTCGAGTGCATCGGGCTAAGGAACTTGGATTTTACTGGGCTGACTTTTAAACAGAAGTGATAGGATTAAACTTTCATTTTGGGAAGATTAGGCATCAGCCTGGAAGAAGGTTGCTTGAAACTGTTTGATATGAAAGGGAGATGAGTTCAGAGGGTATTTTGGTAACTCAGTTGAGAAAGGAGAAGGGATTGAAAGAAGGCAAAGAGAAAGGAGAAAAGGTGATGCATCTGAGACACAAAGAAAGCAGATTCAACAACTCTCAGTGCTGACTGGACATCAGGGAAGACTTCAGTTACCTTGGGAAGGGAGGAAGTGGAGGCTGAACTACAGACCTTGGGGGGGGGGGAGCGGGGAGGCAGGTGGCAGTGAGTAGAGAATGACTAGGAAGCAAAGAAGTGTATAGCAAGTAAACCTCTCTAGAAAAGGCTTAGTTGTCAAAGGAAGGAGAAATTTAGGATAAAGAGGGGAGAGGAGGGGAAGGAGAAAAGTTCAATATGGGTGAAACAATTTTTGTTTTTACACTTTATGAGTAGAAAGAGTCAACAGATTGAGAACTTGAAGATGACAGAAAGGGATGATAACTGAAGACCTAGGGTCCCCAAGAAAGCAAAGGGAGATGCACATCTGTAGGAGTTAACACACATCTGTAAGGATGGATCTTTATAGGGAGGGGGCTCTTTTCTTCCACTGTGAATGAAGTGTCACCTCCTTCCTTGCTGTCTCAGAGGGTTGTTTCCAACTTACGCTTTTCTTCTCCAATATCTCCTTTGCAGCACATATTCAGTGACTAGGTGACTCGCATCTCAACCCTTAAGGGATAACTCTGAAGTGTTTTATGTTAAAAATCTTTGCTACGAAGTCTACTTCCTACAACTTGGTATGACGATATTCTGACTACCCAACTTCATTTTTGGGTCATTATATTTATCACTGGACTGATATCCTAAGTACCTGTACTAGTCAGCATTCTCCAAAGAAACAGAACCAACAGGATGGAGAGATATAGATTCATTTTAAGGAATTAAGAAATTGGCTTATGTGATTGCAGAGGCCATCAAATCCAAAATGTGCAGGGTAGGCCAGCAGGCTGGAGACCCAGGCAAGAGTGATATTGCGGCTCAAGTCCAAAGGCAACCTGGAGGCAGAATTCCCTCTTCTTTGGGGACCTCAGTTTGTTTTCTCTTAAGTCCTTCAGTTGACTGGATGAGGCCCACTCACATTATGGCAGGTAATCTGCTTTGCTCAAAGTCTACTAGTTTAAATGTTAACCTCACCTAAAAAATACCTTCACGGCAACATCCACACTGGTGTTTGACCAAATATCTAGGTACCATGGCCTAACTAAACTGACACATAAAATTAACTATCACAGTGCCCATCTCACCCAGGTGTGAGGATTAAATAAAGTAACATATATAAAGCATCTAATAGCACAGTCCAGACACCAGGGAACCAAAAAGCAATGTGGTGTGTATGAGTGTGTTTAAGTTCTTTATCAATGGCATGATTTTAAAGCTTCTTGAGGGGATATGGAAAACACTTGAAATTTTCATTTAATCCAAAAAGACTTTGAAACGCCTAATGTTACTTCTCCTTATAGTCTTTAAGACAACATAATTCAGTATGGTATAATATTGCTACAAAAGTTACACTTAACAGCATAATTTTTTCTGGGACCATATATATCAATGATCTCATCCCTTTTATGCAAATAGTTTATAATGCCCTTTACTTTCCTAAAATTCATAAATAATATCATCTAGTTACACACATAATTTGTAACAAAGCAATATAATGCCGTAGATGAACTATTTAAAAAGTCACTTATATTAATATATACTTTAATACATAGACATTGGGGCACTAGTAGATTAGAATAGAAAATATAATGAAGTAGGCAGATGCCCCTATCTGTATGTGGTCTCCATGAACCCAACAGCTGCAAACAAAGACTGATACAGGGACACTGCATTGATGACTCAAATTCCACGAGTACCGTAGCTGTTGGTAATGCTGTTTTCCAAATTTATGTCAATTCTTGTTAATTCTGAACCTTACAAAGTAAAATCTTCCCTCATTTTATACAACAGTAGCACTCCTGGAAAATTCAGAATATATTAAAATATGTGAAAAATACATTGTGCTTTTTATGTAAAGCAGAATTCAATTCTCAGCCTAATTATAAACAGTTTTTTCATCCACATGAATGTCCAGCAGGACATTTAAAAGTCACACAGGAGATGGGACAATTCCTTATTCCGTGGAGTATCCCACACATTACAAGACATTTCTCCTACCATCCTCAGCCCCCACCCACTATGTGCCAGTAGCCCTCACCCATCCTTATACTAACCAAAAATGTTCCTACATTTCCAAAACACCCCTGTTGAAAACCACTGACTTATATAATGAACTTGTTTCGGCATGAATTAATGAAAATGACACCTCTAAGTTTTTAAGTTCTAAGATTAAATATAACAAACAAATTACATGCAGTACCAGGAATATGTTCAAGATAAATTCAAAAGGTTTATTGCACCAAATGCCACAGAAAAATGAATCAAAATAATACATGAACAAATTTTAAGAAAAATTTTCCATACATTGACATTGATACCTATTTAAACCGATCAAAAATATAAAGTCCTATTAATTTGTCTTAATGGAGCGTCAATAATAACAAATCCCAGATTTTCTCCTTTTTTAAACCACCACTTAAATTTAAGCATATTACAATCTTGCTTCCAAGATATATGGTTCACCAAATTTTGACATTTAAAAACGAACAGAGGGGGCTGCTTGATTTAGGCAAATATTATATTAAAATATCCCCCTCTCAAAGCAGAAAAAACAAATGGTTCACATTTACAAGAGAAGCTAAAGACTTTTTCAATTTAATGGTGAAAGTATGCATGAACAAAATACTTTCAAAAGGACATATTAGTGGAAAAATCCAGACATTTAAAAGATTTTGGGGGTCACTTTATATTCTTTATTTTTATGTACAACCAACTCTAGTGAAGAACCTAAAAAGCTACAGACTAAATTTTTATAAAATCTCAGGACCTAATTAGAAGAGCCTAAACAACAGTTTAGTATCTTTTAGCAAGCAGGGATTTTCCTCCCTCCAAAAAAGTTAATTTTGAAAAATATGGTAAGTTTAAAAAGTTGCGATGTGTAAACGGCAGTTCCATGGGATGTGAAAAGATTATACTTTCATTAAAAAACAGCACACTTCAGAAAAATGGATTGAAGCCTGTACAAAAAGCTATTTAACACTGATAAAAATAAAATACTTTGGAATTATGCACAAGTATGGAAGCTACATTTTAAATTTTCATTGTCATGTTTAAATGTACACAATTATCTTTACATTCATATCACTCGTCAATCTATTAAAAATAAAACTGCAACATGCTAGAAAGAGGTCCATTACAGTAACATTTACACACTTCTGCTCTGTCATGCCTCACTAGCTTGCTTTAAAAAGCAAGATGCTACAAAAATTACACTCAACAGGTAAGACTTAAAAGTTGAAGAAACCCTAAAGGTGGAATCCTGTCAACTGAGGTAGTTTTCTTTTTTTAATTTTTATTTTTTCTTGAGGTGGGCATGGGAGAGGGTGGGATCCCTTTCTTGCCTCTTCGGCTAAGACAGAATGAAGCCACTGGGTGGTATACAGTGTGTGAGTGGGGTATCTCAACACAATTCCATGAGATTTGTTTCCACTTTCGGTAAGAGGTTGAATTTAAGACAAACAAAACTTGAATGTTATTTAAAGGAGGATTATAAAAGAGCAGCAACATTCTTGGTCTGTTTTTGTACGCAATAGATGTGAGGATTGGGTCCTGACTGGAATCCTGAGTGTCACTGAGACAACCCCCACATGTGACCCACCTGTAGGTCTCCAACAAACATTTTCCAAGAGAGTTCTGGAACAGTAGATTAAGAGGCATATTAAATCTTCTCAGGCTTTGAGGGGGCTGGGCTAAATCTTTTATGTATGAAGTTTAGAATCAGACATTTAAAGCTCAGTATCCCCATACATGGGTCTAATTTTCAACATGCCACTATGTACACATTAGAATGGAACTGATTTTGTATCTAGTTATTTTCTATGAAACCCTGGAAGGTGGTGAATGAGGGAAAGTGCCCAAAATGTGTAAACAAGGAAAAGGGAACTAGAGATGAGGGAAATGCTTTAAATGTTTTTTAAACTGGTGCAGATAGAAACAATGTAACATCAGCTATTACAATGTATTCCCACGTAATGAAAAGCAAATGATGAGTGAGCTGAGCCACAGGTGAGGTTCATTCTCTTTGTGTAACATAACAGCAGGCAATGATGTCACAGAACTAGAGAATTTAAAACACCAAACTCAGATGTTAGACAAAAGGAAATAGAAAAATATAAAAAGAATGGAAAACTTCAATTTTATGAAAGAAAGATATAAAATAAAAATTAAAGATCTTAAGAGCCTTAATGCACCCATCTAATTTCACATCATAAAAAAAGAGAGAGAGGGGAAGGTAGCAGTTCCAACCTAGTCCTAAGAAATGATATACCTATTTTTCTCCGTTGGTACTTCTGCTATATTCTTTGAAACAAATAATTAACTTGCATTTGTAAAAGAATAAAGAGACAAACTCATGTAACCTGGTGTTTAGGATCAGGATTTTACCAAATAGAAAATCTGAAGTCATTTTAACCCCTAAAAAGGAAGTTATTTCATATTCCTAGATAAAAGGATACACAGAAGGGATTGGAATTAATTCATAAAACAATGAAAGGAGATTAGAGCCTGGTTATAATTAAGGGTATGCAAGATCTGCAAGGTGCTAACAATGTTTTGCTTTACTACATTAGCTCCTTTTAACGATCAATTTTTTTAAAGTCTTTTCCTTTACTCTGGATGTCAGTACACAGTCTGACATGGTCATAGTTCATGGTCAGTAAACTAAGTAAAGTTTCTTTTATATTAACAGAAAATTATGGTTTTTAAAAAGATGAACTATGCTAATAAATCAACAAATCTTCATTCTGGCAGGTTTTATAAGGGGTAAGTTAATTTCTGGAAAGGTGTTTTGAAAAGGGTACAGGGATTGGAAGGCACAGAGATGATAATGTAAAAATTTAGATCATATATGGATTGTTTATACATGTTCAAACTAATTACTTTCCTTAGTCATCCTGAACTGTTGCAGGTTTCATTTCCCACCAGGACAGCTGCGCCTTTTAAAGTATAAATAGTCATTTGTATTAACTATTATAGGAAGAAAGTGGCTTCGGCTGGAAGATTTTAGCAACAGAAACACTCTAGAGCGTGTAGAAATAACTTTGGTAAATGGCCTCTCTTAAAAAGGCTGCTGAAAGCTCTAAAGTATCAGGATAAAACATATGGTATCAGACTGTGCACTTCGCTGCTACAAACTACATCTCGATGGGATTAAGATGCTACATTGATCCTTGGGTTTATTGCACCAACAATCCATCTCTAACCGACCTGTGGCTGCATCTGAAACAAGGTAAACTCCAAGAAGACGTGAAAACAGTGGGTCCTAACACACTCTCTTCCCAACAGTCGATCTGCTTTCATGTTTCATGTCAGACAGTAACTCCTACAGCCACCAGAGCTGAAGATGGCACAATGTGGCTTTCTTTATTTCACCTTTTGTAAAAAGCAAACTCGAATCTGGAATCCGGAGTCCTTGTTCTGACTGTCATCTTAGAATGGCAAAATATGCTTCCCCCAGTTTGGAGAGCTCATGCTTACACTCTGAAACATTTTCCTACTGGAATAGTAGGTACATTGTTTACCCGTTGCTCCAAAGTCACTTGTTACTATTCCACCCAAACACACAAGGCAATCTGTGCCAACAGCTTAGTGTTCAGTGTAGTGCTTATGTTTCCTCCTACCAAAAAGGTCACTCTCTCTGTTGATTCACAGGTGACAAAAGGCCTAAAGTGTTCATGAAAAACACAAATGCCATTATGTCAAGTAAACCTAAGTCTTCCAATGAAGCATCCGCTTGAAAGCGACAAAACAAAACAAAACAAGAGGTGGAATGACGGTTTCTGTTTGCTCTTCTTCTGCTTTTGACGTCACAGAGAGCTTATTCTTATTCAGCTGAGAATCTGATTTTTTCTTCCAAGGAAGAACTGTCCTGAGCTTTAGCTTATAAGAGTATTTGAGCGACGTAAGGAGAATGAGTACTGGCAATAGCAGTCAACAGAGGCAGGTCGTTGGATTCAATCCTGAATATTGAAAAAAGAAAAGAATATTCCTTTAAAGTAGCATGATTTTACAGGAAAGTATTATTGCTAGATACCAAGCTTGCTACATGATTGCTTAAAACTAATGAAAAAGTAAAAGGTGGACAGATGATAAACTTGTTCTTTTATTCTGTTCTCCCAGTGGACACTGCCCGAGGGGGCAAAGGGAGATGCAGGCGCGGAGCTGTGTGTACATGTGGACACAGAGCTGTTCTTCCCGCAGCAGCGGTCACTTTTCTTATCACTATGCTGTACTTGAACGTTTTCTCCAGGCTCTCCTCATTCTTCCCGTCAACACTCCTGACTGCAGACCGGCTCTGCACCTAGGTTCAGATTAGTCTTAGGAAAATGATGAAGGTGGACATTTCTTCAAAAACCTTGGGGATTTGTTCAACAGGTTATACAACTTGGATCCTTTCTAAGCAGTTGAGCCACGACATTCTGCGAGCAAAGTGACACTAACAAATACTGAATCAAGAGACACCACGGCATCAAATGGACGTGGCTTTGGCTGCCTCTCTTAAAGCAGAGGCAGATACAGCACGGTCATGCTAAATGCTGCCAAACAACCTGAAAAAAATTAGGACTGCTTCAGTCTGTGGAATGTGTCCTAATTCTTTCTACTGAATTCCAAAAACAAAAAATTAAAAATAAAAATTTAAAAGGTAGCTGGCATTTACTTCATGGCGTTTTCTACGCTTTCTCCAGTAATGCTCCCTACAAATCTAATTTCAGGGTAGACAAGACATTCTCCAGTACTTTTAGTGCTGCTGGCCCTGATTATGGAAGGAAAAGGCTAAAGAAAGGCTGGATATGATTCCCACTAATAATGAACTAAGAGGGCCTAGAGATGAGGGTAAATAAACCCTTATGATCCTTCTAATTGTGTTGATGATGGACACCTGTCAATCAGGGACCAGGGAAAATTCTAGAAACATAAAGCACACATCTGGCAATAGGAAACCTAATGAGGCAGGACTAAAGTATGAGGCTGGTAAAGAGAGTGAAACAAAAACTAAGAAAAAAATACAACAAAGAGATACATGGCAAGTTAACTGCAAAAGCAAATGCCTCAAAAAGTGAAAATACTTTTAAAATGAAGTATGTAAGAAAAATGTATGACAGGAAATACTAAGTCATATCCTAGGTGTGAAAGATGAAAAGTCTGACAACCATGTAAAGCCTGAGTCTTGAAATAACACTGACTAGCAGGCTTAATAGAGAATTTCAAGGTCGATGTTATATACATATTATTTTCTTGTCCCAAATTAGGAGAATCATCATCATAGGTAAGGGGGACAATTCCCCATGCACACAATGTCTTTTTGTTAGTTCTCTGTTGAAAAGTTAAGCTGAGAGTAAAACAGAAGTCAGAATTTCCTCTTCTAGAGAAGCTATGGCAAAGACCCCCTGGAAGATGATATCCGTTTTTAGTAACATAAGCATGACTCCTCTTCTGGTGGGCTTATAAAAGGGAGGAGAGTACAGTCACCCACAGACACACGGGCAGGCCCCTGAAAATCCAGGAAAATAGCCTTCCCTGCCTCCTCCAGGAAGCGAAATGTAAACACGAGCTGCTGCTGCATGTCTGACAGCTGTGACTTCGACATATTACTGAAATGACTAGAAATGGGCAGACAGTGGTATTAAATTTTTCACTTTCAAGCATAAAATAATCCAGGGAGAAGACTAACATAAAGTACCACCAGCTGAAAGTTCTGCGTTTGTTTCTGGGTGTGAAACTCCAGGATCAGATACAAGGAACATGCTGTTCACCGGGGAGCAGCAGAGGCACACATCTGACGGACCCCAACACTTCAGCAGGGCACCAGGGCCTGCAGGTTTAGGGTGGTGCAGGCTAAATGGGTCAGTGGGTACATAGGTGCTAGAGACAGCCCCATCCCAGGGAGACATGGTGGCACTTCAGAGAACTCACCCCAGTACAACACCTAATTCTTTCACATGGACTCGTGTGTGTCCACGAAGATACTCAGACAGCATCTTACTTTTCAGGTACATCTCCTGTAGTCTGTCTTCAAGATGCATGATGCACTGCAAAGCCAATAACATTCACGATGAGGGCTGGAATTCAAATCTCTGCCAATATTCTAAGAGCAAGAATTCTCTTAATTTATTTCTAAGTACACAGCTGTAACCTCATGCCTTTCAAAGACACTAACAAGCCATCTCAAACCCTACCACGAGTAGGTATAAGAATAGGTTTTTGTAAAACAATGAAGTTTATTTTTTCTAATGACTATTAAGATTTTCATATATATCTTCTAGTCTGTTTTAAAAAGCATTTCTTTTTTTACAGAGTTGAAATGATTCTCTAATTATGTGCAATTATTTCCTGCTAAAAACTTTCTAATAATCCTTTCCCCATATTATTAAAAATTCTTTATCAATGTAATTTTTATGGCTAAATAATTTTTGAGAATGTGGATTTACCATTATTTACTTAACCACATAGCCATTTGCATTGTTGCGATTATAAATAATTTTGTAAAGAACATCTTTGTTGTTACTGTTTTCCTATATCTCATATTATTTTGGTGCAATACATTCCCAGAAGTAGAATGACTGAAATAAGGTTATTTTGAACTTTTTTTTTTTGCCCTCAAGAGTGTGTTTTAACTAGGTCTTTAATAACAATAAAGAAAAGGTAATTATTTCCAGGACATCTCTACCCTTGGAAATGGTTATTTTTTAGAGAATAGCAACCATCTGTGTCTTTCACCAGAGGCAAACGCTTTTGCATTTGGCGGGCAGAGCGACCCAAGCGTCTTCAGTAAGACACCTGATGGCTTTGGCAAGGGTATTTCCATCATACATAATTTTATTCTAGACCATTACACCTGTTATTTTCAAGGTAAAAAGATTAACAGATGCATTTGAAAATGTTGATCTTGACCATCTGGGCTGATCAGTGACATGGAAAAAGTATCTATCAGAGATGCAACCTTTTCCGTTTTGCATTGGCTTAAAACCTTAAATGCATTGTGTTGGGTGGATAAAACACACTGGTAAGTGACTAAGAGTAATAATCAAAGCAAGGAGGATTTCACCAACTCTCATGAAAATGTTCCATTTAGTGGTGAAAGGATCTCCTGTTAAGTGTCAGTTCCTTATGGAGTCAATACAAAGTTTTCAATAAGAGTGTTATAAAATATTCAAAAGAACATTCACATTACATTGAATCCTTTATGTTTTAAAATAGTTAATTTACAGTGTTTTCATAGTCCTCATGAAAACTGTATGTTGCAGCGTGGAAATAAAGAGCACTGGTCTAGACGGAATGGTTACTAAACTGGAAATCAAAGCATCTAGAAAAAATTTTTAAAGGTTTGATTATCAAATAGAACTGTTCTGGGTTCCCTCCTCCCCTTTTGGGGATTTTATTCCTGAGATGGATTTCTTCAATTTTTAACTTCTGAAATTTTAAATAGCTACGTTCTCCTTTTGTACTGAAGGCTCTAACAGCCATTTAATCAAGTGTTTCATTCAAGCAATTTTTAAGGAGAATTTTAAATTGCAGAAGAAAATTTTCTTTTATCTTGGTTTGGTCAGGTTAAATAAGTCATTAATACTATTAAGAGGTTAAACATATTTCCATCCAAATGAAGTCAAAAGAATTAGCTAGAGTAACTTATTGCTTAGATAACTAAGATGTCAAATGTATAATACAAACGTATTATAGAATAAAATGTAAAAGTTTGGTAAATACTTATAACAGTAAAAAACTATAAAACCTAATATATCTTTCTTCCCTTACAGAAAAGGAGACTTCGGCCTCTAAATCAGCATGAAGCAGCTTGCTACTAGAAAGAAAAACTGCCTACAAGTCTAGAACAAAAATAAGGTCATAGTAACCCCTAAGTGCTTCTCGTATTGCCCCTGGGACATATGTCCTGCAAGAGTGTGCTTCAGTTTAAAGCTCAAATAAAGATTTTAGTGAAAAGGTGGTGTCAGTCTTTACAACCATTAAGATTGTTTCATGAAACTATTATTAACAATCATACTAATAGTAGCTGTTTCCTGAGAGCTTATAACATCTGACACTATTCCAAGTGCTTTACATGAATGATCTAATTTCGTTTTCACAACTCTATGAGATAGGCTCTATTATTTCCCCAGCCTTATTGATATGGAATTGAGACTTTGAGGAGTCACACAGTTGGGATGTCGTGGAGCCTGGACTGGACTCCAGGCTACTGGTCTTCACAGCCTGTGCGCTGGCCGCCTGTACACTGGCTGTTAAAGTAGCTCATGTTGGCATGTGCTTTGACAGTTTAAAGAGCAGTATCTTAACTCTAATTTTCAGAGGATTCTTACAACATGCTTGTTGAATAGGTACTATCTCCATTTTACAAATGAGAAACCTGAGGTTCAGAGACGTTCAGGATTGTCCACCATCACACAACTAATCAATGGCAAAGCCTAGACTTGACCCCAGTTACACTCAGTGGTCTCCCTATTCTGCTGCACTGCCACTACTTAGACGACAGCCAGTGGGCATTCAAAGCATCTCCTTCAAGGCCATAAGTCTTGACTATTTTTGAGGAATGTGGCACAGTTGTAGATTTGGTCATAAGAACTTAGGAAAATTACCACTCCATTAGCAATTAGCGTAGGTAATTCATATCCAGCTTCCTACTTTGTTGTTAAATAGCTCTGTATCTTTGTGGAGGCCAGAAGGGAGGTAACGGATGTTTTGGTTTGGGGTGTAGTGCAGAGAGCAACAGTGTGCAGAAAGGAGGAAGGAGCAGAGAGGGCATGCGCTCTTCCATCTAAGCGCATATCCCCGAGGTCAGCCATCGAACCCTTTCCTAGCTACATATGCCCCTAAGCCTCTCTTCCACTTTTGAAACCTTTCTCCCTCCCTCTCTCTCAATACATTTTCTCTCAATCTCTCTACACATACATATTGAAAAGAATTTGATTTGTATATTAATTCCAGTGATCGAGGGAGAGCTGTTGATAATTTTCTAGGAGTTTATAGGCTCTGTTTGTCATTTGTATTTAATATAACATTATCAAAATGATTTTAAAATCCCATTTGAAAAGGAACAATTGATACTATCTTCTGTGGGTATGGTACTTGAAAATTTCCAGTGTTTACACAAACAATATTCTATTTTATCTATAGTAACTTTGTGAGGATGGTCCCTGAACAAAAGGAACTACAATCCCTTCAGAAACTTCCTTGTTTGATATCGATCTAATAAAAGGAGAACTAATGAGTTCTCCAAAGGAGGATTTTAAATTTCCTTTTATGCTTGATCCTTCCCCCATCTCATTTACTTTACCACATACCACCTACTTGTTCAAAAAGATTTATGTCACTCTATGTTATTTATTTCATGGAAGGGCTATTGCAACTGAAACCTATCCTGTTTGCTGGTCTTACGTTGCATGTTCTAGTTTTATTTATGCTAATGTTCAATTATACTAGAAACAATACATATGAATGTGTGATTTTATAATCAAAAACATTGTTAAAAGTGTTCTTTTTTAAACTATATTTCTTTAGTAATATAAGAATAAATACTTACAAAATCAGCAGGGAGGTGAAGCTTGTAAAGCTGTAAAATGGATTGAAGTAAACTGGACACCTGACTAGAGACCAAGACATCCTGGCCTAGTTTCATGTTGTCCATCACTTTCCTCTGACTTGTGGCTACCTGGACACTCCACTTATCCGTGTCTGCGATAATACAGACAGCTTCAGCTATTGGCTCATCAAGCACTGGATGCTGAAAGAGAAACACATTGGGTCAACTTTTCACAACACCTCCAAACGGGACTCAAAATGTCCAGAATGTTTCTGTTTAGCATTAGACTAACGGTTCAGAAGTTGATGGTGGGAGCTACAGAAATTTAGAGTCTTCCAGGGACTAAACTAGTAGTGTCATTAAATCATCATTTAAAAACTAATTTGATAAAAACTGCATTTAATCATCATTTTTTTTCTTATACCCAGGAGGTATGCTATAAATGTTGTTACATGTTTGTAGATAAGTGAAAAGATATGTGCCCTCCCTACATTCCAGGATGTTAAAATTCATTTTCTTTTGAAAGATTGTACTCTCCTTTTAAAATGGAGAATATTAGAATAAGGGGTAGGATTCTATTGCCATTTCTACAACAACAAGGTTTGGCAGGGTAACAATATTTCCTTAAAGTTATAGCTTTAATCATTAAGCAACATTTATTTAGTAACTGTGTGCTACATACATAAATTAACTCCAACAATTAACTAAAATCAGACTAGGGGATGAATTTATTTATCTAGATGAGTCTAAAAGGTAAAAGTATGGCTACTGATGAACATACTTAAAATACAAAATCCTCCAGAACTGGGCAGTTATGGATAAAGCAGTTTAGCTAGTAAATTGTGCCATAGGGTAAACAAGGTAACACTGATACAGTCAAGGAAAAAGGCCTTAAAATAAAGGAATTTCTCAAAACTGATCAAAGTATAACGGCTCCACCACCAGCACCAGTGACATACACGTCTAGTAACCCACACGTGTTCAAATCAACATCACAACAGTACTGCCCTCCTAGGCCCCAAATTAAAAGAGAGAGAGAGAAAGGGAGGGGGAGCGGGTATATAGACAGACAGAGACAGACAGATTCACCTCATAGCCAATGTCTATGAGCACATTTTTCTAACCCTCATTTACCAAAAGAAAACTAGTACTGGCTTTCTATCATTCAAGCCCTTCCGCTACCCTGTGGTGGCCATTTGTTGCTCTGGCTGCTTAGCATAACTTCCTCCCAATATGGTCACCCTAATTTCCCTTTGGAGAATGACCTTTCTTGGAGAAGGCCTGCAGGGCCCTACCCTCCATCAATATGTGGTAACATGACCCACACTAGGCCACTTAGATGCTCCCTCCCCACAATTTCCCTGTGAGCAGGGGGACAGGAGGCTGAGAATGGTTGGCACCACCATTTTCCAGTTGCCCAGACAGCAACTCCTACAAATACCTTCAGGTAGTTTTTGGTTCCTAGACTTTCATTCAGAGTTGCCTTGTTTCCTGTCTCTCCCAAGCCTAGTTCTTTGATCTTCTCATCAATGCTGTGAATCCCTAACATCCTCCTAATAAAGTCCCTTCTGCTTAAGCTAACAAAAGTTGGTTTCTGCTGCTTGCAACAAAGAAACCAAACAGATACACAATCTTCGCATTGTACAATGGCTACCTGTGACTTTTAAGACTTAACATAAGCAGTGTGAAGGTTGCATATAGAAACCTAAGATGTATGCTGTCACACTGTAATTTTAAGAGGTGATTTGGCTCCCTAGTCTTGGGCTTTTTTATTAAAAAGGAAGCCTATCCAACTTTATGTTCTTTCTCACAGATGGGTAAGAAGTGATTGGTGGGCTAAAAGAAAACTTTGTTGGGACCAACATTTTTTTCCTATACACTATCCAAGTAGGAAACTTTCAGGGTTTAGAATGTTTTTCCCACTGAGAATAGCAAATTAGGCAAAGTCTAATGGTCCAACATTTATTTAAGCATACATTCAAATAATCTTAACATGAGAAAAAGAGAATTTCACAAAGCAGATTCTTGAATTAATGAAGCCCAGTTTCGCAAGGACAGTTCTCATTTTGTAGACTTGTTAATCAAACAGTACAAAGGTTTTCTCAAACATATAATGACCCCACATTCCCACTCTCACCCAAAAGTTTTTGTGACCCCTCACCCCTACCCTTCTTACACAGACATAAACATGCTCTCCAAAGTTGCTAAACGCAGGGCCTCAAGGACTTCCCCTTACAAGTTTCTGCAAGTTCTTGCTCAATCAGTATGTCATAAATTCACAGCAAGATGACAATGACTTGCCATCAATGAACCTGGTCCTTATGAGCAAAGGAAATGGAAATTTAGAAATTTAAAAGATTTGTATGTTGAGCTCAAGCCCCTTCAGTGCTTTGCATTTATCAGAAATTCAGTGTGCTAGCTATGGCACAGAATAGATCTACACTATGGACTTATACTTCATGGGACTTACATCATGAAAGTGTATATAATCATTACTGATCATATGCCAACATATATACAATGAGTTGAATGTATGCCAATCACCTTTCACAGTAAAATCCAGCTTTTCTTTTTTTTTGATTAATTATTTGCAGTAGATAATTTGGGCTCTAGGTTCCAATTCAACTCAATTTCCTAAATGATCTCCCCACCACAGTGTAGGGAAGGGAAGAGTCTATCAATCCAAGGACAGCACATAGACTATAAACTATATGGTACCACCACCACCACCAAGAAGAGCTTCATTTTAAGAAATGAACTGCTGGAATAAGGGCAATGAGGCTCACTGGGGAGGTGAGATTCTCCAAGCATGAGTTACTTCAGAAGGCTGTAGATCTAGACATGATAAAAAGGGACCAAGAAGTTGGCTCAATTATTTTAAAAGGAGGAACTAAATGGGTACAAGAAATGTAAGAAAAAAAATCAAACCTGAAAAATGAGCATGAGTCATTTTTAAATCACTGGAGCAAAGAGGCAGAATCTGAGGTGGAGACCTGAGGAAAGACTAAAGACAAATGGGTCCCAGGGTTGAATCTTTTCAACCTTCCAGGCCGAATTTTTTCTCCCCATATTCTTAGCTCCTCGCACAGGACCTAGCATTTAAAAAATGTTACTAAATTAAAATGAAACAGGTTAAGCACAAGCAAACGGCAGAGTTGATGAGCATCCTGCATTCCCTAACATAGCATGGTATTACTGACATTTATGTATGCAGGCTCCAGGAACAGAAAATCCTGAACATTTTCAGAAGAGTACTTTAAAAAAATAGTCAAAGAATTATATATTCTCGGGCTACCAAATACCTAACACATAATTGCCTCCATCTAACTACACTGTTTAGTAGCTACTCAATTATTTATTGAAGAATAAACACTTAAAGGAAGATGGAAACAGAGGGAAATGCAGACTCAAGAAAAATAAATGAATGCTGGAGAGAGAAAAACAAACCATCAGCAACTGCTTTAGTTACAATTTAAAGGGCACCAGGGTGACTGGCTGCCCATTCCTGATCTGGTCTAAACTTCTACAGGGTCAGAGAGTTGAAGCTTAAGTTCCAGAGATTCTGGAGATTTCTGATATGTATCTTTCCAAAAGAGACACAACCCCACTAAAGAGAGGGCAGTTTAAACATATTACGATTTGGTTTATCAGTCAATCTCTAAGCTTTTAGGATGTAAAGAACTCTAAAATCAAGACGACCACGTTTGAATTTATCACAGAAACACCCACACAAACCCTATGTCCTCGTACTCAATTTAAAATTCTTCTTAGGAAAGGCTCTATTTTTTAAAGACGTATATAGAACTACAATAAACAAAAGAAACGCTGAACTGGACGTATGCTTCTTTTTAATACTAACTTTTTCTTATTAGCCATATCTTAATTGTAGAAGTAATTAAATAGTGAAATCTGTCAAGTAGATTTTTTTAAGTTCACAATTTTCTCAAGTTCACGTGCACATCAGGGTACAAAAACACACACACTTTTCATCAGCAATAACATACATGGAACATTACTTCTGAGAAATTAAGTACTTAAGAAATGCTATAAAACTATAAGACTGAATGATTCAAACACCATTTCAAAGCCTGATCCATCTACCTGCTATTCTTAGAGCTTGAAGCTTGGACATGGGGACTAGAAAAAAAGAAAAAGGCAGGTGAGGCTTGCCTGCAACATGACATTGATACATGAACCAAAAGAGTCTGACTTTGGCCTCCTATGGAGCTTAAGAAAAGGGAGACAATATGGACAACTATCAGCTTAGCAAGTAGAATTACTTGGTAAGATTCCTCTTCCCAATGTTAAAACACTTCTTTTTTTAAAAAAGGGGCTTTGTTATTTTGACTATATATCATTAGAAAAACACCACAAAAAAAAAAATCACACCATATATTTACCCCTTTAAAAGTTCTCCTCTCAACCATCATTGTCTCAGATTAAACACGTCTTCTGATGTTTGAATTTTGAATGAAAATCTGAAGGAAATATTAATATAAAAACAGTCACTTTGGGGCCAGCCCGGTGGCATAGTGGCTAAGTTCGTGTGCTCTGTGTCGGTGGCCAAGGGTTCATAGGTTTGGATCCTGGGCACGGACCTATGCACCGCTTCTCAAGCCACGCTGTGGCAGGCGTCCCACATATAGAATAGAGGAAGATGGGCACGGATGTTAGCCCAGGGCCAATCTTCCTCAGCAAAAAGAGGAGGATTGGCAACGGATGTTACCTCAGGGCTAATCTTCCTCGCCAAAAACAAACAAACAAAAACCAAACAAACAAAAAAACCCGTCACTTCCACTTAAAATGACTGTTTCGTTGAAAACTTACGAACCTTATGGACACATACATCAATTGTCCTTTTCTCTCTCAAGCTGAAGAGAATCAATTTCAAAGTAAGTTTCTTGCCCACAGAGTTTGTAAAATTCTTCTATCAGAATGAGTCTGCAACATGTTTCTCCCTTCTCCATAATCTGAGACTTCCAAAAGCGCTGCCCTATCACAGCCCTCCCATCCCATCTCAGGTAGCACCGCAGAGCTACCAGCCCTCAAGAGTCCCTAAAGCCTTCCTGCCACCTCTTCCAGACCGCTGCCAGCAGTTTCCATGCCTCCCTCGGAAACTTAATCGGGCAACTCAGAAACTTCTGACAGAGACTGGAGGATGAAAGTGGAGATCAATAAAGGCTGTAGGCGATTGTTAGGGTGGATGGCTGACCTCCATCAGAGGAATGAAGCAGCGGCAACATGCCATGATCATTTTTGCCTGCTCTACTCCATGCGAGTTAGAAACAATCACTTATTTAGCTCTACCTTGTCAATATCTCATTCATCCAAACAGCTTTCTTGTGAAGATTTCTCAAGATAAATTAACAAATGAAATGCTTTGTATTACAGATCTTTAAAGGTTTCTCGAATATTCTTTGGCTATTATATCTTGTTGAATCAACAGAGTAAGTCCGATTAATTCATAGCCACCAAGGATTTGTGGGTCTGTTTCCTGGGAGTGTTAGATGCCTAGGACACTGCAATTTCAAGGTTCTAGATCAGATCTCTGACTACACAAAATATGCTGCCTTGATGCCCACACACGACTTCTGCTTAACTCAAACTTCCAGGAACAACAAATGTCAACAGGGTTTGTGTAATCAGAAGAGCTGTGTTTCTGATATTTCAACAAAGTGCAATGGTAATATGACAGCAAAGGCTCTGAAGTCAGACAGGATTGAACTTGAATACTACCTCTGTCACTTACTAGCTGTGGGACCTTACCAACTCATTAATCTGGGCCTCAGTTTCTACATCTGAAAAATATGACAGTACTTAATTCAGAGAGTTTCTGTGAGGTTTAATTCACAGACGTTTTCTGTGAGAAAAATGTGTATGCAACATGTAGCACAGTGCCTGACATTTATTAGGTACATTTGACTTGCTTTCTTACACCCCTCTCTCTCTATATTAATCATGTCTAGTAAACCCTCAAACTTCTGAAAATACCACATCATCATTTCCCTCACCAACTCAAAAACCTAGCACTCTAGCACATATCACAGAAACACTTAAGTTCAAACTCTTCTTTTTCCATACTTAAAGCTCTTCACAGTCTGGGCCCACCTTCACCTATACACATTTACCTCCCAGGGCTAAGAAGAACCCCCTTCTCCTGCCTCTTACCTCAGGCTGTGCCCAGAATGTCTTCCTTGCTACGTTCGAAATTTTCCAATCCTTCAAGGACCCAGCTTATGTCTTATCTCCCCACTCAACCCAACAACAAGACTTCCCACATTCTCCATTCTTCCTTTGACTTCTGGGAGTATTTACTGTCTGTATTTTGGCATTTCATCATTGTCTTAACTTGTTCTCGACTTCAACGTCCGTTTGTCTACTCACTGATTTCGTAAGTAACTCAAGGAGAGAAATCATTTTATTTTTCTTCTGTAGCCTCTGAAATGAGCATAACAAAATGCTAGGCATGTGCTAAATGTCTAATACATGCTGGCTCTGTTAAACAATTCTCTATTCAGATTTCTTTATTTTTGGATTCAATCCAGTTCCTATTAAGTCATTGCACAACTGTTAACATATTTCTTTTCCATGTACCATATTTAAATGACTAACATTTCACGTGATTACCTATTTTTAACTTAAGAGTAGGAAAACACCATTCTCACATACATGCTTCCTGTAACTACTACTTAGTTCATCGTGCCATTTTTCCTATGGGGTGGCCAGGAACACAGTCCTGCTCCACAGATAGGAACACTGAGGACAAAAAATGTAAGAGCTTATTAAGCATCTGGACACGTCAGAAATAGAATCTAGGAACTCATTCAAGTTTTTCCAGGTTTTAGCTCAATGAGTCTGCCACACCCTCTACTTTAAAATCCTAGGACCTCGTCAGGGTGGAAATCCCTTGGACGATAAGATTGCAAAAAGTGTGAATGACTGTCTCAATGTAATGTCAATAAGGGAAAGCACAGCTGCCTCTGTGATGACTTTGCTAAGAAACTTCCCCATCTTTACGCTGCTGGCATTGCCCAATACATACTCTAAATTGACTCTTTATCAGTCTTCAAAGACGTCCAGCCCACACGTGTATTTGGGACAGCAGGAGCGCAGACTTCTGTACTCATAACCAGCTCTAAAATCTGCACACTAGTTACAATAGTGCAGATTTAACTACTAGGGACAAGCCACCGGGCACCCTGTTTCAAACACAAAGGGAGCAGGTGACTTATGATTCACGTAACTGGAAGTACCTCCCTATATCTTTTCTTTTTCTTTGAAATATTCTGGATAATAAAACATAGGATTCTTTGGCATCATTTGAGTGTCAATTTGTTAATCATTCTATGTAAGATAATTCTGGTAAGTTTTATAACTTTACTGAACTGAACTTGAATAAGAGGATGCTATGTGACAAAATACTTTCAAAAAAGATTCTCACTGTTATGTTACAGCACCATGACTTAATAATATTAGCCTTTACAGAGCTTCAAGCAAGGCCTTTAATTAGTCCTACAAAGAAAATGGGATGATTAATGCAGTGAAGTTCACCTTCTCGGCACTTGCTCTTGGTTAAACGTCCTCAGATCCCCTTTTGTATTCTTCTACCTCCTTAGGCCCACCTACATAACCACATCCCCCACTGCCTTGGAACTGAAGACTGAAGCAACATAAGATAGTCCTTGGCCAACCCACCCCACTTCTGGATGGCTGAGAACCACATGTAAAGACTGCAGATATATATGCAGATTGCTGATCAGTTTTTAAAAACATAAAGACAAAAAAACCCTTCATTCTCACACCGATCCAGAGAAAAGAAACCTGGTTGTCACTCACCATTCTTAAACACTTCCTCCAGACTATAAAATCATCCAGAAAACTGTCTTTTACTAAATGCTCAGCACCCAGACTTTTCTGATAGCAGTTTTACCAAGAGATGGGACAGACAGAACCTCCTGTGGTGGCAAAGCCAGCCTGCCCATAGGTTAAGAAGATACTCATCAACCCCATCAGCCAGAAGAATCTTCAGTTCCCTGAAAGAGCCACATCGTCCCTTGCGCCCTCCCCTGGCCTCCCTTCTCACCCTTCACTTTGCTCCCTCCCTACTGACTCCCTGGCCGGATGTCACTTCCTCCAGGAAGTCCTTCCACATCCGTCCTGTGCCTCCCACTGCAGTAGATTCTACTACACTGTTTTTACTGCTTATTTATTTCTTTGTATTTCCTGTTAGATTTCAAACTGCTTGAGGACAGGTGCCATGTCTTCTCTCTGGCTGCTTATGAGACTTTTCTTTGTCCTTGATGTCCTGTAGCTAAGTGTGGATTTGTTTATATTTACCCTACATGGGAGTCACTGCTTATTTAATCTGAAAAATTGCAGCCATTCTTTCTTCAAATATTGTTTTCCCTCATGTCCTCTGTTCTCGCCTTCAGAATATGCTATAAAGTCTTCTCATTCTAGTTTCCACATCTCTTACTTCTTTTTCCATATTTTTTTCATGTATTTTTGTCTCAGAGCTGCAATCAAAGAGAGTTTCGTATCTAGCCTCCATTTCACAAATTCTGCTTCCCTCGAGCTGTGTTTTATCTGCTCTGCTCTTCAACCTATCCCTTGAGTTTTAATTTCAATGACTGTATTTTCCAATTTTAGAAGTTCTTTTTGGCTCTTTTACAAATCTAAATAATCATTTATCACATCATTGCATCTTTTTTTTAAGGTTCTAATTCTTTCTTTTTATCACCACTTTAAACACAGATTCTTAATAGTTATTTAGATTAATATTTCAGTGCTAATTCACCAGCTTATATTTGCTTAGTCTCTCTCATCATGGTTTCCTCCTACACGGTTTGTAATTTCTGAACATGAGTCCTTTTTGTTGGAATTGTTTGTTTTGTTTTATATGCTACATGGGTCTCTTGGAAACAGTTCACTGTCAGTCACTAAAGGCTTAAGAGTAGTAACATGGTGGAGAAGAGGAAAAGAAGCTATACGTGTCTTAGAAGCTTGTGGCTGCAAAAGTGTCCATTGTGCTTCCAAAAACCTAGAGGTTTTGATGCTTCTGGTTTTTACGTTTATTTCTTGGGCAGGGATTCCCAAGTCGTTCAGGTAAGATAAATCTGGACCCCAAACCCAAACATAGTCTGGGCCTGGGATTTTGATTTCTCATGAATGACTTTATTTTCCTCCACCCAAGTTTCCAACTTGTTTCTTTGCTGCTTTACTGTTTATGACTGGAGTTTTCTAGTCCCCTTTTCATGGAAGGATAGCTCTTTGAAGCTCCAGGCTTTAGGTAAGGGGCTCAATTCCAGGTCTCAAGCCTAGGTTCAAGAGAGACCACATCTCTCGTCCTGAGTGGATCTTAGAAACTCAGCACCCAATTCCTAGCACTTGGATCCAGACTGAAATCCCAGGGGGCCACAGCTGCATCAGCCCAAACTTACTGTTCTGGCTTTGATTTCTATTTGTTTCTAGCACAAAAGGATTTCCATTTTTTTCATGCACAGGTATTATAACAATGGGGCTGGGGTGGAGATGGCAATATTTTATCCATATGTCTATAGTTTTATAGGGGAGGCATGCCATCTGCATCCCTACAACATGTTGCTGGAATCCTCCCACCTCATATTTTGATTATGGCTACAAACAGTGCCTAGCACATAAAAGGGGCTCAGGAAGTATTTTCTAATAGATACATAAATCTCCAAGGCATGACTCTCCTCTTCCTCCACAAAAGTCATCTCCAGCCTCCCTGCCCCCTTCTCAACCAAACAAGTAAGCCAGACCACCTGAAATACCATCATCAGAGATTTCTGGTTCATCAAGCAGACTTAGTTAACATATCAAAATACCAGAAGGGGTAATAATGATATGATCTTAGCATAACTCTGTAAGCACTTGTTTATCAGAATTTTTTTTCTCTTGGAAACAGGTCCAACATCACTAAAGACTTAAGAGTTGTAATAAGGTGGAAAAGAAGAGAAAAAAAATCATTCATTTTGGACTATGGGACATTGCTGAGGGATCCTGGTAGGTACACCAAGGTGGGGACTCTGGGAAACCTGAAGACATCATAAAGACACAGAGACCTGGGGGCAGAGGGAAGAGGGGAAGGGTGCAGTGAGGTGGCCTGGGGGGTGCAAAGGAAACATCTTCTGTGTGTGTGTGCCTGTGGCTGTGATCACTAGGCTCCCAGGACAGACACCCAAGTTCAGCCTGTGGCCTTGCAGAAATAGTGTGCAACCTCGGGAACAGTGTCACTGTCAGGCGGGTGACTTGCTGAGGAAAGAAACAGTTTAAAGTCAAGGAAAGGTGCTCAAGATCAAAAAAGGTCACCAGAATAAAGTTATGTGAGGATGTACATGACTCCAAAGCAAAATGTGAGAAGGTTGGTAGCTTTTTTGAAGAGAATGGCACAGATATCCAAATATTTTGTTCACAGTGAAAAAATTTGGGAAAACATCAAAATTACCCACGTGCTGAGTGACGTCAGCATCATGGCAGAGTGAGATTCCCTCTTTGAATCTCTGCCCCCTACGATACAACGAAAACATCATTCACATTCCAACAGAGCTCAATCAAACACTACGAAGGACCTCTGAGAAACCCCTGCTGCCATACATCGGACAGTGGAGGCACGGGAAGCCCAGGAGGACGGGAGGAGAGGTAGGAGGTTGTACTCCCCCTCCCCAATCGATCGGCAAAGACAGCGCGGTTCACGGACAGAGCGGGGAGGGGCGGCCCACAGCGGGGAAAACTATCGCCATCCAGGTGCTCTCACAGACTGTCGCGAGATCCCCACTGGGAAGCGACGACAGACTGTTTAGGGGGTGTAGCAAACACCCTAAGAGAGCCAGAAAGGAAACCCCCTGGTCAAGCAGGAGAAAGAGAGGACCCCTCCCCCCACACACCCGGCGTTTCAGCATAATCCCTCCGGGGGCTGCAGCCGCCTCAGAGCAAACCGCTCACGATCTCCATCTAGTGGCAGCAGGGGGAAACTGCAGGACCAAATTATCATGAGGGGTAAAAATAAGGATGTCCCCGTCGGATCCTTGCGACAATTTGCCAGGGCTACAGACCAAAAGGAAAATGACAAACACCCAGAAACCAACCCTGAAGGCACAGAATTTGATAACCTGAATGACAGAGAATTCAAAATAGCTATCATAAACAAGCTCAACGAAATACAAGAGAACACACAGAAACAAATCAATGAATTCAGGGATTATGTCACAAAAGAGATTGAAACCCTAAAGAAAAACCAATCAGAATTATTGGAGATGAAAAACAAAATCAACGAGATAGTGGAAAAAATGGAGTCTCTAAAGAGCAGAACTGACAATATGGAGGAACGAATTAGTGCTATTGAGGATAGCCACGCAGAAATGCTCCTGATAGAGGAGGAGAGAGAGCTAAGATGAAAAAGAAATGAAGAAATTCTTCGAGAAATATCAGACTCAATGAGGAAAAGCAACATAAGGATAATAGGTATTCCAGAAGGAGAAGAAAGAGAAAAAGGAGCAGAGAGTTTGTTCAAAGAAATAATAGCTGAGAACTTCCCCAACCTAGGGAACGAGAGGGAAATAACAGTGAATGAAATTAATAGGTCACCTAAATATATAAACAGGAATAAAAAATCATCTCGCCACATAGTAGCAAACTTGAAGAATACCCGTGACAAGGAAATAATATTGAAGGCAGCTAAACAAAAAAACAAAATAACATACAAAGGAAACCCCATCAGGCTCTCAGCTGATTTCTCGACAGAAACTCTACAGGCTAGGAGAGACTGGAATGATATATTCAAAATCATGAAAGACAAAAACCTTCAGCCGAGAATACTTTATCCAGCAAAAATATCCTTCAAATAATAACTCTCCCTGATAAACAAAAGCTAAGAGAGTTTGTCACCACAAGACCCCCACTACAAGAAATGCTCAAGAAGGCCCTTAGGCCTGAAAAAAAACAAATGAGAACAGGGATACAAAGATTTCAGCAAGGAGAAAAGCAAGGAGACTAAACCAGAACAAAATACAGTTGGAAAACATCAAAAATTAATTCAAGCTCATCACTAGAAACACACATTCATGACACAATCTGGAATAAAGAGATAACAAATAAGGAGGGGAAGAGGTAAGGGATTGAATTGACCCAGCCTCAGGAAAAAGGAGGCATCTGAAAATGTACTTTCTTATCCAGGAGATCGCTTATATAAACCGCACGGTAACCACTAAACAAACAACCAGAAGAGAACCACACATGACAAATAAAGAGAAAACCAAGAGAATGAGCATGCAGAAATACCAAACTGAATTTGCAGTCCGAAACACAAGGGACAAGAAATGAAGGAAATGCAAAAGAACCAGAAGATGAACAATAAAATAGCAACATTAAACCCTCATATATCAATAATCACTCTAAATGTAAATGGATTGAATTCTCCAATCAAAAGACACAGAGTGGCAGGATGGATTAAAAACCAAGATCCAACAATCTGCTGCCTCCAGGAAACACATCTCAGCTCTAAAGACAAACAGAGACTCAAAATAAAAGGATGGAAAACAATACTCCAATCTAATGGCAAACAAAAGAAAGCAGGAGTAGCCATACTTATATCAGACAAAGTAGACTTCAAGATAAAAAAGGTAATGAGAGACAAAGAAGGGCAATATATAATGATAAAAGGGATACTTCACCAAGAAGACATAACACTTATAAATATCTATGCACCCAACACAGGAGCACCAAAGTACATAAAACAACTGCTAAAAAACCTTAAAGGAGATATTAACAATAACACAATAATAGTAGGGGATCTTAATACCCCCCTTACATCAATAGATAGATCATCCAGACAAAAAGTCAATAAGGAAATAATGGACTTAAACGAGAAACTAGACGCAATGGACTTAATAGATATATACAGAGCACTCCACCCAAAAAAAGCAGAGTACACATTCTTCTCAAGTGCACATGGAACATTCTCAAGGATAGACCATATATTAGGAAACAAGGCAAACCTCTATAAATTTAAGAAGATTGAAATCATTACAAGCATCTTTTCTGATCATAATGCTGTGAAACTAGAAATCAACTGCAAGGAAAAAACTAGGAAAGGGACAAAGATGTAGAGACTAAACAACATGCTACTGAACAACCAATGGGTCATTGATGAAATTAAAGGAGAAATCAAAAGCTATCTGGAGACAAATGAAAAGGAAAATATACCATACCAACTCATATGGGATGCAGCAAAAGCAGTCCTGAGAGGGAAATTCATAGCAATCCAAGCTCACCTTAACAAACAAGAAAAATCCCAAGTAAATAACCTTAAATTGCACCTAACAGAGTTGGAAAAAGAAGAACAGACAAAGCCCCGAATCAGCAGAAGGAGGGAAATAATAAAAATCAGAGCAGAAATAAATGAAATTGAAACCAAAAAAACAGTAGAAAGGATCAATGAAACAAAGAGCTGGTTCTTTGAGAAGATAAATAAAATTGACAAACCCTTAGCCAGACTCACTAAGAAAAAAAGGGAGAAGACTCAAATAAATAAAATTAGAAATGAAAGAGGAGAAATTACAACAGACACCACAGAAATACAAGGGATTATTAGGGAATACTATGAAAAACTTTACACCAACAAATTGGACAACCTAGAGGAAATGGACAAATTCTTGGACGCGTACAACCTCCCAAAACTGAATCAAGAAGAAATAGAGAATCTGAACAGACCAATCACAAGTAAAGAGATTGAAACAGTAATCAAAAACCTCCCAAAAAATAAAAGCCCAGGACCAGATGGCTTCCCTGGAGAATTTTATCAAACGTTCAAAGAAGATTTAGCACCTATCCTTCTCAAACTATTCCAAAAAATAGAGGAAGATGGAATACTTCCCAACACATTCTATGAGGCCGACATCATGCTGATACGAAAGCCAGACAAGGACAATACAAAGAAGGAAAACTACAGGCCAATATCGCTGATGAACATAGACGCAAAAATCCTCAACAAAATATTGGCAAACCGAATACAGCAATACATCGAAAAGATCATACACCACGATCAAGTGGGATTTATACCAGGGACACAGGGATGGTTCAACATCCGCAAATCAATCAACGTGATACACCACATTAACAAAATGAAGAATAAAAACCACATGATCATCTCAATCGATGCAGAGAAGGCATTTGACAAGATCCAGCATCCATTTATGATAAAAACTCTCAACAAAATGGGTATAGAAGGAAAGTACCTCAACATAATAAGGGCCATATATGACAAACCTACAGCAAACATCCTACTCAACGGGGAAAAACTGAAAGCCATTCCTTTGAGGACAGGAACAAGACAAGGATGCCCACTCTCACCGCTCTTATTCAACATAGTACTGGAAGTGCTGGCCAGAGCAATTAGGCAAGAAAAAGGAATAAAAGGACTCCAAATAGGCAATGAAGAAGTGAAACTCTCACTATTTGCAGACGACATGATCCTATACATAGAAAACCCAAAGAATTCCATCGGAAAACTACTAGAAACAATCAACAACTACAGTAAAGTGGCAGGGTATAAAATCAACCTACAAAAATCAATTGCATTTCTATACACTAACGATGAAAAAACAGAAAGAGAACTCTAAAAGACAATCCCATTTACAATTGCAACAAAGAGAATAAAATATCTGGGAATAAATTTAACCAAGGAGGTCAAAGACCTATACAATGAAAACTATAAGACACTATTGAAAGAAATCGAGGAGGACATAAAGAAATGGAAAAATATTCCATGCACATGGATTGGAAGAATAAATATAGTTAAAATGTCCATTCTACCTAAAGCAATCTACAGATTCAATGCAATCCCAATCAGAATCCCAATGTCATTCTTCACGGTAATAGAACAAAAACTACTGAAATTCGTATGGGGCAACAAAAGAGCCCGAATAGCTAAAGCAATTCTGAAAAAAAAGAACAAAGCTGGAGGCATCACAATCCCTGATTTCAAAATATACTATAAAGCTACAGTAATCAAAACAGCATGGTACTGGTACAAGAATAGACACACAGATCAATGGAACAGAATTGAAACCCCAGAAATAAAACCACACACCTATGGACAGCTAATCTTCGACAAAGGAGCAAAGAAGATACAATGGAGAAAGGGAAGTCTCTTCAATAAATGGTGCTGGGAAAATTGGACAGCAACATGCAAAAGAATGAAAGTAGACCATCTCCTATCGCCATATACAAAAATCAATTCAAAATGGATCAAAGACCTGAAAGTGAGACCTGAAACTATAAAACTCCTGGAAGAAAATATAGGCAGTACACTAATTGAGATTGGACATAAAGGGATCCTTTCAGATTCCATGTCTACCCAGACAAGGGAAACAAAAGAAAAAATAAACAAGTGGGACCTCATCAGACTAAAGAGCTTCTACAAGGCAAATGAAACCAAGATCAAAATGAATAAACAACCCACCAGCTGGGAGAAAATATTTGCAAATCGTTTGTCCGACAAGGGATTAATCTCAGTAATATACAAAGATCTCATACAACTGAGCAACAAAAAGACAAACAACCCGATCAAAAAATGGGCAGAGGATATGAACAGACATTTTTCCAAGGAAGAGATACAGATGGCCAATAGACACATGAAAAGATGTTCAACATCACTAATCATCAGGGAAATGCAAATCAAAATGACACTGAGATATCACCTTACACCGGTTAGAATGGCTATAATCACAAAGACAAATAACAACAAATGCTGGAGAGGTTGTGGAGAAACGGGGACCCTCATTCACTGCTGGTGGGAATGCAAACTGGTGCAGCCTCTATGGAAAACAGTATGGAGAGTCCTCAAAAAATTAAAAATAGAAATACCGTATGATCCAGCAATACCACTCTTGGGCATCTACCCAATGGACGTGAAATCAACCATCACAAGAGGCGTATGCACCCCTATGTTCATTGCAGCATTATTCACTATAGCCAAGAAGTAGAAGCAACCCAAGTGTCCCTCAACTGAAGATTGGTTAAAGAAGATGTGGTATATACATACAATGGAATACTACTCAGCCATAAGAAAAGACACAATTGTCCCATTTGCAACAACATGGAGGGACCTAGAGGGTATTATGTTAAGTGAAATAAGCCAGAGAGAGAAGGACAGACACTGCATGAACTCACTCATATATGGAATATAAGTGAACACACGGACAGAGAGAACTGATTGGTGGTTACCAAGGGGAAGGGGGGTGGGGGGGCACAAGGGGTGAAGGGATACATCCACATGGTGACGGACAAACAAAAATGTACAACTAAAACCCCACAGTGTTATAAACTAAGACATCAATAAAAAAAAAAAATTAGCCACGTGCCTCATACTAACAAAATACAAGAAAAATGAAGCCTGAGAGATCCATAATAAGCTTTTTGTTCTCCTTTAGGTTAAAAAAACATGAACACAAAGAGCCACAGGCATCATGTATAAACACATTACTCCTCCTCTTCATTTTTTAAAGACTATCTGCCATTATTCCTTACTTCAGAAGAAAGAGACATGCTAATTAATCATCATAGTTTTACCCATAGTAATAAACACACGCTCCTAAACCCAGTTCTATGGGGAATAGTCAACTAACAAAACTGAGTACTTTCCCTGTGCCAGGCACTCAGCAAGTTGCAGGGGATATGAAAGAAACTGAGTACCTTCTCTGCTTCCAGCTGCCTGTAGCCCTGGTGGGGAAAAGACATTGGAAACAGAACAAAGGTCTGGTGCAACGGGCTAAGGGGCCTGGAGGGGAAAATAGTTGAGTTCTACCTGGGGGTGCCAGGATGGTTTCAAACGAGAGGCAACATTTGAACTGGGTCTTCAAAAATGAACAGAAGTGTGTTTAACAGTGCCTCAGGCAAAAGAAGCAAATGTACACAGGTAAAGAGGTGTGAGAAAGGTGGACCATTAAAGAATGGCAAACAGTGTGATTAGCACATAGAAGATGTGGGCTGTGTGTGTGTGTGTGTGTGTACGCATGCACGTGTGTGTGTATTTAAAGGACATAAAAGGGAGAATTCCAGCCAAAGAGTTTATATTTTACTTGGAAAAAATGGGAAACTATTAGAGCAGAAGAATAGATGATCATACTCATGTTTCAGAAAGAGCCCTCTTGTGGCACCATGCAAGATGACTGGAAGGGGAAAATCGGACACAGGGATACTAGTTGGGAAGGTTAAGGGGAACTTAGAGAAGACTGCAGTCACAGTGAGAAGGGGAGAGAATCACCAAGATTTCAGACTGGAGCTGCCGATATCCAGAGATCAATATTTTTCTAACCACAATCCACACTAAGAAATACATTTTAACATAACCCAGTGTATACGCTTATACGTGTGTGCCCATAAAAACATGTGTGTATATATACATATATGTGTATGTATACACACACACACACACAAACACACATAACAAAGATTTCACTCAAGAGTAAGACAATGCTATGGGCCCAAGGCATTGTCATGCTCATTATCCAACACAGAAAAATGAATGCAACAAGAGGTGTTCTAAAATAGCAGATTTGTCCCACACAGATATTTCCTTCACAACACTATTGATCTTAAGGTTGTTGTTGACTGACTCGAGGCACTGACTGCTGTCTGTGTTGTTACTTAAGTAATGATTTATCATTTGATGTGACTTACTGTTCTTTTGTAGTCTTCCTGGCTGATTACACTGCATGGCTTAATTAGGTATTCATGAGCGTTTATCACGGCCAGGCCAGGCTTTTAGCAAAGCTCCTTATCTGTGCGACTGATTTCCGCATGATATTTCTGGAGTCAATCTGTTGCTACTCTTAAAATTAAACGAAAGAGGCTGCTATATCCAACTGTTATTTTATTTTATAGATTATTCTGTAAAATGCCTGAAGCCCTGAGACACGGTTTCTAACAAAACATCAAAATGTGATGTTAATTTTGGTCTCGATGACCCTATCCTGCAGAGTTACTGCCGCCTGGCCTGCTCCTTGTGATATCAGAGGCAAAGGGAAAATAGATGCTTTTAGCACGGAATGAATGTGTGTATGGGTTCTGTTCCATCATCTACAATAGGAGTTTCCTGGGAAACTTGTTTACAAAGCACTTTCATATACATTATTTTAATAGCTAACGTTTATTGGGCATTTAGTAATGTGCCAGGCACTGTGCTAAACACTTGATATGCATTATCTCATAGTCTTCAAGCCAGATCTATAAGTACTGTTCATTTTATAGAAGATGAAACTGATGCTTAGAAAATTAAAGGAACTTGCCCAAGGCCACTAAGGGGTGAGCTATGATTCAAACTCAGGTTTTTCTGTCTTTAGAAGCCAAACTCTTAACCACTGGGTTATATTTTATCTGTTCCTCTAAATACATTTTTCTGAGGCTTAGTGATGCCAATTGATTTACTTATCAGCGAATGAGTGGTAATTCTAAGACTTGAACCCAAGCCATCAATGTTAAGTCAGTGCTCCTCCACCACCCTCCAGTGCCCTATAATTTAATACCCCTAGTCAGCAGTATTCACAGGCAGATGAGAATATGGGGGGAAAAAAAGAAAAAAAGTTACTTGAGGGTCACAGGTACAGAGGGAAGCTGGCTCTCTCTTTCTCTCCCACTTTACCATTTAAAGTCAAAAGGAAAACAGAGGAAAGAAAGCACATTTAGATGTGGCAGGGAAAAAAATGAAACTAAATATTACTTTAGCCTAATTTAAGGCAGCTGTATAATCTGTATGTTAGGAGGCAGAGAAACAGTTCAAATGACAGAAAAGAGGTAGTATATGGATTAAACAAGAACATGTGTTTAAATATTTAAAGACTATCAGAATCTTAAGATGGGAAAGCCAATAATAAAAATGAAAATAAATGAAATAAAGTTAATATATCTTTCTCTCATAAGAGACTAGAATAAGGAAATGTACAAAAAGAAATTCTTAGCACTGGAAGCTCTAGAATGCAATTTCTCAATGAGAGGAGAAACTCTACAAACTAGTCCACCATGGTTATAAAAACGCACATTTACATAAGACAGCTTTTACAATCCCATCATGTACTGGTCTAGAAAACAGATCAATAACATAAATCAATTGCTTTTAAACAGTTATTAAAAAATTCTTCTCTAAAAACAATTATGAATCTCAAAGCCTGATGAAGTCTAGCATGAACACTAAAAATTATCAATGTCCAAAAAACAGGTTTTTGAAAGCAAGTTATGATCCAGCAATTTATCCCAATCTTCTCTTCCTCAGCAAGCTATTATTTCAGCTCTAACTCTGGTCAGGTACTTGTTCTTGTATCCTTGCTTCCTTCTCTGGCAACATACTCAAGAATTTAAATAACTACTAGGCTTTATGGAGCAGTAAATTCAATACAATGTTCAAAAAAAGCTCCCTAATTTATTTTTTGACAAATATTTGTAAATGGCAGTTGAAAGTAAGGCTGTTTTTATTTAAATACCGCCATAGACCAGACTCCCAGTCTGAGAGGCAGTTTAAATGGAACACTACTTCAAAAGCAAAATTCATTATGATGTATGTGCCAAGTGAAATTAGAAATCCACTAATGCTAATTGGATACATTCTGAACGTATTAAACTTCTGAAGATATTTTTATGAACCCTTCGCAATTTCCTATTAACACCCATGCATGGCTGCACTTTGGATGGACCCACAATTTGACACAATATAGGTTATTATGCGATCTCTCAGCATGATTACATAGTCTAAAGAAATGAGAAAAGCTACAGTGTGAAAACACTATTTCTGAAAGGAAGGGAAAATGATATATGAAAAGTCTTTAAGAGTACAAATAGAGGAAACATATTTTTGTTTTTTTCAAACGTAAGAATTATAGAGCTAGATGGTCACCATGAAAAGACAAAAAAACAGAACTTGTCAGCCCATGGAAAATATAAAAAATGTCATGAATGGTTTTGCAGATAAATTCAGGGAGGGATATCAATCAATAGATTAAATTTCTATAGTGGTTAGTGAGTGAGTCTAGGGCATTTTGGCAACACTCTCCAGTTGCTAAGATTGATGGCACTGAAGATTCCCTGTTATTTCACATGCAATCCCCTGGCACCTCTGTCAAAAGCAGAACACAGGGCTTCATGGAAGAAGCATCCAATGAGCAACACCAATGTTCTTACAAATCAAACTGACAGCAAAGCAGAAAGAAAAAGCCCAGCAGTTTTGCATATATGGATATAAATATAAGATGCTAACAGAAAAGGAAAGGAGGGTCTCTAATTCCCTGCCTTAATGCTACAGATGGCTACTGAAGGTATGTGAGTGTCTAAAATCACTGAGGCTTCACACATGGTTTAAGACAACCTATAAAGATAGTATCATACAAGGAGGGCATTGTTCTTATTCTAAGGTCACTGATGTATGGACCTCTGAAATGATAAACAAGTATACAGTGTCCATCACAACTGTGAAAATAAATTATTATGACATTCCTTATAGAGACAAAAGCAACTTCATAGCTTCATTCCAGGAATATCCCGGTGAGGGGTGGTGTCTGACCACAAAGCAGGGTGGGGTTAGGAATGTTTGGGTACAAATGCATACACTGGGCTGGCTTTCCCAGCTTCAGATCACCCCCTCCTCATCTCTTCTCCCTCCCCATTCTGGGGGGTTATGAGGACAACTGCTTCACTACAGAGCTTTTCTTCCCATTTCACACAAACATTTCCAGCCCATTTTAGCCTGTGTCTCATGTATGTTTAGTCTTCACAGAGGAGATGCTCAAGGCCAAAGATAACATGCAGTACCTTCTGTTCCACCTCCCAAAAAATACTTCTTGGGCGAGGAGCTAGGTAACAAGCCAAATTCTAATTTTCTTAATGCAATGAGGACTTTCCCTATTGCACAAGATACAATATGTTTCCAATGCAAAACATCTATTTTTGCACATCTGCCCAATAGCAGCTCAATTAAAAACAGGCCCATCAGATTGACACATTTTCCTTAACTGCTCAGTTCCTGTCACGCTGCAGATAGCAGAAAAGCACTTAGCAGCAGCCACAAGGCAATTTTCCAGTAAGACTTGTTAATCTTTATACAGTCATCCTCATGCAGCCATCAAAGTGAACTTTATGACAAATCAGTTAAAATAAATTACTTTTAGGAACTTGTAAGAATCGGATAAAAAGCAAACCATATGTGACATCTCTTCGGTCCTCCCCGTGACAGCATATAATTGTCACCATCTGTGCTGTTTATTCTATTTGCCTGGCCTCTCCACCCCCAGATCCACTCTTTGCCCTTCCCTATCCTGTGCTGGCCCCAGGAACCTGACCTCTGTGGACCGAGGACTGTGTCTACATCAGCTATGACCTTGCTCTCTGGTCTCCAGCTGGGCTTAGCCAATGGGAGGCGCCAGAAGAGCTCAGAGGCTGGAGGAGAAAGATGTCAGGGGTGAGCCCCCACCCTGCTCGGTGCTCTTGCAGCCAGGCAGCTCCTCTTCCAGCTCCAGCTCTCCACAGCTCTGGCGTCACTGCTCTCTCCTTACTCCTTCAGACCCAGGTGTGCTCACAGCTGCCAACTGCTGCTAATCCCAGGTGCTTCACCAGCCCTTGTTGGTTCCTGTAACCCTGCCTGCATCCCTATAAACAATCCCTTAATTACACTCTCTTCAGTCTAAACACCTGTTGCTGGCCAACACCCTAGCTGACACACTGTCAGCAGCCAGAGGCTCCAAGCTGGGATCACTTACATGGACTGTGTGGACCAGATCGGCCACCAGGCACTGCTTCAGCTTTTCATCGCTGCTGGTCCCATGAAGCACCAGATCAGGCATGTATGTGGGGCAATAACCCGCCAGAAGTGAGCGGCCGAAGTTTCTTACATTCGGGTTGCTGATGCTCTGAGACCTAAAACAATATTTGCTCATTAGAATACACAATGAAAAATGTGCTTCCTTCTTGCGTTACAACTGGAACAAAGACCCCAATGACACAGGTAAGAAAAATAGACTCAGGGTGGTCCATTCCACCAATCCTTCGGTAAGTGGATCATTGGTGTGGGAAAAGGAAGGGGCTGGAAGAGAAAAAGGAGTTTTTTAATTAATAGAAGGGCAAACCCCCCTCCCCCCCCAGTATTTTGATGGCTGGTTACAAGTTTGTTCTTGTACCTCATATTGAACATCCACCAGGGCAGTCCATGTCAAGAGAGTGAAGAAAGAGAAAGTCTACTGAGGGAGAGATCTTGCCTAAAGTAGGGCTTTAGGGACTCGACACATCTGCACAGGCACTGTGGTGCCCACAACAATGCAGAAGAACAGAAGAAATCTCTAATTACTGCTTTCAGTCATCGCAGGCCAAGTAATCGACCTGATGGAGTGTTAAGGAAGAGGTGTTGTTTCCCAACCACTTCACGCTGCTCTGACCAGCAGGAGAGAAGCCGCATGGCGATGTAATCCACCACCTCGGAAGCAGGGCATCTGCTGCCAGCCGTTTAAGCTCCATACAGATGACAGAAAATTAAAGTCCCCGCTCCCCACCACCATTCCACCCCACCCCTTAGCTTTCACAAAATGCCACAGTAGTTGCAAAAGCAACCACTCGCCTCCTTGTTGAGAGCTCAGATGCACACAGCTAGTGATCATCCTTGGAAAAGGGCAGGCTGGCAACCACGTGCACCAGTCTGATAATACTCCTAACACTCAGAGAAAAAACCATCACGTGTAAAACGGCCAACAGCAGCTCACATGATCACGGGTGTTGGGTCAGGAAGTCAGTATTTGAACCCAGATCCCTCTGCTCCCCAGACTGCTAGTGTTACCTTGGCAAAGGCAGCTCCACTTCCAAGGACCCTTCAGCCCAGTCACTGCCGTGACCTAGATTCAGCGTGGCTGAAGCACATGCTTCGTCGTCACTGTCTCCAAGAGCGCTATCTGAGCTTTCGTTTCGGGGAATGTCTCCTTCAACCCTGAAGTCAGCCTTCCTGTCGGCATCCCCACAGGGGACATCTGCAGCCACTGAGAAGCCAGAGTCCTGCTGCACACACCTGCTTGGAACAGGCTCTAGCAAAGGTCCTTCCGCAACCTTCAAATACAAACCTCTCGTTTTCTCCAGCGTTCTCTCTCCAGCTCCTGCCGCACTGCCATCAGGGGCTAGCGAGTCCATACATTGCTTGAGCTGCCCAGCAGCATCTGCTGCGACCTCGGTTCTGATGCCTCTGTCCTCAGCAAAACCCCTGTCAAATTCACCTTCGTCCCCCTCAGAAGACTGATTCTGAAGACAGCAGATGTTCTCTTGGAAGCCGGGGGTGAAGGAGCACCTAGAAACCTGCTGGTCCTGAGCCCTGTCAGCAGCCACCCTGGGCTCAGCAGAGGGATGACTGGCCGACTCTGGGTATTGTCTACAGGCCTTTAGCCGCTCCTCCATTCTTTTTGTGCAGCTTTCCAAGTCAGACTCTGGAGATACGGAGCTTCCAATTTGGAAGGTGACCTTTTCTAAGGGAGGCTTCTCCCAGGAATGTCTGTCAGGGCAAGGCCAGGCCGCTGACCGGTCTGGTGGCTTCTTAGGCCTCTCCCCTTTCAACTCCTCACTGACAGTCTGTTGACCAATCTTCGGTCCTGCCACCAAACCTTCACAGCTGGAGAATCTTGAAGAGCCATCTTGTGGTGCCTCTTTTTCACTTTCTTCATCCCCACAAAATGCATCCTGAGGTTTCCAAGAGCTGTCCAGTGCTGCCTCTGGGTATCCCAAGCTGCTGGCCTCAGAACTCTGCTTTCCTTCTTTGTCAGGTTTGGGACACAGGTCTCCAACGTCCATGCCCTCTGGGGTCCCAGCCAGCCCCTCAGCCCCAGGGTTCCTTCCCTCGGCCGTCGTCGTCGGTGGCAGGATGGGGGGAAGGAGAGCAGGCTCACTTCTCACCGTAACTACCACATACTCAGAGTCCTCCACCTCGCCCCTCTCCAAAGCTGTCGTGATGCTGCTCCCATTTATCACTTGGTCACCTTCACCGTGATTCCCACTCCAGGTCAGCTGGTTCTCTTGCAGCTCAGAGCAACGGAGAAAGTAGGTCAGGACATAAAGTATGCGCTGGACCAAATCCTTCTGCTTCCCCACCACTACGGTGCGAGTCAGCCTAACTGGAGAGCCAATGGCTCCATAAAGATCGCCTATAGAGCAAAGCAGACAAAGACAAAGTCGTCTGGGGTGAGTACGTCACGGATATATCAGCCTTTACAAGAGAAAAACAGATGACCTATGCCCAAACTAGAATCACTTCCTCACACACCTGACTGAGGCAAAGCAGTAATTCCTAGTAATGACCATGTGTTGGTTTTGCCTCTATAATGGAAAGTCTGCCTGGAAGGCCTGGCACAGGCTGTGGCCTGCCACTCTTGGTGCAGGGGTGCAGCGCTGGCGTACACAGCCCCTCTGTGCTTGTTAGGTCTTTCCATGAAGCTCACTGCGCCAGCCAGAGCTCACCTCACCAAGGAAGGCTAAAGCTAGAGCCCTGAATATGTGATCAAATCAAACACTGTATCTTGGAAACTAGAATGATGAGACTTTTTTAGAAGAATCCCAGGGCAATAGGCCTTGGAGTGAAATTCAAATTCAGGGATCTCCGAACAGAAGTACAGTGAATCAATTCAAAGTACTTAATGAAATGGCCTGCTCAGAATTCTCTCAATATACACACATGCACCAACTAGAATCACTTTGATCAACAAGAAGACAATCACTTAGTCATGAATAATAAATCTGAACATTTTCTATTACTTCACATGAAAATAATTCTACTGGAAAAAAATATGTCCCATAAGTTATATCCTGACAAGTTGATTAAAAACTGGCTAATGAGGGGCCACCCGGTGGCGCAGCGGTTTAGTCCGCGCTTGGCAGCCCGGGGTTCGCGGGTTCGGATCCCAGGCGCCCGCCGACGAACTGCCTGTCAGCCATGCCGTGGCGGCGTCCCATATAAAGTGGAGGAAGATGAGCACGAATGTTAGCTCAGGGCCAGTCTTCCTCAGCAAAAAAGGGGAGGATTGGCGACGGATGTTAGCTCAGGGCTGGTCTTCCCCACAAAAAAAAAAAAAAAAAAAAAAAAACTGGCTAATGAACCATGAACATGTAGCTTAAAGGTGGAAGGGCAAATGTGTCAATCAACCCAGCAGTATAACCTTTTCATCAACAGTATTTGTAAAGTGCCTAACTATTAAAATTATTGCACTTGATAGGCTGTGCATTTGATACTTTGATAATATTATTCACAATTACAACAAAAAGCCAAAATCTACTGACTGTGCAGGCACAGTGCTAAGTGTTTTACATGGATTTCTCTCGTTTGTATCTCTGTATAACCAACCCTGAGTTAGAAACCATTACAGGAATAATCAGAATGTTGGAATAAATCAAAACTTGAAAAGACACTAAATGAAAGAGAGGAGATACATGGTAATAGTTATAAATAAGAATTCAGGAAGTTAGAACCCATCTGAGAATGCATCCAGAGAGAGGAGGGAAGGCATTTATAAGGACATACGCTAGATAAAACTAATTAAAGGGATAGATAAAGACTGGGGAAAAGTTATGGGAACCACTAGGAAGTCCTTTCCCCTGGGAACCATCAGGAAGTACCTCCTCTGGAGAGTGTTCCCCAGGGTAAGGCTACTGCTCCTAAGAATGTTTAAAGGGCAGGACAGAGATGATATTAAACAATCCTCTCTATAAAAAGACTAGATTATAGGCTAATAGAGCTTCATCTCTGAGGCTTTTGCAACAGACTGAGAAATCATCCAAAAATTCAAAAGAATAACTCAGAATTGTGGTCTGATGGTAGGGCAAGTACTTCTGTTTGAGAAAACCTTCTCGACCAAGAGCTTATTACTGTCCCTTCCCTGTGATTACATCTGCCCACCACTGCAGGAGATCACAGTCATCTTGGGAATTCATGGGACGCTTTTGTTAAATCAGTCCCAATGTTAATAAAGAAGATAAGCATGACATATCCCAACTCTGGTATAAAAAAACCACAGAAGAAAGACCACTCAGAATGACAATATTATTTTTCAGCAATGCATTTAACTTTTGGTACTGCACATTTTAATAACTAAGGCATAAATGGGGAAAAAGTAAAATAAGGGAAGGCTATTACAAAGAAAATTTATAATAATTTAAACTATATAAAGTAATGAGAGCAATGTGTGTGGAAACAGTGCCATTACTTTAGGGCCAAACTTCATAAAATACTAGACTTGTAATACTAAAGATTTACTGGATCTTGAACTTGAAGGCAATTTTTTGAATCTTGGACTGACAAAGCTACTGATTTTAGAGTGGACTCCTTTGTTTTCATGAGTATAATTTTACAAAATGAAGAAGGGGTTGCACAACAATGTGAATAAATTAACAGTATTGAACAGTACACTTAGGAATGAGTAAGAGGATAAATGTTGTGTTCTGTGCTTTTTTACCACAACTTAAAATACAAACTTAAGTTTAAGAAAAAGAGAGAAAATGAGACAAAGACAGAGGGGAAAATAAAGGGGTAAAAAGAGCATGTGCAGGTGAAAGAGAGAGAGAGGCCAAAGACAGAACAGGCAGGGCAGCAGGAAGGGGCGCAGGGCGGCGTGGGAGGAGCGATCACAAGAAAAAGGAGACAATGAGAGGGACCCAGAGAGAGGGAGAGACAGGGCCGCAGAGAATCAGAGCGAGGGGACTGTGGAAGCGGAAGGGGAAGAACAGATGGAAAAGGAAAGAGACGAACAGAGAGAGAAAAGAGATGGGGAGTAGAGATGTGTAAAATGGTAGAGAATCGGAGAGAAGCAAAAAGAGGGTGAAGGAGAGGTGAGAAAAGCAGAGAGGATAAAACATACAGAGAAAAAGAAAAAAATATTGAGAGAAACAGTGAAAAGATAGAAACAGAAACTAGAAAGCGGGGGGAGAAAAAATAAGAGGGGGAGAGACTGAAGTGAGAAGCTGAGAGGATTCAGGAGCCCTGTCAAGAGGGGATGGTAAATGGAGAGAGGCAGAGAGAGGTGGGGGGACATGGGGATGGTGGGAGAAACCGAGAGAAAATGAAAAAGGAGATAAGGAGAGAAACTTAGTCTTCACTGATTACATTCTAACAAATGTGACATGCTATGAAGTCCTCTTTGAACAGTGTGTCCCGAATCCTACACACTGTAATTTACTGTATCTTTATTATCACTTAGTTCAAACTATTTTCTAATTTCTCTTGTGAAGTACTGTTTGGCTTGTGGGTTATTTAAACATGGTTGTTTAATTTCTGAGCAGGGGGAGGATTTTCACCTTACCATCGTTTTATTGATTTGTAGTCTAATTCCACTGCATTCTGAGAAATACAATTTAAACTTTTAGAGAAAAAAGTGAAGAAGAAATTTCAGACTTTTTTAGTTGTATTAATTTAAACCAATGATGCCAAATCTTTTTGAGGAGAAAAGCTGCTTTTCATTTCCACAAATCCTTGAGGTCATTACGGTGAAAGAAAGACCCACATGGAACTCCTTCAACCAGTGGTGAAAGACAGTGGCTTTCAAGAAATCCCAAGAAAGAAATACATTTTATACTGCAAACTCACACACCCTCTGAAACAAACGTTTTATAGAACATATGTGTCACCCTGATATTTTTCTATTCTATTGTACCTTTTAAATGCTTTTTTGACCCACTAAATTGCTGCCACTGCCCACTAATGGGTGGTTATCCATACTTTGGAGAACTCCTGTATAGAGGGCGTGTGTTAGGCAGAGGCTGGGATGGCTAAGCTCCTGAAAGGGTTTGTTGCTTCCAGCTTTTCTCTTCCTTTCCCTGGGAATGCTGAGAAGCTGGGCAGAAGTGGCCACGGCAGTGGTACCTGTCCTGGCAAGCTCTCAGATATGCCTTTCAAATAATTCAAGACAGAATTTTTTCTATTACTTAGGAACTGGATTAAAATTACTCTGCATCAGTGTATATTTGCAGCAATTTATATTTTCCTGTTTACGGTGACTTGGCAAATATTTAATAAAAAATAAATAATAATAATTGGAAATAAGTGTCTCTCCTGTCACATTATTGAAGGCCCTCAATTTTTTGTAAAATGGAAACTCAACCATCATTTACACTTGGCTTTACAAAGCTATCACGTGACTCTGCATCAGGGCCTCACACCACTCGTCAACAGCTAGAACTCTGCTCGATTGGAGGAGGGGAGGATTGGAGACTTTCAATAATACATGATCTCCTGTGACAAAGGACTGTGAGCCCATAGGAAGGGACTTTAACTTGTTATGCTGAACACAGGGAATTAATGGCTCTCAGTTAGCTAAATTTCAAATAAGAAGCATGTCTAATTATAAATAATTTATCTAATTAAATGCACACTGCTTAATTAGGATCGTTTTTAAATCAGTGACCCAACAGCATGAAACACGAGGTTTCCTTAATATCCAGCTCCCTTCCCTTCGCCACTTAATGATACTACCCTTTTTTAAGACTATTGTTCCAAAACAAGAACAATACGCTCTGTCCTCCCCAGGAAGAATCGTATGACCCAGAGTGAGTTAGGCATGCTCTGAATTCTTCTCTGAGCTCAGTACTGATCAGTTGTATTAAATCCAATTTTAACATCTATAAATTCTTCATTTAATTCATTTAGCATGCACCTTTTATCCCCCTAACTGTGAGACACGTATTCTCTTTCTTAAACATCTCATGACCCAGGGCACATCTTTATTATCTGTAAAGTGAGGACAATAGTAATAGGTTTAGAATGAGAATCTAATTAATTAATACATCTAAAAAGCACTTAAAACAAAGCTTGGCTCACAGTGATAGCTGTCATTATTGTTATTACAACATGCTGGTTTCTAATATTAGAGTGCTTTTCCCCAGTCTGTAATTCTTTTTCTAGAAAATGCCATTTTAACATTTCCTCAAGTGTGTATTCCTTGAAAATCCCCTCCACTCCCTCACTCTATCTCTTGGTGCCCCTCCAATATTAATTTTTTCATCAGCAGCATCAATAACAAAGGTGCTTTATGTATAACTAAACTATTATACACAACGTATATACATAACTATTATAACACAACAACCATGAACTATTACCACCCCGTTTTACAGATGAAGAAACTGAGGCACAGAGAGGTCAAGTCACTTGCCCACGGAGCCTGGATTTGATCCAGGCAGCCTGGCTCTGGCGCCCATGCTCTTAACATCTACATTACAGTCTTTCTTGTGTATCCTTTCGCACACCCCTATCAAAGGAGTAATCAAGACGTTTTGAAATCATCTGAATGCAAATCTGCTCCTTCATTAGGCAGCTGGCTTCCAGAGGCTAAGTAGCGTGTGTTACCCAGCTACACATCTCCGGCATCTAGCATAGGCTCTGGAACAGAGTGGGTGTGCGAGTTTTACTTTGTCACTCTAAATATTTGGTGAGAGGTCCAAAGTATACCTCTCCTCCACGTGGACCCAAATATGCAAAATTGGTCTCTTAAGTCCCAAACTCTGTGACCAACTACGCCAAAGCATTAGATTCCTACACCACAGTGAACCACAAAGCTTTGAGGAAATAAATGCCACCCACTAACCTCAAGGAAGCAGTGCAGAGAAAGACAAGGTTTCTGACTTAAGCTAAAACTAAAAAGTTGGTGAAATTATAGTGTGTTACTTTCTTTTTTCTCTTCTTTTTCTCCTATCCAGGCCATTCTCTAGGGCAGTGGTTCTCAGCCAAGGAGTGTTTTGCCCCCAGGGGACACTCAGCAGTGTCTGGAGACACTTATGATTGTCACAACTTTGGAGGGGGGTTTTTCACTGGCAGCTAGTGAACAGAGGCCAGTGATGCTACTAAACATCCTACAATGCACAAGACAGCTCCCCCCACGACCCACCCAACCGAGAATTATCTGGTCCAAATGTCAATGATGCCGAGGTTAAGAAACTCTGCTCTAGGGTGAATTGCCGCTGTAGTACGGGAGAACACAGTTTACCTATGCTGCTTTAAAGGAGTAGAACAAAGTTGCTGGCAATGGGGAGAGGAAGGTGGTGGCTTTACAATTAGAATCTGTGGGCCAATCTCCTATTTCCTGCCTGCCCAATGACAACCCCTGAATTGCTGGGTTGGAGAGCTAATATCAACTAAAAATTCTAGCATTTTTTCCTATTCCATCCCCTATAATCTCTGAATAGTCAAGTTAGGTACTAACCCAGCTGCGCCCACAGAGGATTATATGGATGCGTTTTGGCCAGCATGTTCACTGACTGAGAGGTGCGTTTCTCTGAGAAGGCTTTAATGGGAGGGTGATCAACAGGCATGACAGTCGGTACCCAGGCCAGGTGGTAGGTTAACACTGCAGTCAGTAAAGCAGCAAAAAACCTTAGAGAAAAGGAAGAAAACACAACCAGATGAGTCAATGCAGGAAGAGGCATGTCATATACAGCACATACACTGGCCATGGAATTTGCATACAAGGCTCCAGAGAGTTGAAGCTTACTGGTTTTTGTTGATCTGTTCTATAAGAAGTGTAAACTCCTTGAGAAAACGCTGGCAGAGCTGGGTTTTTTCCAAAGTGCTGGACATCATCGTGAGCCATACGGGTTCAGCTATCCTTGGAACAGAATATAAGTTCCAGATAGTCCCTCTATAGAAAAGAGAAGGGACACACAAAACTGTCACAAATCTTATTTTGGATAATCTTGTATAAATGAATAAAGAAGAAAACAATAATCTGGATCCATGTAGTCCTTAAGGGATTCAAGTGGTATATAAAACAGGGGTCAGCAAACTAGGACTCACAGGCCAAACCTGACTGCCAACTTTTTTGTAAATAAAGTTTTATTGGAACGCAGCCATGCTCATTCCTTTACATATTATCTATCACTGCTTTTGCACAGTGGTGAAATCCAGTATCTGTGACACAGACCCTTTAGAGAAAAGGTATACTAACCCTTGATATAAAATATTCATTTTTAAAATAATCTATTTTCACAATGGCTTGTGTTAGAATTTATGCTCGTTTTTATAGTAAAGAAATAAAGGAAGAAAGAAGGTATATACTATACTAAATACGTGACCAGAGGCAACTCAACTCTCCCAATTTCTGGTTAGTGCTTTAGTTCTCTAAACCAAAGCACTGTATTCATTTTAGACGAAAAAACTACATAAATGGCGGGGCCGGCCCGGTGGCGCAGCGGTTTAGTCCGCGCTTGGCAGCTCGGGGTTCGCGAGTTCGGATCCCGGGCGCCCGCCGACACACTGCCTGTCAGCCACGCCGTGGTGGCGTCCCATATAAAGTGGAGGAAGATGGGCACGGATGTTAGCCCAGGGCCAGTCTTCCTCAGCAAAAAGAGGAGGATGGGCAACGGATGTTAGCTCAGGGCTGGTCTTCCTCGCAAAAAAAAAACAAAAACCTACACAAATGGCTCTTCTTCAATATATTATAGACTGAGTTTTTATATGGACTAACAGACTCAAATTCTTAGAACTGTAAGCTATTGGAAAAACTGACTAGTCTAGTTCTATCACTTTACAGATTAAGAAACTGAGGCCTAGAGAAATGACGTTACTTGCACAACACATACAAATATTGAATGACAAGGTCAGGATGAGAATGCAGGTCTCCTACCCTTGTGCCAAGGGCTCTGCTCCAAGCTACGTGACTCACAAGTGTTTTTCCAAAGAGCACTCTAACTTAGCCTAGGATCTCCACTGGTATTTCCGAATTTAAAACACATCTACTCTTCCCACTCAAGATAGATGAGACATATTCTGACTTGATTTTCTAGCTGTGTGCATAAAAGAATTGAGAGACAACAGAATTCCACCTTGGCAAAAAACAGCTTTTGCTGAGTTAGGTAGTAATGACAAGTTACAGTCACATGGAACTGGGATTCATTTACTAAAACTAAGGTCTCCAAATGCCAACACTTTATTTTGTCACCATTTTTGGAGAGGTGAAGTAAGAACAAGGTCTCTCTATGTACACAGTGAGGCTTTCTGGTTCTGTACTTTCAGACTGTTGACCTCTGAAAAACTCATACTTTCATTAAACTAGTGTCCAGACTCTTAAGCACAAGCCAGTTTCTAGTCTGACCACAGCAGAGCAACAGGCAAATCCAGTGCTGCCCACACCAACTATAAAAGGTTTACTAATCATCAGAATGCTATCAAAAAGCACAGCTTCACACTATTTCTCAAACATATGACTTAGGTCTTAACAGATAATGACTAATGTGTTACTTGAGTACTTTACACATAACCCAGGGTTCAAAAAAGGCTGGGGATTTTGCTCCAAGTAGATACAGAGTTCACCAACATATACATAAGCATCACAAAAATGTTCCACCATTCTAAGAACTGTAAACTTTTTTATCCCTCAGCTACAGAGTAACAGTTTGACTCATTAGCTCATGACTGCTTTGGAGTGGGATTCCATTCCCCATCGAGAAACTGGCTCTAAGAAAAGGTGCAACAATCCCAGCTCAGCTCTGTGAAAGAGAATCCCACATGTTACCCAAGCAGATTACCTTTCCACCCAGACATTAGGGGCAAAGACTCTAGAAAACTAGTCTCCAGAGTACAAAGATCATCAGTTAGAAACTACCAATAAAGACACGCTAGGGTGATCATATAATTTAACGCCCAGACCTTAGGAGAGGACATTGGGTACAAACTAGGCCTGTCCAGGCAAACTGGAATGTGTATCTCCCTGACATGCATACTCTCTCCATCTATGCTTTGGACAAGCATCCTTGAACTCAAGTTTCCACATCTGTAAAATGGGGTTAATAGTGCTTACTCTTAGGGCTTTTGTGAAGATGACATGAAATAATGAATAGGCTTATAAGAAACACCTGAATATTCGTTTTCTCCCTGTTAAAAACAATCACATCAAGAACTACCTGTCAGGCAGTAGGGAGGATTACTTGGTGCTGGGTGACTTAAATTTTTGCTCCATTTGGTCTTAGTTTCCATCTTGAAGGAAGGAGGTGCTAAAGTGACTAACAACTGCCAGCCCTCCAATTCTTCCAAGTCATGGTCTCTATGTGTCCCTAGGTCTATGGCAGCCGCTGCTACTGCTCATGAATTTCCCATTGGATTCACCAAACTTTGTCAATTTACCTGAATTCTCCCAGAGCTTCCATCAGACGGCTGACATAAAACTGGACACGGAGACTTGATTCTGCAATCTTCCTACAGGAGATCATGGCCTTCATTGAAGAGAAAACAAGCCAAATTACTCTCTGAGAAGAAATTCCTTATAACTAACTACTGGGCTTTATAATAAAAGACAATATTATAATGAAAACACTCAAGGTGGTAATGACTGGTTATCAGGAAGCAGTAATTTCCTTTCCTAAAGCAATCCAAAATCTGATCTCTAATATCAAAGTGTGGAGGATCTATCACTGCCACAGGTGATTTAAGTTCTCTAGGAAAGTGATTTGATACATAAACAAAGAGATTCTACCATCTCCAAAGCCCCATAATCGCTTTTCTGTCTGACATTGGATTATCCTCCTATTACCTTTTCAATTGCACTCTTCAGCCTGTTCATGTGAGATTCAAACAGGGGGAAATGAGAAAAAAAGAAGTCCTGGAAATTCCTTTGTGCCTCTTCTTTCTCACACAGGGAAAAGATGATGCTTATGGCAATTTTCTTCCTCCGAACTATAGCCGGATTAGAACTACAGGTTTCTTCGGCCAGGCTGAATGTCTCATCAGTTGACCTGGAGGGAAAATATGTTCGAAAAATTGTCATGCATCAATGAATCACACGGAAGAGAAACTGTAATGCCAGGGGATGACATTCAGACAGCTAGTCCAGAACACTCAGTCTTAACCAAGAGTCTTAACTACCTCTAATTCATTCTCTTCTATAATTTTCTGTCATGAAAAATGAAACTGTTAGCTTGCCACACAGTATTATCCTAACATGGAAAGAAACTTAAATGAAAACTGAAAGTAATTTCAGACGTCCCCCTATTAGACTCTCAGTCCTTTTCCTTTGGACTATTTTGCATCAGATTGGTGGTATTTAGGAAGGGTGTCAAACATCTGTTTGCTCAAAGCACAGGCCTTTTGTTTTGGTTGACAGACACCAATAAATAAGAACATCAGAAGAGACAGGATCCTACACGGCATCATGTTTGGATATTCACTGGTAGCTGAGGCTTACCTTCCCAAGGGTATTAAAACCATTAGATAAAGTTACTCCTGTAAATGCTCAGATTAAGCCATGCGACTGATTAAGCTCTCTGGGCAATCCCCCAAGCAGAAAGAGCCACTTCTCTTCTGGTAGAGTCAAATTCTCAAAAAACTTAAGATTCTTTTGAGAGATTCTGCTTCTATGATAAGAGAATCATGAAGCCAATAAATTCTGAATATACATTCAATTTTTCTTAAGGGGTAACCTCAGAAATATGGCCCAACCACATCTCTTATTTAACTATTGGAAAAACCAGCATAATTACCACAAAGCTACTAACAGCAAGAGTGAAAATAAAAGAATTAACTTGTTTTTTCTACAAAGACATCAAAGCAAAGGACATAACATTGAAAATGGAAGTGCCTAGCCTGGTGGCACATAGGAGGTATGCAATAAATTTTCTCTTTCTCATTGACCCCACCATTTAGTCTTGTATCTCTGCCAAATATGGGAGGATTCTGCTTCCTCCATTTTCTTTACTACAAACTGTAACATAACAATTACTTATGCTTGGCAGAATTTGAGGCAGCCTCCTACTCTTGGTCTTAAAGTTCTTATTTAGTGCTTTACTCACAGTCCATAATGTTCCTGTGATTTCAAACATATCCACATGTTTTTAAAACATAGAGACATCAAAAGTTGTATGGTCAGGAAAGCTACTTTATTTTTAAAGAAAGGAGATAGACATCTTGTTCTAACTTCAGAGGGATATGTTATTTATTTATTTTTTTTTGACATCAAGCAAGATCCCGGAGATGTAGATGAGGGGTTGAAAAATTAGTAAAAGGCTCTCACTAACAGACATGCCACTGGAAGGACATGATCTCCAGGTGCTGTTGTAAATGCTGTGCATCTTAATAAACCATCAACTGTTTTCTCTGAGGAGTTACTAGATCTTAAACATCTGCTTGTCAGAAGAAAATTCTTGAGGCTCTCTTAGAATTTTACTTAATTTCGTACATTGCTCCCTCTTCTTTTCCAAAGCACCCGTACTATAACTTTGTTTTTCTGCACCATTTATTTGTATTCTGGATAGGAAATTCTGAGCTTATATTATACCAATACTTTCTTACAACCCTTTCTTCTTTGTCTGTATCTCCTACTTCTTTTCTTTTTCAAAAGTAAAATGACCACATCAGTCCATTCATCTTCAGCCAATGCGGTCTTTAATAATCAAATTGAAAAAAAACTGAACCCTATGCAGATTTATGCATCATCTTCATCTCTACCTTATAAACAATAACCAACTCCACTTTAACATAGCAGAGAGTGCCACCTACTGAATTTCTGAAAAACTTCCATAGCTATAATAGCATGGATAGCTCTTACTTGCTTCATTATCTCTCTCTACTGAATTCTAAAGCAACTGAGCTTCATTTCGTAGTCTTGGATCAATCATGCAAACTGGAATAAATCAGGTCATGTGGTATTGTAATTATGTTTTTAATATTATTCCACAATGAAAGGACGTTTCAGAATGTTTTAAAAAATTTAAGTACGCACCCAAACACTTCATCATATCTTTACTCTCAAGTCACCAGGTAAGGTATACAGACCGTTTTGCAAATGTGGCAACTGAGGCGGAGGGATTAATCAACTTGCTTCAGGAACAGAAAGCTTCTTAGTGACAATGCTGGAATTACAACCCAGGGTTTCTGTCTTCTAGTCTAGGCTCATTTCTTGCACCTGCAAATGACCAGGGACTCTGCCCCCATCTCTGATCCATCTGCTGCTGTTCATGCTATCAGATGGATCCAGCCAGCTGGAGCACTGAGGGGAAAGAGCTGGGAGTAATCACATCAGCTGACAGGCCTTCAAGTCAAAGAAAGACCGCTACTGCCCACTTAATTTTTCTCCTCATAAAAAAAATCAAATAGAATTTTGTTGACATTTATGAATAAGTATTTACATACATTATGGGTACTTCAAGATCATAAATAAAGCAAAAACTATGATTATTTAAGTACATCTCAATGATCTATAATTGATATTAGGACTACTTAGTCTGTTTATGTCAGCTTTGAACTTATGCTAAATCTATGTATTACATTGGAACATATGGAATCACCACTTTTGTAGTCAAAGAACCATCCCATTATATGCGTGGTTCAATTTAATAATTCAAATCAAAAGCCTTTCTGGAACATTTATCCCTTGCTCCCTTAGGGTTTCAACAGCCTCACCTGAGGGATGAAATCTCTGCAGCTTCTCTCCCACTATAGGCAGTACTTCTGTACGAGCTGGTAAATGCCCAAGCCTGACTCCCCATCCAGCAACCAAAGTTTACCACCTGGCACAGCAGGGGGCCTTGCAGCACGGGTGTCAATGTGGAACCAACTGTTAAAGATTGTGAATGTCCTCCTTGACTACCTTTAACACTCTTAGGAAGAAAATTTTTTATTACTGTGACTTTTCTCTCAAAGCCAGACGCAATCATATTTTTGGTACCTACTGTTCTCCTGTCTAGCATAAGAAACTAATTTTCCCATCCACATACCTGCCAAAGGGAGAGATCAACTGCACCATCCTTTAAATGGAGGGATCTTCACAGGCACAGTGATCATTCAAAATGCCTGCTGCACCGACATTCTCCATGTTCAACAGGACTGAATCCAGGGCCAGCTTCACAGGCATGCAACCCCGCTCACAGAGAGCCCTGCTCTCAGAAGGGCCCCAGCTTTGGTTTAATGTTCTGCCGTTCTATCTTGAATTCCTAATCATTTTATCTTTGAACTTGTATTCTGTAAGTGAAGTCTGATGGGACAATGAAGCATGTACATGAGCAGTAAAGACACCAGGCAGCAGAGCATATGGTGGGCTCAAGTCCGAGGGCATGCAACCTCGACAGTGAGCAACTAGACTGGTGTTCAAGCAAACACCCACATGTCTGGGCAACCCAGGGTGCCATGAGGCCCCAAGGTGGCACAGCTGGGACCTGAGCCCAGACTGGTGGCTGTGACAGCAGCGACAGGAACAGCAGCAGAAGCAGAAGCAGAAGCAGCAGCAGTCATGGCCATGGGAGAGAGGAAGGACTCGGGCAGGGTCATGACTCTTGGTGGGAGGCCAGCTTGTCCGTCCATCATCAGAGCCCATTCCTATGTAGTCTGCACAAATATTTAACTCTCCGACCTCAGCCCCAGGGCAGTAAATTATCACAAAGTAGAAGCCCAGAGTGGACATTGCAAGAAAGCAATTCTTCAAAGAGTTTATATTCTCTCCCTTTCAAAACTGCAGCAACAACTGCAAAGCAAATATCCACACGCATAGAAATAGAAATTAAATGTCAAGATTGTTGCATTGGACAGAAAAAACCCCACTATTTTCATGTGAAGCTTCAGATGAAGAAATTATTAATAAGGAAGCCCATTTTAAAATTAATTTTCTATATAATTGAAGATACACTGATAAAATGCATAAACAGGCATTTTGAATTATATACAACTCATGAAAATACTTTCCCTTTCTTTTTAGGCTTCCATAAGTTACAGGAAATGTCAGAGGAAACATTAAAATAACTTTATATAAATTTACATTTAAAATTAAATTCAGGCTTATGCAAAATGGATTTGCTTAAAGGATTAAATTTTTTTAAAAAACTGTTCCACAAGAATCATCTGATCTAGATATACTAAAATTTATACTTCAAAAGTTTATCAAAAATTTATCTCAGTGTTGTCATAACCTATAGAGCTCCAGTGACAGTTGCATCAGCAGAAAGATCTTTCTCAAAGTAAAAAAATCATCAAAAATTATTTGCCATCTTGCACTTGCCAGGAGCAACTAACGCCGCTTTCAATTATATTGATTGTCATATAAATTTTGATGACCTAAACAAATGAGCTTGCAGAAAAGTGAGCCAGAAAAATCTTATGATGAATCAAGATACTTGCATTAAGATTACTATTATATTACATAAAATTCTGACATCAAGATATTTTTTTTGCAATTTATAAGTTTATGTTATTATTCATGTGTCACTATTATTTCTATTACATTTTGTAAGTAAAATATTTTTAAAGGAAAAGCTTTACATTTTAGTACCTGTAATAGCACCCTTTCTTGCTTTTTGAACAAGGGGCTCTGCATTTTCATTTTTGAGCCCAAGGCACTTATTTTATGTATAAGTTCACTCGAGATTCATTAGTTGCCAAGTCTCAATTCAAATTAGAGTTTTTGAAGAATTTTGGAGGAGTGGTTTGGGGAATGCTGTTCAACTCTGGATTTAAACCGGAAGGGATGGAAAAGCATTTTTAGAAAAGAGAAGATGTCTAACAGGGAAGGCTTCTAAGACTATGTATCTCTTCAGAGAAGCCATCATGATGACAGTGAGGATGGTGGGATGCCCTCTTCTGACAGTTGCAGTAATGGTAATGATAATAATGGCAATAATAACAGTAAATAAGTCATACTGGCCAATGTTTTATTTGCCATATCTCATCCTGGCCTGACTTGACTTGCTGTGTCTCATTTAACTCTCCCAACAACGCTGTGAGGCTGGTACCATTACAATTATCATACTGCAGATGAGGAAGCCATGCTTAGAATCCAGGTTAACTCTTCTCGCACTCATCTGGTGAGTGGCAGAGCCAGGACTTGTCCCCACACCAAATCCCAAGCTCTTAACCATTCTGCTTGAAGTCCACCAACCAAGAAGCAGTTTCTCAGTAATTTTTTTCTTTTTGTCTAGCTCCCTAGGATTGTGAGAGCAAGGGAAGAGAGGCAAGCAGCCTGACAAGTGCTACACACATGCCTTGACCCCTGGTTTCTCAGCTTGTCCTTTCAGTACCATCTCTTCCATGAAGGGCTCCCCAATTCCCCCTATGACCACCAGCAAATGTTCTCTCCCTCCTCCAAGTCCCAAAGCACTTTATGCCTCTCTATAGCATTTATCATTTAACATCTTTATACCATTATGTAAATGTCCATCCTCTTCTCCAGTAGTCCATAAACTACTTAAATGCAGGTGTGTAGCTGAATCATCTTTACACATTCACAGATCCCTACACACGGTGATTATTAGTCAATTTACTAAATCAACCAATTTACATGTGAATTTTTATAGGTACAACCTATTTTAATTCCCTTTTAAGTTTTTGGGTTGTAGGAAGAAGAGATTGGAAACTACTGATATAACATCATAATAAGCCAAAAATGTACATTTTGCACACAACTAAACTTTAGATCTAAAAACAAACTGAAATGATGGCAGAAAATACCTTGATGCCGTCTCTATTCATAATCAGATTTATGACTGTTTAGCTTAAGAAGTTAAGTTTTACAGAGAGAGTATGTCACAATCCTTGAGTTCATATATTTTCAAAGACCACACTGGTTTCACCCTAAGCCAAAGAAGAGACTGAGTCCACCCTTCTAACTTACAAGAGCTACATCTGGAAGGAAGCCAATTAAAAGAGAGAACACACTCATTTTAAATTAACACTAAATCTAACTCATACATGACACAACTACCCGGATATTTCCCAGAGTCTTCTAAACCCGGAGATGTTTAAGGAAATGGGGTGCCACAGGTGGCTCGTTTGAATTGTTTAGTGGACTAAAACCAACATTAAAAAAAAGAAAACAGAATATATTGCAGCGTTAATATTAACTGATGAAACTTTTGTTACATATAAAGATGTTTGTTACTGGATCATGATGTAAAATGCATTAGCATGGGCTGCAGACAAAAGAAAGGTTTGAAAAACACTGACCTATTTCATAAAGTTCCTGTGACAATTAAACAAATCAATGCCTGTAAAACGCTTAGCTCAGCGCCCCATACAATAAATGCTAGCTATTCACTCTCTCTGATAATTCTTGGAAAAGGTGGGCTAAGTAAGACATTTCAAAGGACTAAAAGGTTATTAATTCTAATTAGTTAATTATGAAAAGAACCTAGGACTTGTAATAGAGACACAAAAAGGAAAGGCGAAAAATTCAAATTACTTCGTAATTTCCATAAACCTTCTCACTTGTAAACTTTCAGGCTAAGCTGAAGCTAATCAGAAAATTTTCAGCTCTCTTTATCCATTGACAACAGGTGAGTACAGTGTCCTGTCAGCCTCATCAAGCTGCCTACACTAGTCCCTTTCTCAGTGAGAGGAAATTTGCAACTTACCTCCTTGGAATGATGCCATTTTCCAAACTTGTTGTCTGACTTCGAAGCCAGCGGCGGTGGTAACTGCTGGAAGAGGATGTAGAGGAGCTTGGAGATGGGAAAGGTGTAATCAAAAGGCTGCTTAGTGAGGCTGTGGGGAAGAAAAGTTGAAAGTTCAGGTAAATGAGTCCTCATGTAGCTACACAAAAACATAACATACCAAGTAACCTAAATTTTCAGCTTCTACCAGTCATATCCAGCAGGGGGAGACTGTAATTTCTCTCTTACTAAGACCTCCGTATAGCAAAGAAAACATCCTTTAAAAAGGAAAACAAATTAAAATAAGGATTACAGACACAGCAAGTGCATCAATTATCAGGTCTCACATTACAAATGCAAAATAATTATTACTCATGCAATCAGAGTGCAGACTGCAGATTTTTGATAAAATCGTCCACATAATTGTTTATATTGCTACCTGGTAACTAATGCCATACACAATGTTTACTTACATCTATTTCCTCTTTTTGACTACCTCTTTACTCTACATTCTGAGGTCCAATCTAGGCAAATAAGTAGTTCCTCCACACAGTATCCTCTCTCCCACCCACCATCTCCAAATATACATTGCTTATTTACCTTCCCCCGGGGCCCCCTGCAACTCCACTGGCTGTGAAAAAGCAACCTCTAGTCTTAAATACATTTTCTGCTTGGATTACTTATTTGCCCCCAAGCCTCCCACTGCTTCCTCCTGCTACATAATATTAGATGCCTACACTTGGACTCTCAGTGAGTGTGAGGGGACATGCCAGCCAAGACTCCTCCAACAGGCAGGGAGGGACTGGTCCCCATTGGTCCCCGTCAGGGTAGGCACAGGATTTCTTTCAAATCACAGCTGCTTGGCAGATGTCTACTGGTTTGGAAGAATGGAAGGAGGAGACAGAATTTTTCTCCTTTTACTTCCCCAGGGCTAAGGAACTGGACACTGAAACATCACTCAGTCCAGTGGAAAAGGAACTGGGGTGTTACTGATGGCTGGTCAACATTTTCAGAAGCAAATCACAGAGAAAAGAAAATTGGTTTCAGTAAACACAGTATATTATGCTCACAGATATCACTTAATAAGGCAGTTTCTCCATATGAATTATATATTTTTATTTACACTTTTACAGGCAGATGGAAATAAGCTGACTCCCTGACCTGAGTTCTTAAATACTGCAAGAGTTCCTTGGCTATTAATCAATAATCAATAAGCAAATGCCGAGTGTTGACAATGTGCCAACCGTCATGCTAGGCAACTGGGATACGGTGGTGGACAAGACACATATCTGCCCGCATGGAGCTTTAAGTTAAGTCTACAAGAATATCAATGAATTTCCCAGGCTACAAAATTTAGATGCATAATGACTCAAGCTTCTTTCCACAGCAGAGGTCTATGAGATGCTTTTCTTCTGATCTAGTCAATATTCACAGAAAACTTGTTTGGTAGATCTTAACCATCTCTGTATCCCTTGTACCCAGGAGAGTGCGCTGAACACAGCAGACAATTAGTAAATGTTTACTGAATGTACAGCGCTTCTTCACTAAAGTGTCACCCAGAAGTGGCTGGCCCCAGCAGGTAGCCTCTGTTCTGACCTGGTTTCAGACTTGAGGGTGAGCTTAAATCTCCAAAATCAAATCCACAGTTCAAATATCAGTGAGTGGGTAATTTTACTGAGAATTTTGAAGGGACATAGAGGAGAGTTTTTCCTCCAAGTCACACAAAATTACTTAGTAAAAAAATCCCAGGGGCCAGCCGGGTGGTGTAGCGGTTGGTTCGCACGCACCGCTTCAGCAGCCCGGGGTTCCCAGGTTCGGATCCTGGGCGTGGACAGACGCACCACTTGTCAAGCCATGCTGTGGCGGCGTCCCATATAAAGTAGAGGAAGATGGGCACGGATGTTAGCCCAGGGCCAGTCTTCCTCAGCAAACAGAGGAGGATTGGCAGTGGATGTTAGCTCAGGGCTAGTTTTCCTCATGAAAAAAAAAAAATCCCAGTTAGACATTTCCGCCCTGCCCCTAAGTTCTCCAAGTCCCCTATAAGATCCAAAAGATCCTTGTGCCCTATTGCCAAATCTTCAGGGTCTCCTGTCTCTCCCCGTCTTATGCTGAGCAAATCAACTTCTTGTTGGCGGGTGGAGGACACAGTTGAGGGGTAGTACTTGTATTATAAATATTTTTTTCTCTATCACAGAAGCAAGATGGAGATGACCTTGAAATTCAATTTATCTGGAAATTATATTGCCGTATAATTCAGTTTAATAAACTGAGTAAGGGCCCAGGCTCCTGGTTCAAATCCCAGCTCTGGCACTCACCAGCTGTTGACACTTGGGCAGTTTACTTAACCTGTCAGCTTTCTCATCTGTAAAATGGGGGCAATACCACACCTCAGTATTTTTCATGAAAGCTGCAACCTGCTAGGAATTGGACACTGAAATGTCACTCAGTCCAATGGAAAAGGAAATGAGGTGTTACAGGTGGCCTGTTTGAATTGTTTAGTGGACTAAAACCAACATTAAAAAAAGAAGAGAATACATTGCAGTGTTAATATTAACTGATGAAACTTTTGTTACATATAAAGATGGTTGTTACTGGATCATGATGTAAAATGCATTAGCATGGGCTGCAGACAAAAGAAAGGTTTGAAAAACACTGACCTATTTCATAAAGTTCCTGTGATGATTAAACAAATCAATACATGTAAAACGCTTAGCCCAGCGCCCCATACAATAAATGCTAGCTACCCACTCTCTCTGGTAATTTTTGGAAAAGGTGGGCTAAGTAAGACATTTCAAAGGACTAAAAGGTTATTAATTCCAATTATTTAATTATGAAAAGAACCTACTACTTGTAGTAGAGACATGAAAAGGAAAAGTGAAAAATTCAAAAAATAAAAAAACAGAAGAGAATATGCATTTTCTCTTCATTATAAAATGCTGAATAATTTTTATGGCATATAAATAAAATATTAAGCTAACGTGTTGGCTTAGTGCTATCTGGCACTTCCTCATCAAAAATATTTTAATATTGGGGTAGGCCTGGTGGAGTAGCAGTTAAGTTCATGCATTCTGATTCGGGGGCCCAGGGTTTGCCAGTTTGGATCCTGGGCACAGACCTACTCATCGCTCATCAGGCCATGCTGAGGCAGCATCCCACAAAGAAGAGCTACAACTCTACAACTATGAGATACAACTATGTACTGGGGCTTTGGGGAGAAAAAGAGGAAGATTGGCAACACATGTTAGCGCAGGGCCAATCCTCCTGAAAAAAAATTAATATTATTTAAGCAGATTTTTATGTAAAAGTACTGTGGTATATAATTGTCAATCACATACTCTAGGAAACATTACAGTTACAACTCTCAAAGGCAACAACAGGCCTAATGTTGGCCTGCAACCTATTGCATTTTCATCAGAAAAGGGTGGATTCAGCTATCTGTTCTTTCAACATTTAGTTATTTGACTGTTGGCCAGGCTTCTGGTCAGAAAGGCAGTGCAGTCTGATGCAATGCTAGGGCTCTGGTGTGCATCCCAATCACCTGAGGAGCTGGTTTAAAAATAGAGCTGCATGGGCTCAGCTGATTCATGCTACCTTTGCTATGGGTCTGGCATCTAAGAGATCATGAAGAGGTTTTGCATGAGAGTTAAGTGGGGTGGGTTCCAGCCTCAACTGTGCCCCTAGTTAGCTCTGTGAGCTGCCCTCTCCACTTGGTGCCTCCATTATAAAATGTCACACTTTTAAATTATTCATAGACTCAGTTTCAGCTTTAAAAGTGCTATGTCTAGCACTCCTTAATATTTTTAGTATCACTTTTCTTTTTAGAATACTTTTATAATTAGAAAAAATATGAATACATACAGATTACAAAGACTTTGGCAATTCTATGCGTTAATAAGGAAATAAAAATTAGCCAAAATCCTGTCACCAGGAGATTACTTGTTAACATTTCGTACCTAGCTAACTCCCGATTTAAAAATTTGTGCTTTCATCCTCACCCTCCTGTCTGAGGAGGACACTTCAACCAGCATCCATTTATTCCTGCAGAAATTAGCAACAAGAAAAAAGAATAAATCTAAAGGTTTAAAAGTGCTAACTGCTGGCTCTTCTTGGCCTACACCATTCAAGTTCGTGATAAATGTTTAACTTCCCCTGAAAATATGTTTGCTATTTTGAGAGTTTACTAGAAACACTGTACTGACGATTTGACTACAGAATTTGGATTTGACTAAATAATGCCCTGAGACTCTTAAGTCAAATTCATTTACTCAACAAATACCGAGCACCTGCTAAGAGCCGGGCACCATGCTAGGCACCTGGGACAGAAAGTTAAAGGACTTAGACAGACTTTCTGCCCTTAAGAATCTTAAACTCATGGAATAAATAAACAAATAAGATGATTTCAGACTGTGATAACTACTAGAAAAATAAGTTAGTATGATTTTCTTTAAGCAACTAGGGCAAAGGTTTATAGGGGTGGTGGAGGTAAATTCTTTAATCAGTGGTCAGAGAACACTTTTATGAAAATGGGACATCTCAACTAAGACTTAAATGCCAACAAAAGCTAGCCATGGAAAGGGCTAAAAGAGAAGGCACCCCAGATATTCCATATGAAAAGAACTGGATAATATCAATAATTATTTTAAAAACCTATGGGTATTTCTCCTTGTATATATGGATGGACGTATTTCCTCCCCTCTTTCAAATATCAGTTGAGCATTTACTATATACCAGGCACAATTCACGATGCTGGGGACAGAGCAGCCAACATGAAGAGTAGGTGGGTCTCTGCCTTCATGAAGCTCACATTCTAGGAGAGAAGAAACAAACAAAAATCCCCGAGGAATTACAAGATAACCACAGAATGTGGTAAGTCACAACCTTGACACTGGCAAAGAAGTGCAAAAGTCAAGATCTCAGAAGCAGTTACAATTTCTTCAGTGGGAAGAATTTTGAAGTTGGCTAATTGATGCTGCTGAAAAATGTGATCAGAAGACCAAACAAGTGGCAGGCCCCTTTGGGACTGTGTGCAGGAACAGGGCTATAGCAAATGTTCAGGGCGAGTGCGAATGTTCTGGCCGAGAACAGCAGGTTAAGCACCTGCCAAACGAACACTTGCAAGGAGACATTTGGGGAAAGGACAATGCAGAGAAATCCTACTCTTCTGTCTCTTCTGCCATCAAATTAAAAACTGTATCACTGTGATCAGGTGTCTTCTTTCCTCTCCAAGCTCATCTTGTACTACTCTCCCCTCACTACATTCCAGCCTTTTTCCTACTCCTTATACACAATGGTCTTTCTGTTCCTTTCACAAATTCCCAAAGCCTGTTCCCACCCTAGGACTTTGCAGTAGCTGTCCCCAAGCCTAAAACGCTCTTTGCTCTGATCTTCACGAAGCTGGTTACCACTGGCATTCAAGTCGGCTGAAATTTCACCTTCTGGGGAGAGGCATTCCATGAGTACCTCATATGTTTTATTTTCCTCTATTATCTGTATCTCCTCTATTGAATATAAACTCCATGAGATCAGGGATCATATCTATTTGATCACTGATCTATCCCCATATCCCACAAAAATGTCTGGCACGTAAGATGCTCAAGAAACGTTGCTGCATGAAGAACGAGCAAACGATTATGTGAAGGACAGTGATGTCTGTTTCAATCAATAATTATGACAGAAACAAAGCATTAGAGAAACAAATTTATAGAGAGAATTCAAAGCCTGAATTTGTTAAAAGTTTCCTGTGGTCAAAGCTTCATACACAGCCTTTGGATTTTCTCTTTTTTCCCCCACCTTCAATAAAAATTTGTGTGTGTGTGGTGGTGGTGGTGGTGTGGCTCTGAACCCGAACACTTTTTACATCTGTTTGACAGAGGGTACTACCTCCAAAACACAATAATGATCTTTGTTTACTCTAACATGGACAGTACTCCTCAGAGTTTTTGCTTAAACACTTGAAAAAAATATAAGGTTCCTTAAAGGTTACCAGTTATATCTCTAATCACAACAGAATAGAAGCATCTAAAAGGTCAATTAGTAGAGCTGTAATTATTGTCTGATAGGAAAATATCATTTTTAATAAACATGTTAATAGGCAAATCAAATTTTAGTTAATACATTTTAGTTCCTAAACCACAAAATGATTTTAAGACTATAAAGGGTCCTTAAAAGCACCAGAGGTACTTTAAGTTTTAATAAAATTCCCACAAAGCCCCCTGAATGAAAAGACAATGTTCTTGCCACCATGATTTCAAAACATCTTAATTTTTTAAAATAGAGTTTATATTTTAGAGCAGTTCTAGGTTTACAGCAAAACTGAGTAGAAGGTACAGAGATTTCTCATATACTCCCTGCCCCTACACATGCATAGCCTCCCCCATTATCAACATCACCCACCCAAGTGGTACATTTGTTATAACTGATGAACCCACACTGGCACATTATAAAACACCCAGAGTCCATATTTTACATTAGGGTTCACTCGTGGCATTATACATTTTATGGGTTTGGACAAATGAATAATAACATGTACTCACCACTCTATTATCATACAGAAAAGTTTCACTGCCCTAAAAATCCTCTGTACTCCACGCATTCATCCCTCCTCACCCACCCACTACGAACCCCACTGATCTTTTTACTGTCTTCACAGTTCTGCCTTTTCCGGATTGTCATACCGTTGGAATCATATGGTGTGTGGCCTTTTCAGATTGGCTTCTTCCACATAGTAATATGCATTTAAGTTTCCTCCATGTCTTTTCATGGCTTGATAGCTCATTTCTTTTTAGCGCTGAATAATACTCCATTGAAAACACCTTAAATTTTAATTCCTTATCTATGACAAATTCCAGTCCAGACTTGGTGATCAACTCACTCTCTACATTTACATGCCAAGTTATTTAACCTTTCTATGTCTTTATCTACAGTCTGTGCTCTAAGAATGAAATGTCTACAAAGACTTTTGGAAAGCATAAAAACTTTCTTGGTCCTTTGTTCTTCCATATAAATAAGAGTTCTTTTATCTGGCTTCACAGGAATTTTAATTGAAATTACACTGAATTTATAGATTTATTTGTGGAACTTGATATCTCTCTCCATTTATTTAGGTCTTCTTTTAATAAAGTTTTAAATATCTCCATAATAGTATCATACATCTTTTCTTGGAATTATTCCTAGATCCCTTATAGTTTTTGTTGCTTCATGTATTAGTTTTTGATTCTAATATTTCTTAAACAGGTATATAAGAATGCAAGTCTAGAAAGAAAAAAGCTTAAGTGAAAGAGTCAACCAATCTGTGAATACGAAGAAGATCAAAAACCATTCTAGGAGACTCCCAAAGGTCTGACTTAAAATGTGAGAAGTGTAAAGAAATGAAGAAATTGAGTTCTGCCCAAGCCACGGCACAAATAGCCAAGTTCACATATATAACATGAGGCAAAGCCCAAGGTAAAGATTTGACAATAAAGATACAAGACATTTTTAGATTTGGAAAGTTGATTACTTACATAGACAGTGAAAAGAAGAATAAGCCAAAAGAGCCAGCTCCCAGTGATTGTTGTCCCACACACCAGAAAGGACAACTCTGACACAAAAGGGGTCAGATGCCTGCAACACAAGTTGTGGGAGACCCTGTTGCTGGGGAGCCAGTTCTAGACTATAGGTAGCAATGTTATATCCTGCAGCTCTGGTCTGAGAGGGGCAGAGCAGAAACCTCTATTATCTCATCAGAGGAGGTGATGAGAAACTGTCTCATGACAAATTCCCAGGGGAGATAGAGAAGTGAGTGGGAGATGACCTCCTAGCAGCTCCTCAGAGGCCCTCCATTTTCTCCTGTTCCCGGTGGAGCACAAGTTGTACTGCCAAGACTCAGATAAGCTGCAGTTCAAGCTTTTGCCTATATGAATACATGCGAGGTCAACAGGGCACCACAGCCTTTCCCCTACACAGACCACAAACAAAAACAGTACCCTCCTTGACTCTTGCACCTCTCTATAAAGCACTGTATCAGTTAAGCCAATGAAGGTTTCAGGTACAACGAGATGTCATTTTGCATTATTCAGTGGTGATCCATGTTGTAATAAAGAGTCAGACACCATTTTTTTGATTTTTGACTGCTGACAGCTTTTAAGATCACCCCCACCCGCTTCCTTTTCTGTCCACATCTGGGCAAGCTGATGAGAAAGCCCGGTGCTCCCTCCTTTGGAGCCAGTGAGAAGTTCAAACCACATGCAAGAACCTTCACCCTGGCCCTATCCCCTACCCACCATAAAAACAGGACAGTCTCCTTTCCCTGTGTTTTAAGTCATTTTCTGACCAGCTTGGAAAGCCCCTCTGCTCTTACCAGAAAGCCTCATTATGTGAGTAACAAATCTTTTCATATCCTTTTGGTGTGTGTGTGGTGTTCCCAGTCTCGACATCCAAACCAAATTTTAGGTGGGGTCCATCCAGTATCTGCATAGTGGCCAAAACATGTCCTATTGGAATACTATGATCATGTGTATTCTTACCCCGAAGGTTCATTTTAAAACACTTATATAAAAATGTTTGAAAGTTCATATTAGAAGTTTTCTTCACACTGATCTTCTTAAGAACAGAGGAAATGCAGTGGCACAGAGAATGAGGAAACTAGTTTTCTCTTCAATGATTTGAACATTTTGGTGAGGAAGAGAATCTAAACCGGAATTAAGGTGATAGATAACAAGGTTCAATGACTCTGGTCTCAATCCTGGCCCTCTGAACCTTACTCTACTCATGCACTCAAGACCTCCAAATTTTAGCTTCTGCTCCAATCCATCTCTTTAGAGCCAGCCTCCCATTTCTGAATTACAACTGACTAAACTGACTACTCACAGCTGGAGAACTTATAGATGCTTCAAACTAAAAAATTATCTCAATATTTGTCTCCCCAGACTGTTCTCCTGCTTCTCCTATATTGGTTAATGGTTAATGCCATCACCTCCCGCTTGTTTTCCCAAGTTAGAAACTGGAGAGTCATCAGGGGTTTCGCCCTCCTCCTCCATATCCCGTGTTCCATTAGTCACTGAGCCCTGCCAATACTACCTGCTAGGATGGCTGAAACTCATCCCTCTTCTCTCCCAAGATCTTACTTGAAAATTGCTAATGGGAACCATGAAAAAAACCTCTTAAAAAATCGCTTATTTTTTTGATTTATACATGCACAGAGGACACATTCAAAATATTCAAAAGAGACTACAATGAGAATGCATACCCCCGCCATACCTGTCCCAGCTTGTACCCCTTCCAGACACATTCCATGAATATACTTGTACCCCTTCCAGACACATTCCATGAATATACTTATCTATCTTTATACGTAGAGAGTGATCTTGTATATGCCTTTTTTCTGAAACATAAATGATAGTTTACTGTAACACACTCTAGATACATCTTTCTTCTTTCACTTAAAAACATATCTATCTAGATACATCTTTCTTCTTTCACTTAAAAACATATCTAAGAGAACTTTTCTATTTCAAGGCATACTAAGCTGCCTCAATCCTCTTAACTGCATGGCCTTCCTTTACTGGGAAGTATATAATGTAACTAGTCCCTGTGATGGACATTACAGTTGCTTCCAATCTTTTGCTAAGCAACAACACCTCATCTTGTCTCCTACTTCTAGTTCTCATCTTCCACAGTGACACTAGAAAAATAGTTCTCAAAACTTGTTATAAGTAAAAGTCTATGAATATAAATATTAAATTTTAAGTAAAATATATTTCTCACTTGACTTCCTTAATAGAGTCCAAAAATTCAGGGAATAAGGCAAAGACTATTGAATAAACTGCTAAATTATAACGTAAAACACACTGTGAATTATTTATTCGCTTACTTTAGAAGCTTCTTTAAAAAAATGATAGATGGAAAGATAGTCTTTCTAACTAGTTAAGGCAGTAAATAAGTTGGATACTCTTGTTATTGCTCTATTTCTTATTCTTCCTCTGTGTGCGTCACAAGCTATGTAAAGGGGCATCAGAGTACTTATTAAGAGTAGTAAAATATGTTAAGGCATAGATTAGAATTAAGATTTGATTTCCTGGGGCCAGCCCGGTGGCGCAGCAATTTAGTTCACGCTTGGCAGCCCAGGGTTTGCGGGTTCGGATCCCGGGTGCCTGCCGACGCACTGCTTGTCAGCCATGCTGTGGCAGCGTCCCATATAAAGTAGAGGAGGATGGGCACGGATGTTAGCCCAGGGCCAGTCTTCCTCAGCAAAAAGAGGAGGATTGGCTACGGACGTTAGCTCAGGGCTGGTCTTCCTCACCAAAACAAAAAAAGATTTCATTTCCTCTCTGTTATTACATAAAGCTACTTGATAACCTAGAAAAAAGGTTACATGTATTCCTAAGATACATTCCAAAAAGGGAAAGAGGAAAAAACCATTGAACTGTTTTTCAAAATTTTATGCTAAATCAAAATTAATTTATACTAGCTTTACACACACAGACAGCACACACACACACACACACACACACACACACAATGGCAAGAAGCCCCAAAAGTTTGGGGAAATTATATTGAAAAAAAGTTAATGGAAAAATATCTATTGCCGACCTCCCCTTGCCCCTTCACCCATGCTGAATTAGAAAGCGACATGATTAACCTATTTTAGCAATAACTATATTGGTCTAGTTTTTTCTGGAGCAGAGTTTGTGAAGCACTGCATTGATCTAAAATATAAAGTCAATCAAATTATGTCCCTTAGCTGCCCCCACTAACAAGATTAAATGCAAACTCCGTAGCATGGCACTGGCGCCATTCAAAATTAGCCTTTCATAACTAGCCTTACCTTCTGACCTTCCTAACCCTCTGTTCCGATCCTGCCATTGTTCAAACATTCTAGCTGTGTATGTGCAAGGATCTACACCCTTGCACAAACTATTTTCAGAAATGCTCTTCTCCTAAATTCTGGTGCAGTTCTTTTCTACCTTCAAGGTGTCACTCAGATATGAGGTCTTCTATGAGGCCATCATTCTGACTTCCCAGACAAAGGCACTCACTCTTCCTCTTTGCTCCCACAGTACATTATGAGGGAGTACTTCTCACACTGTATTTTAACTCTTGGTTTACATATAACTCTTCCTGAGGGCAGGTGCTATATTTTACACTTCTTCAAAAACACCCCAAATTCTCATAGAGCCTGACTACATGGGGGCTAGAAAGCTGTCATTCAATAAATAAATGTGGTTTGATGGTAGGCTAGTTAGGAATCTACCCTTCTAACTCCCTTCCTTAATTTCAACTATCAAATTGGTCTTACTGTAGAAATCACCAAAATAATTTAGTTCTCTAACAAGAGAACTAACAAGTTTGCTGCTGAACAAGAAGCTCCTATATCCACTCCTTCCTTTGAAGTTTGCCTGCAGAAGGGGATGTGTAAGGAAGGAATTGATGGGAGAGGACAAAAAACCTCAGGTTTCTTTTCAGTGGAGAACTGTAAGGTCTCCTTTAAAATTCTTTTTTATCCTGGAACAACTTTCTCTCTCTCTATAAACAATGATTTAAAAAACAAAAAAAAGAAAGCTTTTCTCAAGTTACTTCTTCACTGGACTATTAAAAAAGAAATGAACCTTAAATTATTCTTCAGACCTGACTTGTGATAATCAGAACTTTTGGTAGCATTCATGAAGCCAGCTGCAAGATGAACTGCTGTCAGCTGTATTTCAGAGATTCTGCTAGCCTGGTATATACACAGCTACAAAAATTCCCCCAACCCGAAAAGTGCTGACTTTGGAAATGAGTAGATGTCTATAAGAGTAAAGGTGAAAGGAACTACACAAGAACTATACTCTAGTTAATAAAGTTGTTTCTTACAGGGGCCCAGGTTAACAATTCTGACATTGTTATATATCTATACTGAAATAAAACAATTAAATAAATGGCAGAAGGTGGGAGCCAGGTTTTTCACTGTTGCCGTATCAGTTTACAAAGAAGCAAGGCGAGGAAGGCAGAATGATCCACGTGGTAGTGGATAATGGAGATATCAGCATAAACTCATGTTTAACTTAATACAGATATTATAGATGTATGTATACACACAGCATAAACTCATCATTTTTGCTCGTCAGCTGAAAGGGCCTATAAGAAATGAGACTCCAGTAGCAACAAGCACATCTCGTGTCCAGATCTTAGACTCTAATACCATTCTCCAATAAAACGACAGGGCTCCATGGAGAAACAGCTGATTTTAGGACTGGGGTAGGAAATATACAAAACAAGTCTGAAACATTCTTGTAATGCCAGAAAGTAAGGAAGTACTCAAAACACACACATACACAGACACCACACCACACTCCACGTACAGATGCAAGTATGTTAAAGAAACACAGGAGCCAACCGAAAGAGTTCCATGGCTTCCAGGGCCAAAGCTGGAACAATTAGACCAACAAAATAAAGTAGTATTGGGTTATAACCCAAAGTATCAAATGAATATCTATGAGTCCATGTTGATACAAATGACTGAATGAATGAAAGAATGAATGGACAAGGGAGAAGAGACAAATGTCCCATGCAAAATAATTCCAAATAGTTTATGTAGATACTCTGCCCTCAAGGAGGGGGAGCAGAAGTCTCCATTCCTTAGGTGTGGGCTATGCACATTGACTTCCTTCCTAAGTTACCATAAGGAGGAAATAAAGAGTAACTTTATAGTGGAGGAATCTGACAAACACTATCTCAGCCAGCTAACCAAGGCCAACATCAATGATCATAAATTATGTTGACAGGATGTACCCTTGACATGATGTGATGAAAATGGCACTTTACCTCTGTGGTCTTTCTTCCAAAAACCTATAACCATAGTCTAATCATGTGAAAAACATCAAACAAATTCTAATACTGAACATTCTACAAAATACTCGACCACTAATTACCTCTTAAAACTGTCAAAGTTATCAAAAACAAAGAAAGTCCAAGAAACTGCCACAGCCAAGAGGAACCCCAAGAGACATGACAACTAAATGTAAGATGGTCCTGGAACAGAAAAAGGACATTAGGCAAAAACTAAGGAAATAAATAGACTATGGACTTTACCTAATAACAATGTATCAATATCATTTCATTAATTATAATAAATGCACAATACTAACATAAGATGTTAATAACAGGGCAAACTGGGTGCAGGTTATATGGAACCTTTCTGTACTATTGTTTCAATTTTTCTGTAAACCTAAAACTGTTCAAAAAATTAAATCTATTTAAAAAAAATTTCCCCATCTCTCAACTCTTTAGATAGGAAGTTAAAAATTATAGAAAAAAAGGAATAAACGTGTCTTTGATTTCTCTACATCTTCTACTGCTAATTCAATGTAAACATCTAGAATACCTATTCTATTTCAGAACTAGAACCTTGATCCCTAAGGTGGGTAAAAGGTGAAGAGCTCTTAGAGAATAAGCTACAATAAGAACATAAAGAGGACTTGACTAGAGTACTAACTCCACCGGAGGTGTAAAGCTCCCACCAGTCTTTACACAGACCCAGGGATTTTAGAACAGCTCCCAGATGAGCATATGATATGTGAAGGTGAACACATCTACCAGGACCTCTCCATCTCTGCCTCCTTTCTCTTAACAGGAGAACTGGGAGACTCGAGGTAAAGATTGCCTGGAGAAGCCAAACTACCAAAGAAAGCCAGTCCTCTCTAACTCTAGTAGTTGTATCAGTACTGCCTCCCATCTAGTTAGTCCCAAGTTCCTCTCATGAGAAAAACCTTCAGATCTGGCTGCTGTAAACTTTAACTTTAATTCAAACTTGACCCCTCAACTTTCTCGCTTCTCAAAGGGCAAGGAAAACTAGTTTTAGGAGCAATTTAGAATCTGAACAGTACCAAACAGATGAGATTTCGATGGGTACGTGAACCATGTACCTCAATTACATTATAAACTGAAAAGTTACCCAGGAAAACCCAAACTTCCACTAATGTTTCTGTTGGTATTAGCTCCCTCAATATCTTTCTAAATCTTCTCTGGAACAAGAAGGGGCATAAACAAATAACTGCAGGAACTCTGTGATATCAGTATTCAGAATGGGCCCCAGTCGAATGGTATTCATCTTTCTTTCTTTCACAGAGAGGTAAAGAGTCCTCACCACACAAAGCTAAACATATTAAACTTTGTCAGCCACTAAGACAGCAATTTTGATGGAGAGGGATCTTGGTTCCACAGTGGTACCCAGATCTTCTTGCCTGGAAATTCAACCATAACAAAGCCAGTCCCAGTGCCAGTTCTGACTGGCTAAGCCCTATAAGGGCAGGAAGCTGAGCTCTGGAACACCAAGATCTTCAATGCACACTCATCACCTTTGAGTAACTGATGTGCTGAGTAACACTGACAGAACCCAGCAAGGAATGGAGAAATTATCCTGAGCACTCTTAAGTACAAACAAAAATAAAAACAAGTGCTCCTAGCACTTCATAAGTTGCTCTTTACCTTCTCAGATTTTAGGTTTGTACAAAAATTGCTTTAAATGAAAATGCTACAGGTCTAATCAACAGGAGTTACATTTCTGACCAAGGGTTCACCGCCCAGCTTTACAGAAAAGATTATGAAGACCAAACCGAATAACTATTTTTATTTAACCATAATTAAAATACTGTGTACTTTACATTATGTGACACATATAAACCAAACAGGGGGGTTCAGTAACAAATTACATTCCATTTAATAACTTGGGAGCAAAGTTGAAACAAGTGGGGTGAAGAGCTCTGGTACCACACAGAACAAACACAAGGACTCCTTCAAGCTGTGTCTAAGGGCAAGAGCTGGCAACAGACATAAGGATCCAGTACTAGCATATCTGAGCACCGACTGGCTGGCCTATTTGGTGAAGGTGCCATGTATCACTGCTGAAGCCAGCAGGGTGCCCCTAGTCTTCAGCGGAAGGTAAAAGATGCATGTATGTTACGTGTTCATCAGGCAAAGCCCCCCACACCTCCGAGTCCTCAACTTCCAGATCATTAGTTCACTACCCTTCTTTTATAGCACAGAATCTACCTCAGATCTGAACCACAAATCAAAAATCTATAGTAGAATTGTGTACAAAATCAGAAATCAAGAGATCTTAAAAGCAGTATTAGAAAATTTTAAGGCTTGAAGTAAGGAAAGAAGGGGTACCTGAGATAAAATCTAGATCAGCAAGACTCTAGGACAAAAGAAAGGGTGACCAATTAGTTGGCAGGCCCTCCCATAGTCATGGATAGAGTTACTTCCATAGACACTTTTCTTCCTCTGATTTTATACTCTACACTTAGCAAGCAAATTCCAAGTACAATTGACTTAAGGAAGCTTCCCTCTAAAAATAAATTTCCCAAAGTACATTAGTCTTATATGAGTTTGGGTATTAGAAAAAACTAGTTTATGTTGCACAATCACTTCTAGATGCTGTAGAACAAAGTTCTAGATCTTCAGACATGTTAAGACTATCTTAGAATGTAGAGAAGAAAAAAAAAAAAAAAAGAAGATGAGATCTGTCTTCTATTTTCACAACTATGTCACCATCATGGATAGTTCACTCCATTAGCTAAACCAAGAGAAGAAAGTACAAATACCTGATCGAGCAATGCCACTGTCCCTGTCTTCATTCTGTCCTCTGCTTGGCATGTCAACTGGAGTGCTATGTGCTACAAGAAAGGTAAAAGGAAACCATGTTACTGGACTCTCCAAAGAAGTTGTTTAAAAAGGACTGCAGTAATTTTTACATTTCAAAGTAGTGTGCTGCTATTGATGATTGGCATAAGTTTATATAGAGATTAACCAGAAAGCAAAATTAAATACATAAATAGACAATGGTGAGAGTAAGAAGAAAACAGAATCAAGTAACCATCTGCCTTTAACTATCCTACTGTAGCACATAAACTGTTCTGAGTGATGCTCATCTCTAAAAAAACTGAATAATAAACTATTCATGCAGTTGATACAATGAACAAACATAGGCAGATACTTTTAGCTATTTTCCTCATTAGTAGTAGTATTTAAATAGCACAGTATCTTCCAAATGCTTTATAATCTGTTTCAGTAGTAACTACAGGCGACTTAGGGAAAAGAAATACTTGAAAACCATTTCATAAATTTAAAAAATGTTTCTCTGTTTATAACCCACTCTCTTGGCAGATAGAAAACACTTACATTCATTTTCAAATATTTCTTTCTCCACGTCTTTTCCATATACACCCATACAAAGTATTACTGTAGAGTTCCTTAGAGAAACTCATGTCCTGGCATGAATTTTAGAAAATAAAGTATTACAGACTTCGAGGAACGCTTCAGATTGATCTAAATTGCATATTTCTTGTGCTAGAGGATAGATGACATATTGCTATAGTAAGCTTTACAATGTTCAAGAGGCCCAGTGCCCTGCCTGATGATTATACTTGCCAGCTATTTTTTGAAACATGTTTATTTTCACAATTTTAAAGAGAGTATATAAACATGTTATCCTCACTCTCAGTAGGTGGGAGGGTGTCAGTTTCATTAGGGTGTCCGTTAACTATGGTGCTTAGCATATTTCAGGCCACAAAGAACAGAATGAAGAATACCATTTGCCATAATCACAACCTTTAATGTTAGTAATGAAGGTTCCCCACACTTGTTAATCATGCCAGACTACAACAGACATTCAACAGCCTTAGCTAGCAAGGGCAGTTAAATCTCAGAATTTACCTACCCAGAGAGACCGAGATGATTATACCTGTAAAGAACCTAGAAACTGTATTTAAACTACTTAGATGCTAGAGAAAGAGAGAGAGAGAGAAGGAAAGAGGTCTTCCATGCTCGTATGAGAGTGACTTTTGAAGAAAACCTGTGCAGGTAAGGATGCAGGTGAACAAATGGATAAAAGATACCATGGCAAAGGGAAACGGTTCATTGCAGCAGAAGAGGCCCAGGAAAATCAGAAAATATAATCCTCTTAGAAAAACTAAGGGCTCATTTCAGATCAAAATCAGCTTACACTAGGGCATTAGCAAAGACATTTACAATAGAGGTTCCTTGGTGGAATTTTCAAAACACCATGAACTTGGCTGCATTTGAAACTAATATCTCAGGAGCCCCTGGGATTTCTAGAGAAGTACCAAACAGGATTTTTTTTCTAAGAACTTGCATAGGATTTATTAATACGTGTGTGGGTCACACCGTACTCAGCATTCCACACAAACCTGCAAAGAAAGAAGCACTCCGGGTGAGCCGGAGAGGTCCTCCTTCAGCTACCCCCTGCAGCAGTTTGCTGCTGCATGCTTGCAGCAGACCTAGAGACAGAAACACACGGAAGAGGGCAAACAAAGTACACATACAAAAATAAACACGGATTAAAGGTAATGCAAAAAAACAAAACAACACAACAAACTCAAATAAAGCAAAACACACACCCACAATAGTGGTATTCAGAAAGAAAGAGCCCATTTATGTGGCTGATTTTACCTAGGTTACTTCCAGTACGACAAGGACCCAAATTATTCTGATTTGTGTTCAGTTTGCCCAAATTAGGATCTTGATTGATGTACTCAAAGCTGTCCTGCAAGCTAAATCCAGAGAGGCGGAGGGAGGGAGAGAGAAAGGAGAAGATCATCAAGAGATGAATAAAGCCGTTTTCTAACAGACTCTCCGACCCAGACAACTTAACAGTTGCTCAGACTTTTCCTTACAAATGAATAAAGTCTCACATCTACCGAAGGGAATTAAACTTTAGGGGAATTTGTTGGAGGAAAAGACAAGAAAAGCTTTTCAGAGGTAGCTCAACCTACAAAACTAAACAATACATTCCTAACAGTTTTCACATTATATAAAGGGAAACTCTACAAATTTTGCTTTAGTGACTGACACCCAAGATGTTGCTACTCATTTCAAGGATAATTTTACATAAACCCTCAAAACGGAATCAATTTTAACTCTCAGTTAACATCTATGAGCAATTCAGCAACTTTTTTCAGGAGGACATAACAGAAATTATGACTCCTATAGGAGTTTGATTTCGTAACTTCTAAAAAGTTAGAATTACACATAAACATAAATGTGAGGGAAGCAGATTTTAATAATTTATTGTATTTAGTAACAAGTAAAATAAATATCAAGACTTCGAGGACAATACAGTATGAGGTCAAAATAATTTTTACTTAAATCTGAGCTCAACATTTTATTAAAGAGAGTGTAATAAATGTTCAGGTAACATCAAGGGTCTGGAAAAAAATATCTCAAGAAATAAACATTAATTCCCGTACTAGCTTAAGTTATGACAGTCTAATGTTAAATGCTCAAACAAGCAACTTCATTATTTTGTTGAAGAGTTAGCAGACTTAATTGTACCCAAATCCACAGAGGAATATATTTTTTAATTTCAGGATTATAAAAAAAAAAAAAGCTTTCATTTGACCCCTAAGAATGCCCTTCTAATTTATAACAAACATTTCTTTCAAACTTAACAAAGTATAACATGTTTTGTTGTTTTAGTCAAAAAAGAAGTATACGAAATATTTCTGCTTGAAAAGTTCAAAATGTATCAACAAATGTGCCAGAAAGAGAGTTGTTAGACATTTCAGTATTCTCAGTCTACACAGAAGTGTAAAATTAGAGGGAGAAAAAAACTCAGGAACAAAAATCAAAATATTGCATGACCCAAGTGCCAATCAATCACAGAGGCTACAGTGATGGCTCAGAATAGATGGCAAGCACAGACAACCCATCCTGCCACACAGATGCTTCTCAGCCGGCAAAAACTCGCTATGTACTTCATTTCTTTAGAAATAAATAAACAGACAAGTTTTTTTTTTAAAAGATAAAATAATATTGGGAAATACGATAAACTCAGTAATCGTAACTTTTCCCTTCACTTTTCCTTTTCCAGGGAATGAAAGCTTGGTGACTGACGGTAGGAACATTGTGGGTAACAGATGGACATCCAAGATACATAGACAGTCATTTGTGTTTAAGGCCACCTGATAAAGTCTTTTCATGCTCACCCTGTGTAGGACAATGGCCGCCTTGAAAATCCCTTTGTTAATTTGGACTCATCCTTCTTATTTTAAAAAGCCTTATGGCCCTCAAAGAATTAGTCTATCCAGAAACAGCCACTTAAAAAACTGGGCGGGAGGGAGGGGGCAAAATCCCACACTTACTTATTTGTACTCCCACAGAAGCTGCCCATTCTAGCAGAGAAGACTTTACTAATCATCAGTTGTGGAGGAGACCTAGAAATTAAAAAAAAAAGAGAAATGCATTTTGAATTAAGGAGTGAACATCACTATTCCACGTCTCACAACAAAAAGAAAAAGAAGCCCCAACTCACCGTATATAGTGTATCTTTAAGGTGGAGCCTTTGTAACTCATTGCAACTGAGCCAAACATCATTTCCCCTAGCATGTTGACATCAGAAGCTGGTCGTGTGTACTACCATACATGAAGGAAACCAGAATCAAAGTTAGTATGTAGCACAACATGATGTGCAATGCAATAGAGAATAACATTTATTAATCCCTGGGTTCCTCTTTAGTTTAGTGGGTAATTAAAACTATTCCTCAAAGCAGCAATGAATCATTTTACAATCTTAATCTATAACGGTGATTGCCTATTTTTTCCCCAAATTATTACTAATGTTCATGATTTCTTCTTTATACACAATATCTTCCTACAGGATCCAAGTGTTTTATTCGAGTTCATTTTTAATCTTGTTATGAGAAACAAAGGTTTTCATTATTTCCACTTATAAACTCTAAATAGAAAGATTAAGTTATGAAAGAAAAAGGGTAACTCTCCTCTTGGTATACTAAGAACACATCTTGAAAAGAAACATGGTTCAGTGTTATCCAACCAAATAATTAACAGTGTTGAATAAAAATGCCAATTAGTACAGGCCGGGTTTTGTGAGGGTCCAAATAACAGGTGGTCTGATACCTCTAAAGTTTTAGAAAAATATTACAAAAATATTTGACCCTTCTAGATTCTGACCAGTCTTTCTTGTCCCTTCTGTCATTCCAAAGAGTGAACTGTGCTGCCTCCACTTTCCCCACCCTCAACTGCTTGTTAACCTACTCATCTATTCAACCACTATAGTAATGACCTTCACCTTCCTATCAAATCCAATGGACACTTTCCAGTTTGCTTTCTTAAATGTCTCTCATGGTATTCGATGCTCTTAATTACTCTCCTTTTTGAACCTCTTCTCTCCCAGATCATCCCTTGAACAGGGTTGTTCCTCAGAAGGCCTCCTACTCGTTGTCGGCATTCTCAACCATCCTTACGATTTTGATTATTCTTTACATAGGATAAGCCCCACATCTTTATCTCTAGGTCCAGACCACTCCTTCAGTTGTAGAATCCTATATCCAAACGCATTCAGTCCCATATCATAATATTTGAAAATTATGAACATATTATGATATGGGAATGGATGCGTTTGGATATAGTATTCTAAGCACCCATTCTAAGTGCTGGTGACACACTGATGAACAGGACAGATATGAATGTCAACCAAGCCAGTGTGCCACAGGCACCGCAACACAGCTTGACCAAAACAAAACCCTCTGTGACCCAGCCCACCAGCCAAATTCTCTGCTAGCATGCTTTTCACCCAAGCAAAACACAGGAATCATCCTTAATACTCAATCTTTTATTTTTCTCAATCTTTTATTTTTTTAACTCCAAATACATGCACACATACATATATGCACACAAGTACACATACACACACTAACATACATAAACACACCTACTTATATATGTTTGCAGAGGAGGAAAGAGAAACATAAATCTATCAGCTTTATTTAACTAGGTTTCTCTCTGGTTACAGCTCACACGAACCTCTCCTCACCACATGCAGAGAGAAAACCAATTGGCTTTCACATTCTTTATGAATAACTTCCACCTACCATCTCCATTTAATAATGTGCTTTTCCTTGGGGTACAAGGTCCACATGCCAACTGTGATTCTCAACTAGCTGATAATTTCACTGTATACTTTTTAAACTATAAATCACTTTGAGACCCAGGAGCACTGTGAAATAAGGGCAAACACATGGCACAAATCCTGACCATGAAATTAATAAACTTCTACAGACCTGTGGCTGCTGGTAATTTCCCTGGCTTTGTTTTTCCAGCAACATGGAAAACAAAATTCCATATGGGTCAAAATAAAAATTGATATATCCTCCATCAATTACTATCCTTCTGCTATTCAATATTTATGAACTATTTCCTCCCTTATATCTAGTTAGCCAATATTTCTCAATAACCCTAATCTCTCTCCTCTATTGTCTTACACACACACACACACAAGAGCATAAAAAAATGCTACCAGCCCCCTATCTTTCACACTCAAGTTAGGTCTTGCCATTTCTGTCTTCTCCTATACAAGGTTTTCTTCCTTCTACTGGCAAGCACTTATTTTCTTAGGATGCCCATAGACATCCCCAGAATCCTTAGAGTTCTTATTTGCAATATTTCTTCCTCATTTGGGATGTATTATACTGGATCACCTCTGCTTGATTATAGTTTTTATCAAGAAATAAAAGCCAAAGTGTGAAAACAGCCTTGATATGAAACATTTAAGAGCACATTTTTGAATACTTATTCTCATATTCCTGGAGTAGAACCCTCAAGCAGGCATTGTTCCTCAGGAGAAATTATAGTAAATGACCTCAGCCCCATGGGGTATTCCAGAGAGAAGTGATGGTTTTACCTGGTACTTTGGAAGCTGCTCCTTAGCATGTTGTAAAGACCCCCCAGAAGAACTATGGGAAGAGGAGATGCTGCCACTGCTGCTGCTGCTGCTGCTTCCTTGACAGCACTTGGCTGACATTTTAATAGGGACATCCTCTGTTTTCTGGGTTAAGAGAGACAGGCAAGTAAAGTACTGCTAAGTATATCAGGCTTCCTCAACACGTTCTTCATTGGGAATTCCTTCTTTAAATTATTCTGTTATGTTGTGCCCAAGCTGCATAGAAAACCAGAAGTTTTTTTATTCCTTTTCAATAGGGCAAAAATGTGGTTCCTGAGAGTCTATAGTATTTGGGAGAGGGAAATGCTGACGAAGGGTAATAGACAGAAAGTTATCTATTAAGACTTCACTCTCCCTGAATAATTCAACTATTATTTACATTCCATTTCATATTTTAAAATCATCAATGAGATCTGATCTCCATTTGGTTTATTAGAAGATTTTTAGTACTATGTATAGTCATAATCTATAAAATTGATGAGGAGAAAGACACTGCTTCAAATTTAAATTTTTACCAAGCAATGACTAAGAAGGCAAAACTATTAATTTGGAAAGACTGAGTTTGTGATTTTAATGACACACCTCCTCTAGCACTCTTTCAAAGGTAATGGGAAAGAAAATCATATGAGATTGAGTTTGTGAAAGATGAAGCCAAAACTCTGCAACAGGAGCTCCTGTGAATTATACAGCATGTGATGGAAATATGGCCTTTAAAGGTTAGGGGTAACAGAGGATTATCTTCTATATAGTCCCTAAATAGAGTTCACTGCCAGTTCTTATGACAGTGACATAAAGGTATAAAGATAGACCTTTATTAATTTTTCCCTTCCTCCTACACCAAAATATACTGCTCCCTACAGAAGCTCCCTGTGCCCTCTATGATAAGTTGTTTTTATTCTGAGTCTTATTTGCTTTTTTGTGTGCAGCTTTTGCTTGGAAAACCATGAATGCAACTGCAGCTTATCTAATCTCCAATGTGACAGTCACACTGGTGGTCTAATGCAAATGCCTGCAGTCATGTGCTTGATACAAACTCATGACGTTCTGTGCTTGCCAACGGGGTGGGGGGCTGAAAATGGGTAAAGAGTGTAAGGAAAACACAAACTGTGCTGGTCCATAACAGTCACTCCAGCAGTGATGGCATTCAAATTGTACTTGGTTGTTCCCGAGCATCTGTCACTCCCTCAACACCCTCTTCAGATCTAGCTGTTACTTAATACCACTTAAGCCAGAAACACAGCCCCTCAGAGGGCCTAAAGTGACACAAAGTCCACACCTGCCTCACAGACTGCTAGACCCCTTGGCTGGGGTACGACACACTGAGCAGTCTATAATTGGAGATGGCACCTGGGACAGCGAATATAGCACCAGCTGGACTCTTTGCAGCCTTGAACAAGTTACAAGCCTCCCCGGACCTGGCTGCCTTTTTGGTTAAATGAGTGCTTCCAAGAAGGCTTATATTCCAGACTCCAGGGTCATCACTGCTCTGATATACTGAAGATTCCAGTTCCTTTCGAAAACTGGAGTGAATTTTTTTCCCTCCACCTGTTACGACCATTAGGAGCCCTAGTGATGGAGCGTGGGTGTTCAATTAAACCATCTGTGCAGGGCCTTCAGGGAGACAGGAACTGGCGTGGGAAATCAGGGGGACCATGTCCTGTCCATCAAACAAAGGGTCAAGTGCTGGCTCACCTAAACTTTCATACAAATCTTCCATTAAAGCCCACAGGTGAATCACCTGAGAGATTTCTCGGCCGCTCCCCCCACCTCGCCCCTTACCGACCTAACAAGCCCAACCACTACAGTAATGATTAGCTACCTGGCTGATTTCTAACCAAACACTTCCTTCCTGCAGAAATGATCCTTGTCAAAAGCAGGAAAACAGCCCCTTGGCCCTGATGAGGCAAAGATTGTGATATAAACTATTCATTTACTTAGCTACACGTTCAATACACTGCCAGAATTCAGTCATATAGGTAGCAAGTTATGGAACATGAAAAGAATGAATACAAATGGATTTAGTTAATTTGTAGACAGCTGAATAACTACTGAAAAGAGAATGAAAGGTCTAAAAGCGACAACTTAACTACTCTGGACTAATGTCCAGAAGACTCAGGGAGGACCAGACTCAGCTCCTCACCTGGACATGTCACTTTACCTTCCTGTTCTGGCTCCAAAGGATCAAGAGCTGCTCTGTCCTCACATTACCCATCCCCAGAACCAACCCCCCATGCCCCGCCCCACAACACCAACACCACCACCCCGCCCTCCACCAAAATAAATAAATAAATAAAAGCTTCCTTGGTCAGATAGGTTTGAGAAGCACTCTCTTTTAAAGATGACAATACCTGTCAGCATCCCGAAGCCCTATAATGAGGAAAGCTATTTAATTTTGTTTAACCCAGTGCTATGTAATACCTCTTACTATCTAGGAGAAATATTACACAGAATGATTTATTAACTTCCTTTGAGGCTAACACTTCATGAATTTTAGAGTTCTCAGTTTTCCCATTACACAGACTATATCTGGCATCAAAATCCTACTGGATTGCAACCCACCAGCAAATCCACCTCTACTAATATTTACAGTACACTGACGAGCATTTGTCATGATTACTTGCTAACAGTTTCACCTGTGTATATTAATAAGAAGACAAATGTGGCAAAGGGCAGGGGGAGCCTTTGCTTATGTTTCTTCTGAATCATTAATGGCACTGTACAATATAGACCAAAGAGAAGATTATGGATTAATAAATGATTGATCAAAGAGGTGGTTAAAAGATGAAAGCAAATCTGCATTTCATACCTGAGTTGCCACTTCCTCAATCTTGTGAACAGCCTTAGAATCAAACAAGACTTGTCGGCCTCTCCTTTCACAGTCCTGGTAAACTATCAGGCGAATCTCGTTCAGGTCAAACTCCGAACATGACCAACTGTGGATGAAAAAGGGAGAAAGAAGTTATGTTATCTGCAACACTTGGGATGGTCATGGAGAGAGAAGTTTCCCAGCCAATTTGCCTGTGTGGTGCATGTCAGAAGGTCACAAGTGTGCAGAGACAGTGACCCCTTCAGACCTGGGGCAGAGATGACTCCAGTGGGCCAAAAAATATTGCCAGTGGCCATGACAAAGGTTGGGAAGACTGCTTTAAATAATAAATCACTGGAGGGAAAAATTCTCCTTCCTGAGACACTTCAGGCAAAGACGGCAGCCAGAAACCACAAGGACATGTGGAGAGAGCTGAATCTGGATGCCTGGGTTCTGGGGATGGCACATCTGAAGTACAGAAATGTTCAAGCTTCTGTGTCATTGGGCAGACAACCATTTGGAGCAAGTCAGCAGAGCCTTTTCCTCTCTTCCTCTCCCACTCACCCAGGCTCAGGTCAAACTGAGAAGAATTACACATCCTAACATTTAGTATTTTCCTCTATTATGGCTGGCTCTGATAGAGAAGTTTTGAAAACCAAGTGCATCATTGTACAGCATCTGAACTGCTAACAATAACAATCAGCAATACAGGAAGCACGCCTTATTCCTACGCAAAACAAAAGCTACTGGGATAAAACTGCTCTAAATATAGGTTTGTTCTTGAGTAATAAATGAACTCAGAATGCAAGAACTATAAGATAGGTCATCATTTAAAATGCAGTGCTTTGGGCATATTCAGCTATTAGTCTGTTAACCATTGAACACATATCTGAGGACCTACTGTGTTCCAGGCACTGGGGGTGATGCTAGAGATTCAGCAGTAAATTAACTAAACAGAGTCAGTCTCTGCCTCACGGGGTACCTGGTTTAGTGGGGAATACTGGGCTGACAATCATACATAAATGTATAACTACAGATTGTCATAAGTACAAAAAGGAAAAGTAAAGGATGTGATAAGAGTCTCATATTTTCAGATTTAACGGGTGGGGGAGGGAAGCAAGGAAGCCCCTAAGGATTTCAAAAAGTGACGTTTAAACAGGACTTGAAGAAGTAAGGGTTAAAGAGATAAAGTGTGAGAATGAAGAATACAATAGGAAGAGGGAGGGACATGGCAAAATGTAATATTGATGCATTAGAGAAAGAAAAAAAAAGCCAGAGAGAGGAGTAGAGCTGAGAGGCAGGCCAGGAAGGCAGGCAGGGGCATGGGTCGAGCCCTAGGTGCAGCAGGAGGCCAAGGTAAACAAAGGCTGATAAGCTCAGGTCTATGCTTTTTAAAAGTTCAATCTGGCTGCTCTAAGGAAAACAGGGGTGGGACAGATTAAGACTGGAAAAGGAAAGCCAAATCGAATTTATTGTGAGAGTTCAGGCCCTTCATAATAAAGGCTGGAGTGACAGCAACGAAGGGGGAAGAAGGGGACAAATACTGGAGGTGTGTTCAGGAGGCAGAATTGGTAAAATTTACGGGTGGACTCGATGGGTGCCTAAGGCAAAAGGGATGCCAACTGCTTAGAGAACGCTGGAGGAGGAGGAATTCTGAAGAGATGGATGCAAGATGGATAGTTAGATAGAAAAACAAAAGCAAACTGCAAAACTGAGAGATAGTGTAAGTGAAGTGAACTCAGACACATCTGGATTCAAATCCAAACTCCCTGAGCTTCCATTTCTTCATCAGCACAATGAGAATATTAACACCAACCTTACAAAGCTGCCACAGGGATTACATGAAATATGTAAAGTGCTTCACACAGAGGTTGACACACAGTAAGTGCTCCAAAATGGTGATAATTACTTAAAAAATTGTCAATGTTACAATTTTTTTTTAATTGATACAGTGTCTGGTACCCAATCACAAATCGTGCATTATTGGTCCTTTTTTCAGGCAGTGGTAGTTAACATTGAACATGTTCTTTTAGAGTAGCACATTTGTTTTCTTAAATCCTAGCACCAGAAATATAAAGTTCTGGTTGTACCTTCTTTTACAACCTGTGTTCTAAGCTACCACGCCCAGCATCCCTTCCTGCTACTTTTGATAACAACATGGCAAGTTTCTTCTGGAAATCATTTTTCTTCTACTCTCAGTCCATATTCCAGGCCTGGCCAATCAGACACCACCACATGACCCCCAACCAGGCTGGGAGAGCCAGCCCTCAAACTCAGTAGCTTGGATAGTAAATGCTAACCTGGAGTCGCTGGTGCCAGTGTTTTGCCACTTTGAGGCAAGAGTTTCTCTGAAAATGAAGTCAATATGGAGGAAGCAGAGGTGAGCAATGGAATGAGATAGATTCCATCATTGGCAACTGAAGCCAGCTGTTCCTGAGTGAGCACTATTCCTGGAATCAGTTTCTATAACTTATAACCAAAAAAGTCCTGATGACTGTGCCCCAAACCACTAAATCTTAAAATTACAGGAGGTCATTAAAAACACCCTCTGAAATTATTAAAACATAGTACGCAGGTTGAAGATATTAAAAGTGAAAAATCAACCAATATTTAATTACCTTGTGTTTTCTTGCTCAATCTAATTTACTCCAACAATTACATTTTGTAATTTACAGAGCAAGTTGTTCAGTCCTTATTTTTGAGGAATAACAGACTCAAATATCAATCAAACTGAGGACAGCTGTTTAGAAGAGCTAAAATTTAATAATAATCACAACACCTTAGTAAATGTTTCATGTTATTTTTCAATTTTAAAAAGATGGAAATAAAAGATACAGGAAGGAAAAAAGTATGTCAGATTGTCCAATTTTTTTGACCCAAATATCTTAAAAAGTATTTTATAAAATATGAGGAAAACTCTATTCGCCTTCTTTTGTATGAATATTGTCTTTGGTTTGACCCCTAATTATAATTTTGACATTTACCATCACTAACATTAGTAGAGGAAATCACAGTTGGGTAATTTGGTAAAGGAAATGCAGGCAGGAGAAGGGAGATTAAATGAGTGCTTCAGAAGGAGACAGGCCTGGGATCAAATCTCAGCTCTGTCTCCCACTAGTTTTACAGCCTTGGGAAAGGCCCCCAAGAGCACTTGTAGGGCCTGTTGCGAAGATTAAAGGAGATAATCTATGGAAACCTCCCGGCACACTGCCAGCTCTTTTCCCTACCATCCTCCACACACAGGGCTTGAGTTATTTGTAATCACATGCCGCATAGATTCTCTTCATGTTCACATTCACTTCAACCAACAGTTACTGTGGAGATTCTATGAGCACCAAACACGGTTCCTGGCACTTTACTGAGGGCAACTCTCTGCATGATTCAAAGAAGTATGAAAAATAAGCCTTGGGCTTTTGCCTTAAAATATCTGACTATTTGGGCTGGCCGGCTGGCGTAGTAGTGAAGTTTGCGCGTTCCACTTCGGCGGCCCGGGGTTCACCAGTTTGGATCCTAGGCTTTGACCTACTCACCACTCATCAAGCCATGCTGAGGCAGCATCCCATGTAGAAGAGCTACAACTCTACAACTATGAGACACAGCTATGTACTGGGGCTTTGGGGAGAAAAAAGGAAAAGAAAGAGGAAGATTAGTAACAGATGTTAGCTCAGGGCCAAACTTCCTCAAAAAAAAAAAATTTCTAAAATTTCTAAAAAAGAAAAGGCACTATTTGAAAGACATTTATTCTAATTAGAACTACCTCATTTCTTTGCTTTTGTTGAAAGCAAGACAAGAACACTGCCCCTAGCATCAGGGGACATGGTATTATTTGCCTACTTTATGGTCACAGCTGTATGTCCCGAGGCACAAGAAAATAGGATAATTTGTCTACCTTTTCTTACTGTAAAATTTAAACAAGAGGACTTATATGGACCTTTTCTCTTTTAAAATTCCATGATGCTGAGATTTTCCTGGTTGGAACTGAAACCAGATCTTATTTCTGGAACTACTCATCACGAGTGGGAAGCAAGTGACCAAAGTAAAATTACTTACCTGAAAGGGGACAAGCGATAGTTCAAATGATTTTAAGTACAGAAAACAGAATTTTCCTTAAAATATATATACCCATGTGCTGTGGGTTGAATTGTGTCCCCCCAAAAGATATGTTTCATTCCTAATTCCTGGTACCTGTGAATATGACCTTTTTTGGAAACAGGGCCTTGGCAGATGTAATAAATTAAGATGAGGTCATACTAGATTAGGATGCCCTAATCCAAACTAGTGTCCTCATAAGAAGAGGGAAGTCTATATACAGACACAGAGGAATGATGGTGATGTGATGACAAAGACAGAGACTGAAGTTACGTTGCTACAAGCCAAGGAAAGCCAAGGAACACTGGCAATTGGGGGCATATAATGAATAAGAAATGCAAGTCCCTATTCTCAAGGAACTTAAAATCTATAAGAGACAATCATGTAGGTAACTACATGAAAACAAGAGGGCAAGGTAGAATACAGAGAACAAGAGAGGAAACAGGAAAAATTCCTGGAAGAAGCAATCTTTGAACGAATGAAGTTATGAAGGGTGGCAAGGATTAGCCACGTGACGATGAACAGGGGAGAGAGTCACTGCAGGCTGAGGGCATGGCCCAAACACCAAGAGTCAAACGGTACAAAGTCAGTCTTGGGTGGCTGAAATATGTCTACTGCAGAAGAATGACACAGGAAATGGGCTGGAAAGACATTTAGGACTACTTGTGGAGGACCTTGATTGCTACGCCAAGGAATGTATGTTGTTCTACAAGCAGTGGTGTGCCATTCCAACCTTCTGAGAAAGGGAATGACAAGATCTGACCTGTGTTTTAGGAGAGAACTAAAGCTGCTTGAGAAAACCATTTTCAGGGCAAAGGGAGAGGTGGGACCAAATCACGTACCCAGGGTTTCAAGGAGTCACGGCTAATAAGGGCAAGAGCAGTAGCTGTATGATTCGTTGCAGGGTGATTTGCTACATCCTCCAAGACCAGCTCTAGTGTTGATATTTGACTCCTCCCTTGAACTTTTACAGGAATCAGGCTAGAAGTGGGCTCAAGTATGCCCATGTTGAAGCATGAATTAAGAAAGAATACTTCAAAAATGTTTTCCCTCTTGCTCTCACACAAGGAAACAACCCTATATAGTCAAAAATAAGTTCACATAAAGAGTATAAAGCGCAGTCTTGTGATCCAAGAATGTGAATGTTTAAAGAGGCAAGTATGACAAACAACTGTAAATGGTCCAAGAAAAGGTAAAATGAAACAAAACAAAACAAATGAAACCAACAATAATGATCACAAGGAAAACTGGCAAATAATGGGGGCCAGCCTAGTGGCGTAGTGGTTAAGTTCACGTGCTCTGCTTTGGCGGCCCAGGGTTCGCAGGTTCAGATCCCGGGTGTGGACTCACGCACTGCTTATCAAGCCATGTTGTGGCAGGCATCCCACATATAAAGTAGAGGAAGATGGGCACAGATGTTAGCCCAGGGCAAATCTTCCTCAACAAAAAGAGGAGGATTGGCAACAGATGTTAGCTCAGGGCTAATCTTCCTCACACACAAAAAACTGGCAAATACTATGCATTCAACAAGGAGCTCCTGCATGCCTACTGTGTGCCAAGCATTCTTCCAGGCACTGGGATGAAGCAGTGAACAATCATAACTCCTGCTCCAATGAAACTTACTATATTTAGGATGATATTTTCCAGCCACTCTTAAACCCTATTCTGTGTTCTCTTTTCTGCCAACTCCCACCGCTCCTCTTCTCTTTCTCAAAAAAAGTTTCTAAATACAAACAGAAACCCTCACAAAAGGTTTGCTCAAGAACGGTGAGGAGAACCTAATGACTATGACCTAAAAATAAAGGAAGACTAGCGGTGAAGGAAAAGGGAAAAATAAACTTGAGATGACACAGAGGTCACCCTGTCAGCACAACTGTACATTTTTTCCCACCCAGTAACAAGCTATTTATTTCAAGGAAAAAAATATGTAAATAGATAGCAGTAACAGATTTGGAATTCTTTTTTTTTTGCTAGGTTAGTGTTGTCAAAAAGATGGCTAAGAGGAAAAATAATTAGCAAATTAGTTGACTTTCGTTTCTTCCCCAATTTGGTAATGATACAGCCTTAGCTGCACAAATTGCTTGGTTTAGTTTCACAGGAGCTACATAAAAATTCACCACTGAGTTGCTGTCCTGTGGTGGAGTATAGTAAAAAAGTGCTTAAAGATTCCAATTCTCATCAGAAGCTTTAATATATAATGATAACCTAAAGATATAATTTAAAAATGATTCCAATTAAATGTATCCCTGTTATTTTACCAAAAGAAATTTACATTGGATTTGGCTGCAGCTTTTTCTGTCTTTAAGAAAGTAGCTGGTATACAAATTCTTTGTTTCTTTTGTATAAGAAATGTGTGGAATGAAAGAATAAATCCCTATAATCAGCAGCATGGCATGGAAAGAACACTGTAACATGAGTCCAAAAGCATTCTCCTCAATTCATTCCTTCCACACACTTTTAGCACCTGGCTTAACCCAAGAAAAATGAAAGATACCAGGAATAGAAATTAACTAGATCCAGTTCCTACCTCCAAATGCTTACAATCTAACATGGGAAGGCCAGCATACAAACAAATAAGTAAATGATATTGTTGCAGGTACTGAGATAAATGTCTATATGGCTTAGGGGAACTTTAAGAATGACAAGGTTGGGGCTGGCCCAGTGGCATAGTGGTTAAGTTTGCATGCCCTGCTTAAGTGGCCCAGGGTTTGTGGGTTCAGATCCCAGGTGTGGACCTACACTGCTTATCAAGCCAAGCTGTGGCAGTGTCCCACATACAAAATAGAGGAAGACTGGCACAGATATTAGCTCAGGGACAATCTTCCTCACCAAAAAAAAAAAAAAAAAGAATGACAAGGTCAAGTCCGTACAGAAGGGGTGAGGGATGGGTGCAAATCACAGAGGACGTGATGCTTGGGACATGGATTAGTATTCACCAGAGTAAATAGAGCTGTTAACTCTAGTTCTGCCACTTTCAACCCAGGTGACTTTAGGAAAGCACTAGGGCTCAGCCTTCTCAAAATGCATCTGCCTCATCTATCTCACAAGGTTGTTGGGAAAAACAGAGCGTAAGTATGAAAGTACTTTTAAAACTGTAAAGAATAACTCAAAGATAAGTTCAGATACACAATCTCTTAACTGAGATCCTTGGGGCCAGATGTTTCAGAATTTTTTAAATTTTAGAAAGAAGCTTATACCACATATTATGCAACACCTCCTCCAAGGTCTGAGGTGTAATCAAACTAATATTTCCCCAGTCCAAGTTATGAATATTTGTGCTAAGTGGATTAGACAGAGACTACAGATAGCCTCATATCAGTTCAGGTCAGTTCCAAAAATTTTTTCAGAGATTTTAGGATTTTGTAATTGTAGGATATGAGATTGCTGACCAGTGTAATGCTTACTATGTCTGAGGGAAGGTCAAAAGACTGGAATAAGTAACATTCAGGTACCCCACATTTTCCTGAATATAACCAATCTCTAACAAATATGACCGTCAAAGTTTATATGTAGCCAGGTTGTTTGAAACTCAGAGCGTGTTTCTCCCCCACTGAAACAATGCTATAAATGGTTGCGAGGGTCACAAGTTAAAACCACATAAGTCTCTATATTATGTGTTCATACAGCAATGACAAATCATTATGAGTCACAATACAGCCTGAGGTTTGGGTGCTATGAACAGGGAATTCCAAAGAACAGAAGAGGAAAAGACAGAATTTCTTCCTTCTTTCCTGAGTTCAGGGTCAAGTCAGGTAAAACCCTGAAATAGCTAAAGTTTGTGTGTGGCACTCACAGGACCACCACCCACACCCCACTGCCCTGGGGCCACCCTGGCATCGCCAAACAGCACAGCACTGCCCTGGAAATCAGAATGCCTGGGTTCTGGACAGGATCGATAATCTTCCTAGTCACACTCCTTCAGCTCTTAGCCCAGTGTTTCCTCTTCTATAAAATAATGGTTTGGGCCTAAAATTACCCCTCAAGGTCTCATCCTTCCAACTCTGACACACTATAATTCCAAATTATCTATGAAGTGTGCACAGTATAATTTAGAATAGATGATCTCAGCCAGGTACTGAGAGGAAAGTAATCTTAATGAATGAATCTACATTACTGCACAGCATCCCTTAACCTTTCTAGATATACTCTATACTTTGATAAACATGCTTCTTAATATAAACTCATCTCCAATCAATAGAACTTTCAAAATTTGACAGTTAACAAAATTTGAAGAGGAAAAGAGCAAGTTCTTTTAAGGCAAGAGGGACATGGAGTGGGCAGGTCACCGTGCCAACCAGGATTCTGCCCCTGGCTAGCTTTCCCAGGTTTTGTTGTTATTATTAATATGGTCTTCCCTTTCTCCCCTTTAAAATCTCACAGACTCTCTAAATATGGCCCATATTTTCCAAAATGGTTCCTTTAATGCTTATAAGAGCACTACTCATTCTTTTCTGGTATCTACAAACTAGAAACTACCCATACAAAAACAAAAAAGAAAAAGAAAGAGGTTTGCTGTTCATCTCCATGCATGCATTAAGTCAATATTCACTGAGCTAATGCTTTCACACTTGTCAGCATAACCCCAACAGTCAACACTCATTACTATATTCCAGGATTACTGAAATGTATAATGGCTCTGCTGAAAGCCAACTTGCATGATTTCACATCCTTTCCTGAAGGTAAGGTTTCCCCATCCTCCCCTCCCAGGGAAACTGTATACCAATAACAGATAAATGAATGAATTTCAAAGTAAATATTCAAGACATTGCCTTATATATTCACTAATTCTAGCTCCATCCAAATTGTACACAGATAAGGTAATAATTCTATTTTCCTAGAGGTTTCCAGAGGTTAAAAGCATGATTCTCTCCATAAGGTGTTTTGTTTGCAAAATGAGAAAGCCAAAATAAATAGAAACTCTATCTATCTTTCGTTGTAAAATATTATCTTTAAAAGAGATGGTACAGGCGAGCACATGGGAGAGAGGTGGGAAAGCAGCACTGCAGGACGGGGGCCAAAATAAGAAAAATTTAAAAAAAGAGAGATGGGTACAAACACACATACTCACATACTCTTTGACCCAGCAATTCTACTTGTAGGAATTAATCCTACAGATCAACTTGCATAGGCCCAACATGATTATGCACAAAAAAGGATTCACTGCAGCATTGTTTGGAATAGCAAAGGACTGGAAATAAACTGTCAACATGGGATGGTTAAATAAATGATGGCACACCCATGCAATGGAGTACTGTGCGGATACAACAACAAACGAGGAAGCTCCTTATGTAATTATATAGTAAACTTTAAGACATCATTTTAACTGGAAAAAAGAAGTACGAAACACTGTGTATAGAATGCTACCATATGTATTTTAAAAAAGGGAAAACAGAGGGGAAAAAACTCTTAACTTTATTATATATGCATAGAGTATCTCTAGAAATATATACAATGAATCAGTAATACTGGTTGTGTCTGGAGTGTGCGGGGTTGTTGAGGGGGAGAAGTAAGCTGAAGACTTCATTGCCCACTCTATACAGAGCCCAGGGAAAGGCTTTCCCTGTGCTATTTAACACACATCTGTCAAAACAGCATAGCGAGGAAGAGTATAGACTCTAGAGCCAGGCAGCCTGGGTTCAAGTCCTCGCTCTGCCTCTTCGTAGCTCTGTGACTTTGGCGAGTTATCTAATCTCTTTGTTCCTCAGTGGCCTCATCTGCAAAATGGGGATAATAGTACCTATCTCATAAGTGCTGTTTTGAGGATTAAATGCAAAGTGCTTAACAGAGCCAAGCACACAGCAAGTGTGTTGTAAGTACTCACTAAGACTTTGTGCCTTTTAAATATTTAACTATATGACTGTACTATCTCTTGAAAAATTAAAAATAAATAATGAAACTGAGGAATACAACAGGAACACTCTATTTTTTTAACCCATTCAAGATTCTACTATTGCCTTAAGACAAACAACTATAATCACTGTTTGCTTTAAGAGGCTTCTTGGTAGCTGAAGCACGAGGCAGTGGGTGAACTCCTACAGGGAAACCACCTTAACGAATTCAAGGCATTCAGATTCGGTTTCAATTATGTAGTTTGGCCTTAGACAATGACATTTATTGAGCTTTCTTCTCAGCATTCATAGACCACGTTTCCTTGTCCTTCTTCATCCCCTGCCTCCCCCAAGGCCAGGACAAAGTTCCTCTCTAAAAAAGTAATTCCTCTTCTCATTTATTAAACCCATTTATGGCTTTGAGTTTGTTATTACTGTTCTAGTACTGTATCAAATTGCTTTTCATCATATTAAATAACTGCCTTTTTTTTTACTGCATCACCTCACAGAGCCTAGAGACACTAGTTCCAGAGGTCTGAAGTTTGGAGGTAGGCAGGGGAAGCCTGCTGATCAGAGCTGCAGCACAAAAATAATTGCCTAACATTTTAAAGTTGGCCGAATGCTTTTACACAACGCATTTGAGCTGACCGTCACGAATGTCCTGAGAGCCTATAATCTCTTTTACACAGAACTTAGGAGACTTGAACAGAGTTATAATCACTAAGTGACAAAGTCAGGACTCAAACCAATGTCTCCTGACTCCAAATTCTATATTCTTCCAACTCTACCATATTATCATCTTAACATCAGGAGCAAACAAGTCAGGGTAACATCCTCTACATTCCAGGACCTCTTTCTGCGTTTCCTTCTGAGGGGTAAGAATATGCTACATTTGAAAAATAAAAATGCTGGTGATATAATATTAAGACTGAAAAGCAGAACACAGAATTATGTATATGGTATGACCTTAATTATGTAAAAAAAAAAGTATCAAGGGCTTTTTAAAAAGTTCACAAAAAACTAGCAGCTCATACCACAGACAAAGGATTAATCTCCCTAATACATAAAGAACCAGAAAGCAATAAAGAAAAAGATTTAAAAGATTGCAAACCAATGGAAGAAGTGGGTAATGAGTACAGATAGTTCACAAAAAAAATTAAGATGGTCTTTAAATATATGAAAATATGCTAAATCTCACTCTTAGAGAAAAGCAAATTAAAATCATACACCTATTTGATTGGCAAAAATCCAAAAGTTAGACACCCCACACAAGAGAGATACAAGCAGAGGCACAAAATGGCATGACTACATATGGGGGGTCATTTGTCATAGCCATCAGAATTGCAAGTATTTTTAACCTTGGATCGACCAATCCCACTTCTGGAACTAAACAGATACAAACATGTGATTGCAGCATGTTTGCTAAGAGCAGAAGACTGGAAACAACTGGAGAGGACATTGGTAGGGGCAAATTAAATCGCTTATGCTATATTCACACAACAAAATACCGCACAGCTGTAGGAGAGAGTGGGAGCATGCGAGCAAGACCTATAAGATCCCAGATTAGACTGCGAAGTCCACACAGCAAAGAGCAGGTACAGCATGCTACCTTCCGTGTAAGAAGGAAGAATACACACTTGTATTTGATTATTTCTGCACAAAAGAAATATGAAAAGAATTTGTAAGAAACTAATAAAATTGATTACTTGAAGGAGTTGGGGAAGAATGAAGAGGTGGGAGCAACATGTTTCAAATATATATGTTTATTGTTGAACCAAGTGAATGCATTCTAGATTAAGAGACATATAGATAAAAGGCTTTTTAAAATGTTTAGAAAAAAACCCTTGCATTCATATCCTTTAAGAGGTGATTTAACCTATAAAAGACATTAGCGTTGGGGCCTCCTTATCTTTGCTTCAGGTTTCCAAATAGAAGCAGAATCCCCATTAGTGTAACGTTCCTGACTGCTCTTCATCCCCACTTGCTCCTTCTCAGTGGAAGAGGAGTGAATTCCGTTTGATACATTTTCCTTTATTCTTTGGCATCAATCTGTCTACAGAGCACACACATGCTAATCTGATCCTCATCTCTTCAACATCACGTTTTATAGGGGTGAGCCCCTATGTGGAAGGCCTGTGGATGTCCTACGCTGCTTAGGTCTGATTTTGAGGTTCATTATTAGGCAGCCCTTGTGGAAAACACACACTAGCTGTTTTCTAAATGTAGATATTTTGGTTTCCATCTACATGACCAATTTCTCTCTCTCAATTTTCAAATTCCGTTGGGGAAGGAAAATGGGTCTCCTTCAAATTCCCTACAGGAAAATCTCCTACAAGGAAAATTCCCTCCCAAGGAGACTGTCAGACATTTGAACAAAAACAGGGTTATTCTCTGCATCCTAACAGTCAAAAACTGGAAACCTAAATATCTGTTAGCAGAACATACCCTAAGTTTTCTAAAGCCATCCACTTAACAAGATACTACAAAGTCATTAAAAATTGTTCTCAAAAACATTTTAATGACGTAGGAAAAAGTGTCATGGTATTATACCAAGTGAAAAAGTAGATTATATAGCTTGATATACAATATGATTTAGTTAATACAATGCAGTTTATATCCTTGTACCAAAAAAGGAACTAAACAAAAGTACTAATAGTAAAATTTGTGTGATAGCTTTATGGGTGATTTGGGTTTTCATTTTTATATTTCCTTTTTTTCAAATGTTTTATAATAAAATTATATTGTTTTGACAATCAGAAAAAATACTTAAGAAAAATCTTAAAAATAAGTTTAGTTACAATATAAAAGAAAAAGATGGAAGCATTTAAAAAGAAAAGGGAGGGACCGCCCGGTGGCACAGCGGTTTAGTTTGCGCATGGCAGCCCGGGGTTCACGGGTTCGGATCCCGGGCGCCCGTGGACGCACCGCTTGTCAGCCATGCTGTGGCGGCATCCCATATAAAGTAGAGGAGGATGGGCACGGATGCTAGCTCAGGGCTGGTCTTCCTCACAAAAAATAAATAAATAAATAAACGAAAAAAAAAAACAAAAAGAAAAGGGAAATGTTAACTAGCCTGACATGAATGCAGCCATGCTCTGAAATAAACACCTGTTAAAATATTTTTTAAATATTTCATACACCAGTAATTAACAATTACTGGAATTTAAAATTAAAAACACAATACCATTTATATTAGTACCCCCCCAAAAGAAATACTTAGGTATAAATCTAACAAAATATGTATAAGATCTATATGAGGAAAACTACAAAACTCAGTTAAAAGACATCAAAGAAGAACTAAATAAATGGAGAGATATCACAGGTAGGAAGACAGAAGATGTCAGGTCTTCCCAACTTGATCTATAGATTCAGTGCAATCCCAATCAAAATCCCAACAGGTTGTATTGTATCCACAATATATCAACAAATTGATTCTAAAATTTATATGGAGAGGTAAAGGACCCAGAATAGCCAATACAATATTGAAGGAGAAGAGCAAAGTCAGAAGACTGGAACTACTCAACTTCAAGACTTACTATGAAGTTACAGGGACCAAAACAGTATGGTATTGGTGAAAGAACAGACAAATAGATCAACAGAAAAGAATAGAGATCCAGAAACAGGTGCACATAAATATAGTCAACTGATCTTTGACAAAGGAGCAAAGGCAATACAATGGAGAAAAGACAATCTTTCAATAAATGGTGCTGGAACAAGCGAATATCCACATGTAAAAAAATGAATCTTGACACAGACCTTAAATCCTTCCCCAAAATGTAACTCAAAATGGATCACAGACCTAAAATGCAAAACTATAAGACTCCTAGAAGACAACATAGGAGAAAATCTAGATGACCTTGGGCATGGTAATGACAACACCAAAGGTAAAATGAAAGAAATAATTGATAAGCTGGACTTCACTAATATTAAAAGCTTCTGGTCTATGAAAGACAATATCAAGGGAATAAGAAGACAAGCAACAGACTGGGAGAAAATATTTGCAAAAGACATATCTGATAAAAGACTGATATCCAATATATGCAAAGAGCTCATAAAACTCAACAATAAGAAAACAACCCCATTAAAAAGGGCAAAACACCTGAACAGACACTTCATGAAAGATACACAGATGGCAAATAAGCACACAAAAAAAATGGTCCACATCATATGTCATTAGAGAAATACAAATTAAAACAACAATGATGGGCCAGCCCAGTGGCAAGGTGGTTAAGTTCATGCACTCTGCTTCAGAGGGCTGGGATTTGCAGGTTCGGATCCTGGGCACGGATCTACACACTGTTCATCAAGCCATGCTGTGGCAGCATCCCACATACGAAATATAGGAAGATGGGCACAGATGTTAGCTCAGAGCCAATCTTCCTCGGCAAAAAGAGGAAGATTGGCAACAGATGTTAGCTAATGGCTAATCTTCCTCATCAAAAAAAACGAGATACCACGACATACCTTTTGGAATAGCCAAAATCCAGAACATTGACAAAACCAAATACTGACAAGGATACAGAGTAACGTGAACTGTCATTCATTGCTGGTGGAAAGGCAAAATGTTCAAGCACTTTGGAAGTTTGGTGGTTTCTTACAAAACAAACTCTTACCTTACAATCCAGCAATTATACTCCTTGATATTTACCCAAAGGAGTAAAACTTATGTCCACACAAAAACCTGCACAGGGATGTTTATAGCAGCTTCATAATTGCCAAAACCTGGAAGCAACCAAGATGTCCTCAGGTAGGCGAATGGATAAATAAATTGTGCTACATCAAGACAATGGAACATTATTCGATGCTAAAAAGAAATGAGCTATCAAGACATGAAAAGATATGGAGGAACCTTTAATGCATATTACTAAGTGAAAGAAGCCAGTCTGAAAAGGCCACATAATGTATGATTCCAACCAAATGACATTCTAGTAAAGGCAAAACTATGGAGACAGTAAAAAGATTGGTGTTGGCCAGCAGCTGGGAAGAGACGGACAGGCAAAGCACAGGGGATTTTTAGGGCAATGAAGCTACTTTGTATGATACTATAATGATGGATACATTTCATTATATATTTTTCAAAACCCATATAACATACAACATCAAGAGTGAACCCTAATGTAAACTATAGTTTGAGGTGATGATGTGTCAACATAGGTTCATCAGTTGTAACAAATGTACCACTTGAAGGGGAGCAGATTTTGCTACCCTAAAATATATCTCTTTGGCATAACGTTTCTTTTGAGCTAAAGCAATCAAAACCCAGCAGATTCAGGAAAAGCTCTTTATATCTCCCCTTTAACTATCTAAATTTACATTAGAAAGGGGGTCTGTACCAAGAAAAGAGCTAGTACCAGAGACACCTTTTTTTTTCTCTTCAAGGTAGGTTTTACTATCTCCAATTTTACATATGTGGAAACTGAAGTTTAAATAACAGAACCTAGATTCAAATTTGTTATGCCAATAATATCTTCCAACCCCGACTATGAATTTAAATCATTTGGGGCACTTCTTTTTTCTGAATAATGGATTGTGAGGGATCAGCTTTACTGAGTCATAATTACATATGGTAAAATTTACCCTTTTAAATATACAATTCTATGAGTTTTGACCAACACACATAATTGTGTAGCCTCCACCAGGATCAATCTACCCCTTGTAATTCCAAAAGGTTGCCTCTTTGTAGATTTCCTCTCCTGCCACCCCCAACCCCCAGCAACCACCGACTTGTTTTTTCCATCCCCATACTTTTGCCTTTTCCAGAATGTCACATAAATGGAAGCATTCAGTATGTAACCTTTTGAGCTTGGTTTCTTTAATTTAGTATGATGCATTTAAGATTCATTCACGTCGTGTGTGTCAGTGGGTCCTTCCATTTTATTGCCGAGTAGTGTCCCATTGTATGAATATACCACTGGGTTTATCCATTTACCAGGTGAAGGACAACTGAGTTGTTTCCAGTCTGGGGCCACTATGAATAAAGCCATTATAAATATTTGTGTACAGGGTTTTGTGTGAACACAAGTTGTCATTTCTCTTGAGTAAATACCTAAGAGTGGAATTGCTGGTTTGTATGGTAAGTGTATGTTTAATTTTATAATAAACCGCCAAAGGTTTTTCTAAGTGGCTGTATTATTTTTCATTCTCACCAGCTACATATGAAAGCTCCATCCAGTTGCTCTGTTCCTTGCCAGCACTCAGAATTGTCAGGTGTTGTTTTTTGTGGTTGTGATTGTTTTGTTTATTTGTTTGTCATTTTAAAAGGTACACAGTAATATTTCAATGTGGTTTTAATTTGCATTTCCCAAATTACTAATATTTTGAGCATCTTTTTACGTGTTTATTTGCCATCCATATATCTTATGTGAAGAGTTTGTTCAAATCTTTTGCCCATTTTTTAACTGGATTCTTCATTTTCTTATTATTAACTTTTAAGAGTTCTTTATGTATTCTGGATACAAGGCCTTCATTAGATATGCATTTCTGCAAATATTTTCTTTCAGTTTGTGGTTCCTCTTTTAACTTCTGTGTTTTTTTTATTGTGGTAACATTGGTTAGAACATTGTATAAATTTCAGGTATACATCATTACACTTCTATTTCTGCACAGATTACATCATGTTCACCACCCAAATACTAATTACAATCCATCTCCACCCACATGTGCCTAATCATCCCTTTCGCCCTCCTCCCTACCCCCTTCTCCTCTGGTAACCACCAATCCAATCCCAGAGATACCTTTTTACCTAAGAAACTCACCTGCATAACACAGCAACTTTTGTTTTCCAAACATCTCAGCTGCCTTCCTGTGAAAGGCCTTCCTCTCCTTTGTATCTCCAGATCTCTACCCCTTTCCTTAGCTCAGAATGTCCTATAAGCTTCAGTGACCTGGCTGCCTTTTGGGTCTCATGTTTTTATGGGGTTCCCATACATACAAAATTAAATTTGTTTTTTTCTCCTGTTAATCTGTCATATCAATTTTAGACCAGCCAAAGAACCTAGAAGGGAAAATTTTTCCATCCCTTCACCACTCTGGTGTGGGATATTGATAGTAGGTGAGGCTGTGGGGAGAGGGGGCAGGGAGTAGGTAGGAACTCTCTGTACTTTCTGCTCAATTTTGCTGTGAACCTAAAACTGCTCTAAAAAATAAAGTCTATTTAAAAGGAAAAAATTTTTTCAGTTGTCAAGGGAACTTTTAAAATACAGGAACTTTCAGTAATAAGCATTAGTTTTAAAGTTTGTGATAGGATTATTCTCTGAAGATCACTTTGGTCTGTTATAGTCTACTGGAGAATTCCCTCTGAAGATGAAAACCAAGGACACGTTCATTATTTGAGCTTTGGATATAGCCATCAAAAGTCTCTGTCCCACAGACAGAACTGATTGGTGGTTACCAAGGGGAAGAAGGGGGGTGGGGGGTGGGCACAAGGGGTGAAGGGATGCATCCACATGGTGACGGACAAATAATAATGTACAACTAAAACCCCACAATGCTATAAACTATTAAGACATCAATTTAAAAAAAAAAGTCTCTGTCCCAGTTCAGCAGAATTATGGACTGTCTCCTCTCACTCTTGTCCACCCAGCTGGAAAGGAGAAGGTTAGTTCTCATACACTGCTCTACATAACATGCCCAATTCTCTCATGTGGTCTTGTTCTTCCTGACAGAGGAACAAGCTCTCATAAAAGCAGTTCACACTAAGGTATCAGTTACTGCCCAGAGAGAACAATGCTTAAATACAAAGAAATGAGGTTTTAATAACAGGAATTTTTGTTATCAAGCAAGGGCCAATTAAAGAGATATTAGGAGGCAGGCAACCTCCACCTCCCTCTCACACCACAATGTGCAGCTGCTAGTCCTATCTACCAGCACACCTCCGCCCAATTGACATTTCCACAAAGGACCATTTACTCTCTGAATCCAAATCATCTTCGCCCTTAAGCAACATTTTTCTTTTTAGGGTGCACACCAAGCATGTTCCTGCCTTAGGATCTCTGCACTTGCAATTCCGTCTGTTGAGAACACACTTCCTCAAATACCTACATGGCTACCTCTCTCACATAGATAAAGATGACCACTGAAATAGTTTTCACTCCCTTGACTACCCAAGGTCTTCACATATCTCTAACATCTTTGGGTCTCATGGGTCACTGATAGACAATCGGAATGTTAGAGCTGGAGGGACCTTAGACACCACACATCCGGTGGCTCCCAGACTTGACTCAATATCAGAGTTACCCCAGAAGCTCTTTGTGCCTGTTTTTTTGGTTTTTTTTTAAATCAACAAAGCTTCACAGGCTCCACTTCCAGGAATTTGGTCCAGTGGATCTGAAGTGAGGCTCAGGAACCTATTATTTTTAAAAACATTTCACATATTTGGGGATTACTGATCCAATCCTCCACTTTAATCTTTTTTAGAAGAGAAAATAGAAATACAGAGAGATGAGGTGACGTTCCCCAAAATACTAAGTGTTCAAGGCAGTGATGAATCCTCAGATCATGAGATCGGGATAGAGAAGATCCCCAGGTTAAAGATGCTTCCACTATATCTGGTACTACAGTCTAGGTTCTCACATGTTAGAGTTAAATGAAAAAAAAAACTTAGTAAGTGGAAAAACTAGCTTAACTCTACTTAGTTCTTTTTTTTTTCCTTTGGGCAGGGTAAGGCATGAAAGTGAAAGGAAATAGCACAGTGAGAAAAAAGACAGGGTATTAATTCATATCTGTTCTGTAAAAACCTGAGAGTCTAGGACTAAATCCTTCAAGATATAAATGTTGATGGATGGACGTATGCCTGATACCCAACATCCCATACAAACTTGGGATCCCATAAAAGGGGATGAGAATTACCAGAAACCTTGGTGTTTCTAGAGCCCACAGGCTGGATTCCCTTTGGTGAGTTCTGATTGGGAGTTTAATTATAGTCTTAGACAGGTCACAGGTTACTGCTCTCACCAATTCCCACCAGGGCTTGCTACATCATTGTTCAGCAGTTATTCAGCTTTTGTTACTACCACAATAAAAGGATAAGGCTAAGCCACAGCCTGACTCAGAACAGAAGTTATAACAGGAGAACCAGGAATCGTGGACTGGTACAGCAAGTATTCCATTTCAGCATACATACACATACAGCTGAGCAGGAACTGGAGGGAAGTAGGTTTCAGCAGTGGCCCAATGAGTGACCTGAGGACCCCAGAGTTAGAGTAATCTTGTCTTCTGTCTGGACCAGTGTCAATCTGGACACATTTAGTTATGTTGGCTAATAACAAGGGCTTTACCCTGTTATGTCATCAATACTTATCAAAATAAGACCCAGATAAAAGTTTGTCAGTTGTCAGCTTCTATGAAGCGAGTTCACATTCCCTTCAAAACCCCTCTACTAAGATTGCTCTGATTCATTCCCAAGAAGAGATATGGCCTCAGAGGGAAAAGATGAATATTCTTGAAACCTAAATCACATATGACTTTGCAGAAACACTAAGTTACCACTGCATTCCTCCCTCATTCACTCAGTCATTCTCAAATTACATGTCTAAATCTCAATCATCAACCAGTGGAAATAAACTCTTTTTAACCAGTCAAAGAAAATTCCTCACGGTACATAAAATCAGTGAAAAGGTAAGGAATGCAGGAAGGGCAGAAGAACTTGTGACAGCAAAACCAGTGCATCCAAAAGAGTCACACCCAGCAATTTACAACCTTCCTGTGAAGCTGGTCACAAGGCACAAGACCATCAGCTGACTAGGGTTTGGTTTTTTTCTCTACCCACTTCATTCAACCTGTCCAACAGCTACATTTTCCAAGTAGTATCAAAGCAGAATGGTTTTCACACAGTGTTTCTAAGTGAAGAACACAATGAAAAACACTCTCCTCACCCTTACCATCTGCATTGTTAGACTTTCTTTTAATAGCCTTTTATGAAAATCTTCAGAATACTTTGGTCTTTTGCCTTAGCATATCTCTCTCTAAATCTGTGACTATTTTTGTATTTCCTAGTCAGTAATCCTAACTACTATAAATAAAGACTTGGTAGTAAAATCATAGTCAGCTTATCTCTGTGAAGCAGGTCACTAGCAGAAAATACACCCTGGTTTCTGTACTTATTTTCTTGTTAAGCAACTACAACAAACAATCTAAGGCTCTTTCCTTTTTTAATAGAATTAGTTCATCCATATGTAGATAAGTCAGATATCTACTTTCATTAACTCTTCTGCTCCTTCCATCCTGGTGATTCTAAAGAAGTACAAAAAAATCTCTTCTGAATCCAAATTTCGAGATATGAAACTTAAAGCACAATTGGCTCTGAAGTGCTTTGTTTCAGTTCCTCTTCAGCGTGTGTAGGGTATATTTTTTAAAACAAGTTTACATCAAATTTTCTCTTGCCATCAAAGAAACGATTCACAGATAAGCTTGGCAAATACTCCCAGATTCCTCATACAAACAGCCCCATGGACTTATCTAATTTGCTGGAAAGTTTGAAAAATCAAGTTATTAGCAGCTCTGCTATGGTCGATATTTTAAGAAGGAAGATTAGAAGCAACTATTTGATGACTACACCATACACCCAGCATCATATTTCAGAGTTACTATATTTGTTTTTTGTTTGTTTGTTTTTGCTGAGGAAGATTTGCCCTGAGCTAACATCCGTGCCAATCTTCCTCTATTTTTCAGTATGTGGGCTGCCAGCAGAGCACGGCTGCTAACAGAGTGGTGTAGGTCTGCGCCCGGGAACCGAACCTGGACCACTGAAGTGAAGAATGCTGAACTTAACCACTAGGCCACCGGGGCTGGCTCTGAGAGTTATTAGATTTGAACTGAGTTTTAACAAGGAATTTTTTATGGACAAACCATTTATGATGCCTCACCAAACTGCAGTTTTTTGTTGATTCTGGAATTTTGTGAAATAAACTGAACTCCAATATCTGTCATTCTAGAGATTAAGAAGAATGGGAGTGAAGATACAGAGGACAAACCTCTATCCTGAAATGTTTCATTCCAAGTGAACCATAATGGGAAGATTAAAATGTTTCTTTCTGCACTGACCTATGTCCATTTTACACTGTGACCACTGCTAGGTATCCAACATGACTCCACTGTATTTGTGGACTCTTTCTCTACACCTTTGGATAACTGGAAAATCAGGAAGAAAGGGGAAAAAACCAGAAACTACTTATCAGTGTGCTCAGCTAAGACAACCATCTAAAACTATTGATTTAAGATAGGTACTCAAGAGCAAAGAGGAGTTGGAAGTCACACCTAACTGACTGCCACCTGACTTACACAAACAGATAACTCGTGAGTACTTTGGAGCCAGATCCTTATGGTGCAAGCTCCTGTCAATAATTCACTTTACCGTGGAGACTGGCCCAGGTCCTAGAGAAATTCAGGAAACCAAGCACAATACACAAACAACTAATACATTTTCAAGACTGTAGGAAGGGGAAGAGAAAGTGGACGAGGTCCACCAAGACAACTGGTCTGACTAGAGATGAATTCCAATTAATTGACAAGTATATGTCATCACTGTAAAGAATTCTAAAAAAAAAATCTCAGCATCAGAGAAGTAAATCAGAGAAGCTAAAATAAGGAAAGGAGATAATGGATACAAAAATGCTTTGTTAAGTTTAAAGTGCTGTTTAAATAAAAATGATGATTAAAATCCACCACAGAATAGCAAGTTCACTGAAAGTGAGAAGCAGAAGCTTATACCAAAAACTTTAGAAGTTTTTTAAAAAAATTGGTATGGCCCTGCATATTATATTCATATGTGGGTGCCACCCCACTCACCCTAGAATCTAGAATTGTATGAATTTTAAAAAAGGGGAATACAGAAGGTTCTGATGCTACATCTTAGAATCTCAGAGGAGGAAAGAATTTTTTAAATAATCTGAACCAACTATAGAGCTTAATAGTTGAAAGAGAGACCCAGAAAAGCCAGGAGATTTGCCCGTGGTTACAAGGCTCTTAGGCAGCAGAGCTGGGGATCAGGCTCAGGATCGGGATCAAGATCCAGATAAACTGACTGTCAATCCATTACTCTTTCCTATCACTCGGCTGTCCTTTCTTGCTAAGAAACAGATAATATACAAGTGAAATTCTTATCTGAACACTCAAATGCATTTTTCTAATGTACCATGTCATTTATTACCTCTTCCTCTACAAATATCTCTCTTTAAATGAGAGGACAGCATGTGACCAAACATCCATAAAATGATTTCCACACTTCTCCCTGACTCTCCAATCTATTGGGCTCTTATACTGGAGTCGACTATATACCATCTTATTAAGTTTCTGCTAAAGAAAGACAAAGATTTTTACATGACGGAAACTATGCCCTGATTATTTTTAACCAACCAAGAAATATATTTATGGGATAAACAGTTTATGAGACATGTTAATTTTGAGAAAACTTCTATAAGAAAAAAACAACATTTAAGCAAATTTAGAAACTTACTTTTTTTTTACACTAATCACAAGAATCAGGGCTTAACTTTTGACTCTCCTTACTGTCTATCTACATAGACTTTGGAATGAACTGCAATTCTCAAAGGATTTTTCCTTTTCATTGATATGCAATAAAATTCTTTATAAATAATATTTCAATTAAGAGCTACTAATAAAATTAATGAACTCTTCCAAAGTGGATGAAACAATCAACCTAAAGAATATAGCAAGTATAATGTGATTCTTTTTAGATAAGCTCCATTATTAAAATCAGTTCATCATAATACCATCCTTCCCATGAAAAGGATTTTCCAGAAGATGAAAACTGAGCTCTCACTAACTACCCTATCTCCAATCAGAAAAGCACAACCATCCACCCACCATTCAGACTAAGAAGTGAGAACTCCCAGTCCTGTGCCCCATCTACCACCTGCGGTGGTAGTTCTGGACTGCACCTCTTCTTCCCGATGATCACTGTGGTTAAGCATTGTTCAAGTTTCACACAGGACAAGGACGTTACCAAGCTGGCTCCAGCTTCTTGCAAGCTGGCTCCAGCAGAGGTAATGAAAAGTTAAAAGAAAGCAGCTGGGTAGTAGAATCGAAACAGTCACAAAAAAATACCCATGCCTACACCTTTTCTATAAAGGAAAGAACTTGTCTCTGCACACCCACCAATCATCCCATGTCTCCTACTTAAAAGCACTCTCAAAAGTCAACTTTCAGATCAATGCAATTTCATCTGCTTGGGACACAGTGAATTAAATAAGAAATTCTCTGAGATTCTGAAATAGAACTAAAGTTTCAAACCTGTTGTCGAGTTCCGTGTGATCAGCGCCCCTTCCTACCCTGGCACATTTTCGAATCTTTGTGCATAGAAGTGTCTTGTAAGTTCTCCCAGCACCAGAGACGGCCTCACTCACACATAGGGCTGAATTCTGCCAGCCCCCCTCCGCTGTGCCGCCACACATCTCCTGAGGGGTTTAACCTTCTGGTTTATCCCATCAACATGGACCTGGACACAAATGTTGAAGATCCTTTGTTGTTAGGGATATTCCACAGTGACCAGCATCCTAAACGATCATTGCTCTCCCTATAGAGTAGGTAAGACAAGCTACTTGGCAGCAGCCTACTAATTTCCTCTTTCAAAAGTTAAGAAAAAAAAAAGGAACACTCATTTGTTACGTAAATTAAGCCCGCCAATGATTTAGGAAGTCAGATGCATCCATCACGTTATAAAACATGCTCTCAGCAAACCCATTATAAACAGACAAATCCAAATCCCACTTCCTACTTTTGTTCCTAAGCTTGTGCTACGGTTAGCAAAAGACAAAACACTCAACAGGTTGAGCAGCTTGGCCTGACTCACTCCATCTGTGCTCCCCTGGTGGAGATTGTGTAGTAGCCAATTAATTGGTCACAAGACCTATTCATATGGCTCTGGGCAAATGCAGCGACTTGCCTTCAGCTGCAAGGTTGTTCTGACATTGGCCACACCACCCTCTTAATGGCTCTCATGTGAGGAAGTGTCAGCTGACAGGTCTTACTCTACAACCTTGCAAAATTCTGCCCATAGCAAGTGAAAGAGAGAGTTAGCCACAACAGACAAATGTAGGGCTTAATGTACAGGAGGTGATGTGGGGGAGGCAGAGTAGGGCTAGATCCTTGCTTTAATATCAAATATATATACAGATAAAATTTAAAAATATAAATATGTATATATTTATTTATTATTAAGAAAAATAGTAATAAATGAGAAGCCATAAACCTTTAAAACTCTGGCACTGAATTCCTGACTCCTGGGCATATTCAAGCTGAGAAAGCCCTGAATGACCAGAACCCAAGGACAAGAGCAGCTCAATTTTGACTTCTGACACTAACATGTTCATCTGTAAAATGAGAATAATGCTATACAATCAATACAATTTTTCACAGTACTGTGAGTTCATGGAAAAAATAATTTTTCTTTTAGAAGAAATAAAAAGCATAGGTCCTTAAAATACAGGTCAAACCTTGATACAAAAACTACAAGGGATTGTTCCAATTCCCCTGCCTCTTCATCCTTGAATTTGGCTGAAGAAAATATTAACAGATCCCTAAAATTTGACGAATATTTGGCTGGGTCTTTAGTTTCAGGAGATTGTAAATGCATCTTTATACAAGGTAGCCATATATATTTCACTCCACAAATGTCAGAAAATATAATGATGTGCGGCAGAGGCATCAATTACCTTAAGACTTTATTATATCTATGACCCTAAAGTTCCTCTACAACAGACCCAAGAAAGATCTTAAATACAGTCGCGCATCGCTTAACGACGGGGATGTATTCTGAGAAATGCACTGTTAGGCAATTTTGTCGTTGTGTGAACATCATAGAGCATACTGGCACAAACCTATATGGTATTCCCTACTACACACCTAGGCACATGGTACTAATCTTATGGGACCACCGTTGTATATGTGGTCTGTTGTTGACCAAAACGTCCTTACGTGGTGCATGACTGTATACCCTCCTCTGAGAAATACAGATTCAACACACCTACAACAATGACTAGACTTCTCTGTGGCACATACTAAAATGATGGTGCCAAAATAAAACCAGATTAGGAGAAAGTGAATTCATTTTTCCAGGAAGGGGAACACATTTTGAGCTTAAAGTTTAACTGCATGGCCACAGTGTGATCATGGGTTCTTTTTATTCCCCTGAACTGTCTTTAAAATCACTTTCTCTTCTTAACAGAGAACCAGAAGATCACTTATGCAAGCACTGTAACTCTTCCACTTTAGGCACAGGGCAGCTCAGTGAGCGAAGGCTAAGAGTCAAGCCTCCTTGCCCCATCATCACATCCATCTAAGAAGTGGCCCAAGTGAGGCCCCAGATCAACATCTCCAACTCACCTAGGGTTTACCTCATCTAAAATGATAGGAGACATGAAAGTATAGTTCAATGTTGATGGGGTGGGATCTGTAAAAATGCCAAAATAACTGAATTTTACAAAATATGTAGAAGAGACACTGGGGGAACACATCCCACTTTTTAGGTCCTGTCCCACTTTTATGTCACGGCTTCTGTCATGACATCATTAAATGAATTTTAGTTTTAAAACTTCAGTCTCAAAAAAATATTTATCTAGGACCTGATGAGGACATGAAACCCTCTTTTTAAACATGTATTCTGTATATACATTTATCTAGTAGTTAGCCACAAAGCTGTTGAATCATTCTGATATTTTACATTTTCCAAAGGTGTCAAATACTGTTAAAAAATGCAAATTTTATCCCCTATCCAGATGATGTAAACATTTTAAATGATCATAATAATAAGAGATGAAAATGACAACATGGTTACAAAGGACATTTGGATGAAATAAGGATCAAACTGCACTGGGAAAGAATTCCTTTAAACAGAAACTAAACCAAAAGGCACAGGAAACTCTAAACCCCCTCGGTGCGTTTCCTTCACTCAGCCTGCCATCTTTAACTAAACACTTACTATGTACCAGTCCTTGTTTCTCCTCAAATTCAGTCAGCACACCTTTTAGCTACCATTGCCTTGGCAGAGTGGTGATTAAACTTTAGCAGGCTTATAATCACATTGCTGGGCCTACCCCCAGGGTTTCTGATTCAGCAGATCTGGGGTGGAGTCTGAGAATTTACATTTCTAACAAGTTCCCAGGATACTGTTGCTGCTGGCCTGGGAACCATACATTCGAGAACCACTTTCTTAGTAAAATTCCATCTTTCCCATGAAGACATCCTAGGCTTGGAAGATTTTTTTTTTTTTTTTCTGAGGAAGATTCGCCCTGAGCTAACATCTGTGCCAATCTTCCTCCATTTTGTATGTGGGTCGCCACCACAGCATGGCTGACAAGTGGTATAGGTCCACGCCTGGGATCCAAACCTGCAAACCCGGGCTGCCGAAGCAGAGCACACGAACTGAATCACTACGCCACGGGGCCAGCCCCTGGAAGACCTTTTTCTCCCTTAAATTCCTCTATATTTTTTTTAAACCACACTTTTAACACTTAATACACAACTGCTTTGCAATAGAGTAGTGTACTTGTCTTATGATCCTAACTAGATCATAAATTCTTTGAGTATAAAAACTGGGTCTTGACATTCATCTTTGCACCTCACACAGGCCTTACACCTGGTAGATGCCCAACAGATAACTTTTTGATTGGTTTAATACCACTGAATATTTACTTAAAACTAAGATATAAATCTACCTGCAACAGCGTGCTTCTTTGATGCAAATATTCTGATCAGGGGGGTGCTTGTGCTCAAACACACACACCCACACACACCCTCTCTTCTTTCATTTACTATAGCACAGCTCATAGAGTAGCTAAGAGAAAGGTATGTTTAGACTTCAGTGCCTAAAATTCTGTTCTCTACCTCAAATCTCCCTTTGTTCTCAATCTTCTTTTTCCTGAAATGGAATCATACTCATATATAGGTACTCATGCTATTACTTATTATCAAGCTGGATATCCTGCATTTAAATATTAAATAATATACTTTAAAATTTCTCATTGACCCTGTTTGTAACCCTACTACGGTAAAGTTCTCAATTTCCTTCACACAGTTTAGCCACGTTTACACATTTAGAAAAGTGTCAGCAATCACTGACTGGACTCCCACACTCTACCTGCAGTTCAGTATGTTGACTGGAACTGCTGATGCCACCACAGGTATTTTCACAATACAGATGAACTTTATCAGAGAATGGAAAGGAGGATCAGAGAAGTATGGAAGTATTATGAATCCAAGTGATATACGTAAGGAAGGGAGATTACTGGTTCAACTTTTTAAGCTGTATTTGTACTGCAACAATCTCACAGCACAGGTACTGAGTGGTCCTAGATAAGAGTGCTAAGTTTACAAGTCAAGAAATGGCATAAGTATCATTTAGATCATACAAGGCAAATAAATCTGGTACTCAAGATACCAGTCCAGTCTCTTTTGCCCGTGGCCAAAATCTCTAATCAACCAGAACACTGTTTCCTGTTGTGCCCAGACTCCCCTCCAAACCTTTCCAACGTCAGTGCTCCAGGAGCCCACCTCCAGTCCAAAAGACCTGGCAACTCAGGAAAAATCCATTTCCATGCCTGATTTAGAGTTGGAAGAATTAAAGTCAGGAAAGCTTCAAGGTAAGTTTTCATGTGTTTCTGCATTCCCTTGACTTCACACTCTTTAAGTAATAAAAAACAGTGATCATTGTATGTAATAAAAAATTAACTTGGGGGGCCGGCCCGGTGGCATACTGGTTAAGTTCACGTGCTCCGCTTCGATGGCCCGGGGTTCACAGGTTTGGATCCTGGGTGCGGACCAACGCACCGCTTGCCAAGCCATGCTGTGGCGGCATCCCATATAAAGTAGAAGAAGATGGGCACGACGTTAGCCCAGGGCCAGTCTTCCTCAGCAAAAAGAGGAGGATTGGCAACGGATGTTAGCTTAGGGCTCATCTTTCTCATACAAACACACAAAAATTAACTCGAAAGCCACAAATGAAGGAGATGGGTTTGAAGAGAGAAAAAACAAAGGCTTAACACACAGTTCTGCAAAAGTCCAGTCTAATTATTCTTATCGAATGAGTCTTTCTATAAAGAATCTTTCTCTGCCTATTCACAATTACCTTAATGAGAACAAAGGAAGACTCAATAGAAGGGAGGGAGTTGGAGGGTGGGGTCCTGTGATCCACAGCTGCCACAACTGACCCTCCTCTATTGGGATAATTCCCTCTCTCCACAATGCCTTTTCCACACCCACCAACAACTGATCACAAGCCTTTCTACCTACCAGTGGTTTTCAAACTGTGATCCCCAGAAGATACAAAAAGGTTATGGGTTGCTGGCAAACCACTGCTTCTTGACCTGGGCACTGGGGCTGTGAACACACAGCAAGCAGAATATGTACATTTTTCTGTCTGTATATTATAGTCCAATATAAAGTTTTTAAAAAAAAGGCCATGATGCTAGGCTAGAGCAAATGGACTAAGGTAAGAGGGTGAGAAAGCTTTCTTGAAGCACTGTGCTTTAGGGGAACAGGGTTTGGAGAGAGATCCAGGATTAAGACCAAGTCTGTTAATATTTGGCTCTTCTCAGAAACACGATCATGAACACCTCCTAATACCTAAGCAGCGGCCCATCCTCACAATACCCGTTCACTGTGCAATCAGAAGATGACACACCTGCCCAATGCCATCTAAACTTATCTGACAAGCTCAGCACTCAGGAAATTTGGCAATATGTACAAACTCAGTCATACGAGTTAGTTAATAACTAGCTAGATTTATCAAGTGCTTATTCTATATGCCAGGCATTGTTCTAACAGTGTTTCATTTAATCACAGGAAGTCGGTAACACTAGTATCTTTTAACAGATGAGGAGAATGGAGCACAGAAAGGGTAAGGAACTAGTCCCAAGTGTGTAGCTTGTCAGTTTCAGAGCGAGGACATAAGCCCAGGCATCCTTGCTCCCAGTGAGACCCGCCACTCATCCCCACACTATTCTGCTAGGCGGTGCACATGTGCGCCTGATCACCTGAGGACTGACTGGGGAAGAGGTTAAGGAGGCAGCAGTTGGGTGTCACTGACTAACAAATTAAGTCAAATTCATTCACCTACATCTCGAACCCCAGGCCACTCACAGTGTTTGGAGTCTCACTAATTCAGTCCTCTGGGATGACAAGGCCCCAGTCATGTGCACTGTGGGTGACTCTCTTGTCAGACACCTTGCCGTGAACCCTGCCCTGCTCTGGTAAACAATCCCTGTGCAGGAGCCAAGCATGCCAGCTACCCCACAGGATGCCTGCTCTGCCCTCCTTTTCTTGACTCTGCCCAGTCTGGCACTTCAGCTGAGGGACAGACTCCTAAGCAGAGTGGTTTTTTGATCCATACACAAGTTAGCTTAAATGGACAATAAAATCAACCAGTACTACTGCTTTGACTTAAAAAGAGGAATTGTCTGGGAGATAATTTAACTTTCAGATTCAGATAAAAGTTACATGAAAATTCAGGATGATCTGCAGTTCCTAATTATAATCCAGATTATTTTCCACTCCCATCTCCCCACACTTAGGAGAACAAAGCATTTAGCATCCAAAGAACAGGATACAAAATTGTATATGCACTTTGACAATAAGTGTGCTTTTTCAAAACCAAATGTAGAAAAAAGAACTAGAAAGAAATATCCGAATGTCTTTGAGTAGCGAGACTAAGAATGCTTTTCCTTTTGTTCTTCTCTATTTCCCAGTTTTCAACAATAGGTATGTATTATTTACAAATAATGGGAAAAAGTACTTTGTTTTCTTAAACTCTTGCTGCCAAACCAGTAAAGATCATTTGATTTCTTTATTCTAGAACCATTCCGCAGGCTTTATTGTAAGGGAACTGTCAGAGTCAAAACAATTTCAGACAGCTGAAAGGAAAAGCAAAGCCCTCATCCTGTAAGAGTGCAATTCTCCTCACACTGTTTTTCCTCAACGTAATTGCTGTCATTAATATTTATATAAGCCGGCAAAAGTATATACTCTTTCAAAATATCTAACTAAAAACAAAACTCCCAATTTCCCTTTATTTGGAGACTTAATTGAGTACCTAGCAGCAATACAACATACATAACTTGAGAGGATTTTTAAGCTACATACATTATACTTTTTTTGAAAAAGTACTATTCAAAGGCTATCCAACCAAGGACCAGCATGCTGACAATGTACAGATAGGGAAAAGAAAGATGAGACTCCAGGAGACCCCCAACCTAATAAATGAAATCAGTGGCCCTGAGAGGAGAGTTACAATGAACTGTGGCTGTAACTATTTCATATCTAAACTTCAACATGAAAAAGAGGCAGCAGGGCCAGATCTGCTAATTCGAGGATGTAAGGCTCTGCAGTAGCTCTCCTCCCAGAAGAAGGGGCACTGCTTATCTTTCTGTCTCAGTAAAATGATTCACCCTTTCTGGAATCAGCTAGAGAACAAGCAATTTAGATAAAAAACTTTCATCACTTATTTTTTTAAGGTCTAATATCAGACCTCAATCTACAATCTTTTTTTCCCTATGTATGATGTTTACAACCCATCCCCATGTTTCACAGAAATTAATGACAACCACACAGTTATTCTTAAGACTTCCAAAAGTTAGAAACACATTAGAGACAACATATTACACAACTTTTAAAGTTTAACTCTGGTGTCAAGCCAGGCTGTCACTAGCATTTGGACCTTAGCAAAAGTATCAGTAGTTCACATCTGCTTAAGAAGATGGAAGCTGAGCTCTTGGGTTGGGGCCATCATCTCTGGAATCATTCACAGGTCTCTCATTCTCTGCAAGGCATGTGATCAGGGCACACAGTTACAAAGCAAAGGAGAAGTTGCCTTGAAGAGCTGTTGCAGAAATTCCTATTCAACACACGTGCTCACTCTACATATCTGACCGAAAATGGCTCTGCAGTATAGCCAGTTTCCAGTGCTCCCACTCACCCCATCAAAACTGTCATTCCTCTTACCAAAATTGTATCATTCATGAGAAGCATGTTTCAGAAAATACTTCCCAGCTATCTCCATCTCTCTTCCATTCGGATGTAAAGGTATAACATAATTAAACTTTTCTGTTGATGCTCTGAAACAGATGCAGCCTGAATTACTCAAAGTGCAATGCAGAGCTGCGCAGGCAGGGTCACGTCCTAAAATGTTGTCAGTATTGAGACACAGTAGCTCACACGCCCACGCCACACTGAAGCTTTAGCTCCCTTAGCTGAGCACTAAGACCCTCTGTAATAAGCCTTCTCATTTTTCTGCACTTTCTCCTATGCTTATTCTATTCAGGTAAACTCACACCTGTGTCCCACACTACACTGGTCTCCGAGTCCTCCCGGAGAAGAGTTTTGTTGTGAAAAGGCCTTTCTCTCCCTCTCTCTCCTACATTTATAACATCTTTTTAAACATTTTTAAGCATTTATAATTTTTTTTAACATTTATAACATGGGGACACAACTATTTATCTCACAGAGGGATAAATAATTCAATCAAATTGCTGTAAATGGCATCACACAAACAATAACTATTATTATTGTAACTATTACAGCCATTGGGATCATTTTGGAATTACTGGGAGTTATTCATTAATCGGTGCTGTAATTAAATAAGCCACCAAATGATATTAAACAAAATAAAAAGCATTTGACACCCTTCTACTATTTATAAAGATATCTCATTAGTTTTGCAGAATAACTGATGAATTTGCCTTTAAAATATGCCATCTAAAGAGTCAGGATTCCATTCCTTCATCCTTTCAAATATCTGACGTGCCAGGCCCTGTTCAGGATGCTGATGATACAGAGAAAAACGGAATTAGTGTGCTAACAGTCTCAAGGCAGGTGTGGTGATGGTGTGACGGGGCTGTCAGTGTTGGAGGGTGGGAGGAGTGGGAGAGGGTCTTACTAGAAGGACCCAGAGTACTAAGGCCCTCTCTTTGCTCACCACTGGTGATATGAAAGCTAGAGAAGAGGAAGAGGTTTTATCTGGAGCATGTGGCACTCCTGGCTCCCTCCTGAGCCCCGCCCATGGAGATACAGCAGCCTACATCACAACTTCCACTACTCCCACCCTAGTCCAAGCCCCATGTTTTGCCAGGACTTCTTACTGGTATCTCCCTCATTCTTGGCCTGCCACAAATCCATTCAATGGAATAGTCAACGTACAGAGCAGAATAAAGTTAACGAGAGTTATTCAAGGAAATCTATGTAGAGGTTAGGTTAGGAGATAAGCTAGTGACCGTAACATGCTTCTCCCCTGTTCTCCTTCGGTTTCGGTTTGACAGGCGACAACAGTGATACTACCATAATAAGTAAAATTATAAGCTTCTCATATAATAAGTTTATCACTGGCAAATTAAGTGAGAAAGATTCAAAGTGCTTTAAGAGTTCTAATAGCTACAAAAACTAAGAAGGCTGCTTGGGAGTGGATAAAGATCAATTTATGAGAAGAAAAATCAATTTATGAGAAATGAGAGGCTGGGAAAAGGATATTCAGCTCTGAATCAGCAGACTCTCATTTCTCTGAGTCAGCTCCTCATGACAAGGCTGAGTACTAGGAACTCAGGAGACGCCAGCAACCAGATGAGCAGTCACTGTCAGCAGTGTCTCTGCTGAGAGAGGGTGTCATACAAGGGTAGAGAACCCTGGACTAGAAGGCAAGAGCTGTGTCTAGTTCCGGCCCAGTCATTCACTAGCCACATGACTCTGGGGAAAGACACTCAGCCTCGGTTTCCTCAGCTGGAAACAAATGGGTGATGATGATACTTACTCTACCTATCTTAGAAGGTTGCTAAAAATGCTAAACGTGAGCATGTGGAAGTCCCTCTGAAAAACTGTACATCTCTAGACAAATGTGATGTGTTTTTTTTAATATATATACACACATCCAAAAGTACTCACTGTCCTATTTGAGTTGCTAAGCTCATGGATGACTGCATTATATTTACACAACATGAAGCCAACATAAATAGCTTTGGCCACAATGCCATCTGGCAAATAATAATTTTATCCAAGAAAGTCAGTCACCTCCCCACTCCCTACCCCAAAACATGGCCAATTCTGTGGAAGCTCCAGGCAATCAAGCCCTCTAAAATAGACTCATTGCAAAGTCCCTTGGGAACAATAAACTCTAGAACAAATTAGCGCAACAGCTAGAAAATTATTTCTGTGAAATAATTAGCTATCAAATTAACATTCTTTCTTTCTTTCACTGATAAATTCCTTTTCCACCTCTTGTGTACCTTCAGTCATGCCAATTTCCCCTCCTAAAATACCCTTCATCTAAACCTGCAAGTCAAATCCTCTAAGTTCTTTCAGGACCCAAACCAGGGGCCATCTATCCACAATGACCCTTTTCTCAAGATGTTTCAATATCTATAATGGAGAGACAGACAGACTCTATATACATGCCGCCAAGGGATTCTCTATTTGTTTCTTATAGCTCAGAATCTTCTCAACAACAATGGTTCAACTTTTCCCCTTGGTTACACCTTAGAATGACAGTCCCTGTGTCTTATACACCACGAGGGTCACTTGGAGGGAAGAACGGCTGAAGGCCACGCACAATTCCCACAAAAGAACACATGTGAAAGTGGTGTTTATTCAAAGTAACCTTGAATCTGCATTTCTGTAATAAATAATTTTCAGATTTTAATGTTTTAGCTGCTATTGTAAGGTATGAACGTCTCCTTGCACTTCCTCACATATATCAGAACGTTAGAATACCCCTTATGACTGCTAAACCAGATGATGAACTTCTTGAGGACATGGACACCACATCTTTAATTTTTTGTGTGTTTTGCTTGTGTAGCTAAACTAACACTGAGCAGAGAGAAGGCACTCAGTAAATTTAGGTTCTTAAGTTAGAACCAATCTCTTTTCTGTCATATTTACTAAGGCTGCCTCACAAATAGCTGTTCACCTATGTTCTGGAAATAGTCACTCTCTCAGGGACGACAAAACCTCACTATACTATGGCTCAAGATGACATAGATTCAAATGCTCCTCTGAAAAACAATTACACATTTAAAATTCCAACTGTGTTTGATTAGTCCAAAACACAAGCTAAGGCTAATCTTGATATTAATTCTTAAAGAGATTCAGTTATATTCCATCCAGTAGAACTGTCACAAATGTTGACTTTATTTTACTTACTACAGAAGAATTTCCAAAGAAAAAGAACAACCTTCCTCTTAAGGAGTTTTCTTAGCAGAGAGAATTTTTAGTATTCATGACAGTACTCCTTTTGTTTACGAGAGCTACATTAGGGTACACTAGCAACTTCAACGGCATTACAAATAGAAGTGGACCCAAGAACTTGGTCTTCAGAAGTAATACCATCTAATAGTCATTCTCAAATTATTCCCTGGATATTCAAAGGGAGCAATGAAACACTGTCCAAGAGAAATATATTGTGAGCTATACATATAATTTAAAATTTTCTAGTACTCACATTTTAAAAAAGCAAAAATAAACAGGTGAAATCAATTTTAATAATTTATTTTATTTAACCCAATATATACAAAATCTTATTTCAACATGTAATCAATATAAAAAATTATTAATGAAATATTTTAATTCTTTTTTTCACACTGTCTTCGAAATTGAGTGTGAATTTTACACTTAGAGAACATCTCAATTCAAACTAGCCACGTTTCGAGTGCCCATCAGTCACATGTGGCTAGTGGCTAACGAATTGAGCAGCACATCTCTAGAAAACTCTTAAGAATTACAGTGGTAGTGTATGTGTATGATTTGCCTCTCCTCCATTTCCAAACCCCATCACAATGACCAATGAGAAAGGATACAAAACCTAATCCAGTGGCCAGTGGGAAAGTTTGGAAGACTAGAATCAGTGTCCAGAACTGTGAGTAAAACCTTTACAAGAGTCAAGAGGAAGCTGGCTCATCTCCCCAACTCCCACAGAAACAGAACTGAGAGGAATCATTACCTCTATTTACCAAACCATAAGTATGCAACTCACAAATCTCAAATACCAATAGAAAATGGCATGACAAGGGAACCAAAAATTAAAGAAATATGGGCACCAAGAGATGACAAAGAAAACTCTGGAAGTATAACATCAATCTAGTTCTCTGTAAAAGAAAAAGTATCTCATGACAATTAGTCAACACTTTGGAGCAACTCTTGACCATTCACTCCTCTCCTCCTTTCCTCTCCCTAAATCTAATTAATAAACTAAGCTTGTTGATTGTTCCTCCACGTCCTTCCCATGGTACAAAGGGGGTGGGGCTTGTAAACCAAAAAAGTACATTGTATTCTGTGCAGTAAAGAACCTTGCCACTCATTTGATACTCTGCATAGGCCTCTCTATACTCACTTCTACACCTGGACTTTTAAGTTTCCTGGATCATGTCTCAGGGCTCTTGGAATCCCTGGAAACATGTACACATCTACCCAGTGGGCAATGACATTGTTTTTGTTAGCTCTCCCAGCCTTTCAATTTAAGTTTCACTACATCATCCTCTCGGAGCTCCACGTTCCTATGAATAGTCGATCCAACAACAAATCTGCTGTTTTCTGCCTTCTTTCATAGCCTTCATTTCTACCCCCACCCATTTTCCAACACGACTTTGACTGCAACCGCCTATCCTTACAGCTATCTTATTCCCTCCAAGACTGCCCTCTGACTTTACATAATCTTCCAGTGTCTTTCTGTATCAAACCCATTCTGGCTTTACTTCTTTATCTTTCAAGTCTTACAAAGTCATGACCTTGATTCCCCACCTCATCAGTACTTCCGTTGGAACAGCCCTCAAAACTCATTCTGGGATCAGTTGCCCATCACCTTCTCCACTCAAAGGCTGCTGAGTGCTGCACAGTACTTCCACTGTGCAATCGATTCTCAGTACTTACATTCTGTCAAGTGTCTGCGAAGACCGAATTTGTGAATAATGAATCACTGCTTAGGGGAAATACAGGGTTAGGTTCCTACAAGCCTCTGGCCACACATTTTCATCAACTGATTAATACTTAACCTTGTTTTATGTGTGTTTCTGTTTAAAGACACTTTATTTAATATATATTGTTGCTTCATTAACACTGAACTCACAGCCAACAGCATTATAACTCATCCTGAATAAAGCTTATCTAACACACATATTTTCTCTATAAGGCACCTCACAACTCTCTTGCCTTAGGAACACTAAACAGCACTTCAGCACTATGCTTAGGGACCATTTTAAACAGCAAAATCACCAACAAAAAGCACAAAAATGCAAAAAAAAAAAACCTCAATGCTAAATAGGCTGCAAGAAGGACACTTGCTTACAGTGTGAGAGCTGGTATAAGAAGGCAGAGTGCTGCCTTTTTGACCTCAGCTGGGAACATGCACATCGGGCAACTCCAATATTTTGCCAATCTGCCCATGTCTCTGAATGACCATAATAGTAACACGAGCATTGACTTTGGGGTTATAAACAAATTTTAGCAAGTAGGTGAATTCGCAAATCAGGAATAATGAGGTCAACTATACTTTGTACCTGATACAGTTTTTGTAACCAATTCCTGTACTGAACTGTAGGCTCCCTGAAAGCAGATCATGTCTTAGTCCTCCGTTTGTTTCCAGAAACTAGCTTCATGCTTGGTATACAGAATGCACGCAATCAATGTTTGTTAGCCAGAACCTTACCGACATTCACCTTTGCCTCCTTCTATGGGAAAAGTTTTGCTTCTTCTAGTCTAAGAAAAAGACTAGCTAGATCTTGATCTCCGGGTCTCATTGTCTCTCACCTATTTGGGACACTGCTTCATCAGTTGCTCCACTACCACCTTTTACCTGCTTTCAACCCTTCTATATATGGCATGTAATGAACTCAAGATTAGTGATTTATATAACCCTCATTGTGTGTGTGTGTGTGTGTGTGTGTGTGTGTGTGTGTGTGTGTGTGCGTGAGGAAGATTAGCTCTGAGCTAACACCTGTTGCCAATTCACCTCTTTTTGCTAAAGACTGGCCCTGGGCTAACATCTGTGCCCATCTTCCTCTACTTTATATGTGGGATGCCTGCCACAGCATGTCTTGATAAGCAGTGTGTAGGTCAGCGCCTGGGATCCGAACCTGCGAACCCTAGGCCGCCAAAGCGGAGCACACGAACTTAACCACTAAGCCACCAAGCTGGCCCCTAACTCATTTTTTATTCCACACAATGCACAGAATATGTGAGAAATTAAACATATGTGGTCATTATTGACACTCCTTATTGACAGTTGGGGCAGGGGGCCATTACACTCTAGAAGCCTATGGAAAGCAATGACATTCCAAAAGAGAATTTTCTGCATTTTAACAGTGGCCAGTTGTGACTGGTAAAATTCCTAGTATCACAAACACACCAACATGAAAACTCCTCAGGATTCCCAATGTAGAAGAAATATCTACAGCCTAGAAAATTTGTGGACACTAAAAATAAAAACGAAGTTATAGAGCAGACTGGAAGCAATACTGCCTGAGAGCGTTTAGGGATAAACCACAAATCCCTATCAGAAAACTCCTTTTCATTTATTGCTGGCCCCTCCCCCACCTACCTCTTACCCTCAACCCTCTCTCCATTCCATTCAGCTAGATTTTCAGAAAACTAGTTAGTTTCTGAAACTAAATTTCAGAAAATTCTAATCATGATAACCTGGTTTTTATTTTTAGAAAATCATCTACAGATAAAATGGAAAGATAAGCATAAAAAAGTTATGAGCTCAAATATCAAAATGATTTAAATATATACATTTAGTATCTAACTTTCCAAATGGAAAGATAAAAACCTAAGAAAGTGCTAAATGAAAAAAAACCTGAAAAATGAAGGAATCTACCAAGCTTAGAGACCTTAGTCATTTTACAAACGTTTACTGACACTTTTCTAAGGCCTCCTTGCCTCTACCTTGAGGTAAACTGTTAGCTCCTACCACACACGATACAACAGAACAGTATGGAATAAACCTTCATGAACTCAACTACTCAAGGGTAGGGATGTACCTTATTCATTCCTGTATTCTACCAATTCATTGTACCTGGAATATGGAAGATATTCAACAGACGCTTTTGAATGAAGATTTATTGTATGGGGTCCTATAAATTCATTCGTAAGTTTGCTTTTATAGTTCAGAACTCATATCAGAAACATATGGGTGGTCAGAGTACCTGGACGTCTTACAAAAACCACATTAACCTATAATACAGCCATTATTCTAATAAATAAATGAATTAACCTTCTTCATAACATAACAACATCTTAACTATGAGAAAATGCTTTCCAAGTGGTAAGAGTCTGCTATTTTACATAGACACACAGACCCAAATGCTGCTCTTTTAGAGGCTCTGGGAGTTGGGGAGGATGGCAGGAGGCTGATCAAGAGCCAAGGGGATGAGGAGTAGTTGCTGGAGGACGGTATAGCTTAAAGAAGAATAATCTGAAGTAGCTGAGACACCAGGAACTCATCGTGGTCCCCTCCTGCTCTGGGAAACAGAGTGGTTCAGTGAGGCACCACCACTTCCTGGTGTGGAGAAACACACTGCTCCAATTTCTTCTGACTCCGCAAAGGAATAAAAACCAACGACAAGGTGTGACTGGAGATCAGGAAAGGTCTGGTATGCCGGGGCAGAGGCTACAGTGCTCTCATCGCTTTTTGGCAGACAGTGGCAACACCATGGAAGCACTGAAAAATGCATCTAATTAAATTCCCAGTGGGGGCCATAGTAGAAATGCTCTGACAATTTTCATAAATTTCCCTGGATACCAATCACAATTAAAGGTCACACCCAGTAGAAGACAGCACAACAAATTTAGCTAACACAGCTGAACAGCTTGCTATAAGCCTAGTACAGTAGTCTGCTCTCACTATCTCATCTAATAGGGACTCTATTTCAATTTATAGATATGAAATCTGAGATGGAAAGTAATTTGCCCAAAATTGCACAGCTACTAAGAAGAGGTGGGGCTCAAATCTGACATGCATATACACATATACTCTTAACTGCTATGCATCCTGCCTTGCTTGCTTTGGAAAGAAAAAAAGGCTATATAAACAAACTATAAATACTGAACATATATACAACGGCTCTATATGGAAAGTGCTTAGAACAGTGCCTGTACATGGTCAGTCCCCACTAAATTTTATTATTACCATTATTCTATTAGGGCAGATTAGACGTAGGAAGGCAGGAGCAAGCTCAAGAATTGGAACTTGTTTTTCAAATTATACTGCTGTGCAAGTTCAGTTTGGAGTTGCTAATCTTTGCTTTTCACTACTGCCCCTTGAAAATCCGATAAATTCTACAGCAATTAATTGCTAGTCTCACTCTTTTAGTACTCCAACCCTTTAATGGCTTTCAACAAAGGAATCACAGCAGCACAGCAAACCCCTTCCCCCTAAGTAAGTATTATTTTCACCAGGAACACCCCTACCACTTGGGTAACCGCCAGGACTAAGCCAGATCACCATCACCCCTAGAGCAGAAAAAAATTCTTGCTCCTTTCAGCCAGAAACTAATCTGCTCTTGCATAAGCTTTTCCTTTTACATTGTTTTTATTCTTGACTAAAGATATAACTTGTAAGAGGAAGAAGTCAAGTGGCTTCTACTGCTGCATTATGGCCACAGCACACCTGACTGCCAACAAAAGCTGAATGCCGGGAAATCCTGTGAGTGTGTGTTTAGAGAGCTGGGGCTGGGAGGTTGTGACAGTTATTAGGTTAAATCCAGAGTGTGGTCACCATAAACCGGGTGTTCCTCATGAGTCTGGCCTGTTCTATGTGGAACCCACTTTAACCCGCTGTTGGAGAACACAGCAATTTCCCAAGAGGGCTGTCCATATGTACAGGCTCTTCTCCCAAGGAATGACCTACACTAAGCAATAATGCGTTACAACTCCAAACGCTTCCATAAAGAAACCTAGGCTAAACTAGGACATGATCTTTCTTATCATTTCCCTTCTACTAAAATTACCCCATCAAAAGCCCCAAATGAAAGCTAAAGAAATCTTCACTAAAGGAAAGGAAAGCTGAGGTCAAAGACATTAAGCTTACATCATGAGCTAATGGGGCCTTTGCTTATTCATTTATTCAAACATTTCCCAAGTACTTATATATGTGCCAGGTGCTGTATTCCAGAGTGAACACTACAGACATGGCATGGTCATCCCTGTCCTTGCAGGAGTCGTAGGGTCATGCACAGGCAATTACAATCCAGTGGGACAGGGTGCTAAGTGCAATGACGAGTATGAGAAAGAGCAGGGCTGTCTAGCCCACTGGGGGTGGGGGCGCTATCAGCAAAGGCTTCCAGCTCTCAGGGCACTTACCATGTACCAGGCACTGTTCTCACTTCGCAAGAACAAACCATTTAAATCTCACAACCACACGGTGAGGTGGTTACTATTATTCCCAATGTACCAAGGAGAAAACAGCAACACGGTACACGGTGACACAGTAACTTGTTGGAGATCATACAGCTTTTTTTTGCGAGGAAGACCAGCCCTGAGCTAACATCCGTAGTCAATCCTCCTCCTTTTGCTGAGGAAGACTGGCCCTGGGCTAACATCCATGCCCATCTTCCTCTACTTTATGTGGGACGCCACCACGGCATGGCTGACAAGCAGTGCGTCGGCGGGCGCCCGGGATCCGAACCCACGAACCACGGGCTGCCAACCGCGAACTTAACCGCTGCGCCACCGGGCCGACCCCGAGATCATACAGCTTTTAAGTGATGACGTCAGGACTGGAAACCTGAAGTCTGGTTCCAGAGCCCACGCCTCTCCTAACCACCACACTAGGTAGGAATGAGTAGGTTAAAGGTGGGAGGGAGGAGGAGAGTTCCAGGCAAAGAAATCTTTATTAAAGAGAAAGCTCAAAATTGTTTGAGGAACTAGACAAATTCACTTTGACTGGTTTAAGGAGTATGAGGGGAAGAGCAAAGAGAAATGAAACAGGGCCAGCCACGTGAAGGAGTTTGGACATGATTTTAGGAGTTAACATGTTACAGCTCTGAGCACCTCAGTACCAGAAAAGGAGACAAATCTGATGAAAATAACACAAAGGTTCAACAACACACAAAAGAATGCAGATTTATAATCATTAAAAATAAGAAAACTGCATTTTAGCTACAAATTCATAACAGCTTTTAACAAGGACAAAACAAGGGAACTTGCCATACTCATAGCACTAAAAATTGGCTGAGGCCTGACGCAGGAACTGAGAGGTCTGTGTTCCAGATCTGGCTCTACCCGTACAGGCAACTATCTCTTTGACCTTGGCCCGTGAGCCTGTTTCTTATTCTATAAAATAAATGTAACTACTTTGGAAAGTAAAATCCACGTAGATGTGAGCTATTATAGTTAAGTCCATCGTATCAATTGTACTTTCTCTGAAATACTGGTCTTGAACACACAGCAGCACATTTAACCAATATGCACTTCTCTCTCACCACAATTTTTAGAAAAGAAAACCATGAGGAAACGTGGTTTATATCGCACGTAATTCCTAACTTCAGCATCCTAAACTTCCAGTATGGCTTGTTTCTATTTTGAAACCATCACCACTACACTTCATAGGCTAAACAAATCTTTCTTTGCCTTTGCTAAGGAAAAGAAATGATTCAATTAAGAGGACCTCTGGCTAATTGCACTCATGGGGGGCAGGGAATGTTCCTAACATTTTCAACAACATCTAAGTACAAGGTCCTCCAATCCCCGATGGTCCCCCTTCTAGACCACGGGGAGATGGCAGCAGCCACCTGGAGTCACAGGTGTTTTTGTCTCAGACATAAAATTCAAATCACAGACTTGGGGATTAAAAGAAACCTGAGGGCCTTAGAAAGCAATATGTACTCAGAAAATAACCTCTTCTCCTACTGTTTGCTATCCCCATCCCACTAAGAAATTACCTCATCTGAGTCAATTAAAGTGGTAAATTGAAGGTACAACATCATGAAGAGGAAATCACAAACAGTTATAAGGAGAAGGAAACCCTAGGACATCAAAATCGCAATACTTTCGACTCTGGTTAATTTGTCACTGCTTTTTTAGGAAAGAGGGAGCAAGAATCTCACAGAATAAAGGTTGCAGCGAGTGACTATCAGAGACTGGTCCCAAACTAAGCTGTGTTCTTTGGAAAATAAAAACCGTTGTCAACTCTCATTACCATTTAAGAACAGCCACAATTTATGGGTGAAATAAATATTTTCAAGCCCTAGCTGGTCCACTTATTCTAAAACATATCCACAAAATTCAAATGGGAGGAACGAACTTTTTGTTTGTTTTTGGTTTTTTTTGTGAGGAAGACTAGCCCTGGGCTAACATCCATGCCCATCTTCCTCCACTTTATATAGGACGCTGCCACAGCATGGCTGACAAGCGGTGCGTCTGTCCATGCCCGGGATGCAGGCCTGCGAAACCCCGGGCTGCCGAAGCGGAGCTCACGAACTTAACCGCCACGCCACCGGGCCGGCCCCGGGAGGAACAAACTTCTGATAGCCCCTTGAAGTTGTAATAGTACAGTCAAGTGTCACTTAACAATGGGGATACATTCTGAGAAATGCGTAGTCAGGTGATTCTGTCACTGTGCAAACATCATGGAGTGTACTGAAGGGGAACAAAATTTGCTTCTTTAACCCCAAAACGTGTCTCTTTAACATGAGGATTATTTTAAGCTGATTGTTTTTAAGAAACAAAAGACTCAGAAAGTTTTTCTTGTTACCTCTCCCTTAACTGCCTAAAAGAATTCAGATTAAAAAACCTGTCTCAAGAAGCAAGCTATCACCTTAGCATCACATGAACTAGGTGGTGGACAGGGAGGAAGCTAGAAAAGCCTGTGTGTTGGGCTCCCCTCTGTGTTCTTCTGTTTCTGTGTGGTCATACACTTGTTTTCCAAACGTTTGCTCCTTTTCACCTACCTCTGAATTGCCTTCTTTTCCTTTGAAGTCCCTGACTCTCCCCACTCCCAACATCTTCCTTTGTCTTTAGCTGAGGATGGTATTTAAGGTGAGAGCTTTGGCCATTTTGGTTAGTTACTCAGTTTTCTGGGTTTTTCCCATGTATGTATGCTGTTAAACTTTTGTCATTCTCCTACTCACCTGTTTCGTGTCAATTTAATACTTAGACCAACAAGAAGAATCTACCTAGAATGGTAGAGGAACATTTCTTCCTCCCCTATAGTACTTACACAAACCTAGATGGTACAGCTAGCCTACTACAAACCTAAGCTATATGGTACTAATCTTATGGGACCAACATCATATATGCAGTCTGTCATTGACTGAAATGTGGTTATAAGGTGCATTACTGTATATGATTTATGTACTAGTAAACTCAGGTTGTCTTTTTTTTTTAAACTATGGCCATGAGAAACCAAAACAAGTATTTCTTTATTCATCAGCATCTCATCCGCCATTAACATTTTTACTATATGAACTGCATTAGTACACAGGTGTTTAGTCACTTGTTTTTATGAGGATAAAGCAGTAGGAAGCCAGCAGAATCTTTATCTTGGACAGAGAAGTGGATTAGGACCAGAAAACAAAAGTAGGAATAAACAAACATTTCTCTGGAAGGAGAAGTATAACAGAGTGGTCTTTCAGTGATGGGTGTGAAGATTGAACTTAACAGTCTCATAACTGATCTGAGTGACAGACTGGCTGAGGATAGGGCCATATTTATAAATGGTACTAAACATTTCACCAGGAAAATGCCCAACTAAAGGGAATACACAGTAAGATCTTTCAGGGTTCTTTGAACAAACAGATAAGTAAGTGGCAAATGAGTTTCAGTTTGGGCAAACATCTGGTTTAGTTTCGGTAAAAATGGTGTTCAAGCTATTTTTATGACAGACCAAAGCTCTAAAAAAAAGTATATTCATAATAGAATACGTCATGTATTTCTTGGCAGTGAACCTCAGAAATCTAAATTGGAACTAATATAGAAAAAAATAAAATGATCTATAGAGAAGAGTCTCTGAGGTTTAAAAAAATTACATAACCCTGTAGCTGAAAAGAACAAAAAGAGTAAGAGGTATGGACAGGATAAACATACTTATTGGTTAAATTCTGAAGTACAAGCATTGGGAGATGTTCTTAAAGTTTCAAAGAGGCAAATTTATGCAAAAATTTAAAAAAGAATTTGATATAATGTCTAATAAATTTATATTTTTTAAGTAGTAGTACTAGCTGAAAATAAACAGGTTCAAATAAATGTATTTTAACATTTACTGAGCTCCTATTAATGTACTCAGTGCTACGCTAGGCACTGCAGGGACACACATACAATGTTCCCTGAGCTCAAGGTATAATTTGGTAGTGTTAGGATAATTAGAAAAACAGCTAGTAGAATGCTGTGAGTGCCATAAAAAAAGAAAAACAATGAAGTTCAGGAGTTCAGAGGACATGTCCATTTGGAACAATTAGCAAAGACAATCAGACGTGGCATCTGAACCAAGTTTGGAAGAACAAGCAGAATTTTGACAAAAGTAATTCTGGGGAAAGGAACAGAAAAAGAGAAGTCCTATTAAGAGCAAAACACGGTTTTCCTGGGACCTCTAGCAAATACTGGCTTAATATCTCCCCTGACAACCACTGCCTCACTGCTTTGAGTCCAAGTGCACCTCAAATTCAGCACATGCAAAACCAAACGCATATATTCCCTTTGTAAAAGTCACTTCTCAGGGCGGGCCCAGTGGCATAGCCATTTAGTTCGCATGCTCCGCTTCTGGAGGCCCGGGATTCGCAGGTTCGGATCCCGCCGCTTGTCAAGCCACGCTGTGGTGGCGTCCCATATAAAGTAGAGGAAGATGGGCACGGATGCTGGCCCAGGGCCAATCTTCCTCAGCAAAAAGAGGAGGATTGGCAGCGGATGTTAGCTCAGGGCTAGTCTTCCTCAAAAAATAAATAAAAGTCACGTCTCATAACTACCCTATTTCCACTAATTATGCTACCATTCTCCAAGGTCACTCATGTCCAAAACCTTTAAGTTATTTTATATATTACTAGTTTTTAAAAATTATTAATTCTTTTTGTTTACAATTCCCTCTCCCTCACTTTCACATCCCGTCCAGTTTTTCCTCTGAAATATGTACATTCCTCCAAGCATACCAGTTAGGTCCCCAAGGAAACTACATCCAGAGAAAGCAGTGGAAGATATATAAATCCTTAATTACTTGCTAAGCTTTGATGCCAAATCTCAGCCTCAAATCCTAGTAAGCTAGCAAGTTCCAGGGCCAGGCTCTGGAACTGGACAGGACCAGACAGAGGATTTCAGCTGAGGATTTTAGGCCACTGGAGCCTAAACCAATGAAGGTCAAATGACCTTCTCCTCTGCCCCCATAAGGCCACACAGGAACTAACCTGATGGTGAGGAAGGACCCTTACTGAGAATGTCAGCTGGCAAAAAAAAAAAAAAATATATATATATATATATATATATATATATATACACACACACACACACACACACACACATATATATATATATATGTATATATAAAGCCTGTTTGCCCCAATGCTTAGGACAGACTTGGTTAAGGTCCCACATCCCAAATATTTCTAGGATGGGAAGAAAAGGAAAGTCTTCTAAACAGAGGGGTGATAATTGACAGATTAACAACACTTTGGGATTTGTTTTGAAGGAGAGGGGAAACCCTGTTATTTTACCCCTAAGGATAACTGTGCCCCTCCCGCACTAAAAATATCTCGGGGACACTGGAGGCCCAGTGCTTTGCACATAAAGGTTTTTAAAACAAGGGAGAGAATACAGGTCTAACACATTATGGCAAGACTTTAAACCCAGGGAAGTTACCTACTATGGTTTGCTGATTGGATCACAATTCTGACAATCAAGTGCTAATTTTGACATAATTCTGAAAAGAGCCTTCCTCTTCAACAGCTACTTAACATGCTAGTGGGTCAAGGCAAGCTCAAGACAACTCCCATTGCTCCTGCTGTGTTAAACACAATATTGACTTTAACGGTCCAAGCTGTAAAACTCAATACTGGCTGGAGTAATCTCAAGAGCAGCACAGCACAGTAATCAGCGGTAAGATCAAAGTCCAATCCAACCTGGATTCAAAGGGAAAAAGTTTGGAAGAAGAAAGACATATGATGAACAAATTACAAAGTGTGGGTTTGCACCTACTGGAACTAGCCTGCTTTTGAATAGCTGTATTTGAAGCAAGCAGAAGTTGCACACTTCCCTTGGCACATTATCTAAACTAGCATTCCCATGCAATTAGGGGCAGTCCTTAGCACTTCAGTAAGATAAGATTACTGGACAATTGGACGCTTTTCCTTTTTCTGGCTTCTGGGACAAATGCCTCTCTCTCTTTTCCCCTCCCCTCGCCCTTTCTGTTTGTAAAAATCTATCTATCGTGAGTAACTGAATTAGTCAGAGTCTTCACACACAAACTCCTCTACTTAGCGTAAGTCTGGAATTTTACAATACAGCCACAACTGCCTCTTCACAAATGTTTGGGAAATTAATCAATACAAAAAGCAGAACTGTTGGGAAACTACTTAGAGAAAAAAAAGGAGCTTCTGAGATATAAAAAGAGATATCTGGCGGTGGAGTGGAGAGATGAATAGGCAGAGCACAGAAGATTTTTAGGGCAGTGAAAATACTCTGTATAATATTATAATGATGGATACATGTCATTCAAACTCATAGAACGTAAAATACCAAGAGTGAACTCGAAGGTAAACTATGGACTTTGCATGAGTATGATGTGTCAATGTAGGTTCATCCTTGGTAAAAAATGTACCATTCCGGTGAGTGATGTTGATAACGGGGGAGGCTATGCATGTGTGGGGAGAGGGGGTATATGGGAAATCTCTGCACCTTCCCCTCAATTTTACTGTAAACCTAAACTGCTCTAAACAAATAAAGTCTTTATTTAAATTAAAAAGAGAGAGAGAGATCTATATCTGATAGGTTTACCAAGTATGGATTTTGCCACAGGCTGGGAAGCCAGGTGGGAGCATAATGTTACCAGCTTGTACCAGTTTTGATTTTTCCCTTTGGAGATGAGAGATCTGGGATTGGAGGAGAGAAGGATGACTAAGGAATACAGATATGTTTTGCTTGCTGATACCATATACAGTAAAATGCACTAACTTGGATCCCAGCACCAAAATTTAAGTTAAGGTACCTGTGCTGAGTAAGATGCTTCACCAGTCCACTACTCAAAATAGCAGTGGACTGCTGAAGGCTGCCCAATGCCTTCAGAGGAGGAACTCCTCCTTTCAATGAAGACAAGCTACTTTCCATTTCCCTACAATCTGGAGATCACCCAGAGATGGGACTAACACAGGGAAGCAACTGAAGAAGCTGGAGGGAGAGACAGATAATATTTAGCCTCTGAGAGTTATTAGAGCCATCATTTAACGAACGGCTAATAGATGCCCAACACTCTGTGGTACAACTGACACATATTATCTCTAGTCTTCAGAACAACCTTGCAAGAAAAGTGATTTTTACATCCATTTTACAGATGAAAAAAACTCATCGAGAGAGGATAATGTGCCCTACATTGTAAGTGGGGGAGCCAGGTTTGAATTCAGGAATGCATATCCATAACAAAGTCCCTACTCTTTCTGTTAACCCTCAAAGTATAGACTGAAGACCCCCCATATACTCTTTGGGGTCACCTAAATTCAAAACTTAATAATGCTTGCAAGGCCTTGCACAACCTGGTCCCAAAGGATCCTGCCTCACAAGAGCACTCATTTCAAAAACCCAGTCCATTCATTAACCCAGGAACACCTCCAAGGCAACAAGTCTCCACCCTCTTCACCTTTCTGAGTGCTACCCAGCAGATCCTATCTCCTCAGTAAAGCCTCCCCTGACCAGCCAGACTAAAGAGCCCTCACTCCTTCCTTTCATCTTAATCTGACATTAGAGACTTGGTCCTGAACTACTGCTTTGTATTATCAGTTTTTTATACTTAATATCTATTATTTGCACAATTAAATGGGAAGCTCCCTAGAAATACTTAGACTTCATACTTTCTTACAAACTCCCCAGAATCTTAACCTCTTAGGTACTTCAAATATTAATCTGCAGAAAGGTAATACAGATCATGTATTAGTAAAGAACTCACTGACTTGGGGTTGAATTCCCAGCATCACTAGTTAACCACTCAGTAATCCCAAGCAAGTCTCAATTTTTTCACCTATTAATTATTATAAGTTTATAATCTATAAATTAGCTAATGAAAATACCGACTCTCAAAGGATAACTGTGAGGTATGAGTGAAATGATGTAAGTAAAGCAGCTCAGCACATGGTAAACACTTTTATTTTCCACAAATATTAGAGGGGTCTCCTTTAAAATTCCTGAGAAGTAGCTATTTACAGGCATCTTAAAAGATTTCAGAGAAGTCATTTACACACATATTCTATAATATGTCTTCACTGATTAACAAGATTTACAATATGAAACTCCATCTTTAAAATCATAAATGGCTATTTGCATTATAAAAGAATTTAATTTTTTTTCCTAATTTTTATTTCTCAACCACACAATTTTATAACAGTAAAGGAATTATTTTTAAAAAAGATATTTACCTACAAGCTCATTACCCCATCACATCAACTGTTCTATTTTTCTGTTTCCTTTCTAGTCCTTGGTCATACATTTACATATTTTACTAATATATTCATCTTGTAGGTACCAATTGGTGGTTTTTTTTCATTTAACATATCAAACATTTTATATTAATACAGTCTTCATAATCATTTAACCATCACATAATATTCACGAAGCTAACATCACAATTTGTCACTTTCCTGCTGTTAGACAACTATTATGATTCTTTTTAGATTTTTATCATTATAATGATAATGTCTAAAGAACATCTCCATGCACAAAAGTTTTTTGCATTTTTTTAACATCTTCATGCCGAGAAGTTTTTTCTTTTTTGCTTTTTTGTGTGTGTGTGTGAGGAAAATTAGCCCTGAGCTAAAGTCCTTTGCCAATCCTCCTCTTTTTGCTGAGGAAGATTGGCCCTGGGCTAACATCCGTGCTCATCTTCCTCCACTTTATATGGGATGTGCCACAGCATGGCTGACAAGCAGTGCGTCAGTCCACGTCTGGGATCCGAACCTGTGATCCCTAGGCCACCAAAGCAGAGCGGGCAAACTTAACCGCTATGCCACCAGGCCAGCCCCTAGAAGTTTTTTCTTTTAAATCATTGGGGTCAAAATAATAGGAGCATTTTTATGTCTAGATAGCACTGCCAAATTGAATTGCAAGAGTTTAACAATCTGCACAGACACTGGACTAGACAAGTCATCAACAACTACCAAGAGTGAGCTAGGGTCCGAGTTTCACTACCACCCCACCATATTGTTTCTTTAGGGTACTTTAAATCATCTCCACTAAACAGCCATTATCGTATGCTGTTGGTAGAAGTACAAATAGGTGCAACATCTCTGAAGAGCAATTTGGCAGAAATTCCATCCTGGGTCCTTATCCTAGAAATATACTTGAGCTTATACATAAGGATTCCCAACCAGGAAGTTCACCATCTCTAACAAAAAAGCCTGAAAACAATCTAAACATCCATCAATAGGGGACTGGTTAAAATTAGTGTGCAGGCAAGCACACTAAAATTACCTGGGGAGGGTTTCACAAAGACAGACATGTAGGCCCCAACCTAGACCAATTAAATCAGGATCTCTGAGAGAGCAGCCTGGGCATTTAAATCTCTCTAGGTGTCTTTAATGTCCAGCCAGACTTGAGAACCACTGGGTTAAAAATTCTACATGTATTTAGTCAATGGAATGCTAGGCAACAATTAGCAAAATGCAGAACAGAGTGTAGAGCAACTACCATTTTGTGTGAATGAAAGAGAGTATTTTTTTCTTGTATTTGCATAGAATATTTCTATGCAAATACAAAAGAAACTTGTGTAATAATGGTAGCCTTTGGGAAGAGAAATTAGGGGTGTGACATGAGAGGCTTATATTCCAATGTATATGATTCTATATTGTTTGATTTTTAATCAGGTGCATTTAAAAATTAATAATCAAACAAAATCAAATCATAATTTAATTTACAAACAATTTTTCAAGAACATATGGCACTAACCTATGTATACTATCTCACGGCAGGGGCCAGGTACCAGTGTTCATGGGGTCTCCATGGAGCCCTCCAAACTTAGAAAGAACCAAGTGGCTACCAGGGGTCCTTCTTCACCCTCTGAGCAGAGACAGTAGTTCCTGCTACCTACTTCTGTCCTAGCAACTAACTTATTCAATGTACCATTCTAAAGCAAACAGTCATTGCCTGATATGCTTGGCGAAAATGTTTACTCATAGTTCACTTCCTCACACAGTGTAGGCTATCATTTATGATATGTTAGTCTGGGCTATACACTTCTTAAAGACTATGTCAGATTCATAAATCTATTTTTAAGTTAGCTTTTCAAATGGAAAAATAATACGTGGAAAACAGAGATGATCCCATCTTTTTTCTAAAGCACTTACCTTCATGTAATCTGCAACACAGTCTCTGCAGGGTTCAGAACGTTGTTTTTATAATCGTGTGCTGTATCCTAAATTTGAAAGAACCAACTAGCTAATTTCATTCTGTAATGTATCTCTGTTTTACCAAGCCACATAAGAATTCAAATGAATCTAAAAAGTATAGAACAGAGTTTTACATCTATCAACATACAGCTAATAATTTCAGAGGTTCACAGATATTTTTGAATTAAATACTTTTTCAGTAGGTTGCTTTCAACAGCTCCAGGACTTTATAACTGGGTCTCAGATACACTGCTTAAGTGGCTTTTTTAGTTTTTGGGTTTTTTGGAGTAGGGAGCAGGTCCTTTTAGAGTATTTACCCTACGATTTCAATACCAGAAAAAATTCATTAATATTAACGGAAAAAAGGAAATTAAGTTGTCTATAATAAGGGTCCTTTAAAAAACGTCACAGTGCATGCCAAAAACATCAAAAAAGGCAGTTCTCCCACAAAAGATCCTGAAAAGTGAAAGCAATCCTGGGAACAAAGAACAAAGCCGGAGGTATCACACTCACTGATTTCAAACTATACTACAAAGCTATAGTAATCACAACAGTATGGTTCTGGCACAAAACAGACACACAGATAAATGGAACACAATTGAGAGCCCAGAAATAAATCCACACATATATGGACAACAAATTTATGACAAAGAAGCCAAGAACATACAATGGAGAAAGGAAAGTCTCTTTAATAAATGGTGTCGGGAAAACTGGACAGCCACATGCAAAAGAATGAAAGTAGACCTCTATCTTACACTATACACAAAATAACTCAAAATGGATTAAAGACTTGAATGTAAGACCTAAAACCATAAAATACATAGAAGAAAACATAGGCAATAAGCTCCTCGACATTGGTCTTAGCGATGTTTTCATGGATTTGACTCCTATGTCAAAAGAAACAAAAACAAAAATAAACAAATGGAACTACATCAAACTAAAAACCTTCTGCAAAGGAAACCATCAACAAAACGAAAAAGCAACCTACAAAATGGGAGAATTTGCAAACCATATATCTGATAAAGAGTTAATATCAAAAATGTATAAAGAACTCACACAACTCAACAACAAAAAACAAACAACACAGTTAAAAAATGGGCAGAGGATCTGAAAAGACATTTTTCCAAAAAAGATATACAAATAGCCAACAGGAAAAAAAAATAGCCAACAGGCACATGAAAAGATGTTCAAATCACTAATTATCAGGGAAATGCAAATCAAAACCACAGTGAGATATCACTTCATACCTGTTAGAATGGCTACTATCAAAAAGACAAGAAATAACAAGTGCTGGAGAGAATGTGGAGAAAAAGGGACCCTCGTACACTGTTGGTAGTAATGTAAATTGGGGCAGCCACTATGGAAAACAGTATGGAGATTCCTCAAAAAACTAAGTCTAGAACTACCTTATGACTCAGCTATTCCACTTCTGGGTGTTTATCCGAAGAACACGAAAACACTAATCCAAAAAGATATATGCACCCCTATGTTCACTGCATTATTTACAATAGCCAAGATATGGAAGCAACCTAAGTGTCCACTGACAGATTAATGGATGAAGAAGATGTGGTATATATACAGTCATGTGCTGCATAACGACATTTCGATCAATGATGGACTGCATATACAATGGTGGTCCCATAAGATCAGTACCATATAGCCTAGGTGTATTAGTAGGCTATACCATATATGTTTGTGTAAGTATACTCCATGATGTTTACACAACAACGAAATCACCTAACGATGCATTTCTCACAACTATCCCCATTGTTAAGCAATGCATGATTGTATACAACTACTCAGCCTTAAAAAAGAAGCAATCTTGCCATTTTCAACAACATGGACGGACCTTGAGGGTATTATGCCAAGTCAGACGGAGAAAGACAAATACCATATGATTTTACTCATATGTGAAATATAAAACAAAACAAATGAACAAACAAAACAAGACAAAAACAAACTCATAGATACAGCCAACAGACTGGTGATTACCAGAGGGAAAGAGGTTGGGAAATGGGCAAAATGGATAAAGGGGGCCAACTGTATGGTGACAGATAGAAACTAGATTTTGGTAGTGAGTGTGCTGTAGCACATACAGATTATCAAATTGTAATGCTGTACATCTGAAAAAAATAAAATAGGTCAATGGGGGGAAAAAAAAGGCAGTTCTCTACTAAAAAACATTAATATTTCAAAAGATCAGATTCTGGAATACCAGAGAATCTTTAAGAATCATCAGTTTTCAAAATTCTTCATTCATTCATTCATTCATTCATTCAACAGGTATTTATTAAATGCAACTTCCTGCCAAGCACTGCATTAAGCACTACAGACACAATGGCAGGGCTAGGAGATAAAGCACTCTCGAACCCATGCTCTAACCACAATATGTACATTTTCTTGTTTCATTCAATCACTTTTAAACATATACTTTAAAGTGGCATCAAATTTAAAAGATATTCTTGCTACTTTTTTCGATCATATTTTATAAAAGACCTTGAGTAAATGAAGATAGTTAATTAAGAGCTAAATGATAACAAGCAAACTAAATTTTTTTCCACAACCCCAAAGGTCTCAACTGTAAGAGAAAAAAGATTTTCTGGGTACACCAGGGAGAAAGAGTTGGCAGTCTGAAGTATTTATAAGGTGTTAAAGGCAGAACTGATTAGACTGGTGATTTTGTTGCTTCTTCCTAACACATCCTAAATCAACACCTGTTTCATCTTGAGGACTGTGCAGGTTAACATCTAACTTGTCTTTAACTTGTGAAGAAATGGAGTTGCCATGACAACTGAATGAAGTTTAGTTAGCAGAATCTATCTAATGAAATGCAAACATCTACTCAATTCCATTTAACTGATATATGTACACTTGTAAGCAAATTCCAGTTTTCTGTTTGTGAAACCGTCAAAGTAAATGTTAATCTGTTCTATAAAAGTTTCATGGATAAAACATTAAACACACACACAAACACACATACACACTCTTTTGTCAGAGTAGGTCACAAATAAATATAATTAAACAATAACTGATTGACCATTACATCTTGGTGATGCTGCATTTAGTATTACAAGGTCTCAAGTATACCTAAATCAGGGAAAAGCAGACACCTCTAAAGTGAGTATATTTCTTAAGTTGTGTTAAATTGTCAAGTAAATTCATGTACATGTTTAATTTCTACTGATATCTATTACACAATGTAACCTAGGGTATAGTCAAATAAGTGGACTATCAATTTTCCTAGAAAAATATTTCCATCATAAACATACAGAGTCTAGGTTGTTCACATATGCTACATGATTAAATTATTAACTTCCAACATGCAACTGTCCTTATTGGGAACTAGACTGAGATCCCCACCAGATATGTAGGTTCTCAGTCCGTCCCCCTCAGCTTTTGGGGGATGAATTTCTACTGCCTCAGTGCCCACTCTCACTTAGACACCCTGCATGAACTGGTTGCCATTTTCAATTAGACATCAGTGGATAATCAAACACCAATGATCAAGTATTTAAAGATGCATTATATCAAATACAAAAATGCTCTCATTTATGATTAAAAAGTCAGGAGTGGGGATAAAATCATCTTTATAAAGTAGTGCACATATCTATAACACTATGCTGGGCACAAATTCTAGAGTACAATCTACAAATTAAGCAAGATTATAGGGACAAATAACTAGAAAAATATTCTAAATATATATAGAAATGAAAGGCATACAGTTAAAGAGAGAGGAATATGATAACGAGGGATCAGACTCAGGCTAATACTAAAATCTTACGTAACTGAAAGAACACTGCTATACAATACTTATCCACAACATTATAGTATAAATGGCTGCATTTACTGCACTTAATAAATTGTACTATTTCGGCACAAACAAAAAGTGCAATAAGAAAAAAAATATGTAGCATGATGTGTGAGAAGGCACATTGTCCTTTTCAGAAGTCCATTATAAGGGCAGCTGGACAGATTCTGGCTGAACACAAGTGGGATGCCAGCCCATCTCCTTCCATCCCCATCCCACCCTCCCATTCAAGCACTGGTTACAAAAGTGCCTGTGTGGCCCTGAGAAGTGAGTCATGGATGTTCCATTTACAGACGGGGTGGAGTTGAGGGAAATCACTATTACATGCCCAGTTAGCTGGAAAAGTCCATCCTGTTTTTCCTCTTTTACATAATAATCATTTTTCACAAACCTGAGATAAAGAATACTTAGTAAGTAGGAATTCACCAAATATTTCGGCACTCCTTTACGCAAAGGGAAAGACTTACTTTTACAGCCAAGGACATGATCTCATAGTGCAGGCCCAACAATTCACACTAAGCAAGAGACTTGTACAATCAGGATAAAACATTTGTTCCTTTTCGCCCACATCAAGAAAAACAGTGGCTGGAGAAATAAGCACAGCACCAGTTCCCAAATCAGATTTACCCACCAGGAGTTCACGCAGGCAGCCAAAGCACTTTGTGAGTGCAAGGACAATCTTTTACAACTTCCTTTGCCAAGGAAACACAACAGCAAAGTGGCTTCCTTAAGCTGACCTCACAAGCAAACCATGAGAAACACAACCTAAAGCCACAACAAAAACCAGTGTTCTCTTTAGATCTATACTCTGCATTACAAGACCACATGTCTGGCCCATGTCTCAATACCACCTACTCAGTCAAATAACAATGTATAACGTGACCAATTCACATTTCAGAACTTGAAATTATAATACACATCTTAGCTTTAAAAGCATCTAATCCAAACCCCTTAACTTATCTAAGTTCCCCCAAAATCTAAAAGATTGTCTCACTTTTCTAAACATATTTCAAATAAATCTTAATTAAATCAAATATTTCCTACCGGAGATCTGCATGCAGCTCCTAAACTGAGCTCTGAGCCCTGGTGAAGACTACACAGGGTTGAGGCTCTGGGGAAGTGGTGACGCTGCCCAACTAGTAAAAATTTTGCACAAGTCTATTGCCCACAATTAAGGTTGATACCTTACCAATTAAATTGGCCTCCTAAGGTTTGTAATGAACTTAGGTTTTAAGTATATTAAAATTCATAGCATATTATTTTTAATAATTGGAACTACCAGCTATTTTAACAAAAAGGAAAAATTCTATAAAGAGTTTTTATTCAAATCAGGCTTCTCCACAAATGTTATCCTTACCCTCTGCCTCACAGTGTAAAACACTCCAGACTATTTAACATTTAAAATAATTTAAATCACAAAAGCAATACAAATTCATTAGGGCAAAACCCAAAATATCAACAAATAATAAAACACACAAGAGTATAATAAAATTATCACCCACCCCTTGGCAACCACTGTTAATATGCTGGTGTACAGTGCTGATAACCCTCTTCCACAACGCATAATCAATCACACTCATTTTTTAATATTATTCATACAAGTTTATCTTATTTTTACTTTTTCCATTGAGAACATCTTTGTGTGTGTGTATATATATATATATATACACATACATATATATGTCTGTGTATATATATACATGTATGTGTATATATGTGTGTGTATGCATACGTGTGAGAAAAAAATATATATAAATAAAATAATGATTTGGCTGCTGCAGAGTATCATCCATTGTGCAGCTATATCATTTTGTTTAACAAATTTCCCCCTTCAGCTATTAAGGTTTTATTTTTGATAAGAAAAACTTGCATATAATTCTGAAAAACAAATACACCACCCTCAAAAAATATTTCCGAGCTCCCAGTCACCTCCATCTGGGTCTGAGTTACTGCCTACTGAGTGTTTTTCACACTCCTCTGAAAACTTAGGGTCTCTGTTTCATCACTGACAACACCGAGGTAAAAAATAAGTAAATAAGAACATCTCACTTCAGTTCTGTCTCAAGTCTCTCACCGACAGAAACAAAACAGCCTCTGAAAAATGGTTCGATTTTAGTACAGCCTCAGTATGAAGAATACTGAACTCCACGACTTAAAGGGCTCTTGGTAATACTTAAAATCATTCTGTACTGCATTTTATTCTTTTCAAAAGATTTTCAAACTCATTATATTACCTCCTCACCACAACCCTATCACATAGGACTGGTGCTGTCACTTCACAAATGACAAAACTGAGGACCAGCGAAATGAAGACCTGTTTGGTCTCATGTGACATGGTACATGAGGCAGAACTAAATCAGTGGTCTCAATTTGTCTTCCAAGTGCTTTTAGCAGAACCCACTGCAATCAATGGAACAGTCCCTTCTTTAGCTCTGCCAAAAATCTCTAATAACCCCCCACAGTGTATGGCATGTTTCAAGACAAGGAGATATGATGTAATGAGTGTGCCAATGCAGCCAAAACAGCAGGCAAGGAACCTCCAGGGAGACTCAGAAACTAGTAAAAAGAAATCAAAACTGCTATTTATGTGTCACGTGTTACAGGCATTAAAAATATGAGGGTTGTGGAACTAAACTGTGTTTTTTTCCAGAATATTCTCCACCCTACCCCAGAAAAATCTCATTAGAAATGCTTGTATCCTAGGAGCTGGCAGTGGGAGGGGAGTAAGCACTTCTATGTAATTTCCCTCTGTGCCAGGGAAGAGTAAGTCATACTTCTGGCCCTCAGTCACACCAAGGATGAGAACAGCAAGTTCTTAATGCTGTACTTAATGTAAAGATTTACCCTTCATCAGTGTTTGAATTACCTTCTTTTTATGGTTTCCAATACCATATGTGTAGTTTGCTGTTTATTCATCTTAGTGTATAATCTGCTGTCCTTTAGATTGCAAACTCCAATAGGTGCGACCATGGGTGTTCTACCTTGAGTTGCACAGGTGGAGCACAAAGTCACAAGCACATGGGCATCAGATGCTATTTGATAATGATGATAAGTGGATTAAATTATACTTATACTATCCCTGTAACAGATTATTTAAATTTGTTCTAACAGAATACCGTGGATTAGCACTAACTAGGCCATTTGGCCATAGATATTCAAGACCAGAGGGGCAGGAGTGAAGTCTACTTTTTCTAGCATTTACACAGCTAGTTACGAAGCAGCTGAAATGCTTTCACCTACTCCTCATAACCCAGGTGATATATATCTTACTCACTTCATCTAACTGGTCCAAAATAAACATTTGATAACCCATGATCTTTTTCACCTCCCTGTTGCACACACATTTTAGGTGAAAACTGGTCCACTAATTTATCAGAGACATTAAAAAAAAAAACACCTTAAGATAAAACTTCAAACTTAAACCAGACATGCAAGTCGCTGGGTACACCTCGGCTTTTAAAAATCTCTGTGTGAACATGCCGACCTTAAATTCAAGATAACCAAGAACCCAGTTCTACTTCTGACTTACACTACTAGACAAATCATCCCTTTTTGTTCTAATTTATCCTCTGGAACAAAAGGTTATTCAAATATACATTAATGTATCAATTAATTAAAAGTGAAAGCATTCTGAAGACCAGAAAATAGAGAATCCTCTCAAATTTCAAGACCACATGCAATTTTATAACTTTAAATAGAGCTTACACTTCACAAATACCATAATCATACCATGTCCTAACTACGTCTCCCAAACACGTATATTCAATCTCTTTTGATTCCTTTTCTGTTTTCCCAGCAATCTCTTTCCTCAAAGCTAGGAAAAGGGCATTTTGTCTAGCTCCTAAATGAAATACACTTAAGAAGGAATCGTGACTGTGATGATCCTCTTTTTAGAAGGAGTGCCGGAAAGCATGAGATCTGAAAATGACCTAGGATATAAGCTATTTATATTGGACAACAAATTTCCTCTCTAATCAATTAGAGTACGTGAAAACTGGGGGAATGAGAGAACAGTTAGAAACTTGGAGAAGGGATGAGGAAGCGCACACGAGTGAACAGAGTAACGTCCAGGGCAAAACCTGATGACAGGCAAACTTTAGAGAAGAGGAGAAAAGCTTAAAATAACTAGTAAAAGTCCATCACGGAGACAGAAAAGATACACATGGCTTCCACAAACTCTAAAAGAAAAAATATATATGTAAAAAGTTGGATCTTATTTTTACTTAGGTTCTCCCCCAAAATATACGGCAATATATGTTCACAAAACTGCCAAAAAAGTCTACCTGAATCCTCAGGGGACCTTTGGTTCTCTCAAGATCTCTCAAGATCTACAAGTTACATCATGTATTTAAATGCACTAAAGAATACAAGTTCATGTCAGGAATACTAGATTTTTAACCTAAGGGTTTTACCTTAACTTCTCAAAATCTATTCAACTACAAAGTGGGCTCCCAAGGGCAGCTAATCTGCTGTATACCCACTTCCCCAAAAAGCACATGCCAACTGTTATTTGGTAAAATCTGGATAAAAAGCAGCACAGGGTCATTATTTTGTAGGGCAAGAAAGGGACATTTTCTAGAAGACTTTTCCCAGGAGGGCTAAATAGCATCTAAGAGTTGGGCTAGGTGAAGAGAGCAGGAGGAAAGACTTGCTTGGGTGTCCTTTGTTGATCTGATGTGCACTGGTTGCTTTGTCCCCATCTTCCTGGGTCTTTACTGACATCTGCTACTTCTTTTTCCTGGGTGACCCCAGCAGGGACGCTGCTGAAGGGCCCTCATCAAGTGAGATGTCAGCTGAGATCTCCAATTCTCCCAAAGACATCTACCTCAAAAACTTGTAGAATATCCTAAGGAGGTCAAGAAGAAACAAAACAAAACAAAACAGTCCTTGGCACAATTTTGTGTTCTTCATTATACGCCAATGGGAAGTCAGAACACTACACTGAAAATGTTCCCACAAAGTGGGAATCAATTTCCCTAATATGGCCAGACCCTAAATATAGCCACATTTTTTTGTTTGTTTGTTTAAAATACATTCAATTAAACTTGTGGATGGAGGAAATGGTGGTGGGCAGCTGGGGAGAAAGCACAGGAAACAATGACAGTGTAACTCCACTATCTCTACCAGCATTGAAATGGCCTTAAATGTCCTTGACAAGGGCTGCCAAAGTAAAGACACCTGTAACACACATGACCTTTTCTCTCCAGGCTTTGTTCCCTTCATCGAGTCAGGGTTACTGGGAGGGAGGAGAAGAAATTACATACCCTGGGTCTAAAGTAATTCTACCATTCTGAGACGGAACACAGCATTACTAGTACTCAAAAGAGTGAAAGGAATAGAACTCCCTACTCAAACTATAAGGATTCAGTTAGCCTAAAGGAAGTATGAGAATTTCACTAGGTTAAAGTCCTCACAATTTGCCTTCCAAACACCACCACACACACACCCCACAAACACAAAATATTGGTATGTAGCGTCCACATAACTTCAGTGAGGAGCTGTGTGTTTTAAATGAATGGAATTCAAGAAAAACAAAATCTAGAACATAAAACTTAATCCAAAATTTATTCAAAGTTTCACTTGAAACTTTTAAAAGATTTATTATACTGGCTCAAGGCTTGTTTAATCATAAACTGGTTTTGCAAGACATTTCGGCCAAAAAGCACCTAGCAGAGTGGCAGAGTTGGAAGTAGATGCTCAATAAAAAAAAAATTGCTGAAAAAAACTGTTAAAGATAAATAAATGAACTTCTCGACCTAAATGTGCTGAAAGGCAATAAAAGACACTTGAAGGCATCTTTTAAAAGTTAGCCCTTGAAAGTAGAATAGTATAGAGATTTTAAAGACTGGATTCTGCGGTCAAATTGCTTGGGTCAAAATGCAAGCTTTCCCACTACAGCTGTGGATCTTGGGCAAGCTGTTTAAGTTCTCTGTGACTTTAAGTTTCCTCATCCGTAAAATGGGAATTATAACAGCACCTACCTGACAGAGTTGTTAGAGATATAAACGAGAGAAATCAACAAAAGCATTTAAAATCTTAAATGCTCAATGAATGCTATTATTATTTCAAAGATGTGTGTTCGGAAGGTCGGATCTATTAAATATATGCATAAGCTTTGTTAAATTAAAATCTCAGCCATTTCATAAGAGCATTTTACTCCCCCTTTCCACACACCATGCGGCATCAACCTTCCAAATGATGTGGAAATTACATACTTTCATTCATCCGTTTGAGAGCTTGTCATACACAGCAAGAAAGAAGGAATGTGCCTTTTTCGTGACTGTTGCGCCTTCACAACTTCAAAATACTGTCACGTACACAATAGGTTGGAGCTGCCCTCAAAATGACAGCTCGCGGCTTTGCAGCGCCCGCAGAGGCGCTCAGGCGGCTCTGCCGGGAAGGGGTTCACCCCAATTCACGGCGAATCTCCCATCTCCACAGCCAAGCAAGCGCACGCCCAGGAACCCCAAGGAACACAAGAGAACTCTTTGAAAAGAGGAAGGGACCCTGAGTAGTGGGGGGAGAGAGAGAGGGAGAAAGGGAGGGACGAAGGGAAGGAGGGAGGGAGGAAGGGACCCTCCCGGTCACAGAGGTTTCGGAGCCACACTCGGATCGGGCGCGCCCACGATGACAAGCCCTGGGACCGGGTGCCCGCGATGGGCTGCGACGTCCCGGGCGGCCCACTCCCCTTCCCCGGCGGGCACCGAAGCCAACTCCGGTCCCGCGCCAGACTCGCCCCTCGGCGCCCCCTCACCTAAAGGCGGGTCCTTCCTTAGGCGCCCTGCCCTGGGCAGACGCCGACGCCGAGCTGCCGCCGCCGCCACTGCCCTTTTTGTTGAAGAGCTTCTGGAGCAGGGTCGGGGCCATGATGCTGCCGCCGCCGCTGCAGCTCCGGCCGCGGCGCTCGGGGGGCCGGCGGCTCAGCGCGCAGCCGGGGGCGGCGGCCGCGGCGGCGGGGCCATCGCGGCAGCGGCGGCGCGGCCGCCCAGCCTTGCGGGAGCGCGGGGCCGCTGCGGCTGAGTAACTCTGCTCGGTGCCGGAACCGCCGGCGGCCGGTCATATGACTGAGCCGGCCCGCCGCTGCCGCCGCCTCGCGCGCTGACAGTTATCTCCTGCGGGAGGAGCCCGCAGACCCACGGCGGCGGCGGCGGCGGCGGCGGCGGCGCGGGAGGAGCGCGGCCGCCCCGGCGGCGGCCATTGGCCCGGCGGCCGCCCGCCCCAGGCTCACGTAACCCCGGCGGGAGGCGCGGCCCGGCTCGGGCGGCCCCGTGCTCCCGGCTCGCGGGGGGCGGGGGCGGGCGCGGCGCTTAAAGGGGCCCGAGGGGCGGAGGCGGCGCCGGGGGCTGCGGTGTGCCGCCCGGGGGGCGCAGCTCCGCGAGAGGCGTGGGGTTCCCGAGGCGGCTCCGTTCCTTCGAAACAGCTAGAGAGCTGCTGGGCCGATCTTTGTTTTGAGACAAAGCCCCTGAACTTGGGTTCTCGCTTTGTGCAGGTGCAAGGACTGTTTGTAGAAAGCGTGCGCTGGGGGAAGGGGTTTCGTACGTGAGGTTACTATCTCACAGGGCTGATTTGAATCTCACAACACGCAAAGTACTGGGCATGTTTCTACCATATCCAGATTAGATTTCTCCGGGTTTGTTTGTTTGTTTTTAATTTAAACTGTTTAGTCGAGTCATTTGCTCTGTTTGGCATCTTGGGCCACCAGATCATAGTTACATGAAAAGTTGAGTGTGAAATTAAACACACGGAATTTACTACATAGATTTAGAGACTTAAGAGACGCTATTTTATAACAAGGGAATCCTTTCCCAATACAGATTTAACAATCAAGGCACATAATAATCTGATATTAATGGCAGATATTATTTGGTTTGAGGAAGGGAAGAGTTGTATTTGAGTTAACTTTCCTTCCCAGTCCCACCCAATCTGTGAGAACTTCAACCTCTGGTACAGAACTTTCTAAACAGCCTGTGGTGGTGAGGAGCTTGCCAGACTCAAAGCAGCTTCTTAATCTATGCCTTATGACCTTAGCTCTCCAGCTTTTCTGATGATGGGTAATAGAAATAAAGTTAGTAAGATTCCGTCCCTGTGCTTCCCTCGTGAGCGGTGAACCGTTGCTTGTCTGGATTCTCTTAGGTTTGTTCAAGAGCGGACTCTTGGAGACTCAAAAAGGCAAATGTATTTCCATAAATATAAGTAATCAGAAATATCTCTTTTGGGCCCGTTTTATTTGCATTATTAATTTTTATTGTGTGGGTTTCTGGCCTTGGTAGGAAACTAGCTGTGAATGACAATGTGCTGAAATTTCACAAAGGTAAGGGAAAGGTGATAGAAATTGAAACTCAGTCGTTTTTTTCCTTTGGATTTTTACTGTTAATATGGAGGATTAAGTGTTCATGCTGGTGAGCAATCATCCTTTTACACAATGGTGTGTACACAGAACCCTGATTTGCGCCTTGGCTGATTCTCTGTGTTTATTGGGAGCAACTACCTCAGGGGACTGCCAGTATTGATCAGTATCTTATAAAGCAGGTATTGGCCTCTTCTGTTGTGACTTTATTAAAACATGGTCCCAGGTCATGTTATGACCCGCAACACACCACCCTCCCTTACCCCATCCTTGGTCAGAAAATGTCCTTTATTCTGCAAACTAAGATCTACATACCCTTGATGTGCCTAGCAGCTTTTGTAACTGCATACTGAAGAGGAATTTGGCATGGTGTCCCTTGTTCCTCACCACCAAGGACTGTTTCAGTTCCAGCTCAGTCATCCAAGTTGTGTGCAGGATCATCCAAAAGAGGCAATTGAAAAGTCACCCTGCCCCAGCCATCATCCTCAATTTGAGTCCTGACCGGGCAACTATAAAGGGCGAGTGTGCATTTAAAACTGCTAAGGATAGACTTTAGTTAGAGGAGAAAAAAGGAACTGAAATGGTTCCCCTCTCTCCCTTTTCTCTCTTTGCTTCCTCTCAACACCACATTCTTCCTCATGCTGGTTCTGGCCATACCTCTTGCTTTGGATTTTAAAAGTATATAAAAATCCTAACCAGCAAAGTTCTGAGAGACAACTCTAGACAGCTCTCCCACCCCAGTTTCATTATTTCTCTTCATGGCTCTTCAAGGCCTCTTCAGAAACCCCATCTTTTGCCTGTCATCCATTGGTCACTGTCTCCTCCCTGAGGCTTGTCATAGTCCCAGTCCCCAGCTCTCGTCATGTGGCTTGTCTCCCAAGTCCATACTTCTCATTCACCTCATCCCACTCACTCCATCTTAGAAAATATATCAGCTGGCTGCTCCTGTATGCAGCTTTCAAGATGGAGAGGGAGTAAAACAATATCCCTAATGCTTAGAGATGACAGAATAACACTGAGATGGGAAGAGGGAATTGTAAAAGAGCTGACTTCCTTATCCCAGTCCATTCTGAGTCCTGGTGACAGTTCTCTCCAATGGCTTAGTGCATGTTCTGTAAGTTGCTTTAGGAGTTTTGCTTCTACAGTTAGACTGTCAGGGACACTGTTTGTAGCCCGCCTAATATCTGTTACCCCTTCTGCCTAACAAAACCCCAGTTTTGTTCATGTGTCTATCCCTCCCCTAGGCCAATGTGCCTCAGGTTAAACCAACATTATCCCCAACTTCTCATCTGGATGATCTAAGGTAGTCCCATTCGTTTTGCAAGGTATTGAAGGTATTGCAAGGTTCATGAATGAGCGCATGAGGCAAGTCTAGCCAAGGAGGCAAGAAGGAAAGGACCCAGAGGAGGAGTGATTCTGGAAAAAGTTTCCTCACTCTTAATAGAGAGCTATAAGAAGAAATGTGGGTGGTGGTGGTGGTTTTTCTTCCTTTGGATGTTGTATGTTTACATGTAATGTTACAGCTGTCTTGCTACCAGTCTGAGCATAACACTGGATCTGGAGATGGCAGAGCAGAGAGGTGGCAAGCTGTGTCCTTGATAACCTTATTGAGCCACAGTCCCTCTACTCTAAGCTGACCTTCCCCCTTTGATGAGATAATATTTCTATTATCTGAAGGCAAAAGGAGTCCGTAAGAGAGGGGCCTGTTTTCTGTCTTCTACTGCTGGTTATGTGAGACAAATAACCCCCTGCTCGGTTAACTTTCATTATACCAAGGAAAACAGTCATCACCAATGGACCTGTTCTATTTTTTCATATTTTTAAGTCATTTTGCAAACCATTTACAGGAAGCAAGAATAAAGGAATAGTGAAAAATAATTTTTTAATAAATTTTAAACATAGCAAACAATTTTTTATTCTATATTTTGCTGCATTTGAAGGAATATTGCCCTAAATGGGCCATTTGAATACAACTATTGATTCATCTATTGATACAACTATTCAAATATAGTCCTTTGAATACAACTATTGATCCATCAGCATATATGAACCAGGAACACAATCATCTTATAAATATTGACTCCAGATTTCAAATACGTCTCATTAGCAATTCAGGGAATTTTTTATCTCTACCTCATGATTTCCTTCCGGTCACCTTTGTATACACATTGCTTTTAGCATTTGTCGACTTACAAACTATATCAAGTATATATGATGCAAAACATCATAAAAGATGGCAGAATACATCACACGTCTTTTTCGGCCATCAATTCTTGAGTATGAGAAAATTTAGGATATCAGCATTTAATGATTCATCTGGCTATTTCACTTGTATGATAAATTTCACAATCATCATTAAAGTCTAGAGGGCTTCTGTCTGTCTTTTTGCATTTCTGATTTTTCTAATACTTTTGAAGTGTTTTCCTCTATGAATTTTCTTTGCCATTATGGGAAGAAAATGAAATTTCTGAATTGTGAATTCTCATCAGTGATTAATAAAAGTTTTAGTAAAAAACTACAAAGATAATATCTCCAGATTTCTTCTTATACCTTCTTAAAAGATGATGCAGTGCTGTGGGCAATATGATAAGATAATAGAAGGATGATGTAATAGTGATGATTTATTTTACTATTGAATCAACCTTCTAGGTGATTCCAGATTCCCTGTTGTCTTATGATTTTTGTATTTTCTAGCGTAGTTGGGAATAATTGTTGAGTAATGATGAAATAATTCCTAGGACGATGATATAGCAAAATGTTTAAAGCTAAAGAACATTAAGATCACTGAGATCCCATAAGTTCTGAAAGGGTCCAATGGACCCATATGCTAATTGCAAGATAGAATGAGTTTTATTATATATTTTTTAAGAGTACATTTACTCTTTGTTCTTTGGAAAAAATAAGAGTCTAAGAAAGAATAAAAGTCATGAAATATCCATCCTTATAAATAGTTAGGACCTCTCAGAAAAGAAACTCAAACTCCCCCTAAAATTGGATCCAATGAACTCTGATGGTGCAAGGGTTAATCCTCTGTAAACTGATTCTCTGGTATTTGCAAAAGAAGTCAATCCACTTGATAATCTCACCATAGCAATCAATTGCCTCCATGGTACCGGAATCAAGGGACATTTTCCTGTTTTGTTTGCAATCAATACAACTGACTACTTCCTCCTTTTTGAAACCCTAATTCTTTGGTACTATTGACCTCTTTTAGTTTTCAACAGCCTTACTGGGTTACTAACTACTCCCTAAGTCTCCTCTGGAGGTTCCTCCTCTCCCCATCCTTTCAAATATGAAACTCCTCAGGGTTTCTCTTCTTCTCTGTCTTCTACTCTCATCCATACTCTCCATCTCCCTAGATAAACTCACCCATTCCTGTGACTTTAAATGCCATCTACATATTAATGACACCTAACCTTTTACCTCTGATCCTGACTTCTCGTCTAGATTTTTATAACCAGCTATCTACTTGATGTGTCCAAGTGGATATCTTACAGACATCCCATGCTGAACTCTCAATTGTTTCTTGTTCCAAATCCTGCTTCTCTTGCCATCTTCTCCCTTACACATTTATAACGCCTCCCTTTACACATTTCTTTAAAACAGAAACTTAGGATGTACTCTTGACCCTTTTCTTTCTCTCATCGTCCGAAATATTTCTCACATCCATTTCTCTTCCTATCCACTGCCACTACCCTAGTCCAAGCTACCATTATCTCCTGCCTGGACTGCTGCAGTAGCTGTTATTGGTCACTTTCTGGCCTCATCTCCAATCTATTCTACATGCAGCTGCCATAGGGATCATATAAAAATGTAAATTGTTTCTTGTCACTTCCTTGATTAAAACTTTTTAGTGACTTCCCATTGCACTTAGTAAAATCCAAAATTCTTAGCATGGCCTGCAAAGTTGTATATGATTAGGTCCCTCTCTCCTTCTCCAAACTCTTCTCACATGGTCCTCCCCTTCACTTGGTCTCCTCCAGCCACCCTGGTGTGCTTTCATTTCTTCTACCAGGCCTCCTCTGCCAGGAATGCCCCCACCCTCATCCCACAACTCTTTTTCTGATTAGCTCGTATTTATCTTTCAGTTCTCAATTTAGTGTCGTTTATTCACACATTGACTGCCTGACTCTCAATCTCCATTCTTAATTAAGGACCCCACCTCCCTCCAGTGTTTCTGTTATAGCTGCCTTTTCTATTCCTTTAAAGCTCTTATAATTTATAATTAACCAATAAATAAATATATAACACCTTTGTCTCACACTAAATATATATATTCCTTTAGGTCACGGACTGTGTCCATCTTGACTAATATGCCTGGCACATGGTGTCTTCTCAAATGTATATTTGCTGAATGAATGAATGAGCCAATGAATGAATGAAATTCACAGTCCCTAGTGCAGGTAAGCTCTAGACCGTCACAAAATAATTCTCCATAGGAATCACTAGATGAGGAAGACTTCTTGAACTTTTTCCACTTATATACTTGGAAGGAAGAAGAGGTCACTGCTGGCCAGTTTTAAGTCCCCATTAGGAAACTGGTCATTCATGGTGCTCAGACTTTTGTTCCTAATTTCCTGATTTAAACTTGAAGCCCTTTTGCTTGAGCATCACCAAATTAATTCTGCAGAGAATCTTGCCCCAGGTGTGAATTTTGTCTTTCTAAATTGCCTAACATTTACTGGTACTATCTGCTTTTTCTCTCATCAACCGCTTATACCAAATTCCCTTCCTGAGACAAAGCATACTGATATCAGTTAGGATGCCTTTTGCTGCAAGTAATAGAAGCTCCAACCAAAATAAAGGGATATTTCCAGCAATACCACTCTTGGGCATCTACCCAATGGACGTGAAATCAACCATCACAAGAGGCGTATGCACCCCTATGTTCATTGCAGCATTATTCACTATAGCCAAGAAGTGGAAGCAACCCAAGTGTCCCTCAACTGAAGATTGGTTAAAGAAGATGTGGTATATACATACAATGGAATACTACTCAGCCATAAGAAAAGACACAATTGTCCCATTTGCAACAACATGGAGGGACCTAGAGGGTATTATGTTAAGTGAAATAAGCCAGAGAGAGAAGGACAGACACTGCATGAACTCACTCATATATGGAATATAAGTGAACACACGGACAGAGAGAACTGATTGGTGGTTACCAAGGGGAAGGGGGGTGGGGGGGGGCACAAGGGGTGAAGGGTTACATCCACAAGGTGACGGACAAACAAAAATGTACAACTAAAACCCCACAGTGTTATAAACTAAGACATCAATAAAAAAAATAATAATAAAAAAAATAAAAATAAAGGGATATTTTCCCTCATAAAACAAAAGATCCAAAGGTAGGACAGGGTCCAAGCACAGTACGTCAGGGCTCTGATTCTGCTTCTCTGGGCTTCTCCTGGCTCCACTTTCCTCTGTGTGTTGGATGATTCTTCAGGCTGGTAGCAAAATAGTCACCACAGTTCCTGGAGTATGTGGAGTTGCAACAATGTCCAACAGAAGATGGGGGTGGTCTCTTCCCATGTGTCTTATTTTCTCAGAAGCTCTGCAGCTTTTAATCACTGGCAAGGGAAATATGGTGTACCATGATTGGCTTTGACTAATGAGGATATTCCCTGAATCACATGGGAGAAGGGTGATCACCGGAATAAATTGAGGCTATCACAAAGAGAAGAGCAGAGTGGAGAAAATGACTGTTGGGTAAACAACCAAGAGAATCTGCCATACGTACATTCATTTATAAATTATAAAGTGCAGATAGCTATATTTTACCTGAATGTTTTTCAAGAACCCATCACACATTCAAGAATGACTATGGATTCTTTCTTAGACTGGAATGAGATAGGGGACTATGGATTTTTGCATGTCCAACTCCACACACGGAATCTGTGAGATAATAGGCACCAAATACAGTCAAGTGTCACTTAACACTTAAGTCATGTGTCAGAACTTAACGTTCTGAGAAATGCATTGTTAGACAATTTCATCATTGTGCAAACATTTTAGAGTGTACTTACACAAACCTAGATGATATAGCCTACTACACACCAAGGCTATATGGTACTAATCTTATGGGACCACTTTTGTATATGTGGTCCCTCGTTGACCAAAATGTTATGTGGTGCATGACTTTTATGTGTTTTTTAACAAATGAAATGTAAAAATGTTGATATGATGCTGTTCCTTCTCAATTAAAAAAAATTTCTACACTTCCTGCTTCTAAACTTTTTAAAAATAATTTCTTTGCAGATTATGATTCAGGAAATATTTACCTATTTGTTAATGTTTCTGTGGTGTGTAACTTTGGTCTAGGCACTCAGTAAAAGCTTCAATTAATGTATACATTCAGACTTTGTAGACTTTATTTCACCTCCATAGGTGAGGTATTGGGAGAGGTATAGACACTCTCTCCCACACACTCATTCACACTCAAACAGTAATGATCCACAGTGTATAAAATTTAGAAAATGCAGAAAAGTACAAATACAAATATAATATTGTGTCCATCCCACAACCTGGATAGATAAAAATAGCCACAGTTAACATGTTTTTTACCTTTCTTTCTTCTTTCCTTTTTTTTTTTTTTTTTTGTTTCTTTCTTGTTCATTTATTTGTTTGACAGGGATTTTTATTTCAGGGTCTGATGACCTCTAGGTCAATAGCTCAACAAACATCATAGTTTGTTGTTCTTAAATCATTAATTCTACATAAATTCATCTAGTTCACGTGTTTAGTCAGCAGTTATCCAGTATTCCAATACCAACTATGTTCTAGCCAGTGACCCTCAAGTGTTTGTTGCACAAGAATTACTTTGGAATTCTGCTTAAATTGTGATTTGCCCACAAGCATTCTGCCCCTGCCTCCCACTTCTTCAAAGCCCACTAAAATGACAGCAGGTGAATGAAAAACGCATTAACCTACAAGGAACAAAAACAAAGGGAGAGCAAGACAGAGAATTAGAGATTTAACAGGTGTTCGGCCAAGGACAAGTGTTTGGAAGATGGAAAGTGGATGAAGGAGTAGTAATTAATTGAGCAGAGAGGAAGAGTTCAAAACCTAAGAATGAAGATGAGGGCCAGTTCCTGTCAGAGATGCTCCAAAGCCTCAGCATTTGGTAGGTGCCAGGCCACTGACCAAGAGGTCAGGTGCAGGCTCAAAATATGAGAGATGAGTGAAAATCTACATATGAAATGGTTAGAGTCCAGGTTCCTTTCTGTACTCCCTCTGCCCAGCCGGGCAATTGTCTGTCAGTGGACTAAAAGAGGGGGATTAAGTGAATGCTCCACTCCCAGAGAAATCAAATGGTGACAGAGAAAAGCTCTTCAGACATTTGCAATTGGGGGAGCCCAGTGAAAAGCTGGTTCACTGCTAGAGCATCTACTCCTGAATTTCACAAATCAGTACCCCACACAGAGAATTTCTACTAAAATGTTTAGGTCTCATTCTTAAATATGAATGGCAGCCCAAGAATCACTAAACAATGGAATGAACACCTCCAACATGGTGAGACAAATACGCACAGAAGTAAAACGCATCTGGAGAGAACAGAGACAATGCAAGGAGAAAAGAACTTCAAAAAGCTATAATTGATTAATATCATCAAAGAGACAAAAGAAGATATGCAGTAAAACAAAAATGAGAAGCAATGAAAAAGAAAAGCAACAAGAAAGAGCTCTTGAAAATGAAATATACGGCAATGTAAATAAAATATTCAATAAAAAAACTGGAGAGTAAAGTTGGGAAAGGTGGAAAATAGAAGAGGAAAAATGAGAACATTGGAGAATCCATTCAGTGACTTACTAATAGGAGTTACAGAAAGGGAGATCAGAGAAAACAGAGGGGAGCAAATCATCAAAGAAATAATAGAAGAAATTTCCCAGAACCAAAGAATAGGAGTTCTCATATTGATAGGGCCCACCTAGAACAATAATTCTTTTTTAAAAAAACCCACTTCAAGGCATATCATCATTAAATTTCAGAATATCTTAGATAAGGAAAAAAATTCTAAATCTTTCAGAGAGAAAAAGTTGATCACAAAAAATGGTGCAGGACTCAGAATAGCGTCAGAGTTGTCACTAGCCACTTTTGATGGTAGAAGACAATGGAGCACTATTGTGTGTGTGTGTGTGTGTGTGTGTGTGTGGAAGATTAGCCCTGAGCTAACATCTGTTGCCAATCCTCCTCTTTTTGCTGAGGAAGACTGGCCCTGGGCTAACATCCGTGCCCATCCTCCTCTACTTTATATGGGACACCACCACAGCATGGCTTGACAAGCAGTGCGTCAGTCTGCGCCCGGGATCCGAACCTGCAAACCCCAGGCCACCAGAAGCGGAGTGTGCAAACTTAAGGGCTACGCCACTGGGCTGGACCCTGGAACACTATTTTAAAAGTTCAGAGAAGAAACTATTTTCAGTCTAGAGTCCTTTGCCAAACTAAACTATAATTCAAGTAATGTAGAATACACACAATTTCAGTTATACAAGGTCTCAAATATTATACCTCCATTCTTTCTTAGGAAGCTGGAAGATGTACTTTAGCAAAATGGGGGATTAAAACAAGAAAATGGAAGCTATAGGAGAGAAGATCCTAGAAAAAAAAGACGCAAGGAATGCCCTTAGATGGCAGGAAGGGATGGCCCAAGACCTCCGGAAATCAGCCAGACCAGAGAGGAGGAGAAGAGAAGAGGTCTCCAGAGGCAGCTCAGAAAAATGGAAAGCTACATGTTTGAGCATAAAGAATATAATATTAATATGTATATGGCAAAGATGCTGGAACATTGGGAAAAAATTAACAATAGGTAGATGGAAAACCAAACAAATGATAAAATGAGGCAATTATTAACTTCAGAAAAAAAGAAAACCTGTACAGGAAAAGAGGTGTGGTTGCAATGCATTACTTGGCTCAGTGAACAATGTTTATATAGTCTCAGTAATGTAATGTTGACTATTTGTTTAACAAAAAATTATATATAACTATATTGGGGGATGGAAGAAGAAAAGTGGAGTTGGGGCAAGGAGCAATATTCTAGTATTTATTCACAATGGCAGGAAGTCAATAGACAAAGGCTAAAATAGGCAAATCAAGAAACAGTGATACAAGCATAAAATTTTTAAAGATATGGAGGAAAATATCAGTGAAATGAGGTAGAAAGTTGAGGGTGGTAACATGTGGCTGGGACTGGGTGTGGACCTGGGTGGGGTAGGAGACTGCTGGTTTTTATTATAAGACTTTTAGAGTACCATTTGACTTTTTCAAATGATACACATGAATGTGCTTGTCTGTGTGTGTGTGAGGGGGGGTGTTTCCTTTGATAAAAAATGAAGTTTATTTCTAAATAATCTCACCTCTGGGCATTGTTAAAAGTCTTATTTCTGGGCCTGATTTTGTGAGATTCCAATCCAGTAAGTCTGCAGTGGAACTCAGGAACCTGAACTTTTAACTAGAACCTCAAGATATTTGGATGCGGGTGCCTCATGGCCGATACTTTGAGAAACATCACTCAGATTCCCTGAAATGATATACAAAGTATTGTAAGGATGTGCAGCTTTTTGTAGATTATAAACTGTCAGATTCTTTTTGAGGCCCCAAACCCAAAATAGTTTAAAAATTGCTATGCTATGTCTACGTTCCTTCGAAGAATAATTGAGATTCCATTAATTACTTAAGGTCAAAAGCAGAGCTAATTATTGTTGTAGTGAGTTAAACACTTTATAAAATTCATGAATCATACAGACTAGAAAGCACTGGCTAAATTTTCAGTCCACTGCTTAGTATATTACACAGGTGAATACCTGTGCATTATGACTGCAGTGTATTGAATATAAATATAGTGGCTTGAAATGGTTGCTGTGAATCCATGGGCACCTACCAGTGGTATTGACCAAGCCTGTAGTTAAATTTTATTCAGTTAAAAAAAACCATTCATATGTGGTCATTCAATGGTATTTTTAATGGTGTAATAGTACCAAATAAATACTGCCAGAGTCCAGCTAGAAAATTTAATGCAGGTATTTTGACAATCTTATACCTGTATTCAACATTTTAGTAATCTTATGGTGCAAGCCTGCCTTTCTCAAACTTATGTAACCTTTCAACCTTTTAAAAATTGTTTTTATAAAACATTACAGGATTTCACGAGTTGTGATTTGGATTAAACTAGACAGCAAAATGTGATTTCAGATTAATTGCTGGAAGGAATTAAATTTTGATTCATATGTTTTTCTTTAAACTTTGTACATTAAAAAATTAGAGAAATTAATTTTTTTATTTTAGTGGCTATAAAAAGTATAAAACATTTTAAAAGATAAATCACATAGACCAACACAAACCAGTAGCTAACAAGTTAGGATTTGTTGAATGAATAATAATGCATAATATGGCAATTATTAGTGATTTAAGCTGAATATGCACTAATTTGCATATCAAATGTCCCTTACTCATATATCTGATATAAGTCTCTGATATTCTTAGGTGTGGCATGCCATTTCTTAAAAATAATAGCAAGTCCATCCATAACACTTTCGGTGTCCAAGACCTTGTTCTAAGCATTTCCCTTCTATTATCTCATTTAACACTGGCAACAATCCTATGAGGGAAGGGATATTATTATTCCCATTTTACAGATGAGAAAACTGATACACAAACTCAAGTAACTGTCCACAGCTAACAAACAGCTGAGCAGTGATTTAAACCCATCGATCCGGCACCAGAATCTGTCCTCTTAACTACTATGTTACACCCTCACAAGGCAAATTATTGTAGAACAATCACGTAAACAATTATATCAATATTTATGGTAATTTCCCATATATAGATTTTTTTAAAGATGCATCTCACTACCAAAAAAAAATTTTTTTTCCACAGAATAGCTACCAACCAACATCTTGTGGAAACTATGTTTCAGGGAACATGTTTACTGAAATGATGGCTTAAATAATGGTTTGAAATTTCCATTTCTGTTGTTCATTTTTGGCTATGGCTCCTTCCCTCAGCTCCTTCTGAATTTACTTGCCTCCTCTGAGCTTCTTCTCTTTAAAGACTTGGTAAGGAGACACCTTCATGAAACCCTCTGGCTATCAAAGTGCTTACTGAACAAAGCCTGCACTCTCTCTTTCTCTAGCCCCCAATTAAATGCTTATTCTTTGAGCTACAGTTCTTGAAAAAATACTTTCTAATCAAGGTATAAATGGACTCTAAATATTGCTAATGTACATTTGTACATTTCATTCTTTGAAAAAAAAACTTGTTACACCATATTACATCGCTGTAAAAAATATATATATATCGAATGAGATCTAAATGTCCCAACAATTTGATACCTCTTCTTTAACCACCAGAGAATTTGCATCATTCTTTGATATCCTTGAACTAACATTTCTATTCCACTTCTCCCACATAGTTTTATAAAACATTTTTTATACTTGATTATTCAATTATTATACTCTGTAACAAAATATGTATATAAATTAAAATTAATTATTTTCTGGGTCAATAAAGCTCTAAATATTAAATTATTCTATCATTTTAATTATTAGCAGTACAAAATTTATCAACATAACATAAATTTGTAATTCTTAAACATAAAAAATAAAAATCATGTTGTAAATGCATTTCTCAATGACAGATGGAGCTAGATGAAGATTACTCACTGCAAGAATGAGACGGATTCAGCATTAATTTATACTTTTTGTTTGTTTTTATAGTTGTAAATGCTGAGATATTTATATAAATAAATAGACGAGAATGGAAGGAATTTTGTTACAGCATTATAATTTTTTCCTTCCAAGTTATATCGTAAAAATCACTGTGTTCTATGACCAAAAATTAGACTGGTGTCCACCATGTAGAAAAGTCTCTATTAGAAGTTAGCATTAACTTCCAACTATTTTTAATAGACATTCTATTCTCTTCTATTGTTTTTTTTTCCCAGTCAACTATCACACTCTAATTATTATAGATCTAGAGGGTATTTTGATATCTGCTAGAGGGCAAGTCCCTCATTAACTCTTATTCTCTTAAAAATTTTTTTCTTGCCTCATATTTACCTTTCCCAATAGTTTTTAGGATCAACTTGTCAAGTTTTAAAATTTTGAGTTGGGATATTTAGCGAAGTGCACTGAATTTTAGATTAATTTGGGCATATTTGATATTGTTCTAATAGTGAGTCTTCTCATCCAGGAACTCAGCAAGTCTTTCCATTTATACAAGTCTTGTTTCATGTCCCACAATAAAGTTTTATAGTTTTCTTTTCATGGGTTTCACATATTTATTTTTGAATTTTAAGATAACACATATATTTTGACCACTTTAAATGCATTCTTTCTTTCTTTCTCCTTCCTCCCTCTCTTACTTCCTTCTTTCTTTCCTTTCTCTTATTTTGTCTCTTGCCATCCCAAATAGATGGTAAACTTTCGCAGCACTGGGAATGGATTGCTCTTATAACCTCCTAAGTGCCTAGAATAAAGCTACGCTAGAGTGGTTGCTAAGGAAAGAAATACTTGTTGAATAAATAACTGAATGAAAGGCTTGATTCATAAACTAGAAATGCAACAGGAAGAATCAGGGGGGTATGCCAGGAAAAGATTCAAAAGAATTATAATTCCTTAAAAATTGATGATGAATTGTGACTTGGTTATACCATATGGCAGATTTGACAAGCTGTCCGATGATTTTTTTTAACTAAAGAGACAAAATGACCTGGATATTACCCAAACTCTCCCAGTGTGAATTCACAGAAGCAATAAATATATGTTTCTGATTTCCTCAGACATTGAGAAAAATGCCAGTCTTTCAACCTGTGAGTGTTCCTGAAACAGTTTTCAGTGAACAACAAGGATAATTTAAACTTTTCTTTTAAAAAGGAGGTCTGCTGCCTAAATGTCACAGATTTAATTGGTCTTTTAAATAAGGAACATGTTAAACCCAAAGATTAACTGGTATTGGGGGTGGTGAAGGGCTTTTTGAGTGGAGCCCTTCTGTACATTTTGTCTTATCACCTTATCCCCTCACATTTAGTCTGCTGCCTAGAAGAATATCATCGTTGCAGACTGCCCCCATCCTTCTTTACCTAACTACCACCCTTGTAGACAGGGCCAAGGAGATCAGTAGACATTGCTGTGGACTAGGAAAAGGGCTGGGAGCCTCCTCATTCTGTGTGTGTGTGTGGGGGGGGGATACATTTTCGAGGCACTAGAGGTTGCACTGGCAGAGGATAGAGAGGACAGACCCTCTCTGTTCTGAAGTCAGAGACTGAAAATAGAAGAAGACTTCTTAGGCAGCAGGAATTCATTCTGATGGGAATTTCCCCTGACGTGAGACTCTTGCCACAACTTAATGAACAGAGCCTGAGGAGTGTGGGGGCAAGAATTGATTTTGTTGCTGCTTGTCCTGCAGGCTGCCCCGTTGTTGCATGGTCCCAAAGTGAGACTGCGGAGAAGCCATCAAAAACATCAGACTCTTTAACCCAGAAGCCTGAGGAAAGCCTTGCCCTTCCTCAAGAGGGGAAGTCCTTTACAAACAACAGCTGTTTTTCTTACTATGTGCTGGGATTCAGACTGCCCCTTCCCCCACCTTTGTGTGCAGTGGAAGGAGCAAAGAGGTGGCCTCAGAATTCCTGGAAAGACCCCACTCCTCCCAACCCCACAACACTCACAGCCTTGCCAACGTTATCCACCCTGAAGAGATCAGGATTAATCACATTATCCCTTTATCCTTGTTTACATCAACACCATGGGAAGCCAGGGCACTCCCAGGTCACCCTCTATCTCCCTTACTCCAGTCCCCATAGGGTCTGTAATCTCATTCTCTTCCCTCCTCCCACCCATCCTCTCAAAACACTTCCCCTGTGCTCACTGTACCACCCAGTGTGTCAGCAGCAAAATCCCTACACTCTCAACCTGCTCCATGAGGGTCCCCTCCACTGTTTTGCTCCAGCTGAAACCTGAATCTCCCAGAGGAGATTGCCCTGTAGTCCTCTCTAGTGGTGGTGGTTCTCTCTATCACATCCTATATGACATTTGGCCTGGAGATGGAGTGGGGGTTCTCCTTGCTCCTCGTTGCCACTTTCAAACTACCTTCCACCCTGCAAATCCCTGGCTTTGAATCTCATGTCTTCAGATGTACCACCTGCTATCCCTCATTGTCATTTGTTCTCATTTCTCAAAGATTTTAGCAGCTGGCTCATGGTCAATTTCTCCAACAGTACTCCTATCATAATTCTAAGTAATTTCAATATCCATTGGGTCAGCCTTCAAATATTTTGGCCTCAGTTCCTTGACCTCCTTTCTTCCTGTTATTTAGCCTGTATCAGTCACCCTGAAATCATACCCTAGAACTTGATATTATCTATAACAGTAACTCCTTCATATCCTCAATGTCAAGCGTCCCTCTAGTACCACCACTATTCCCTCTAGCACTCCGACTCCAGCAGTCCTTTCACTCTACTGACATCGACCCTACCACCTTTTGATCATGCCTCATCCTCCTTAGATCCTCTCGTTCCTCATTACTTAGCATAAATCCCTTGGTAAATTATTATAACCACTCCCTTGCAGAGAGTTCTAATTGTCTACTAAAATCCATCCTCCTTTCTTCCAAAATATAGAATTGTAGCTAAGCACATAGATGACTATACACACTACATTTCCAGGGCTTCCTTGCATTTAAATGTAGCCATAGGACTAAAATTTTGCTAATGGAATATGAGCCTAAGTATTGTGTGGCACCTGCAGGTTAGGCCCTTAAAACAAGGGCGATGCTTCCTCCTCTCACTGTCTCTCCCCCTCCTAATAACTGGTAAAAAATGTGCCTGCTACCCAGTTTCTATGATTCAGATGAGAAAAAAGCCCTAGGTCATGAAAGAGAGACAAGATGGAAAGTCCGTTAGGCCCTAAATGATCATTTGAAGCTGAGACCAAGTGACCTGAAATGGTCGCTTCTGCTTGTTGTTTGAAATAGAGATAAAATCTGCTTTAAGTCACAGAATTAATGTTGGATTGTTTTGTTACAGCATCCTAGTTTTATTTTAAATAATACAACTCTCAACTCCCTTGGCACTCTTTTACTTCCTAATACTCACGTGGCAAAACCACAACACTGGTCAAAATTTCACCTCTTCCTCACCTGCACTCATTCATGGAATCTGGCCAGAGAAAAACCCTTGCTGATTAGTCTCACTTTAAATTCTTGGCCACTAAATTCCAGTAGGCTTTTAACGGTACCTGACAATCATACCATATCTCTCTGGTACATTCGCTATCCCACCCTCATAGACAAACTATTCTACTCCTTTCTCAAACTCCAACACATTGTCCCCCATCCTCACTCTTAACTGATAACCCTGCATTCTATTTCACTGAGGGAATTGAAGGCTTCAGAAGAGAATTTCAACAAGCTCCTATCTCCTCTTCTCCCTATCCTCTCAGATCTGTGTCCACCTTCTGTTTTGCCTCCTCCTATTACTGTGGATAAACTGTCTGTACTCCCGTTTAAGACTAATACTTCCATGTTTGCACCAGATCTCACCCCTTCTTGCCTATTCAAAGACTTTGCCCCAGTGATTCTTCCTTCTTCCCTGTACCATCAAATTTTCTCTCTCTGCTCCATCTTTCCCAAAGCATACAAATATGTCTTTATTTCTCCCACCTTGAAAAATGTTAAAGACCCTTTCAAGCTCCCTTCCTTTTCAGCTATCACTTCATCTCTCTCTTCTTGTTTATAGCAAAAAGCCTGAGACAGATATCTGCATTTCTGGAATTTAGCTTTTGTCTTATTGTCTCTTTTTAAAAGAAAAAAATTTTGAAAATTTTCTAGCATACACAAGGTAGAGAGACAGTGTAATGAACCTCCATATGTCGTTACCCAGTTTCAACAATTGTAAACATTTTGTTGGTCTTATTTCATCCACCCTCCTTCCCTAAATCTTCTGGAGTATTTTAAAGCAAATCCCAGACATCATATCATTTCACCTATAAATACCCCAGTATACATCCCTAACAGATAATGACTGTACAAAATGCCAGTCACAACACCAATATTATATCTAACAAATCTAAATGCATAATCAGGGTTTAAATTTCCTAGATTGTCTCAAATATGTCTTTTTATAATATATTTGCTTAAATCAGGCTCTGAATACATTGTATTTGGCTGATATTTCCTTAAGTCTTTTTTCATCTCAACAGTTTCCCTCCCCACTTTTTTCATGCCATTTACATGTTTTTTCAAAAAGGTCATTTTTCCTGTAGAAGTTCCTCCATTCTGTATTTGGCTGCTTGCATCTTCATGGTTTTGTCTAGCATGTTCCTCTCTCTCCTTTATTTCCTGTACATTGGTATTTCTATCTAGAGGCTTGATTCCTGCTCTCTTGAACCCATTCCAGACATGCTTTCACCCCTACTACTGCTCTAAATCTGTGTGTGTTGTCAAGTTCATTAATCTAATGGCCCATTCTCAGCCCTCATCTCCCTTGATCCATCAACAGGATTTAAATTGATCCCTTCCTCCTCCTTGGTACATTTCCTTTGTTTGGCTTATGGGACATCACACTTTCATGGTTTTACTTTTACCTCACTTGTTGCTCCTTCTCAGTCTCTTTTGCTGGCTTCTCTTTACTATTCCTAGTTCTCAATGTTAGAGTGCTGTAGGATTCGTTTTTGGTTCTCTCTCTATCTGCACTAACTCCATTGGTGATCTCATCCAGTTCTCACGCTTTAATTACCATTTTATACATGCTGACTTCCTAATTTATATGTTCAGCCTAGATCTCTTTCAAGAAATTTGAATTCATATAGCCAACTGTGTATTTGATATATCCATTTGAATGTGTAACAAGCTTCTCAACTTGATCATGTCCATAAGTTAACACCTGACCTTTTTCCAAATCTGCTCCTCTCTTAGACTTCTTCATCTCGGTTGACGGCAACTCCATCTTTCCAGTTTTTTAGGCCGGAAGTCTTAGAATCATTCTAGATTCTTTCTTTCTCTCTATCCCATATAGATCTGTCAGCAAATTCAGGTGACTCTTCCTTCAAAGTATACCCACAGTCTGGTCATTTATCACCACCTCTATTGTCGTCATCTTGATCCAATCCATTGTTATCTCTTGCCTCATACCATAGCCTCCTAACTACTCTCTGACCCACTCCTTCCTTCTTATCACAGCAGCTAGAGTGAGCTTTTAAAAATGTAGGTCACATCAGGTCACTCCTCTGCTCAAAATATCCCAGTGATTTCCCCATTTCCTTAGAGTCAAAGCCAAAGTCCTTAAAATGACCAAAAGACCCTATATATCCTGCTCCACCAACACTTCTCTGACATATCTCCCAATATTCTCACCCCTTCAGTTATTCCAGTCCTGCCACACTGGCCCTTTTGCTGTTTCTATCATGTGCCTTGTAGTCTCTCAACTCGCCTTAGCCTTTGGTGTTCTGCCTGGGATGTGCTTTCTACAATATCAGCATGACTCACTCCCCCACCTCCTTCAGGTTTTGCCTTTTCAGTGAGTCCTTTCCTAACTATCCTCTTCAGAATAACATTCCCCTAGAAGTAGAATTGATGAGTCAAAAGCATAAATATTTGTGTTTTGATAAATATTACCAAATTACTCTCACCAATGTATGAGCATATAAGTTTCCCCCACTGGCCAATTGAGGCTATTAATAACTTCTGAATTTTTGACAATCACAGTGTAGTTTTAATTTGCATTTCTTTTCTTATAAAGGACTTTGAACATCAGTTTAAGAGCAACTTGTACTTTTATTTCTGAAAATCTTAAGTTCATATCCCTTGTCCACTTTTCTAGTAGGGATGTTGCTCTATTTCTTATTTATTTGTAGAAGTTATTTATGCATCAGGGAAATGAGTATTAGGACTGTATTATGAGTTGGAATAAAATTTTCCCAGTTTGTCATTTATCTTTGACTTTATTTATGATGGGTTTTTCCATTCAGAATTTTTAAAAATTAGAAGTCTAGGGGCCGGGCCCAGCCAGATGGTATATCAGTTAAGTTTGCGCACTCTGCTTTGGCAGCCCAGGGTTTGCAGGTTTGGATCCTGGGTGCAGACCTATGCATCACTTATCAAGCCATGCTGTGGCAGGCATCCCACATATCAGGTGGAGAAAGGTGGGCACAGATGTTAGCCCAGGGCCAATCTTCCTCAGCAAAATGAGGAGGGTTGGCAATGGATGTTAACTCAGGGCTAATCTTCCTCACCAAAAAAAAAAAAAAGAAGAAAAATTGGAAGTCTAATTCATGGATATTTTCTTTTATGGGTTCTGAATACTGTGTCATACTATAAAAGGCCTCTCCCACCTAAGATAATTTTTTATCACACTTTTAAAAATATATTTAAATCTTTTATCCATCTGGAGTTCATTTTGGTACAAAAATGTGAGATATACTTCCAACTTTGTTTTTCCAGATGGCCACCAGTTTGTCCCAACATCCTTTATTGAAGGCTTCATGTTTTCTCCATTGTCATGAAATGCCACCCAGGAGATTCTTAGGCAGACTTTAATGGTTGTGAGCTTAGGTTGAGATAACAATGTTTTCTTTTTGTGAAACCTCTCCTGGCAGGCAGAGACCTCAAACATGCCACTGAGAGTTACAAACAAGTCAAACCTGTAACACCCTGAAGGCCCACACCCAGTAAATGTGTATATAATGTCTCCAAATTGTAGCTTGAAACATTGAGATCACATGATTCTCATATAGCTAGTGCCTCCACCCCACACACATTCTCTCCAATAGTATCAGAAGGTGGCAGGGAATAGTCACATGGTTTTTGGTTGTTTGTTTCATAGACTTACTCCATCAACATATGAGGAAGACCAGAATTTAATATCTCCAAACCACTTTGAATTATGGAGAAGAAAAGTGCCATTTTAATCCTCATGTTATCTTTTAGATTTCAAGCGTGTTATTGTGACATCAGCATTCTAGGCTTAGTGAAGTTTTATTTCAATTTGTATAAATTCATCCCTCTGTGCTCAACTCGCTGTGAAACCAGGCCACTGGGTGTGGATTATGAGGGCCAAAGTTTTGGGGGATGGGAGGAAACTTTTCAGAATTGGTGATTTCATGTGAGACCATTAAAGATAGTTCACCTGGCATCTATGTACTAAGATGCCTTTTAAATTAGGACCCACATCTATTGTTCAGGGATAATTATGTTGATGATGCTGATACTAAGATATTGCAAAATCCTGCTGTACCTTTTGAAGTAAGTTCTGAATCATTAAAAATAATTATGAGAAATACAATTTAAGTTTTAAGGCTATTTGGCTGTGCTTCTTAATGGAAATACTGTGTGACATTAATGGTTAGGGGTCTTGTTCAAGACAGAGGCAGGGTGAGTTTAATCTTGATTCTTCCACCTTTTACCTGAGTAACTTTTTTAGCAAGTAACCTAACCTCAGTAAGACTTAATTTCCTCATGTATAAAATGGTGATAATAATAGCACTTACTGTTATAGGGATAAATATGAAAATCTATTTAAAACATAAGTAAGGCATTTCCCCCCTATCTGATTAGCAAAGATCAAAAAGTTTAATGCATTTGGTGGTGAGAGTATGGTGAAGACAGGTACTCTCATACGTTGCTTGGGGTAGTGTAAATTGGTTCAACCACCACGTCAAAGACTTTGGCAATATCTATCAAAATTACAAATGTACATACATACTTTTGATGGAATTTATTGAACAGATGTACTTGTAAATGAACAAATTGATAATTGTATGCAGATATTTATTGCAGTACTGTTATAGTAAGGAAAGAGTGGAAACAACGAAATCTCCATCTATAAGGGGCTGTACTGATGGACCCACACAATCAAATACTACGTTGTAAGAAAGAATAAGGAAACATTTATGTTATTGAATGGGCTATTACCAAGATATATTGTTAATCAGAAGAAGCAAAGTGTAGAACAGTGTGCAAAAACAGGGAATGGCGAGTAGATAACACATGTACATATTTGCTTGTATAATCACAGAAGTGCTCAAGAAAAACACCCAAGAAAATGATAGCATTGATTTCCTCTAAAGCTGTAATTTCCTGATGGAAGTTTTCTAAGAATTTTCTGGGTGGCCAGGAAACTTTTCACTATATATTCTTTTCCACTTTTGATTGTACTCTGTGAATGTGTAACTTATTTTTTAAAAATAAATCAATATAAAGTATATAGAACACTCATGACACATAGTAAGCATGCAATACATATTGCCACTTATTGAAAATTTCAACTTAATGGTAACTGATTATCTTCCACTAAAATAAAGATACCTAGAGAATATTTTAAATCAGCTGTTTAAAATCTAAACACTGCAAATTGTATAATGTGTAAGTAATTTTAAACAATGAAATTGGTCTTACTATAAATTATAGAGGCATTTCTTTTAGCCCATGAAGTCCTACCATTTGGTCCATTATCATTTACATTTCTCATAAGGGTATGAAAATGTACGATAATTTAAAAAATCTACTTTTGCAAAGAATATGACTAGAAGGAAAGGTTTTCCATATACAAATGAAAATTATTCATGAGTTAGTCTTTCAGCAATTGAAGTTTTTGGTAGATAATAGGTGTCATTTAAGCTTCTCTCAAACATTACTAGGTTTTGAAGAAGGAAAGAAACTACTGAACATACTTTAGATTGAATAATTGATTGATTGATAGCTAAGTTTTGCTTTTAGTTCTGAGCAAACTTGGATGAACTGAGAATAAATGGAGAATTCTTTTTGTATTTGACTTCTATGCATTTAGACTGTCAGGCTATGCTAGCTTTTTTCTCAATAAACTGTACATTTGGTTTCTCACTCTTATCAGATAAACAACTATCAATATTCTATCTTCTTCTCTCCCACTTTTTGGTAATAACAGCTTTTCTTCTTCCTCTGGTGTTTAATTTCTTAGACATAAACAGTTTTTAGGCTATGCTATATATATATAATATTAACATGTGTTCCTCTAGACTCTAATCTCTTAGTCTGGTGAAGTATTATCCAGAATTTAAGAAGACTTAGCTCAAATGGCATCTCCCCTATAAAACTGTTAGAGATCTCCAAAGTTGGATCTCCCAATTTTTCTCTCATGGGATCTTGAGTCTAACCCCATGTTACACATATAGAATAATGATCTGTCTCTTTCAGCAAACAGTGACTCCTCAAAAACAGCAACTCTATTTTTCATCTTTATAACTACGTGCTGGGTCAGGCATGTATTAGACACTCAGCGATGTCTGCCGAATAAAGACCAATTTTTCCCAGTAAATGATACACTACTAATGGAAGTACTTCAGCAAATATTATAATCACTTTATTATAATATTTAAGTATCTTATTAAATGTAAAAGTAAATCAAATTAATGGTTTAGAGAGTCCTTATCCAGCATGTCTCAAGACCTGAGCACAGAGGAATTTTGTTTTCCTAGATCAAATTCTAATTTAATTGTATAATAAATAATTATGATCTAAATTCCCCATTTTAAGCTTAAAAGATTTGTTGTTTTTTATGAGCTGAACACACAGCCTCCTTCCAACTGCATGGTTCAATGATCTCCTTTAAGGGAATGTTCAAGAAGCAACTGGATCTGTTCGCTACTTTTTCTCAGAAGCAACAATTCACATCATGAATGACAAAAACAAAATTGTTACTATTGGCAGATGCTCCCAAACATTCAGGTAGACTAAGAGAGTAATGCTTTTGGGGACCTATGGGGCACGTTTTGTGGCCTGCAATAGAAGCAAGAGCAGCTCTATTTGGCCTCGGGGCACGTTCTTTAGGCTTGCTAAGCCAGTGTCCTCCTCTGTGAAATGGGATCATAAGACCAGCCTCACAGTTTTTATAGCCAAGGTTGACTTTTTTTGACAATGCTTTGTAGTACAGTTCTCTGGGGCTCCCAACAGAGGTCCAGGATTTAAACAGATCCATTGTTGCAATTTAAAAAAGTCATAACCACCTCTGAAACCTTCCTTCTTAGCAAGATGAGATTCCTTTCTCACCAAAGTACAAGCTCATTTTTTTGGGCAGAAACACAAACTCATTTCTTTGCTGCCCACTGCTCTGGTGTCCAGGGTACTTAAATTACTCTTCGGTCAACAGCATAGAAGTCCTTCACTTTACATTGTCACTGGTGACCTCAGTGATGTAGCCATAATATAGAGACTGTTAAAAGCTTAGCTAGTAACTTGTAAAAGTCAGTAGGAATTGCATAAGGAACATGAAAACCATTAATCCCTGTGGCTGAAACATAGCCATCCTTCAAATGTGAATTCTTGAAATCTATACACCTAGATAGTGCTAGTCTGATCACCTGTAAAATGACTTAGTATGTTTTCGTTTGTTTATTTTTGAGAGTCAATATAAGAAAAGACCTTGGGGAGGAGTAACATTCTGTGTTTTTGGTAAGTATTGTCAGGAATGCCACCTATCATGTTATTTAATGTTCCTCTTATAAAGTAGGAGAGAACCTAGAGATGGCAGACCCATTCATGACTATTTCATTGAAGTGTGAAAGCTCTTGAACAGGAGAGAGGTGGATTTGAGAGACATTATAGAGGCAGAATTGACAAATTGTGACAATGAACATTACAGAGTATCTACTATGTTCCAGATGCTTTCCTCACTGTAGAAGCATTAAGCCCATGATCCCTTTAAAAAAAATAGAGAAGGTAAGAGGAAGATGTAATTTGAGTGTGGGGAGTTGTAGATGAGAGTTCAGTTTTGGACATATCAACTTTGGTGGGATATGATATAGGGAGGAAGACCCCAAAATTTATATGTGCCAAGTCACCTTTTTTGAACTTCAAACTGTCACCACTAGTAATCAATATTTATCTAGGATGGTTGACAATGACTTTAGGATACAGAAGATGCTTATAAGGTATGTGAAAGCATCTGGCACACAGTAGGTATTTGGTAATGTTAGTTCTACTTTTAATTCCCACAAATCATTCTGGATCTCACCAGAGAAAAAACTCCTTTTCCAAAGACATTTGTACATGTATAGTAATTCTATATTGTACTTATCATTTTCAATAAGTTTAAGGACATTAAAAATAATGCTAAGATTATTGGGAATACATGTTTATACTATGAATTTAAGACATTAATAATCCCAAATTATTTCATTAGTGATGTAACACCATTGATTATTAACATCTCAGCAAGGTCACCAAAGATGTCCATATCACTAAATTCAGTGGATGTTTATTAGTCCTTTTTACTTAACCTCCCAGGTTTATCAGTTAACTTGTTTTTTTACTCTCTCCTTGAAACATTCTTTCCCTGGATTCCTGGACACCACATTCTCTTCCTGGTTTGTCCTCCTACTTTTCTTCTCAGTCTCCATTGCAGACACATCTTTCTCTCCTTGGCCTTTAAATATTGCATTACTCAAGGCTCTGTCCTAGAACCTCTTCTGTGCTCACCCTTTACTCTCTCACCCATCAATCACACCTTTCCTCATGAAATTATCATCTGTATACCAATGATACCCAAATTTCTATCTTGATCTTAGACTTCTATTACATATCCAACCAATTATTCACTACCGTCTACTTGAACGTCTCAAAGGTACCACAAACTCAATGTGACCAAGGCCAAACTTATGATATTCTGGTCAAATATTATCTTTGTCCAGTGTCCCCCATCTCAGTAAATAGCCTGACCATCCATCCAGCTGTGTATCCCAGAAAGCCAGGTGTCATCCTTCATCCATTCTTCTCTGTCACATCTTATATCCAATCCATTATTTGGAACTGTTGATTTTACCCCTTATCTGCCTTTCTCATCCATCAATTTTTATCCCCCTTTACTATCTCCTCCTTAGTACAAGCTAGAGTCATCTCTCACCACTAGTAACCAGCGTACTGCTCTCCTTACATCCATTATGGCTCCCCTTGATTTTGTTCTCTATGCTAGAGCCAGAAGTCTTTAAAAAAGGCAAATCTTGTGGCCTCCCGGTGGCACAGCGGTTTAGTCCGTGCTTTGGCAGCCTGGGGTTCCCGGGTTCGGATCCCGGGCACCCTCCGATGCACTGCTTGTCAGCCGTGCTGTGGCAGCATCCCATATAAAGTAGAGGAAGATGGGCACGGATGTTAGCCCAGGGCCAGTCTTCCTCAGCAAAAAGAGGAGGATTGGCAACGGATGTTAGCTCAGGGCTGGTCTTTCTCACAAAAAAAAAAAAGAAAAAAGCAAATTTTTCGGGGCAGTTGGGTGGACTGGATATCGCAAGCCCAGATCCCCTGGTGGACCTGTGCACCGCTTATCAAGCCATGCTGTGGCAGCGTCCCATATAAAGTAGAGGAGGATTGGCAACAGGAGGTTAGCCCAGGGCTAATCTTCCTCACCAAAAAAAAAAAAAAGCTAATCCTTCAATGTTAGCCCTGCTTAAAATGCCACATTGGCTTACTTTTGCCCTTGGGAGAAAATCCTAAATCATGTCACATGTCACAAAAGTCCCTGTCAATCACTAGGACCTAACAGAGCCTCTCTATGTAAACTCTTCTACTTAGTGTAACCTTTCTGTCAGAGACATCAGGGTTTGCTACTTGCATATCTATTAGTTTCTTTTGGCTTCAATCTCTGCCCCAAATTGGGAAAATTCGTGGAGATGCCAGAAGATTGGCACCAACTCTCTAATCTCTGTGAAAAGTGATTAGGAGGAAACTTTATTATTGTTTCCATTTTCTATGAAGAAATGTTTTATTTGCCTCAGTTCCTATTCTACAGATACAAAATATCTTACAAAAGGAATAGAAGCCTAATCCGTTTTACGATGCTAGATCAAAGCCAAGTTATACAAGGATAAAACAAACCCAATGTTAATGTCATGAGGAGCTCAAGTTCCCTTTATATATCATGGTGTTTCTTACACGATATTTAAACCTTATAGATCTAAAGATAGATTGTCAGGTTCTATCTTTCTAGTACACAGTGAGGTGGCCTTGGAATCATATCAGGCAACTTTGATAACCTCTTTAGCACTCATTTGTCTGATAAGTAAGACAGGATAATAAGATTACCTGTGACGCAGAGTTATTTGGAGGATTAAATAACATAAAGTATGTAGAGCATTTTGTACACGGTCTGGCACATAGCAATGATCAGTAGGTGCTAGTTATTATTATTTTTGTTTGTGACAGTCATAAAATCCATTTTAAGGAAGTCCTTTTAGATTAATGTAAACTTTTTTCTTCAGAGGAAAGGAATAATAAAGATTTAAACAACAGTTTTGTGGGTTCAGATCATTGAATCATTGGTTTTGTTCTATCAGATAAAGATAAATACGCATTTTTGCAACTGAAAACAGTTAAAATTAATCTTATTATTAGTCCTCAGAAAAGGAGTACACATAAACCCTCACTTACCTGTGTTATCATAAGCTGATAATCAATATCTTTGTTTGTCATATCACTTCCAGCTCCTAGAAGAAGAATCTTGTCATATTGGGAGTCTTCAGGCACAAAGTCCACTGCACCACTTCTGTCTGTGGGATGATTTCTGCTGGTGGCAGAGACTCTACTGTCCCCTGGTGGCATCTTCTGTCTCACATTGGTTCAATGTTCTAGCCCAGAAAACCTACAATTATCCTTAGATAGTCATAAATTTAGCAGGCAGAGCCCGAGAGTTGATTTTTCATTTGACCTAAAATTATTGGTCTTGTAGTGGAAGCAACACTTTCTCTATATGGTTCAGAGCAGGGATTCTTAGTTAGGAAGCTTTTCGATGCATTACTACCTCATCAACACCAATGCTTCTTGTAGGAGCAGAATCATCTTGTCTCCTTAGTTACACGTTAACCTCTTCTTGGAGTTCCAGTTTTGCTGCCAGAGCCTGACTCTTTACAGATAGGATCCTGAAACTTTCTCCCTAAACTCTGGTGTCCTTCCTAACTTCTTACCTTTGACAAAGGGGTTGGGTGTTTACTTCAAGCTTGTCTGGGTCCTAGTGAGGATCTCGATCCACAACCTATGCCCATGTAGAAGTATAAACTCAGATATGTATGAAACACAAGTTAATTTTCTATAACTTGCCTTAAATTCAATTTTGAACTGCTTATTCCAAAAGGCTGGTAATACCATAATCTTTGCCAATTTCTGGTATGCCACCTTTTTCCCCCGGGGTTGGATCTGAATTTGAGAATGTCTAGTATGGTGGCAAGTTTTGGGGTTGGAAACCTCTGGTTCTCAATGTCATCTGTCTACGCTGGCATCCAATAGGAAATTCAACATCCTAACTCAGTCATCAGTTCTCTCAGGCCTCTACTGACTTCAGCGTTCTCTTCTGCAAACTCCCTTTAAGTCTGGATATTGTGTTTCCTCTTCCATGACACACTTGGGTATGCAGGGATATTGTTTTGCTCCCACTCCAAGTTAGGGCATAGGAAATCTTTGAGAGTCTGTCTAGTTCCCATTTACCTAGTCATACCATGAGTCCGTATTCTCTCTCTTGGGCCTGCTGCCTTCCTGGGGCCATATTCAGGAATCAGAGCACATGTTCCCTCTGCTCTCAGATCTCACAAACCCATCCATGGAGATTTGCTGGCTTCCCAGGAATGTGACCAGGGATGGTATAGACTCCCAGTCTCTGGGACAGTGGAAATTTGCCCCGCCATTTCTTCCCCTCCTACTCTCCTCTGTCTACTATCCACAACCTCCTCATTCTCCAACACAGGAGATGAGTTTGTTTGAGTTTTAGTTTTTTCTGCAAGTGGAAAGCCATGCTCTTAAAAAAGATGTTTTGTCCAAATCTCTTGCTATGCCAGGAGTTTCTTTTTGTTCCTGTAAAGCCAAGCCTTTTGTAACACCAAAGCCAGGAAGAGACTCCTTTTTTCCCCTCTGCTTTCATCGCTGTCACATCTTTCTCTTAAAGCAATAAGCACAGAATGCCTAGCTGCTTGTTTGGGGTGGAGTGATGGGCTAAGAGACTGAGAGAAGAGAATATTGGGTGGGGGAGGCAATCTGCTAATATTATCCCACCACACTTACGAGGAACAGACAGAAATAATAATAATAATAATAATAATAAAGCTCTTAGAGAAAATATTCCTCCCTCCATCCAGATGAAATTGTGTCCTTAGCCCTAATATATAGTGCATGGTCTTGGCTGTTCCTTGCTAAACATGGGCAAGAAGACTTCAGAACTTAGAAGCCCTGTTTTAAGTGAGCAGATTGACAATGGTACAGGTTGTCTTCTGGAAGAAGGATTTATCTTTTCACTAGAGATCAGTTCTGGAGTGGTTTTGAAAGGTATGATTCTGTTATTTGGGTTGGTTCTAGGAATATGACAGTTTACACAAAGCTGTTACTTTACTGTGAAAAATCTAGACATAGTGAGAGTAACATTTGGATTAGTCTTTTACACCCAGAAACCTGTAGAGTAGGAAGAATCACATTATTTTTTCTGAGAATGCGGAGGTATCCTCAAAGCACCTTTGCAGTTTTAACTCTCATTTTGAAATATGTTGATATTAGTAATTATTATAATAAGGTATTAGCTATTTATGATTAATAAAATTTGCTTACACATATTGAGTACTTGCTGTGTGTTAGATACACCTAAATAATTCTTCATTTAATCTTCATAAAAACCTTAACAGATACATATTGTTATCCTAATTTACAGATGAGGAAACTGAGGCATAGAAAGGGTAAGTAACTTGTCCAAAGTTACAAGTTAGTATCTATTAGAGACTGAATGTGAGCCCCAGAAGTCTGATGGCAGAGTGGAAGTGCTTAGTTATGCCCCTGGTTAATCATATTTATCATGATAATGGTTAGGAGATTATGGTGTAAAAGTAACAATTCTTTGAATAATAAGCTAAAGGCTGATTTTAAACTAGTAGTTCAGAATAACAATTTTGATGTGAATTTATCATTTGGTATTTGTGAGACAAAGTGTAAGTTACCAGTCTGCAGCCCAGGCATAAGACTGGGTTAGAGACAATTTATTTTTTCTCTCTTGTTTATCAAGGGATGGAGAAGTTATGTGCTGACCTGTCCTAGATCTTCAGGGAACCACAATGAATAAACACCATGGGATTGAAGGATATCAACTCATAAGCCATTAACATTTTACATTAATTTTAATGTGCTGGAATTTGAAAGGATCAGCATGGAGAGCTGATACAGAGAATCTTCTCAAATTATACATAAAGACACATGGTAATGAAATTTCTTGTTAACATTCTCTTATGAACATTCTCAAGGCCATTAGCATTCTGTATACCTCATCCATTCATTCAAAAATATTGATTGAGCATCTACTGTGTGCCAGACACTGTTGGAAGTACTGGGGAGAGAGTAATGAACAAAACAAAACAAAACCAAAGATTCTTTCCTTTGTGGAGTTAATTCTAATGGAAGGAGATAGATGAAATAAATAAATGAGTGAGTAATAAACTAGAATATTACAAAGTGATAGCACTATAGAAAAGTCAGTGACTTGCTATGGGAACACCTCTGAGTTCTCCTCATTGTTCCTTTTCCTTTCTACTTCAGGGATAAAATGGGCTAAGTTACAAAACTGTTTCTCATCCTGAAAACTCAGTATGAAGAAAATCTGGACAGAAATATAAACCAAAGTATGACTTCTGATCCAAGTACTAAAGCCAGTGGTCCAGACCCACCTAAAGTCAAAGCACTATCTGAAAACCTGGCTTGTCATGGAGAAGTAGGGTGAAGACTTAAAGCTAGAAAGTCTCCCAAGTCCCCGTGGGTTTTTTTGCACATTTTCATTTTTCAAGTCTATATGGTTCCCACTCTTTAGAAAATGCTCTTCACCTGCTCCCTCCTCACCACTCTTACATGCCCATACACTCTGCTGACTGACCTTACTCATGTTTCTTACCTCAGAAAAGGCCCCTGTGTTCAGCGACCCCGCTGTGTTGAATGTAATTGCATTTTCCCTATTGAAGCACTAATTCCACTGCATTGTAGAGGTTTATTCAATAGTCTTTCTCTCCCATCAGACTGCAAGATTTGTATAGCTAAGGATAAGGACTGTGTCTTTTTCATCATTGTATCATCTGCACTCAGAACAGTGGCTGGCATAGTAGTAAGAGCTCAGTAAACATTTGTTGTATAAATGAATCGACTTTTGCTAAGTATCTACGTGGGCCTGCATATGTCTGTATGCATTTTGGTAATGACAGAACTTTGTGATGACACAGAAAAATTTAATCAGTAGGACGTTCTTACTGATCTGTCCTAAAATTTCACCAACATCTTTCTTTGCAAAAGGTATGCTGCTATTTTAATTAACAACTACTTTACAAGTTAGTTTTAAAATGAGCACCTAGTAAGTAATACACATAAAAATTGGACAAGTAATTTTTATCTTTTAAAAGATTTTTTATTATGGAAAATTTCAAACATGCATACATAAAGAGAATAATATAATAACCCCCCATGCAGCAATCATTTGCTTTCCACAATTCCAACCCTGGCCAATTTTGTTTCATCCACAACTCCACCCACTCACGTAATCCTAGCTGTGGGTCACCCTAGGGGCCAGGAGCAGGACAACGATGTGACTCCACTGCTGGGGATCCGTTAACTTTGAGTGGACCTTTTTTTTTTCTCAGACACCCACTTTATTCACTTCTGTATATATGGGGACATTGGCCCAAGCCCAACACACCTTAGCATGTATCACTCTATAGCAAATAAAGCACCTTATGGACACAGCCAAAAGCTGCACTGCCTGTGCCCCTGGAACCTGAGTCTGGCCCCCCTCAGCCCCTTGCCCCTCCAAGGTGCCTGAAAGGCATAAGCAAGGACCTGCCCAACATCAGCACAAACAAGGAAATAAATAGGTGTTGGGGGAGCCAATGCTTGGGGCACTGCTCCCTGCTTCCTTCCACCTAACTTTGGGAACCAACAGAACAGAAAAGCAGTAAGCCGCAGGGTGGTCCCTTCCATGTCTGTGATCCCAGGGCTGCTGCTCAACAAAGAGAGGGCGCAGGGTAGGGTGTTCCGAAACAAATCCAGACCCCATAGTATTTCATTGACCCAAGGATTTTAAAAATAAGTCTTTGCAACAACAATGCTTTAGAATTTACAAAGCAAATACACGCACATTATCTCTTTCCATTCTCATACCCTGCTCTTTTCCACTTTTCTGAAAAGGAGGGTTTCAGAGAAATTGAATGACTGTTCTTTGGTCACACTCCTAGTATGTACTGTATATTGAACCCATTCCTTTTTTTCTTTGTTAACATCAACTTTAGTGCTTAGTCCAGCGTATAATATTAAGGCCACTTCAAGGTGAGAGTAGGAAACTGGCTGCCCTTTAACCGTACTCCTAATTTGTACATCTCCTAAGACCAAGCAGCAAGCAGGACATGAGTCTTTATCCCCCTCCATGGTGGCAGTTCCCATAGGGGATAATTAGCACTGGTCTTCCCTTCCAAAAAGCCAGGGGGTGCAGCAATGGACACACAGCTCCTGGCTTTGAGACATACTCTATGAGTGCTGCGTTGAAATGTCTTTTTACCTTCTAAGAAAAAAAATGGAAACTTAAGCATCTAAGGATACCTTATGCCTTACTGATAAGGTAAGCATCAGGCTAAATCCAAATTGCTGGGCTCCAACAGAACTGGTCGTCAAAACATCTCCACAGAAACATATCACTTTTCTCCAAAATTAGGCTTTATCAAGAGGTGAGACTATATTCTCATATACATAGGTAAAATGTTTACACAAATTCCCTTAAGGGACAAGTGGACTATAATCATGCAGTTTCATCAGGAATCAAAACTGCGCTCTGCTGGACTCTCAACTTCAGCTGTCTGGAGCTTTTAGCCTAACCTCCGTCCCTTATACTGTCAGCGTGAAGATCGAATTGTAACAATACGGCAACTATTGGTAGCTACCACCAGGCTGTGGCAGGCATTGTGTTAAGTGATTTACGTCCTTAATCCTCAAAACGCTCCTCCGAGGTAAGCATTTTTATTTCCATTTTCCAGACAGGCACACTGAGTTTCGGAGAGGCAGTCACGCCCGTTGGTGGCTGACCTGAGGCTGGAATGGGGAGGATTGCTTCCAATGCTCTTCCACACCACGACGGTCGGAAAGGCCCTGAAACGCAGCGACGAGAAGACAAGGAAGCGGGGCTGTAACCTCAGTGAATGAGACTAGAGGCAGCACTGGAGGACAGGACGAGAGCGCGCCGGACGCGCGCCGGCTCGAGCGCATGGGAGCCCCGCGTGGCGGCGGCGCCGGAAGTCGGGCCGCCGCTTCCGGACCCGGCGCCGGAAGTGGCTCGCCAGCGCCGCCGCGCGCTCTCCGCGGAGAGATGCGCTCTTGGGTTTGAGCTGCCGGGCGGCCACGAGGTTCGCTGAGCCCGCTTCCAAACGCGTCTGCGAGTCAGAATGTCGCACCCGTCCCCCCAAGCGAAGCCCTCCAACCCCAGTAACCCCCGAGTCTTCTTTGACGTGGACATCGGCGGGGAGCGAGGTGAGCGGAGTCTGCTGCTCGCGGAATGTCCCCGCGGAGGCTGGGTTTCCCGGGGTTCGGGGGACTCCGAGGGTGGGGTGCTGTTTGGACAGGGGCTGCTCGGCGGCGCGGAGGGGATGTCTACCCAGACTGGACCGCTGGAACAAACCCCGGCATCCAGGGCTGGGTCGAGCCAGCGCCCTTGCACCAATGCCATTGTTCGTGCGGAAGTTTCTGGAAATTTCTGGTTCGGGGGATTGTGGCGGCCTTTAGGTTTGTCTCTCCTGATTTGGTTGCACTTCCGCGCCACCTCGCACTATCAGGATGACCTAAAATGAGATAATTTTACGTTTGCAGTGGGACATTCAGAAAACCCCTGGAATATGCGTCTCTTGGGCTCCAGCCACGCCGTGTCTTTGGCTATGCGAGATGCATCAGCGATTGACGTGTTATTTATAAATGAAAGCGACTTCTGCTTATCGCTTTTCCGTTATTACTGATTCTTAACTTAAAGGTCAAGTCAGATTGGTGAACATTGTCTCTGTTTTGGCATTGGGAAAATGAGCTCTGTGTAGCAGTGTGGTTGCCTAGGTTACGTTAACTGCTAAGAAGCTCCTAAGGTCTTGTGAATTAGAGAGCATGTTGCTTTGTAACTGAATTGCCCTCGTTCTGTAACATGTTAGAATTGCTGGCCAGGCATTGTGTTAGAATGTATATACAAACGGACACATCAGGATTCAGGGACCCCCGTGGATGGTTATGGATACACGCGCGCACACACACACAGATTTATATGTACATTCTATTTGTTTTGAAACTAGTGCTAGGTTTATTTTTACCTGCCTTGGGAGTTGTCTAGAATGGGAACTTTTTCAGCTTTTGCTTCAGAGGCTGTGCTGGGCAGGATCCATAGAGCACAAAGGCTACAGCTATATGTACAACTCAGCCAACCTGACCACTCAAAGGATATTTAATTTTCTCCTATTAGTTACTTGGTGATTGGAAATTCTGAGTACATGTCAAAGAAATTACTCAGAATTTAAAACCATTTGTATCCCTTATATAGTGCTAATCTGCTGGTTACTGTATTTATGATCCTTTGTAAGATGTAGAAAAGTAACTGTTTCAAATTCATGTAGATACATGACACTTTACATTAGACTAAATTTGAATTTTAGAAAAATGACCAAAAAAGAGCATTTGGTATCTCAGTCACCATAATTTTACCAACTGTCCTTTGATCATTTGCTTATTTGGTTGTTTGTTTTGTGTGCTGACATGATTTCATTTTTTCTTTTAGTTGGTCGAATTGTCTTAGAATTGTTTGCAGATATTGTCCCCAAAACTGCAGAAAATTTTCGTGCATTGTGTACAGGAGAAAAAGGCATTGGACCTACCACTGGGAAACCTCTTCATTTCAAAGGATGCCCTTTCCATCGAAGTATGTATAAATTTTCTGAATCTTATTCTTCATGTAGATAATGAAATACTGTTCTGTAGGAGTTAGGGAAGAAAACACTAAGCAGAGGGTGAAAGTTAGTTTACTGTTAGTTTCCAAGAGGACCCTTTGACATCTGAGGCAGTAGCTCAGTTTCATAAAAGGTGGGCTGTGAAAAGTGGAATTAATTATGGGAGGGTACTAAGGTATATTTACAGAGAAATGGACCACCTTAGTTTCACCAGCCCTCTAACTTCATTCCAATATGATTAGATTGAGAAAGAAGGGTGTGCCTGTGATAATTAAGTAGTCCTTAGGTAACTTGACTGCCTGGTGACAAAAAAGTTATGTCTACTTCTTGGGCAGGATTGTTTGGGAACATTGCAGCCTATTTAAAGATTCAGAGTCTTGGACACCCTGGTGTGATATGTGATTAAAAGATGACATTTCAGGGCCAGCCCTGGTGGCCTAGTGGTTAAGTTCAGAGCATTCTGCGTCGGCAGCCCAGGTTTGGTTCCCGGGCATGGACCGACACCACTCATCTGTCAGTGGCCATGCTGTGGTGGTGGCTCACATACAAAAAGAGGAAGATTGGCAGTGGATGTTAGCTCAGGGTGAATCTTCCTCAGCCAAAAAAAACACAAAAGACATTTCACACTGCTTATTACACTTTATAATCATACCTTTGTTTAGTGATTATTTGTTAGTTCCCTCCATGAGTTCGGGAACTGTATCTTCTCACCATTTTGTCTTTAGCATCTAGTATAGTTATTAATAGGCACTCAAGTATTTGTTTAATGAATAAACAAATAAGCTAAACTATAATCATGAGTAGTTACATTAAAAAAACTTAAGAAAAAAATTAACAGTGATTTTTAAATATTTAAACTGTTGATTTACTTTCATGTTTAATAAAATACCAAGATATGCTAATAGTGTATGTGGAAAAGAGTTAACATAGCAGGCCTGAGCCTGCTATCATTAGAAAGGTCTGCTGCAAGGGTGGCCTTTGGCTAGAGTGTGGGAACTTGGCACTTGGGCCATTTCCTAAATCTGAAAGGTGGTTTATTATGCCTAGACTGTTTGTACAAACAATTTGATTTATGCTGAACACCTGCTTTCCTTTTGGGAGTCTGGAATTTTGGTACATGTTAGGCAGAGTGCCTGCATAATCAGGCCCAATAAAAACTTTGGGTGCCATGTCTCTAATGGGCTTTCCTGGGCAGAAACATCATACACATGTTGCTGCATTTTCTTTGCTGGGAGAAGAATGTGCTCTGTGACCTTTCATGGGAGGGAGAGGTCATAAGGAAGCCTGCACGTGGATTTCTCCAAACTGCCTGTATCTTTTTCTTTTATCATCTAGCTGTGTATCCTTATTACGTCACTGTAATACAACCAAATATTGAGTTTCAGGGAATATCTGAACATGGGGGTGGTCACTGGAACCCTTGTCACCAAGTGATAATATTTGCTGAAGTACTTCCATTAGGGTATAACAAACATCTTGAGAGTAACTGGCCTTTATTCAGTAGACATTATTGAGTAGTATGTGCCCAGCCATGCACATAGTTACAGGATGAAAAACAGTGCTCTACTTAAGGAGTTAATTCTTAAGAGATGGATCACAGACGTATGTTATAAAATGGTGGTCGAGTCAAGATACTGGGGGAGAAAAATTAGGAGATCCAACTTTGAGTCTTTGACAGTTTTATAGGGGAGATGCCATCTGAACTAATTCTTTTGAGTATTAGTGGGGGATCAGGCAGTAAGAGTAGTTTGAACTCAGATTGTGAAAAGCCTTTTAAGAGTTTGGAGTTGTGGGGATGGTGGGGAAAGACAGGAGAGTGACATGACTAGAGTCATGTTTTAGGAGGTTGTCTTTCTTACATATTCATTAGTTAACACTGCTGAAGTCATCCATATCTTAGTTTCTAATAGCTATTTTCCTTTTTTGTAGTTATTAAGAAATTTATGATTCAGGGTGGAGACTTCTCAAATCAGAATGGGACAGGTGGAGAAAGTATTTATGGTGAAAAATTTGAAGATGAAAATTTCTACTACAAGGTAAAGTAGACCAAAATGCATGCTTATTGCTGATAAAAAAGGTTATGTGCCTGGGATACTTGTTGGATTAAGACACCAATAAATGTCTCAAGTGTGCTTAGATTCTCCTTTTCTTTTAAAAGGTATCATATTTGTAAATATGCATCTTTTTCTTTTTTTTTGTGAGGAAGACCAGCGCTGAGCTAACATCCGTTGCTAATCTTCCTCTTTTTGCTGAGGAAGACTGGCCCTGGGCTAACATCCGTGCCCATCTTCCTCTACTTTATATGGGACGCCACCACGGCATGGCTGACAGGCAGTGCGTCGGCGGGCGCCCGGGATCCGAACTCGTGAACCCCGGGCTGCCAAGCGCGGACTAAACCGCTGCGCCACCGGGCGGCCCCAATAAATATGCATCTTTAATATGGAAAAATTTCATCCAGTAATAATTTTATTTGGCAAAAATAAGATAGTTCTTTCAGTGTGATCTGGGTTTACTTGCTTCATTAAAGCCAGTGAATTTTTAAGTGTGGTCACCATGTGGCAAATTGTTTCCAGGAAAAATGTTCTCATTATCAGAAGTATGGTAACTTGTACATCTTTATGCTTGAATTTGAAGAGCAACAAAACCATCACTAATATTCAGGATGTCAGGGGATTTGCAAACTAGTGGATATAGTCAATGTCCAAGCTCCTAAAGGACATTAGTGGTGCCTGCGCCTTCTTATCTTCATTGTCCCAAGGTGTAATGGGGTATATTGCATCATTCAAGTTATAAAAATGGATGTGTAAGGACAAAAGTAAAGCGATATCTTGGGAAATGAGAAATACAAGCAACGTAATTAGGATAATTTGAAAAGAAAATGTCATCAGTCTTTTAAACAGTTATTTATTAACTGCAAGTGTATATTTAGTACTGTCACTGGCACCAAAAGGTTTTTAAAAATGAAAGGCCTTGATGACCAGGAATTTATACTCTTACTGGGAAGACAAGATTAAAACACATGTGACAACTGGAGAATAATATAATAGTATGCAAGTAAATGCTAAATTGATTGAGACTTTCGGTATATACTATAGGAGAAATGTATGATTTATATGGTTCAAATTATTAGGGAAGACATTGAGGAGGAATGGGTACTTAAGCTGAGCAAACTGGGCCTTGCAAGGTGGCTGAGATTTGGTTAGACAGGAATTAAAATGCAAATGCCTATTTTGAAGGAGGAATGTGAATGAAGAAAGACAAAGGCAGTAGGAGGCTATGGAAATAAAGTTAATATTCTATTTAATATTGTAGGAAAAGCACCAAACTTTTAGAAAGGAATAAAGGGAAGCTACCAGAAGGATTGAAAATTGATCATGTGATGATCCCGTTGATTAAAAGAAAGGGAACCTATTGAAAGGACACATAGTTCTTGCCTTCTACAAACTTGGTGGCCTTGAAAGCTGAATTAGATTTAGATTGGAGGGGTAAAAGGCACTTTAGGTGGAAAGACTAACATGAGAGTTAGAATGCATGTCTCAAGAAGGAGTAAATTTAGAAAGCCTGGGGATAAAGTGGAAAGATGAAGAAATTGGGTTTCGCAGAACCTTTGAACAGGTTGATGCCAAGGTAGAAATGTGATTTCAAGATATATGCAGCAGTTACTTTTGGGTATTCTCTGAAGAAGTGATTCACCTGAGATGAAAGCCATAATAATTGGATTCTTTTGAGCTTAGGAAAATATCTACGTGACTGTCCCATCTGAATTGAATATCCCATCACTGTTTCCAGTTTATTGATGTGTAAAGGAAGAATTATAATATAGGCCCATAAAAGTGGGAAGACTGTTTAGGTCTTCTCAGAAAAAAGAGCACCCATTATAAAAAAGGGCAAAGTGTAATTACTAGCTGTTGGTCTGGTGGGTAAGATTTGGCACTCTCACTTCTGTGGCCGGATTTGTTTCCCGGTCAGGGAACCACACCACCTGTCTTTGGGTTGTCATACTGTGGCAGCTGTATGTTGCTATGATGCTGAAGGCTATGCCACCAGTATTTCAAGTACCAGCAGGGTCATCCATGGTGGACAGGTTTCAGTGGAGCTTCCACATTAAGACAAACTAGGAAGAAGTACCTGGCCACACACTTTAGAAAAAATTGGCCATGGAAACCTATGAATAGCAGTGGGGTATTTTCTGATATAGAGCGGGAAGATGAGAGGATGGTGCAAAAAGACCAGGCAGGGTTCCGCTCTGCTGTACATGGGTTTGCTAGGAAGGCATTAACAACAGTAATTACTAGGTTTTCTTAATGTAGTATCTTCATCTTAAAGATGAAGTATAAGCATTTTCTTAATATGGTCAATTTAGAAACAACCCCCACCTGCCCCGCTCTTGTTATTTTATTTGGTTTCATAAGCTTTTTGTAAAGTTCAAAAGTGATTAAGTACCTCACGTTTTGTGAATTAAAGGTTGCAATTTATACAAAGTAATATTATACATTATTTGATCTAAATGGTATTGCAGTCCATCCTAGTTTTATGTGAATGGTCAGTAAAAGAACAGTTCAGATCAGTACCTCTAACCTTGGTTGTCTTTTAATGATTTTTGTTTCTACAGCATGATCAGGAGGGTTTATTGAGCATGGCAAATGCAGGCTGCAATACAAATGGTTCTCAGTTCTTTATCACAACAGTTCCAACTCCTCATTTGGATGGGAAACATGTGGTGTTTGGCCAAGTAATTAAAGGAATGGGTGTGGCAAGGATACTGGAAAATGTAGAAGTGAAAGGTGAAAAACCTGCCAAAGTAAGTAAAAAGTTACAGTGAAATACACTTATCTTAGTTGCTATCTTAAAGAAATGTAAGTAAAAGGATCACATGATTATTAGCTGGAAGAATGTTAGGATGACTTTTGGTATAGAAGCCTGGATTTGCCACTTTTTCTTTGAAACTGTTTTCTACAATGGGAAAGATTAGGGCAATTTAAGAGGAGATTTTTATTATTTCAGCTTTGGTCTTGGTGATTTTTGGTAAGTTACTTAAGTCTTCCTATACCTCCAAAACTGAGTCAGTATGTATACTAGTACATAGTAGAAAGAGGACAGGGAACCAAGAATCCTGTCTGGACTCTGCCATTTAACTGCTGGTTTGGCCTTGATCTTGTTATTTCACTTCTTTTCTTGGCCTGCTTCCTCAACCCATATAAACTACTTAAGGGTTTAGACTAAATTATGTAACTCTAAAGATCCTTGTGTGTTAAATTCTGTGAATCAGAATGACCACTGGCAACCTGACTGGCAGGGTTGTGAGTGGGAATTGGAAACTCAGATACCTGTAGGAGGTAGGCTGTCACTCAGTGTATGAAGGAAACAGTAGTAAATTGACAGCACATGTACCACTTAAAGAAAATTACATAGAGAATGATACAGTTTTCAATTTACTCTGTGCACATTGAGCTGCTGGGTAGCAATAAAATATTTTTGTTTAAAATAGTGACGTTGTATTACTTGGAATGTATGTAAAGGGCATTATTGTATTTAGAGCAGATAATGAGCCTCCTAATGTCAGTCTGTTGTTTTAGAAGTGACTTGGACAGTGTTGCATGTGACCTGGCAGCTGAATAACTGCCTAGACTTTTTAAAAAATCGCTCCTTAATATGGTAGTGCACTTCTACAATTTAGGATTATTTTTACAGTTGTGCGTTATTGCAGAATGTGGAGAGTTGAAGGAAGGGGATGATTGGGGAATATTCCCAAAAGATGGTTCTGGTGACAGTCATCCAGATTTCCCTGAGGATGCAGATATAGACTTAAAAGACGTGAGTACTTTCAGATTAGTCAAACTTTGATTACTATAAATATTTAGTACTGAATTTTGAGCTTTTTGTATCAATCTTTCTTAATGATAGAACCTAGCATTAAATCACATTACTTATTAAAATCCAACATTATTTGTATTCTTTCTTTTATATAGGTAGATAAAATTTTATTAATAACAGAAGACTTAAAAAACATTGGAAATACTTTTTTCAAATCCCAGAACTGGGAGATGGCCATTAAAAAATATACGAAAGTTTTAAGGTAATAAAATACTTGAATAAATTACTTTTAAGAACTCGTAAATTGAATTATAAACTGAAATTCAGTTGTTCATTGTATTTTTGGCGAATTACTTGCACAGTAACCAGGTGTGCTGAAATAGTTGCATTTCTTTTGTTGCCTTCACCTTATTTTGAAAAATTTCAAAATACAGAAGAGTTGAGTACATGAATACTCATGTACCTTTAACTACATTCACCAGTTTTTAACATTTGCTATATTTGTTTTTTCAGAATTGTTTTGAAAGGAAGTTTCAGATACCATGACACTTTACCCCTAAATATTTTAGCAAGTATTTTCTAAGAAACAAGAACATACTTCTGCATAACTTTAGTACCATTAAAATACTCCCAAAGTAACATTGATATAATATTATCTAATATGTAATCTATATTCAAATTTCCCCAATTGTTTCAATTTTTTTTTACTTCAGAGTGCAAACCAAGACCATGCATTGTATCATTTGGTTTTATGTCTCTAGTTCCCTCTAATTTTTAATATTCCCCATTCTACATGTTTTTTATAGTCACTTGCATTTTGTGGAGTTTAAATCAGTTGTCTCGTAGAATACCATCTGTATTTGTTTCACTGCTTCCTCAAGATTGTTTGAGGTTAAATATTTTGGCAAGAGGACTTAGGTAGGTGATGTTGTATATTTCCTATATCACATCCTGAAGGCACATGTCAGTTTGGCCTATTGTGAGTTTCAGCACTTGGTTAAAGTGGTGTCAGCCAGATGTCTGTGTTGTAAAAGTACCTTTTCCCCTTAGTAATTATTAATAAGTACTCTGTGAGATGACACCATGAAATTGTGTGAATATCTGTTTGCTAACCTTTCACCCAATGGTTTCAGCATCATTGAAGACCCTTGCCTGAATGAGTTATTACATTGATGGTTACAGAACTTTGATTTTCTAATTTTATCATTCATTCTGTGGTTATTAGCTGGCATTCTTCTGTTTGAAAGAGCCTCCCCACACTCCCCTCCTTTTTTAGAATCATTACAGACCTGTGAGTTTTTTTCAATTTAACCTATTATTATACTGTTATTATCATTCTTTTTGATGCTCAAAGGGTTCCAAATTTGTCCAGTGGGAGCCCCCTTTCCTATATCCTTTGACATATTCGTAGTAGTCTATGAGCTCTTGCTTTCTGGCACAAGATGTTCCAGGCTCATCTTATACTTAACCTTGTTTCCAGATCTGGTATCAGCAGTTTCACCGAGCAGCCGATTCTTTTCAGTGGGGGATAGACTTTAGAAATCAAATTCTGGATGCCAAGTGTGCTCATTGTTTCTGGGCCTTTTTCAGTGCACAGAGCTAGGAACTACAGTCATGCGTCAATTGACGATAGGGATACATTCTGAGAAATGCATCGTTAGGTGATTTTGTGATTGTGTGAACATCATAGAGTGTACTTTCACAAATCTAGATGGTATAACCTACTACACATCTAGGCTATATGGTGCCAATCTTAATGGGACCACTGTTGTATAGGTAGTCCATCGCTGACTGAAACGTCGTTATGCGGCGCATGACTGTATATTGAAATACAATTCAAAACCAACACTAACTACAGGGTTCTTCACCTTTTCCCATTCCATTCACTCTCCCACAGTGAGAACCCTGGTTCCAAACATAATTATACTGGAAAGTACATAATGGGGACCTGAGTTTTAAAAATAGAAAAGTGTTAATAGTGCATAATTATTTTTAAATTTGGGATTATTCTTAAATTGGCCTGTTTGAACACTTTGGGGAAAAAAGTTGGGAAAAATAAAAATAAATCTTCTAAAGAAAAATAAGTATTTAATTAAAAGATTGTGATCATTAAGAATATTAGCATTTGATGAGCTTTTTGTATCAGAAATGACATAACTATTTGAGATAGTTGAAGAAGCAGTGTAAGTCTTATTTATGTGGCATTCCATGCTACTTTTATTAATGTGTTCTCCAGATATGTAGAAGGGTCAAAGGCCGTTATTGAGAAAGCAGATAGAGCCAAGCTGCAACCTGTAGCTTTAAGCTGTGTGTTGAATATTGGTGCTTGTAAACTGAAGATGTCAAATTGGCAAGGAGCAATTGACAGTTGTTTGGAGGTGAGTCTGTTTGATGTTGAAATTTTTGAAGGAGTGGATTATGATTTATCAACTTGAACAAAATGTATATATTATATACATTAATATATCTTTTTACAGAGGACCTAATAAGACTCAATGAAACATAATTTAAAAGTTATCTTATCTCTCAATCCATTTATTTATCTTATAACAGTATGTCAATATCTATGAAGATACTTTTCCTGTTTTCCTCCAAGTACATATATTAGCTCATTTATTCATTTAACAGATTGAGCACTTGTTATGTGCTAGGCATTGGAAGACAAAGCCAGGAATGATTAAGAATGTGGGTTGTGGAGTCAGTCAGACGTGTTTTTTAATTAGACTTCTGTCACTTAACTAGCTTTGTGATCTTGGGTAAGTTCCTAATTTTGGAGTCTTAATTTGTTTATATGTTAAATGGGGTGGTGGTTATAAGGATTGTTGTTGGGGTTGTTATAAAGATTATATAACATCTGTAAAGCATTTAGCCCAGTGTCGGGCACATGTTAAACACCCAATAGAGACTAGGCATTTTAATTAAAAGACAGACCCATGCCCTTAAGGAGCTTTTTATTTGGCGGAAGAGGGAGTCAGTTTTAATTTTGGGTTATCAGGACTCATCAGGAGAATGGGTACTACTGGAACATGAAAAGGTCACCTGTCTTTATGGGGGCATCCAGGAATACTAACTGATAAAGCTAGAAAAGTTGGCAGTATTACTTTCCTCAAATAGAGCAGTTATGACTCTCTCCTTATTGTATAGTTTGCTGAAAAAATTTCCAAATTAATCCATGTATTTAAAAAAAACCATCCCCAGTAATTTTTATGTGTATTGCACATTAAGCTATGTGCATAGATCTGCTATGCCCAGAGCAAGTAGAAATAAAATGAGATCCTAATTTGGTGGAATAAGGGATAAGAATATATTTAGAAGGGAGCATACAACAGAGGGAAAAAGTTATCAGAGGAAAAGATTGGTCTTCACTCTGGATCTGTTTTTGACCTTTGTGAGGCAGATAGTATACCTTTTTTTTTTGTGAGGAAGACCAGCCCTGAGCTAACATCCATTGCCAATCCTCCTCTTTTTGCTGAGGAAGACTGGCCCTGGGCTAACATCCGTGCCTATCTTCCTCTGCTTGATATGGGATGCGCCACAGCATGGCTTAACAAGTGGTGCGTCTGTCTGTGCCTGGGATCCAAACCTGTGAAACCCTGGGCCGCCTAAGTGGAGTGTGTGAACTTAACTGCTATGCCACTGGGCCATCCAGGTTCCAGTGCTCTTCTCAAGTAAACAAAATATATTATTTTTAAAATATTTGTTTCAGAAGAGAGACCTATCAAAAGTTACTCATCCTCATTTTAAAAAATCCCTAGATTTCAAGTAAGAGTGTATGCGAATTTTTATTCAAAATGGTTTTTATTATCAGGACCCAATCAGGAGATAGAAACCTCATAGTAATTTGAACAAAGTTTACTATGAAAATATATATAAGGGGGCCGCCCGGTGGCGCAGCGGTTTAGTCCGCGCTTGGCAGCCCGGGGTTCGCGAGTTCGGATCCTGGGCGCCCACCGACACACTGCCTGTCAGCCATGCCGTGGCGGCGTCCCATATAAAGTAGAGGTAGATGGGCACGGATGTTAGCCCAGGGCCAGTCTTCCTCAGCAAAAAGGGGAGGATTGGCAACAGATGTTAGCTCAGGGCTGGTCTTCCCCACAAAAAAAAAAAAAAAAAAGTATATATAAGAGGGTATTGGAATAATGAGGGATTGGCTAGTAAAGAGAATTCTAAAGAATATGGGAATAACAGATACATATATAAAAAATATAGGAGCAGCTGCTCTCTCTAGGCTGAGATGGAGCCCCCAAGGAAGAGGCACCTCTCCAGGTCCCTGGACTGAGATCCAGATCTCATTGGAGAAGGCATGTGACTCACTGGGTGGTAAAGTTCATTGGGCACCGTACCTGTGGGAGTCACTGGAGTGCTTGGGGAGGTTGCCTACGGGGAACTGCTATGTGCTGTTGACCAAGCGCACTGCAGGAGCCTAATGAGAAGAGCACTGGAACCTGAAGAGACATCTTTCTCTTTCATGTCCATTTAGCGCCCTCTACTGACAAAACTTAACATTGTGGCCCTCTACTGACAAAACTTAATGTTGTGCCAGCTGGCAGAGGAGGGAGATTTTACAGGGTCCAGCTCATTATCACAGAGTGGTGAAGTGCTGATTTGGAACTGACAGGCAATACATTGAGACCTAGCATATATATTTAATACTTAATATTTAGACAAAAATACTAATTTTACAATTTTTTGTAGGCTCTTGAAATAGACCCATCAAATACCAAAGCACTGTACCGTAGAGCTCAAGGATGGCAAGGATTAAAAGAATATGATCGAGCCTTGGTAAAATTTTGCTCTAAATTTTAATTTTTTTCGACAACCACCTTCATAAATCATACATCTAATATTTCATTAAATATTTTTTCCAATTAAAGGCTGATCTTAAGAAAGCTCAGGAGATAGCGCCAGAAGATAAAGGTAAGTTGGCAGTTTTTGTAGTGAAAGTTCATTTTGTCCTTATGAGCTACTGTACCCTATTTATTAACAGATGTTACACAATGCCTGTTATTGGGCCAGGCACTGATCATACTGCAGTGAACAAGGATAGTTAAGGTCCCTGCCCTGAAAGAGCTTACATTCTATTCTAGTCCCTCTCCAGAATACTGATTTTCACATATCTGAATACTATTTTTCTGTTGTATTGCTTGAGATCTGTTTCTTATTACTGTATTTCTAGTTGAAAGCACAGCACTAAAAGATATATATAGTATTTATGGTGAATTTAATGTTTGGGACCATTCTGTAAGATGAATGTGGCCATAACCTAAGTATTCTAGATACTAGATAAGGAAAGCTTTGGAAAGCTATGACAAAAATCAGTTTGTTTTTTCAAATAAACGAAGTATGAATAGTGATACTAGATCTAGATATTAAAATATATCTTTGGTCTCTTATTGCTACAGTCAAACAGGAGAGGCACTTAACTGCCCTCTAATGGAGAGGGAGAAGGCAAATCTCTGTATAATTCAATTAGAGTTCTCTGAATTGAAAGTGTTCTAAAATTATGCACTATGATTTTTGTGTTTGTGCAATTGCTTTCTCAGAGTAAAGTCTTCTGTTAATAGGAATTACTTTATGGAGAAGAAAAGTTTTATCAAGGGGGAGTTAACTATCATACTTACACATTGGTTTGTCAACCTAATTTTTTGGATGTTTTGAGGAATAACTCATATTACATATTTATTTTGCAGCTATCCAGGCAGAATTACTGAAAGTCAAACAAAAGATAAAGGCACAGAAGGATAAAGAGCGGGCAGCATATGCCAAAATGTTTGCTTAATAAAATCTGCTTAAATATTATGCAGATTGTATAAAGGCAATAAGAAAATTTTAAGGGTTTTTGTCTATTATATAAATGATTATATAAATGATCCCTAATGTGTTTCCTTTGATATTTCAGTTCCCTATTGTTTACAGGTTAGGAATACTGATATGGGTTCACTCTTAATAAAAAACAGTGTTACAAAATACAGTGAAGTTGATTTTTTTTTTAAAGGGCTATCTGCATTATTCACAAAGAATAACAGTGTCCAACCTATTTTTAAACTCCTAAAGACACATCCTGTTGAATAAACAGATGAAAGCTTAAGTTTGGTACTGTTTCCCTCAATTCTTTCATGTATTTTCCTGTGGGTGGTTTGTGCATGTTCAGGGATCAGCAGACTTTCTCTAAAGGACTAAATAGTAAATATGTTGGGCTTTGTGGACCACTGTAGTCTGTCATAACTACTCATTTCTGCAGTTGTAGCTCAAAGGTAGCCACAGACAATATGTAAACCAATGGGCATGGCTGTGTTCCAATAAAGCTGTTCATAAGAATAAGTGGTATGCTGGATGCCAACCTCTGGTCTAGATTATACATTTATTTTTACACTTGAAGTCTTGAATTTGATGAGTCAGATGTACAATTAAAGGCCAATAGTGCATTTTGCTGTTCGGACTAAATCTTTTTGAAGAATTGAAGAGGTAAATAGATGCTATATCACTTAAAAGGTTTAAGAGAAATATTCAAATTTTTGGGGGACAATTTTAGGTATAATATAAACTTTTTATTTCACTGATAATTATTTTATGAACATTCTGATCAATAATATGCTGTAAGATATTTGACACTTGTTAACCTTTAAATATTTTAAAGGTAGCTTGCCATACATTTTAGAGAAACTGGCTATCAAATGTACCTGCAGTGAAATAATTGCAGTTTACATTCCATTGTAAGCAGGTCCTCCACCACCTTCGGGAACCACCCAGTTAATATTCTGACTTGGATCTTTAATATCACATGTTTTACAATGCACACAGTTCTGAGCATTTATCTGTAACCGAAATCCATCACCTTGTTCCAAAGGTACAAATTCATAAACTCCTGTAAGGAAAAATATATAATATTGTGAAGTGCCTAACTTTTTAAAACTTTTTAAATTCAAAAGTATAAATTGAAGTTCTGGAAACAGTAGCTACAGAAACCTTGTTTTCTGAATGTTTACCCATAAAGAATATTTTGAAGATTTTGGTGTGTGCTGTTGCTGTTAGTGTAAATTAAATATAGATAAAAGCAGAAGGTATAGCAATATTTGGCTGAGTCAGTCTTACCATCAAGGGAACTCGACATTTAGCAGTCTTTGAGTTCCAGTTTTATATACAGATGTGTACTATAGCTGAAAAGACAAATTAGATCCAGTCCTTACCCTCAGGGAGTTTATAATCTGTGATGACAGAAATGATTAAAAAATAAAGTCAAAGACAGTCAAGGTCCCTGCCATCAAAGATCTTATATTCTAGACTCTCTCCAGAATGTACTAATTTTCACATATCTGGATACTATTCTACCATATCATTTGAGACCTGGTTCTTACTCTAATTCTAGTTGAAAGCTCAGCATTAAAAGAGTATTCATGATGAATTTAAAGTTTGGGATCATTTCCTTGAGCTGAATGTGGCTATAACCTAGTATTTTAGTATATATACATACATTCCATATATGTGTGTGTCTGTCTATACATATGAGCAGCCATGACAGAAATGATTTTTTTTAAAAGTCATGTAAATATGGAAAGGTATTCTTTGGTGTTCCATAATCCTTATCTTAGTCCAAGGATAGATGGAGAGGCTTTTTGAGAAATGTCGTTTAAACTAGGTTTAGCAAAAATTCTCTATTATTTTAACGTTGCTAGTTAAAGAACTATAAAATTAATGAGTTTCTAAATGAAGCTGGATATGAGAGTCATTTACAATTTCTAAGCAATGGAAGGAGGTATAGAAATATCTTAAGATAATAGAACCATATTTCTAACATGTTTAAAACAAATATTTGTATTTTAGGAATGGCTGGAAATCACATTACTGACCTGCAGGGCAGAATCGCTGCTCCGGCCCATCATATATTGACAGATTTCTATTTACAGGTATACTGTCATCCTTTAAGGTTAAATGTGCTGGCTGGTCATGTTCATGATTAGTACCACTCAGAGCCACAGATGACAAAAGGTCAAAACTGATCTGTCCATCAGGTTTTGGATACTCAATGGGTGTGCAATCCTTGGCTGGCTTGAGCTGATCAGAGTCAGAACCTTCAAAAGTTTTGAAAAAGATTTTTAATTAAAATCTAACACTAACTTTAAAGTACTTTCTTAAACATCTTTCTGAAAACTTGAAGATATTATACCAAAGAAATAAAATAAGACTTTAGCTCTCTTAACAATACACTGTTGTCTTAAAGATAGTGAATTTATCATTTCTCTAATAAAGCAAGTTTAAAACATTAAAGTTAAAAATTCACTTTCTTCACCAATTAATGGATCCCATTTATGATTTTTTTTTTTTTTTTTGCTGAGGAAGATTTGCCCTGAGCTAACATCTGTGCCAATCTTCCTCTAGGTTATATGTGGGTCACTGCCACAACGTGGCTGCCAACGAGTGGTATAGGTCCACACCCGGGAACTGAACCTGGGCCGCCAAAGCAGAGTGTGCCAAACTTAACCACTAGGCCATGGGGCTGGCCCCCCATTTGTGAGTTTTTAATGATTATATCTTTCATACCCTCAAATATGTTTGGATTACCTTTGTGTTTTAGAGTCCATGGCTCCATTCCTCTAAAGATCCAGTAAAAGATTCCAGTGTAAATCATCCCTCCATACACACCCAGTATTCCATGGCAGGACGGTCTTATATTTCTAACGGTATATAGCTCTTTCCACACCCATGATTTCTTCAAATTCTCCTCATACTCAGTTACATGGAGTCCTTTTATTAAAAACATGAAATGTTAAGTGTGAAACTGCCTCCAGGAGTATAAAATACTTTATCATCAAGGTATTTTGCTCCTGGAATATCTGATAAATGAATCTTAACTAATTTTAAAAAACAAGTGGTCATGTAAGACCACTCTGAAGAATTTTTCATGTATAAATGTTGGCATCTTCCAAAAAGATAACCATTTGATATATGTTGTTAACAGGCAGTAAGGCATTTGATTTCTTATACTGGTAGCATGGAAAATTAGTTTCAAAATTCAGTGAACCTGAAAAGGAAGCTTAAGATAGAAAGTTTAGGCTACCTATAAAAGTGAAAATTTTTATAATTTATCAATGAAACACTTCTACCTGTTATGGGTTGAATTGTGTGCCCCTAAAAGGATATTTGAAGTTCTAACCCCCAGTATCTCAGCATGGGTCACAGTAAGGTCACTGCAGATGTAACTGGTTAAGATGAGGTCATAGTGGAGTAGAGTGGGTCCTTAACCCAATGACTGGTGTTCTTATGAGACACAGACCCAGAGAGAAAACAGCCAGGTGAGGACGGAGGCAGAGATTGGAGTTTTTCTGCCACAAGACAAGGAATGCCTGGGGCTATGAGAAGCTGGAAGAGGCAAGAAAGGATTCATCCCTAGAGACTTCAGAGAGAGTATGGTCCTGCCAACACCTCGATTTTGAACTGCCAGCCTGTAGAACTCAGAATAAATTTCCGTTGTTTTAAGCCACCCATTTTGTGGTACTTTGTTGCAGTGGCCCTAGGGGATTATAACAAGACCTAAAACTTGGTGCATGCATTTAATATTTAATGGGACAAATGGTTCTTCTTCACTTTTGTGAACGCCACAGTGCATACTCTTTCTGGACATTGTTTCCTGTTCTGGGTCCACTTCGCTTTCCCTCAGGCTTTAATCCTCAATCTAGTCTCTCATGATCTACCTCCTCCAGTATTGTCTATGTGTGGTACTATGTGTACATCATACAGTGAAAGTATGGCTGGTGGTCCAACTAGGAAAGACACTTGGCGAAAATTTGAAAAGTCCACTACTCAACCATTATATACCATCTTGCCTGTTCTGTTCTCCCTAAAGTATCCTCTTGCCTTTTCTATGTTCTACCTTGTCTCCTTCCTTTTCCACACCCTAGGCCTCCATTCCTATAACAACATTTGAAGGCATCATCAGGTTGCATACTTCTAAACTGGAGGAATATTTGTTATCTGAGATTCTAAGGATTAAGGCTTATTTATCAAATATCAAATACTACAATGTGGCAGGTGTTTGGGATTTGTAGTGAACAAAGTCCCTGCTCTCTTGAATTTTCCATCCAAAAGGCAAGAGACAAAGACAAAGTTGATAAGTAAATTATATAGTGTGCCAAAAGGTGGAATATACTATAGAGAAAAATAATGCCGGGGGTTGTTGGTTGGGAGTGCTTTGTGTGTGTGTGTTGCAAAATAATTGATATGGTCATGGTAAGGCCGCCATGCAATAGTGACATGTGAGCAAAGACGAAGGGAGCAAGGGAGCTGCCCATGAGCAAAAACCATGAGATAGGAGCATGCCAGGCACGTTCCAGGAGCAGTGAAGAAGCCAGTGTGGCTGCAATGGAGAGTAAGAAGAGAGGAAGCCAGAGGGGTGAGGGAAATTTGGCTTTTGAGAAAAATTGAGAATCACAAGAGGGTCTTTTTAGGTTAAGGGTTTACTGAGATGTAGTGCTAGCTGTCCCTCTCCACCACAGCAGAAGGGTCATATATATGCCTGTGCTTGCAAAGCCTGCTAAGGAATAGGTGTTGCTTGATTCTGCCTTATACAAAGCTGTTCTGTTTTCAGGCTGAAGATACTTCAGTATTTGTGAGCTACCTCAGCATGTATATTACATGTATGTAACGTAAGGCAGAACTGTCAAACTTGAAATCATTTCTAAATAGGCGGGCACCACTGGTATTCTACTTTTGATGTGAATAAAACAGAACATTGCTATAAAAATTTGACTAATTATTGAGAGTAGGGTCTTATAATTTTCTTTGCACAGCACACATCTTAATGCTTTGTGTAAAGGAACAGATACAATATGTATCTTTTAATGTCAATTAAAATACATATAAAAAAGACCTCAAGAGTTTTAACTGTATTTATTTTCATCCTCTATCTTATACTGAGCATATGCTTCTTTTTAAATGTCTCAATGCAGAACCTGACAATTTTCTATACTTTAAATAGGAAGTTCTTACCTACTGTCTTTGATTGGAGATTTTCACTAGTTAATTGATCAAAAATAGATTCTGCTGCCAAAATTCCACTTTTCATTGCTGTGTGGGTACCTTTGATCTTGGGAACATTCATGAAACCAGGGCTACAACCAATTAGTAAACCACCAGGAAAGGTGAGTTTTGGTATAGACTGAGGAAAGAAACATTCAAAATACATTTGTTAGCTCAAATTAAATAAGCAAAACTGAATATTCTAAATTATAACTTCTTAAAAATCTAAAACTGTAGGGAAAAGTTGAAAAAAAACCAAAACCAAAAACATGAAAATGAATACAGTGAAGGAAAAAACCAGATCAAGGACAATTTTTCTACCCTCCCCTAAGAATGTGGATTAGGGCTATTAAGAGTTTTTCCTTCTCCCTCCACATGACTGACCTACATGAGACAGATTTAAGACTGGAGTGTTAACATATTTAAATAAAAATTTTTTATTTATACATATCCATGTTATAGTTAAAAATATTCTCTAAACCTGAACAAATATCTGAATAGTGATCTGCTTTTACATGCATTCTGGGTAACACATGATTTACAAAGGCTGTTCTCTTAATTCTATATATCCTTTTTATTTTACTTTGACATCTAGGGATGGAAACCTAGGTTCTAATCATGGCATCACTACAATCAGCTACTAGCTTAAATAATATATTTTAATTAATTTAAGAATAAGTTGAGTTTTCAAAATAAATTTTAACACAGTTGTTTGGACCTCAGTATACATTTCTGATAAAAATGTGATAAAGGGTAGTGATAATTTTCAGTTTAGCCAATAAAAGTCTATATATACCCCACAATGTAGCAGCTGAACTATGGATTGTTTGCATGGGAAATTTACCCTAAATTATATTCTGAAAAGGAAAGAAGAGAGAGCCAGTGCAGAGCTGTTTTCTCCTTCTGTATTTTTTCTTTTCTAAGGGCTTCCTAAAGTATGTCATGGGTCTTTGTCGAGGAAGTGGTGGATAGTAAAAGTTTGGCTGATGGCTGAGAGGAGCTCCGAGAAGAGGGGGTTAACAGAGAAACTACAGCTATAAGCTGCGAGAGACGTGGTCAGGTGTGTTTTTAAGTTTTGGGAGGATCCTACCCTGTGTGGGATGTGATTACTGGCAGCTGGGCATCTTGTTAAGGAACCAGGAACCAGGGAAGAGTTGTGCAGAGAAATGTACTCTGGGACATTCAATAAACTAGGACTACAAATAATTAGAACCCATCGGGAAGGGTGAGTTTTGGTATCAACTGAAGAAAGAGAGAAATAGAAAGTCATGCAATATTTGTCCAAAAGAAACAAAACTGAATGTTCAAAATTATTGCCTCTCAAGAGGTCTTCAAAAACTTACTGGAAATAAATTTCTGAATCTTTGACTAATTAAATCAGAAAATTTAAGTAAAAAGTGTGTGTGTGGTCTTCTCTTCCTGCCAACCTGCAAATCATCTGAGATGCTGAAGCACACAAGGCAGATGTTTTAAAATACAAAACTGTGTATACTATTGAATATACTGCAACCTTTATACTACAAGTGAAAAGGTAGAATTAGACTGACAGTAGGTATTATGGACATTATTCAAAGGAGTGTAATGGGCTTGAACATAGTTATACAATTCAATAAATCTTTGTTGCAGATGAATTACTGCTCTAGAAACAAAAACCACCTCATGAGAAGTAATCCCGTAACAACAGAATTTAGGGATAGTGTTATTTTAACATTCCAGTGATGATGTTTATAATTTAGCTATAATTTTACTTGACTTTATGAATTACTGTTACAGTAATAAAGCATTTAGAACTTCATTTTAAAGGTTAAGTCAACCCTCCCCCCCAATTTTTCTATTATCTGAACAGATTTTATAAAAATCTTTTTTTTTTTTTTTTTTTGGTGAGGAAGACCAGCCCTGAGCTAACATCCGTTGCTAATCCTCTTCTTTTTGCTGAGGAAGACTGGCCCTGGGCTAACATCGTGCCCATCTTCCTCCACTTTCTATGGGACGCCGCCACAGCGTGGCTGACAGGCAGAGCGTCTGCGGGCGCCCGGGATCCAAACTCGCGAACCCCGGGCTGCCAAGCGCGGACTAAACCGCTGCGCCACCGGGCGGCCCCATAAAAATCTGTTTTTATACAACAGATTTTATAAAAAAAGATAAGCAATTTCTAAAATAGTTCTAGATTCCCAGAATATTAGAGACAGAGGGATTATTCTTTATTTTACAGATGATTCCTTAAGACAAGAGAAGTTAAGTAACTTGCTGCAAATCATTTGGTAGAGGTTTTAGAGCTCACTTTTCAATCATATTACCTGTCTAATACTATTTCCACAGCAGTATTAACACTTTTTATCATAGTTAGCCGTCTAGGTCTTATTTCATTGTTTACTTAGTATACACTGAATACATTACCTGCATTTGATAAGATTTACTTTGAACATATATACTAAAATAGGACAATTAAGGTTAAAAGCTTAACAGAGGCCACCTAAAAGCCATGGATGTTACTAGGTAGTTGGGATGAATTAATTACCTTTGCTGAAAACTAAATTTGCCTTTGAGTTTCCTGGCAGCTAAGGAATAAAGGGAAATATCTTGGATCACATAGTTTTTATTTTCTGGTTAAAAACAAACCAATAAACAAAAAAACTCATGAATTTATCTTTGGAGATCAATATATTCTTAAAACTAAATTCGTGGTGTAATTTATTTAGCTACTGTGTGACATAGTTTTAAAAAAAATTGGTGCTTTGCTTAATTCTTTAAATTTTCTTCCTATGGGATAATTTTCTATTCTTTATCTAAATTTGTCACATTATATTTTCAATGCTGAATTTATAACACAGAAATAAGGAATAAAAAAGTTGGAAGAGTTACCTGAAAGCCACCTTCATTGAGAGCTCTGGCTCCATATGCAATCCTTTTTCCACCTTCCAAAGTTGGTTGAATGCTGGGATGGTGTTTCCACCTCTGGAACTCTCTAAATGGACTCAGGTACGGATTTTGATAGTCTAAACCAATCTTAAAATTTTTATATTTAAATTTGATATATTTATACAATCAGACATTTTTATTTCAAATTAAATCAAGCTAAAATGTGAGCAATATTTATCAGAAAACATGTACATTAAATTTCTTGTACTCAAAGTATTTGGAGAAATATATGCAGTAATGCAAATTTAAATAAATAACTGAATAAAATCTGTTTGAAAAAGAAAGGGTCAACAAAAAGATACCATGTGTTTATAATTGGCAAAACTTAAAAAATTTAGAACATATTAACAAATCATTGTGCTCTGTAAATCAAAGTCCAAATTAAAAAAAAATTTGTAGGTAAGTGTCTCACATCATGTTTCTACAAAAGGAGTTGTAATTATTATTAATTTATCAATACCAACTCTAAATATAAACTAATCTATATGCTGTACTACTGAGGCAAAAATGAAGAAACAGGATGCAGTCACGCTTAGAAAAAGACAGGTTACAGAAATACAGACAGCTACATTTTACGAGGCATTCCCGAAGTGCTGAAACTAATAACCAAAACTTTTTCGCTTTGAAAAGATTAAGTCACCGGATTAAGTACACAAAGGTGATGCACTGAACACTTGGCTGGGTGTCATAACACACCAGTAATGCACACACTTAACAATGTGTCATATACAAGTTTAATCATGACACTAAGCTATAAAGCTGCCACCAATCCAAAGTGCAGAAACTCATATTTTTCCATTCCTTCTAACGTTCAAGACATAATTTACCGCAAAGATGTAGGTGGCCAAAAAAAAGAGAAAATATTCATGTTTCTAAAAAGTTGTAGGTTCAAACCAGGGCTGATTTTCAGTGGAAGCATGCCATAGTGGAAATGGGCTTTAAAGTCAGACAGGTTCAGGTGTGAATCCTGCCTCTGTCGTTTAATGCGTATATGTGGGAAAGTTGCTTAACCTGTTTGGACTTCAGTTTTCCCATCAGTAAAATAAGGGTACACCTACTTCACAGGATTGTTATGAAACTAAGAATTCTCAGTCAAGCATCTAGCACGCTACCCAGCATGGAGTAGCCACTATTACTAAAGTTATGTGTGTTTAAGTAAACTAATGTCTATAATAGCCATAAGCACTTTACATACTGATAAAATTAGAAAGTAAGCTCTAAATGAAAAGCATTTTACATTCTCGAGATTCAAAACTCTTGTTTTATAACACTGATGATCCAATGACTGTAAGAGTAGAACTTTTCACATAGAGATATAACTTACCACAAAACCAAGAGCTATCAGGGGTTCACCTTCATTTAAATGATAGAGGAAAGAGCCTCCATAGGTATGTCTGTCCAAGGGCCAACCAACAGTGTGATCTACTCTCCCAGGTTTCCACTTCTTTTCGTCAATAATCCACAACTAAAAAAAAAAGGTTCTAGAGTGTTATTTAAATTTTTTGTCACCACAATGTATAAAACTTACCAAGTTTTATGTCTTATTTATGAAAATTACCAGTGAAAAATTGTAACAAGAGAAACACAAAAAAGTACTTCAAATATCGAAGAAAATTATATCAAACTGCAGCATGGTGAATCAGAGTAAAGAAACAGGTCAGAAAAGTTATAAACTCTTTAAGACATTAATTAGATTCTCAAATTGGTAAGACTTCCTATGGGATTATAGGAAACACCACCAAAGAGATGAGGGAAACATCTGGGATGCTGGTAATGTTTCATATCTTGGTTATATGGATGTGTTCACCTTACAAAAATTAATTGAGCTGTACACTTAAGATCTGTTACTTCACACTACATATGTTATTCTTCAATAAACCAGTTTACTCCCTCCTGCACTCTTCCCTCCCCAGCTGAAGCAAATTGTTCATCCTATTTTCAGAATAAGTTTAAAAATTTAAACAATTTCCATCTGAAATATTATCTAAAAATCACATATTATGTGCAGTCAGATAATATGTGCAATCTACCAAAACAATAAAGCCTTTATTCACAATATAATGAATCTAGTTATATAGAGAATTTGAACTTTTCTGAGATTTACCCTAAAATAATATTTAAATAAAAGGGTTATAATGAAACTTTTACCCTCTTAATAAGCCTAAGGTTTGGGAAAATAGACTGGAGATTGGATAAACTGAGAAAATACACAACACTTAATTAAAGTTTAGGTGACAGATCAATATACTACGGCTGAGAGTGTATTTCATAAACTAAATTATCATCACATTACAATTTTAAATAATTCTTGTAGGATGTGGTCATCCTACAAATAGCATATGGATAAAGGTCAAATCCTACTACAGCAGATGGCATTACAATGAAAAATATCAATGTTACAAATATTTTCAAGTCCAAGACTTACTTCAAGCAACATTTGATTAAAAAATTACAACATATAGATACAATTTAGATAATAATGGAATTTGATTAGTAATATTTTCTAGTCCCTTGAAAAATATACCAAATATTTTCAGTCATAATGAACATTTCAAGTCAATGAAAAATACAATAAATGTAAAATTAGATCAAACATGATAATACAAATGAGTTTAAGCTCCATCTTTCAAAAATTAAAATTGCAAAAACAAACCAGGATACCTCCTTCAGTCCAATTCCATAGGTTTGGGGTTCACAATTGGCCCTCAAATCAAACTTCTTATATAGTTGCTTGGCTAGATGTCCGTGGCAACCCTCTGCAAAAATTGTGACTTTGGCATGCAGTTCTAGTCCTCTCTCAAATGTTGTCTAGAAAAGAAAAACATGTTAAATTGCAACATCTGACAAGTTAAAAAATATTCATGTTCCGGTCAATTTTGAATTGAACTATGATTCAGGTATAGAAGAGACAGTATAAATACATAATATTAGAAATAAAACTAAGAGTACTCTTGTAAGTGGAATCTAATTTAAATTTTATAATATATTTTGTGTCTGTTATATTTTTCTTTTTTACTTCAAAAGTACTTGATTGAATGGTTAAGTTTGTAAGAATTAAAAAAGCAAATAAAGCATGCTTATGCTAAAAAAATTCTCTACAAATGAATGTAAAGTGAAAAGAGAAAGGCCATTTCCCCACTGTTCCTGATTTTCCAGTCCTATCATTTGAAGCAAAAACACTATTAATAGCGTTCTTGTAATCATGCCAGAACATTTCCATGAATAAAAAACTATATAGAGCCCATTTAAATCCTTCTAACATAAATAGGATCACACTAAATATACTCTTCAGCTACTTGCTTTTTTCCCTTTAATTTTACCTTGTACCTTATTGCTGAATGTATATTATAAAACTGAAATGCTCTTTCCAAGGAAAAAAAAAGCCACAAAGTCTTTCCCTCTCTTTTGCTGTCTATATTTTGCACTTATGTTTGGCACATGGTAGGTACTCAATAAAATTACTGAATAAAGGAATACACAATAATCAAGAAAGTCTCTTATATGAAATACCTTTCCTGGTATTTCTCTATTCATATATTTGCACATATGTGTGTATGCAGACACAGTCATATAAAAAATAGATTTACAATGACAAACTGTTTTATAACTGTTTTCACATTATTTTATAAAGTGATTTACCTAAGGCAACCTATACCAAATAAAGCATTCATTTTTAATGCTTGAATAGATTCCTCCAATTTTTCAATCAATTCTCAATAGTTGGACATTTAGGTTGTTCCAGTGTGTTTCACTATTATAAGCATTGCTCAGATGAATATCCTTGGTGCTAAATATTCTCAGTCTGAATGGTAAGAATTATTTCATTATTAATTTAATCTTTGTTCTAGAATTGAATGTCTTTCACATGTTTATAAGTAACTTCTATTTTTTTCCTGTGAAATGCTTGTTCATGTCATATATATGCATACATGTATATTGCACATGCAAACACATCCTGTAAAAACTTTACTCAGTACCTTTTTATTTTGTTCTTGTCTCCTTCCTCTTATTACACGTCACTCATCCATGAACCATGTTAACAGCCTAGTATATACAATTTTACCTAAATGTATATGCACACATACATACTGAAATATTTACATATATGCAAACTTTTTGGGTCTTGGTTTATTTTACAAAAAAAGAAAATGTAATACAAACTTTTCTGTATCTTACTTTTCTCACTGAATAATACTTCATGGAAATCTTTTCAAGTCACTGTATAGCTCAAAATCTTTCTCTGTGAAGGCTGGGTAGTAGTCTATGTGGAAATACCATAGGTTATTCAGCCAATCTGTGAATGGATAATAGCCATTCATCCTGTTTCCAGTTTATTTGCGACTATAAACTATGTTATAAAACATACAGCCTTGTATATATATCCTTGTAATAGTGGTGCTTTTACTCCTATAAGACAGATTCCCAGGAGTGGCGCTGTTAGGTAAAAGGGCACACATTTTTATTTTACTAGATATTACCAGATTGCCTTCTAAAAAGTCTGAAGCAATTAATATTTCCACCACCAGTATACAAGAAGACCCTTTTCCCTATAGTTCAGCTAGTGATAGACATAACTGTTCCTTTTACATTTTTGCTAAGTGTAGCAATAACTCACTGCTATTTTAATTGCCTTTCCCTGACTATTGGTTTCAGCATCTTTTTGATTCAAGAAATATGAAACGAATACCAACAGTGTGCCAGGTTCTATGCTAGACATTGGGAATATAGAGATGAATAAAAAAAGACATGTTCCTTTCCTTCAGGCAGACATTAAATAAATATATGAGTATATAATTACAAATTTTGATTAAGTGCTATGAAAGCAAGCATAGGCTGTTTCAAGAGAGAATAATAGAAAGGAGCTATTCTGGATTGGATGGATAGGAGAGGCCTCTTTAAAGAAATTACATTTAAGCTGTGGACTCTGAAGCAAAGGTATTTAAGAATCTTTCCTTATGATTAGTGGTCACCTGCATTTGCTCTTCTGTGAATTGTCAATTATTCAGATTCTGCCCATGTTCCTAACATGTCTTTTCTCTCGTCAGTAAGTGCTCTTTGATATTATAAATAGTCAAACTGTTTTTCCCCAATCTACTGTTTATCCATAGACTTTATAGTATCTTTTGGTATAAGAAGTGTTTAATTTTTATATAGGTAAAAAAGGTCTGTCTCCTATAGTTTTTTAATTTCTTTCTCAGTAGGATGGCTTACCCTACCCCTAGATTGTAATTGTAATCTAGATTTCTTTTGGATTTTTTTATTGTTTTAAGAAATAATCAGAATTTAAAAAAAAATGAAGGTTCAAATCTATTGTTTCCAGATGGACATACCGTATTCCCAGCACCACTTATAAAACAATTAAATCTTTTTTATTTTTTTTTTGTGAGGGACATTGGCCCTGGGCTAACATCCGTGCCTACCTTCCTCTACTTTATATGGGACGCCACCACAGCATGGCTTGACAAGTGGTGTGCCAGTCTGTGCCCGGGATCTGAACCTGCAAATCCCAAGCCACTGAAGCGGAGCGCACGAACCAAACTGCTATGCCACTGGGCTGGCGCCAACAATTCAATCTTTATGAACTAAGATATTACTTAGTATATTTCTGTTTCCTCTTAGAGGCAACATGCCCCTTGGTGTTCAAGGGACAGGCTCTGGAGCCACACTGCCTATACTATTTAAATCCCAGCCCCACTACTTAACTGCTGTCTGACCTTGGGCAAGTTACTTAATGTCTGAAACTTAACAATGTTCAAATCAGAATTCTTACAGTAAGATGCCTCTTAGGCATGAGAGTAGAACCACTGAATGAGCAGTAGGACATGTTATTCTGGGACTCAGGGAAGAGGTGTTTAAAGCTGTGTGACCGGATGACGTCACTGTGGAGAAAATGTAGATATAAGACTCAACACTGAAACCTAGAGCCTCAATATGTAGAGGACAGGAGGAAGAGGAAAAGCAAGCATAAGAGACAGAAGGAGGGGCCAGTGAAACACAAGGAAAGCCAATGTCACCGACTAACTGCCTCAAGGAACTCAAGGGAGGTTTTGGGAGCATTTAACCATTTCTTCAAATTATTATTTTTTTTCTTTTTGTTATGTTAAGAGATGCAATCACCAACCACCCCAACCAATCTGAACGCTACCACAAGAGCCACACCTGCACAGATGGGCTGAAAAGTGCTCAAGAGATGACCTTTGCCTCATTTTTAATGCTAAGATCTCCACTCCAGGAGGAGCTTAGGCCTCATTACCATAACCTGCAATGTACGTGGAAGAGTGTTCTCCAACTGAGCCTGCACAAGCCAAGCGAGTACCCACCTCTCCCTTTTGAATATTGCTTCCCCATCCGAAATAAAAGGCCCCTGTTGTCCCGTGCTTGGGGAGAGCCATGACTTTGGAAATGATTCCCTGTGGTCTCTTACTTGCTGCAAATATACTCTACTTTGTGCGACAACTACTTCTGGTGGAGAGTCTGATTTTATCTTGCCAGGAAGCGAAATCACTTTGGTTCAGTAACCCCAAGAGAAGGTGGTGTGAAGAGCCAAGGCACGAAAGTGTTTCAAGAAGGAAGAAGGAAGAAGTTATTAACTGTGTCAGTGTCGCCTACCAGGTCAAGTAAGAGAAGACAGAGAACTGATTACTGGATTGGCAAGACGGAGGTATTTGTGACTCATGCCGTTTCAGTGAAATGGCAGGAAGAAAGCCTAACTACAGAGGGTTAAATAGAGCATGGAACAACAGTGTGAACAGAATCCTTGGTTCTCCCCAATCCAAAACTGTGGTACTAAAATAATTATTTTAAAAACTTAGATTTGCGAGCCCAAATTACTAAGACTCTACTGTACTCTTCTGTGCTTTTATATTTATATAAATACAATATTTAAAATATAAATATTTTTACAAATAAAAAGAACAGAACAAACAGAACAAAAAATACATATGAACAAATATGAGAACACACAAAAGATGAAATACCAGAATGGTAGAATTTGTGTGCTTCAATTTTGTTGTGATATTAAATATAAAAATTTTAAAAGAATAAAACAATTTATAATTAAATCATCACAATACAGAAAAGAATAACTGAGGAAAGACAATATTCTTTTATCATTATGAGAAGCAGTAAGAGATAATAGTTGTTTGCAAATCTGGCTATGCATCAGAATCCCTGAGGGCTTTTAAACAGCTTCTTGGGCCCTACTATAGGACATGCTGAGTCCCAAGACCTCACGTGATTCTGATGTAGCCAATCAAACCACTAGCAAGAACATTAAAGTAGGTAAGACTCAAGAGCTTTGTCACTTGCTTTCTAAGCAGGAAGTAGTGAGCAGCAGGAAGATCTGCTGGACGAGACACTAGATTCTCAACTCTGCTCATGAATGGTAGAAAGGAGAACTATGAGTTAACAAACACTTACCAAGGACCTAACGTGTACCTGGCACTGCGCTAGGCACTGGAGTAACCCTCCATGATCTCTGCCCTATGAAGTTTATAATCTAGTTGAGAAATTAAGACAATAAACAAATAAACATAAATAGACAAATTTATTGAGATGTTAATTTGTCTTTTGTTCTTGTTATTATAGGAAAGCAAGGTAGGTTTTTCCTTGTCCTTTCGAAGGACTCTTATAGAGTGTGAGATCCATATTCTAAGAGCTTTTCTTTTGCAAATGTGAAAATGTAGGTTGTGAAAACCTGAAAACCATCCAGGCTTGTATCTGAATGAGAGGAAGGCAATCAGTTTTACATCTACAAAAAGATATTAAAATCAGGTCAAAGACTATCAGTATTACTGATAGTAATGCAAATGATTCTTATCCATAGAAATTAAAATTGTAGGGAGGCAATACAGCTGATTGATGACCTACATATGTGTATGTTTTTTTAATTCTTCTTGAACTGGTTGTAAATCTTACTGATTCTCTCATTAATTAATGAGGGAAATAAAATCTGTGACAGGTGTTTGTTATATATTGGTATGAGTCATGTTTTTATCTTTTAAAAAAGTTATTCTTAAATGTGTTCTATCTACTTGCCTAAATCACATTTAGTTCAAAGCTTCTAAATGTTTTAAACAATAAGAGAAAAACTTCACATTAATGATTATATTCTAAAATACACTTAATGTGCAGTTTGTAGCAAGACTAAATTATTAAGTTGATTCTTTTTTTTGTCGGTCTGTTAAGCACATAACTATTAAAACGTTTACCTTTGGTGCTCCATCCTTTTGTATCCCTACATCATTAGTGGCAATTCCTTTTACACTACCATCTTCATGAAAAAGGACCTAAAGTGGAAAGAAATTCATTATCACCTTAGCATTCATAATCACTTTGAAAAGAAACAATAAACAGCCTTAGATTGTTTTAGAAAGTGAACATGTTCTCTATATCATAGAAATACAGGCTTTAAAATGTTCAGGCGAAAAAGTGACATGTTCCAGGGCTGGACCTGTGGCCTACGGGTTAAACTGGGTGTACTCTGCTTTGGCGGTCTGGGTTTAGTCCCCGGGTGTGGACCTACACTGCTTGTCAGTAGCCATGCTGTGGTGGTGACCCACATACAAAATAGAGGAAGACTGGCACAGATGTTAGCTCAGGGCAGATCTTCCTCAAGCAAAAAGGGGAAGATTGGCAACAGATGTTAGCTCAGGGCCAATCTTCCTCAGCAAAAAAAAAAAAAAAAAGAGAGAGAGAGACATGTTTTTAGGAGACTCACTTTTAGAGTATAAAAGAACACAGCTCAAACAGTTGGAAATGAAAGAAATGCCACAACCTTGATGAGGAAGACATGGGGGAAGCAGCTAGGGGGGTTACTACAGAAAACAGTAAAATTAAACAAGGAGTTCTCTGAAGAGTCCAGATACCAAAAACAGGTGTAAAGAACCTGAGATCAGGGCCTATCACAAATAAAGAACACCTGGGTGGGTGGAAAGCGAAGAAGAGTGTCAGCAGAGCCTATGTCCCAAATGAGCTAATATGAAAAAAATAAAAAGAAAACAAAATGGAGAGAGGCTGAAGACAGTCCAAGGGTGATTAAAGTTTATTTTTAGAGCAAGAAGGAAGGGGAGAAAATTGGTGAAAAGTATAATTCTGAGGATGAGAAACAGCAATAAATCTGCAACCCTTACTTGGTTTCGGATTCCTCTCTGGAGGAAAATGCTCTTTGGATAGGAAAATACAAAATGTACACTGGAATCATACAACAGATTATACAAAAGAGAGGGAGTGGAAAGGTAAAACAGGATTAGTAGCAACAAGTATGAAAAACAGAGATATAAATGTTTTATTTGATACCTTGAAAACGAATCAACAGTAGAATGTGGCTATGAACTAGAACTGGAGTCAGCTCAGAGCACCAAAAACACTAGCAAACAGATCATTAATCTATTGACTATCTTTAAAGAACTGAGGAAAAAGAGGAGAGGTTACAAGAGACTGTTAAGTGTGTGCACGTGTGTGTGTGTGTACTCCAAAAGTGAAAATCACAGATTCTACCAACCACCAACCACTTGTGACTTTGACACTGAGCCCAGTCAAGTACATTTTAACCAGGAGCAATGCAAAACTCCATATTTGGGTCCAAAAAAACCAAATGCATATGTATGGGCTGGGAAAACAGAAATGAATGACAGTAAGTATAATACAGCAAGTATAATAATAACGTGTTTTATTTGACTTACTTGTGATATTGTGGTTTACAATAACAAATATATCTTTAGAGGAGGGAAAGACTGGGTTGTATTTTCTAACTCAATACTGTAAGGGTAAAAACAAAAAAAACTTTTGACTTTTCCGTGGTGTCAAAGACAAAAGAACTCTCCTTCCCCTCAAATTTCTTTCAGCATTTCTTTTTTGTGTGTGTGTGAGGAAGATTAGCTCTAAGCTAACATCTGTTGCCAATCCTCCTCTTTTTTTTTTTTTTTTTACCATTTTTTTTTATTGATGTCTTAATAGTTTATAACACTGTGGGGTTTCAGTTGTACATTTTTGTTTGTCCGTCACCTCCTCCTCTTTTTTTCTGAGGAAAACTGGCCCTGGGCTAACATCCATGCCCATCTTCCTCTACCTTATATGGGACGCCGCCACAGCACGGCTTGATAAGCAGCGCACACGGACGTGCCCAAGATCCAAACCTGCGAACCCCAGGCAGCCGAAGCAGAACAGAGCGCAGAAACCTAACTATTAGGCCACTGGCCCCTTTCAGCATTTCTTTCAGAAAACTTTTAACTGTGAACTCCTTCTCTGTCTCTGAGATATATGGGAATCTTTTTAAAAGTGAAATAAGACTCATTAGAATCTGCATCCCAGAAATGTGTTTCTTGGAGGCCTTGGAGACATCTTCAGAATGTGAACATCAAGGAGGATGATGTCCTGTCTCCCCATCTCTGTGGGAGTCTGGGCTAGGTGCTAGGTGCTTGACTCCTAGCTGTTACTTCTTGCTCGTCAAAAAGATACACAAAGTCTTATTTTTCTGTTGGATAAAGACAGTTAACATGTATGTAATGGATTCTATGTAAAAGGGTGAGATTTCCTTCTTTCATGGCAATCTCCCTAGCAGGTTGCCTGTGATGTGCACTGCAGTCTTGGTTTAATGCCCATTCAATAATAAAACTTTTATTATTATTTAAAAAAATAATTTGTAAAGGTGATTTTTCTGGGTTGGCAGAAGACTTTATTTTTATTGATTTTCCCAGTAATACTTAGTGAGACTCAACAGTATGATATGGTTGCCAAAAAAGTTATTTTGAGAGGATTAATGGAGGAACAGTTTCTAGAATGAAGAAGGTAATAGCCCTGCTCTACTCTAGGCTTGAAGTAGTTTATTCATTCTGGGTGCCACTTTATAAGTGGATAAAAATGGAATGCACTTAGAGGAGGGCAATAAGAATACTGAAGGAACTCAAACTATGTAACGTGATGGTTGAAAGAACTGAGAATATTTAACCTGGGAAAGAAAAAACTTCAGAGTGAAGGTGGGGAAGAAAAGAGAGCAGGGAATAATTATAATTGGAAAGTTGTCCTTGGAAGAGGGCTTAGATTTGTTCTGTATAGTATCAAACAGTAGATCAATTTCTATTCAATATAAGAAAGAGAGTATTACCAACAAATCAAACATCAGATAGAGAATTTTTCATCACTGATGGTGTTCAATCATAAGCTGGACCATTACCCAATGTGGGTACCATATAAGGAATTCAAGTACTCTTCGGATTAATCTTTTCAAGATTCCTTCTAACTTCGCAATTCTAAAATCCTATGGCTTTTCTAAAATATTTATTTATCTCTGTACCATTCTTGGTTTATATTCAAAAGAAAAAAGAGATTACTTCCTATAAATATTAAAAACAAAATTATACAAACCTCAGCAGCAGCATAGCCAGGGTATACTTCAACACCAAGGGCTTCTGCTTGTTCTCCCATCCAACATACTAAATGTCCCAAGCGTACAATGTAATTGCCATGATTATTCATTGGAAGACCTACAAATATATGCTTAATTTATAAATCTGACTTTTTATTGATAATACATCTCAAAAACATAAATATTTAATTAAAAAATTCTAACTGTGTAATTTCTGCATAAGCATATACATTATCTTATAGTCAAAATTTCAATTTATTTCCTACAATTTTGGTCTAGAGTTCTAATTATTAAATTAAAAACAACATTACACAACTAAATTAAAAATTCCTGGTTGGCTTACAAGGCTATCTCAATTCTTCTAGACTGGAAGACAAAAGAACTGGGTTTAGTCCTGCTTTCCCACAAGCTAGCTGTATAACTTTGGATAAGTCCTTCAAATCTCTGGGCCTCAGTTTTCTCATCTGTAAAAGGAAGGGATTTCACCAGATGAAATATAGTTCCTTCCAGCTGTGGAATTCCATGATTCTACGAATATTTATCATACCTTACCTGGAAGAACTGGCACCGGAATTCTGTATTTCTCTGTTAAAATTCCAAATCTGTCTTCTGTTACAGGAGTGTTAAGTGGAGCCTAGAAACAAAAGAAAGAAAGAAAAGGAAAAGTTTTTAGTTCATATTTGTAAGGGTGAATACAAATAATAAAAAAACTGTGCCAAAGGGTAAGGGAACTACTCCTCTTACTTTTCTTTTGGCATTTCCTTTAGAAAATTTGGAACTGTAAATTCTTTGTCTCTTTGAGATGTATGGGAATCTCTTTTTTTTCTTTTTATTATTTTATTGAGGTCATATTGGTTTATAACATTGTGTAATTTCAGGTGTACATTATTACATATCAGTTTCTATATAGACTGCATCGTGCTCACCACCAACAGTCTAGTTTTTATCCATCACTATTAGATGTATGGGAATCTTTTAAAAAGCTAAATAAGCCAGTTTTGCTTACTGGCAATGTCTGTCTTGGGGGCACTGGAGACATCTTCAAAATGTGAACATCAAGGAGGATGGCGCTCTGTCTCCTTGTCTCTGTGGGAGTTTAGCCTAGGTGCCTACTCCAAGTTGTAACTTTTTTTCCCCATCCTCAAAGCCCCAGTACATGGTTGCATATCTTAGTTGTAAGGGTAACTTCTTGCTTGATGAAAACATACGACAAGTTTTATTTTTCCTTTGGATAAAGACAATTCACATGTATGTAATGGATTGTATCTGCCTAGCTATATACGGCTTTGATTTAAAAAACTTTTTCTATTAGAACAGATATTATGACAATAATAATTCAAGGATATCTATTTCTGATATATTAAAAGGAGAAAGTTAATTAGGCATAATTATTTCTAGCTCAAAGGAGCTTGATATTTTAGAAAGAAAAGCATAGATGAAATTTTTGGAAATCAATTTCCTCCATATGAAAAGAATACAGAAGATATTTACATAATTTTTGACCATTACAAAGTATATTCACAGATACTAAATATCCAAACCTTGAAGATAGGACAGGTATAATATAACCCATCTTACAGAAAAAGAACCGAAAGATACAGAGCGTAAGATTTTAACCAAGGTCATACAAATTATGACAGCAGGAAAATGAGCATTTGGTCCTCTGCGTATCATACCAGTGCCTTTTCTGCTTAGGTTATGGGAGCCTGAATTAAATTATTTCTTGAGAAAATTAGATTAGATTATCCTCTTTGGCTTTAGATATTGCAATGTCCCAGGAAATTTTACATAACACTTTATTAAGAACAGTGATATAAACACTTACAGAACAAGTTAGGAAATACCTTCAAAATCAGAATGATGTATTTTACTCAATATAAATATTCAAAGGTCTTCTCAAGATAATGCCTCCTTATTAATCCAGTATATAAATACAACACATAGAAGGCATTGTATAAAAATATGAGTTAATATCTTAAAATTATAACTATATTTGATATAATTCAATCTTTTTTGCCCTTTCTAAACAAAAAAAAAAAACCCCTATAATTATCCTCTAAGAGATAGAATTACATGAAAAGGGTTTTCCTTGTTCCAGTAATTTGGAAACAGAGATACAATAAAGATTAGACTTTATATAAAAAACAGTTTTTCATACTCCCTTCTCCTTCCAGTCTGGGAACAGTTCTTCAAAAGCACGTGGATCAAGGCAAGCCCCTGAGAGAGTGTGAGCTCCTATTTGAGCAGCTTTCTCTACTAGACACACACGGATGTCCTTTTCATGTTTAGTAGCCAACTGTTTTAGACGAATAGCTGCAGAGAGCCCTGCAGGGCCTGCACCAACTATTACTACATCCGCTTCTTCGGCAAACCTCTCCATGTTCACTCCTGGGAGGAAAAAAATGTTTAAAAAAATACATAAAAATTCTGGGGTGAATATGACCTGATAAAATCACATCCTGGGTTATAAATACCTGCTATGCTTTAGAGCATTTATAGAAATTGCAACTCTGCTTTACATGAGAACTGTACTACGTATATTATTGTATTAGTTGGATGTTCTCTTAGGTTCTGTTCCAAGTGAATATCTTATTTAATCTTCCATAAACCAACTTTTGGCTTTGAGATTTATTATTATAAATTTAGCAAATATTTGCTTATCTAAATATTAATATGTAATAGATTTGGTAAAGCTATAAAATATTATTAGATGATTTTACACTATCGTGAAAAATACAGTATTTCCCTCTACAGAATGATACAAAGTATCTAAAAAAGTCTCAACAATTTTACACAAATGATTACTTACCTTCCCATCGCTTGTCCTTATCCCGGGGATAAACAGTATAGTGGGTAGTAATGCGAGGTACAAGAGAAGTTGAAGACCATCTTGTAGCACATAGAGGTAGATAATTTTTCTTAATTTTTAATTTTAAGGCATGAAAGCACTGATATGCTGCACAAAAATTATGAACAGTATTATTATTTTTTTCAGTTAGTTTTCCTCAGGGGTAGACTGAAAAAACATTTTTTAAAGGAAAAAAAATCTAGGAGTGGGGATCAGATCTGGTTTCTGGCTAGTTTTCTATTAATTAGCCCTAAGACCTTAAACAAATCACTTAACCTCTCTAGACTTCAGTTTCTTCATCCAAAAAAGTAAAGGGTCATTAGATGATCTCTAAGGTACCTTCTTGACCTGAAATTGTATGATTCCATGTGATGCCTTTGGAAATATATTTGGAAACTTGTTTCTATTCTGACCATATCAACACTGCAGAGATTCAGTGAACAGTTAGATCTATGCTGTAGAGCTGTTAGTTGTGACATAAACTGAAATAGATTGAACTCTCCTAGATGAACAGTTCAGCTAGCTTTTTCTCACAAAGCAATGTTTCCAAACTATATTTTCAAAGTATCTAATAAACTATTCAATTTAGCTCATGTCAAGCTTAACTTATAAACAGGTAACTAAATAATTTATCATCCAAACTGGATAGTTTTGAGAGTAATAAGAGGCAGTATTAACGATGACACTGGGACAATGTGGGCAAACTGGGCTTTCAGGTCAGCTTCTTTTTAAATTAAGTTGCCTTTCCCTGTTGGCAATATCTTCTGGCAGCCTTAAAAATGTATATATTCTTTGAGTTAGCAAATAGGATTTTATGAAAATAAACAGAGGTGTGCAAAGATTTATCTGCAAGAATGTTCATTAAACTTTTGTTGTCCTTAAATCTTCAACTCCGCCTCCTCCCTTCCTTACGCGGAGCAGATGCCCTAGCACATCAAACCTCATAGAAAGATAGAAGCAATTAGGGGCAAACTTTCTCAATTCCTTGGCAACAACCTCTAATGTGATCTGTATTTGTGTCCATCCTTTGTTCACTCTCTCAGCTTATAACAGAAGACATCTCTTCTCCTCACTTAGATTAATCCTTCCACCTGGATGATGAGGCTTATCCCTCCCATGTTCTTAGGGACATTTCTCCATCTGATACCCTCACTTCCTCTTGTATCTTCAATTTCTGACTCCCTTCTCTGGTACTCTTCTCCTCAATAATCCTTCCCATAATAAAAAAAAGGACAGAGAATCCTCCCTAGCCCTGACAGATATAAAAACTTATATTTGGGGCTATAATAATTAGAAGTCTGTTATGGGAGAAGGATAGAATAATCAAAGGAACAGAATAAAGATTTCAGAAATAGACAGAATACATGAAAGGATTTGGTATACAATAAAGATGCCATTTCAAATCAAGGAGAAATGACGGTTACTTATTAAATGGTGCAGAGGTACGTACAAAGTCATCTGGAAAAAAGCATACCTCTCTCCTTATGTCAAAATGAATTCCGTTTGGTCAATGATTTTAACAAAGCAAGTGAAAGTATGAAAGATTATGGTGATAGATCCACAAATTATTTGATTCTCCTGCTTTTGAGTGTGGGCTGGACTTGTGAATAGCTTCCAACAAGTACAGTATGGAAAGGGAAAAATATTAACTTTACAGTGGAGAAATATGGCAGATACTTTAACCAAGTGATCAGGTTTAACATTACCAGCAATAAGACATGTTGGTATCACATACTCCCTGATATGATGTGATGATAAGGGCTCTTCACGTCTGTGGTATACTTCCCCCAAATCTATAATCTCAGTCTAATCATGAGAAATCATCAGACAAACTCAGATTGAGGAACATTCTACAAAATGCCTGGCTGGTATACACCGAAAATGTCAAGGTCAAGAGACAAGAAAAGACAGAGGAAATGTCACATTGAAGTAGACTAAGGAAACATGATAACTAAAAGCAATGTGGTGCCCTGGGTTGGATCCTGGAACAGAAAAAGGAAATCTGAATAAGTTTGTAGTTTAGTTAATAGTATTGCATTAATGTTAATTTCTTAGTTTTGATAGTTATACCATGGTTATGTAAAGAAGTTATGCTGGGTGAAGGGTATAGGGGAACTCTCTCTGCTATCTTTGCAACTCTTCTGTAAGTCTAAAATTATTTCAAAATAAAAAGTTAAAAATAAAGATTATGGTAATACAAAAGTTAACTCAAAAAGGATCAAAGACCTAGAAGTAAGAGCTAAAACTATAAAATTTTTCCAAAAAACACATGGGAGTAAATCTGTAACCTTGGATTAGGCAATGGTATCTTAGCTATCATACCAAAAGCACAAGCAACAAAAGAGAAAATAGATAAACTGTACTTCATCAAAATTAAAACCTTTCGTGCTTCAAAGGATAGCGTCAAGAAAGTGAAAAGATAACCCACAGAATGGGAGAAAACATTTGCAAATCATATATCTGATAAGGGACTTGTATCTAGCATATATAAAAAACTAATTTCTAATAATAAAAAGACAAACAACTCAACTGAAAAACAGGCAAAGGATCTGAATAGACATTTCTCCAAAGAAGATATACAAATGGCCAATAAGCACATGAAAAGATGCTCAACATCATTAACCATCAGAGAAATGCAAATCAAAACCACAATAAAATACCACTCCATATCTACTAGGATGGCTATAATCAATAGTACAGACAATAACAAGTGTTGAAGAGCATGTGGAGAAATTGGAACCCTCACACAGCTGGTGGGAATGCAAAATGGTGCAGCCACTTTGGTAAACAGTCTGGCAGTTCCTCAAAACGTTAAACACAGAGTTTCCATATGACTCACTCCTAGGTATATACCTAAGACAAATGAAAACTTATGTCTGCACAAAAACTTGTACATGAATGTTCATAACTACATTATTCATAACAGCCAAAAAGTGGAAACAACTCAGATGTCCATTAGTGAATGGATAAATAAAAAGTGATATATCCATACAATGGAATATTATTCAGCAATGAAAAGAAATTAAGTAGTGATGTACACTATAACAGTGGACGAACCTTTAAAACATTATGCTGAGTGAAAGAAGCCAGCCACAAAAGACCACATATTACATGATTCCATGTATATGAAATACCTAGAATAGAGACAGAAAGTAGATTAGTCATTGCCTAGGGCTGGAGGGGTTGGGGAGTGACTGCTAATGGGTATGAGTTTCTTTTTGGGGTGCTGAAAATATTCTAAAAGATTGTGGTGATGGCTGCACAACTCTGTGAATATACTAAAAACCATTAAATTGTATACTTTAGATGGTGTGAATTGTATGGTATGTGACTTACATCTCAATAAAACTGTTATTAAAAAAGAACATTTACAGTCACATACAAAAGATTATAGGGAAAACATTGGCCATTTTTTTAGAATCTTGAATTTGGAAAGGTTTTTCTAAATATGGCAAAAATCTCAAAAATCATAAAATCACTCGACTAAAAATTTAAAACATCTATATGACTAAAAATGGTATAAACATAAATGTCTTGCTTAGTTGTTTGTATTCCCCAGTAGAGAGCATACTCCTAAAGTATTTGTCTTTTTTTTTTGGTGATGAAGATTCACTCTGAGCTAACATCTGTGCCAATCTTCCTCTATTTTATACGTGGGTCGCGGCCACGGCATGGCTCCCAATGAGCGGTATAGGCCCATGCCCAGGATCTGAACCTGTGAACCCAAGCTGCTGAAGTGGAGTGTGCTGAACTTAACCACTACGCCATGGGGTCGGCGCCAAGGATTTGTCTTTTCCTTGTTGTATGCTAAATCACAGTGTTCGCCTACATATAAGTATAAATATTTGTTGATTGAATATTAGATAGTCCTTTTTATACTCTCCTTTATTAGAGTACTCATTTATGCTTGACTCATGCTATTATAAAACAGGTTAATGCTTTTTTAGTGTCATTATCTGTGAAAAGGCAAGCTAGAGCTATATATGAGAAGCATTAAAAGGCCAACAGGAGGGCATAAAAAGATAAGCAACAGACTGAGAGAAAATATTCGCAAAACACATAGCTGATAAAGGGCTAATATCCAAAATATACAAAGAACTCATAAAACTCAACAAGAAAACAACTCAAAAAATGGGCAAAAGATCTAGACAGACACCTCTTCGAAGCAGATATACAGATGGAAAATAAGCCCATGAAAAGATGCTGAATACCTTATGTCATTACTGAATTACAAATTAAAACAATGAGCTATCACTACACATCTATTAGAATGGCCAAAATCCAAAACACTGACATCACCAAATGCTGGTGAGGATATGGAGGAACAGGAACTCTAATTCACTGCTGTTGGAAATGCAAAATGGTACAGCCACTTTGGAACAAAGTTTAGCAGTTTCTTACAAAGCTAAACATACTCTTAACATATGATCCAGCAATTGTACTCTCTAGTATTTACCCAAATGAGTTAAAAATTAATGTCCACATAAAAACCTGCAGTCAAGCAAGATGAATAAGCTCTGGAGATCTGCTGTACAACATTGTACCTATGGTCAACAATAATGTACATTTAAACATTTGTCAGGAGGGTATATCTGATGTTAAGTGTTCTTATCACAATAAAATTTAAAAGAGAAAGAAAATATCCAAGATTAAAAAAAACCCTTCATGTGAGTGTTTATAGCAGCTTATTCATTACTGTCAAAACCTGGAAGATGTACTTCAATAGGTGAATGGATAAACAGACTGTGCTGCATCCATACAATGGAACATTATTCGGCACGAAAAAGAAACGAGCTATTGGCCATGAAAAGACATAGAGGAACCTTAAGTGTATATTACTAAGTAAAAGAAGATAATCTGAAAAGGTGGCATACTGTGTGATTCCAACTATGTGACACTCTGGAAAAGGCAAAACTACAGAAACAGTGAAAAGACCAGTGGTGGCCATGAATTCAAAAAGAGGGCATGGATGAGTAAGTGGAACACAGGTGATTTGAGGGGGAGTGAAACTATTCTGTATGATAATGTAATTAAAGTCACTATACATTTGTTAAAACCCATGGAATGTGCAACACCAAGAGTGAACTCTAATATAAACTATGGTCTTTAATAATAATGTATTAATATTGGCTCACCAATTGTAACAAGAACCACACCGATGCAAGATGTTAATGGGGAACGGGGGAAGTTAAATGCAAAATGGGGGAAGTTAAATGCAAACTATGTAACTTCTGCTCAAGTTCTCTTTAAACCTAAAACTGCTAAAATAAAATAAAGTTAATTAATTAAAAACAAAACAAACAAACAAAAAGAGCAACATGGAAAAAGGCAGTGGTTAAGTGCATAGGCTTTGGAGTCCATCTACTTTGTGTTTGAATTCATTAATAGCAACAAAACCTTCAGCAAGTTATTTAACTTTGCCCACCCCAACAGCTCTAAAGTTTATGGTTAATCTTTGCCTTGTAAACAGTATGGTGTAGGATCTAGTATATGTCTTAACATAAAGCATGTCACTAATACATATTTGTTAACTGGATAGGTACCTTCCTAGTTACAATTTCAACTGTCATCCAGGAACCTGCAAATCTCTGGTTTAATTTCCTAAAACTAATTCCTGGGTTATAAAACAATAACAATAATGATGGTCTTTCCTAGTTTTTAACTTGTTTCTTATAATGAAGCATCTCTCTGCAAATAAATAAGCTTCTAAATATGGACTATAAGAAATAGTGTAAAGATCAAGTAAAGATCAACAAAGACTTTTGCATGCATTTGGAATGCATAAAAAATTTACATTTTCATGGACATACTGAACAGTTAAGAATTTTCAATTTTAATACCACATCTTATCCTTCATGACCTTGTGAGATATGCAAGTTAGCTATAATCCCCATTTACAGTAGATAAGGATCCCAGCCAAGCTCAGTCTCAATCCTTCCAACATCAGTCAAGTTCTGAGACTACGGTTGGATTTGAAATGATCTCTGAAGCAACAGAACTTGAGCTGTGGTGAAAACAAGTTGTTTTCCGCCCCCCCCCTTCTTTCTTTTCTGGTTAAATGGAGAGATGACAGCCTAGCATAGGCTAATTATTTTTATTCTTTAGCACTCAATTGCAGAATTATTATATTTTTATGTTTTATTCTATCTAATAAAATGATTAAAAAAAATAAAAGACCTAACATCAATCAATAATTAAAGATTATGATGAATGCAAGAAGGGAAGAGATTTGGAGTGGCTGAACTCTAAAGCCATTTAAACACTAAAAATCTGTTTTTGATAATCACTCTTAAAAGAAAGTGGTGAGGCTGCTGGTGGGGAAGCAACTGGTGCAGCAACTATGGAAAACAGTATGGAGATTTCCGCAAAAAATTAAAAATAGAAATACCATATGATCCAGCTATCCCACTACTGGGTATTTATCCAAAGAACATGAAATCAACAATACAAAGAGATCTATGCACCCCTATATTCATTGCAGCATTATTCACAATAGCCAAGATGTAGAAGCAACCCAAGTGCCCATCAACTGATGAATGGATAAAGAAGATGTGGTGTATATATATTATATATATATGTATATATATGCATTATATATATGTATATATATAAAATGGAATACTACTCAGTCATAAAAAAAGACAAAATCTTCCCATTTGCAACAACATGGATGGACCCTGAGGGCATGATGTTAAGTGAAATAAGCCAGATAGAGAAAGACAAATACCATATGATTTCACTCATAATGTGGAAGATAAACAAACACGTGGATAAAGAGAACAGATTAGTGGTTACCAGAGGGGAAAAGGGTGACAGAGGGTGGGGTTGGGCAAAAGGGGTAAAGGGGCACACGTGTGGTGACAGATAAATACTAGACTACTGGTGGTGCAGTGACAGATAAAAACTAGACTACTGGTGGTTAGCACAATGTAGTCTATACAGAAACTGATATATAATAATGTACACCCGCAATTACACAATGTTATAAACCATTACGACCTCAATAAAATAATTTAAAAAAAAGTGGCAAGGAAATGAATTTTCTCTACTTGCAAACACATACTAAAAACTATAGCATTGGGAATAGTTTTTTAAACTTTAGATAACTTTTCACCTATCCTAAATCTTGAAAAAATGTATATAAGATACATAAATAAAGACATTATAGGAGAACTCAGTTCCCGAGTTGAAATATAGTATTATCATCATTCAAGATAATATTTATTAAATATTTATATTATTTATTATTAAAAATATTTGTTTTACAATGCAGTGCAGTTTAATGTATAGAAGTTATCATTTGCTTCTGAGAACTGATGATTTGGTATCAAACTGTAATTCTTTGCTTATACAGCTAGTGATTTTCTTGAGAATATCTGGAACTGGGTAGTCTGATTTCCTCCAGCAGGTAAAAAAAACAAATCATGACCTTTACCCCTTTTCTAAAAACAAATCTGATATTTCACTCTAGAGATTTGAACACTTAGGCACCTTGGCTAAATTTTGAGAACTGAGGTCAAAAAGTCCATTGAACTCATAACATCACCATATTAAAGTCACACTGATGGCGCATTTGTGTCCATCTCTTTCTTGCCAGTAGCGCGAACACTAGGTTATGAAAAAAGCAATGATTTAAGCATCCAAGGAAAATGGAAATGGCAATTTTGTGGAATTTAGTTAGCACTTGGCCCAAGAATGATTTAAACTAAACTAGACAGCAGGGCAGATAGCATCTGACTACTTTGATATTCCAATAACATAAAGCACATTTATACCTTAGGAACAATACATGCATGAGTAACAGGAACGTTACACAAAATTCTAATTATTTAATATACGGTGGCCAAATGTGACAAAATCCTACTGTCATGAAACTTACATAACATGAACATCCTTGACTTTGCACTATATATACTTTTTTATTCTATAACCAAAAATTAACTTAAACTAGAGATAAAAAATTAAGCCAGTTGTGAGAGAATTCAAGATCCTGTAGTAAATTTTTTTTGAATTTTTAAGCTTTTTTAAAGAAAAGTTGGATAGTTGCACTATCCAACTGCATCGTTGAACCTTTTTTGTTGTTACAGTGAAAGGGGAGATAATGAGGTATTTTCACGAGTCATCACGATGGTTCTAGGAGCACCCATAACATGATAAGCCTCTAGAGTTAATTTTAGACAATGCAGAAAAATCCCTGGCTGCAGATATAACCTGGTGACTTGGGCAGTACATGAATGTTAATCATGATGTGACAGGTCAGGCTCCAAATTCTTAAGAACGGACAAGCATGGCTACAAAGACGCAAGTCAGGTCAGGACCAAGGAGAAAAATTGTGCAAATATTATTTTATACATTTTCGACAAGGCAACAGATAAAACCTGAGCTTTGGGATAAGGGTTAGGACGAACATTTGGGAAGATTCAGTTCAGAAGTCCACCGCGGGCTGTGTTGACAAGTTTCCTTCGCCCATGACCCCTAGCCTAGTTGTCAATTCTTCCAATTGGGACAGGTCCCGGGAGAGGAATTTAGGGTCCACCGCATGGCGCAGACAGCGTGACCTTTGTCCTAGTTTAGCCTGAGAATGTCGACAAAAGAAGAAGAGGGAGGAAAGAGACGCCTACAGCCCTCAGATGTAGCCCTGTCCGTTTCGCCCTAACTCCTCGACCTTCCTCCACTTATCCCCGCCCTGAGTTCCCTCTCACCCGGGCAGCACAGCTTGGCTAGCGGCACCAACATGTTCAGTGTAACCAGGACCCTCCGTCGGCTACAGAGGATGGATTGTCTGCAGCCCGCAGTGTGCGCTGGACCTCTAAGCCGCGGGGGGCGCCATCACCTCCACCGAAGTTTGTCTCCCTGCTCAGCCGACCGCTCTGGCTTCACAGTATTCCCGACTCTTTTTCGCTCTGCGCAGGCGCCACGCATGACGTTATGGCCAGCAGAGGCTTCCGGGTCACGTACCCAAGGAGGAATAGGAAAGGGACTCCAAGTCCCAGAGCCGCCGTGACTTCACGTTGCGGATTGGGTCTGCGCTGCCTTCTCACCCAGACGTGGGAAGGCCGCCGGAGTGCGGCAGGAGGGACCCACAAATCCCATAGTGCAACGCGCGCGCAGCCAACGGTAGTGGGAGGCGGAGCGACGCGTACGGCATCCTGGGAGTTGTAGTCTTCTGCTCAAGTGCCCGGGGAGCCTGGCTGGAGCTTTGCGCACGAGCAGTGAGCTGCCCAAGGTGCATTGACTTACATCTGATTGGCTGTCCCGAAAAAATGAAGTCTTCGCGGTCTTGGGCAGACACCCATGAAGAGGCGGGGCAGGACCTCAGACGGGAGGAGGCGGGGCCTCGGGGCTTTGGGCGCGAGCGGTTGAAAGACACTTGGTGTCGGTTCGGCCGCTAAGGTCCGGTTCCGCGGTCCCAGCCCTTCTCCATGGCAGACCCCGAGGAGGTGCGGGTTCCTTCGCCGCCCCCGCCGCCTCCCTTGTCTCCTTCGTCTTCAGACGCCTCTTCAGCAGCTTCCCCCGGCGTCCCCTTGAGTTTGGGCTGGCCAGTTCAGAACGGCAGCAGCGGCCGAACAGTGGACCCGCTGGAGGAGGTGGAGCTGCAGATCGGAGACGTGAGTGTCGCCCGACCGGCCCCGGGGCCGCGTCCCCAGTCGGCGCCCGTCGGAAGACAGACCGCGGCGGGGCCGGGGAGGGAGGGACAGGAAGTCCATGCACCCGGCCTGGAGCGTCTCGCCCTTCTGCCCCTTAAGCGGGGTGGTCTGGGAGGTGGGGTGGGGGAAGTCGGCGACTAAAGGCCCCTCCTCCCGACCCCTAGGATTCGGTCTTTAGATTTAGTGTTGAGGAGTTAGGAGTTATGCCTCCAACCCGCCCCGTCCCTGTTTCCTTCGTGTCTCGCCTTCTGGTTTCAATCGTGCGCTGTAACCCGAAAGCACGCAGCTCTGCTGTGCGGCCTCGTGCTGGCTCTGCCTGCCCTCTCATCCTCCCCGCCTTGCTCTCTGTTGGTGCTTAGCATCAGGCTGTGATTTGTCTCCGCGGGACTTAAGAGCCCGCTGTTCTAGTTGGCCACATGCCCAGAGCCAGCTGACAATGCTATTGTCTGTCTCAGGCTCGCTTTGCGCTGGACCCAGTTTGGAGGAGTTAAGTCACAGCCCCTGTAGTCCAGAGTGGTTTCCTTAACGGTTTAGTCCAAGACCCCTCCCTATGACTGCTAGAATGCACAGCAATGGATGATTTCTGCTGAATCTCCAATTCTCAGAAACTGGCGCGCGCGCGCGCCACACACACACATACACACATAAACACACACACACCACCGGAGAGCGTCACAGTTTGATTATTTAAGGACTCTTGAGTGGGTCAAGTGAATGAGATATGTAGGGTGTAATCTTCCTGGGAGAACTTTGTGGAATACACTCTCCTGTACAGATTGGAAACTGGGGAATGAACTCGATTATCTCATTGCTCAACAAGTATTTGTTGTTTTAAAAGACGACTAAACTGTTGATACAGCTTCAATTTTTGCTGACAAGACTGGTTTCAAGTGACTATGTAGAACGGAGTGCTGACATCTAGGAACAGGGTTATTTTATATCATAGGTGAAGAGAACATAGAAGTAAGAAGTGAGTTTTCCATCAAGAGTTGGATATTTTCTGCATGTGTTTTGATTTTGTTGATGCTTATTTGCCAGCTCAGAGTATCTGTTCTTTGGTTTATACATTTTCATGGTCTAAAGTGTTTACCGGTAAAAATAGTGAGATAATGCCTTTGTTACCCAAACATCAGTAAGGATTGCTTGTAATGAAGTCTTTCAGTACTTCTGGTACTTAGTGCCAAGGGGTCCAAGTCATTTTGTTGAACTAAATGAGACTCCAGTGTATTTTCAATTAAAAAAATACTGACATGTCGTGTCATACGTAATGCGTTGTCCTTCAAAGCTTATTTCATATTAAAGAATTTCTTAGGTTCCCAGACAGAACTGGTGTTTTAGTTTGAGGATTTTTTTACTTTTAAAGAAAAAAACTTGGGCACTGGAGTCACAGTTTTAAACTATTTTTAGACTATTTGTAAAATGAGATGAAAAATTTAAAAATAAACTGTTTGACTTTTTTTTTTAAATTTCAGGCAGCATTTTCATTAACCAAACTTCTTGAAGCCACGTCTGCAGTATCAGCTCAAGTGGAAGAGCTTGCCTTCAAATGTACAGAAAATGCACGTTTCCTCAAAACATGGCGGGACCTCTTGAAAGAAGGCTATGATTCTTTGAAGCCTGACAACTGATTTGGCGGTGTAATAATTTATACTTCCTCATTTATGATATTTGCACATGTACTCTATGTATGGGATAAGCTCCAGCAGTTCTGTATACTCAGAATGGAATTTTTCTTGGTTTTCTTCACTTGTGTGAAAGCAGAATACTGATGTTACTTTTGATGCTGGCTAGTGTTTGTTTATCTTTAAATACTTTCTGTCCTCTAAACTGTCATAGAATCCTTTATTAAAGTTAATTTCATCGGTAGATAATATTAATAATGTCACAGTGTTACTAGTAGCAAACTAGATAGACTGTTATTCTGTTGGCTTTGTAAGATGCCAAGAATGGCAGACTTTGAAGTTGAGCTTCAGTTCATGGACCAAGGGAGGTAACTTTAAGGTTAAAATGTTAGATCTCAGGGCTGGTCCGTGGCGTAGCAGTTATGTGCGCGCGCTCCGCTTCTGGCGGCCCGGGGTTTGCAGGTTCGGATCCCGGGCATGGATAGACACACCGCTTATCAAACCACGCTGTGGCGGCGTCCCATATAAAGCAGAGGAAGATGGGCACGGATGTTAGCTCAGGGCCAGTCTTCCTCAGCAAAAAGAGGAGGATTGGCAGCGGATGTTAGCTCAGGGCTAGTCTTCGTCACACACACACACACAAATGTTAGGTGTGACTCCATCAGGCTAAGTTCCCCAGAACCAATGATTGTGTCTTCTTTATTTCTCTATCCCCAACACCTAGAACAGTGTCACACAACAATCACTAAATATTTGTTGAATAAAAGAGTTACCAACATCATTAAAAGCTATTTTTTTCTTCCTGTCTTTACCATGAATATTATAATTGTTTCTCTAGAAATATTTGAATCAGAACCTCACTGACTTGAGGGAGAATGTTCTCTTTTTTAATGGGGATTTGAACTTTAACTGATGACAGCTTTTAAAAATATAATATTTTTTGCCTTTCTATGATGCTTTTTAAAAAAGCTTTTATTTCAGAAAATGAAAGCCTGTCTGGAAAGAAGGCATGTTTTTTCCCCTCATTTCTAAGGTTAACTGGTTTTACAGGTAGTATTTCTTGTATTTGATGTATGTTTGATTGCTCTCTCTAAAGTGCCTTATCAAAGTTATGGCTCTGTACAATTGGTTTTGGAGCTTTGCAAGTAGTAATTCTAAATTCTAAATAATTCTAAAGAAGTTACTTTGTTTTTAATGCATCAAATTTAAATAATGTTATTGTTTTCATATTATTTGACCTTAATGATAATGTTGTATTTTACTTGTCCTTGTTTCTTAGGTTGCTCTCTCTTTTTTTAATCTGGTGGTTTGTGTCATGTGTGTCAATGATTAAGCCAACCAGTTCTCTACTATATGACTTCTGGGTGTCTTTGATATGGCATCTTAATTCTTTGTAGATATGGAGATGTGTACAGAACTATATTCTAAAGCCCCACAATGGGGCTGTGAAAGGGGACAAATGGATGGGCAAAGAATAGTTTTGTTTAGCATATTAGGTCATAGTTCTTGATTCATTTTAAGTTAACGATAACACATATAGTATGTTCCTATACCAAAGAGATGTGTATTTTGATATTAGAAAAATATTTTTCTTATATGTCATGAAAATTGCAATTTTTAAAATGTACAAAAATAAACTTGCTAAAAGCAGATTTTATTTCCATTTCTTTGGGTTCATTATTTTTAAACTTTTCATTGAAATATTTCAAACACAATAGGAAAGGTGAATGATTTAAAGAACACCCATGTATTTCCACCATGCAGATTTAATAAATGTTAGCATTTGGCTCTCTTTTCTTCAGATCTATGAATGTATGTAAATGTAGATACATTTGAAGCTTGCTCTGTTACCTCCTTGACCCCATCCCCTTTTTCTCTCCTTGGAAGTAACTGCTGTCCTAGAGGTTGTGTATATTCTAGTTTGTGTTTTTATGTTTTTAAGACATACATATGTTTTCAAAGCACTACAAAAGACTGGTTTGCATTTCTGGTAGATGGCCCCTAGAAGGCCCCAGTGGTCTCCCGCCTCTGGTATTCACGCCCTTGTGTTGTCTCCCGCGCTGGATAATGCTGAATGCTGTAACTACCAGCATATGGAGGAAATGTAATGTGTGATTTCTGAGGTCATACCCTTGGCCCATTTTTCTATTATGTTTTGTCTTTTTCTTACTGTTTTGCAGGTATTATGTATTTTGAATACTAACTAATGATCTGTTGTGTATGTTTCAGCTGTCTTTTGTAGTCTGTGGTTTGTCTTTGTATTTGATTATGGAGTCCTCTTGAATAAAGGTTTTTAATTTTAATGTAATTTTACCAATCTTTCGTAGTAGTGCTTTCTGGGTCTTGTACAGGAAATGTCATAAAGATACTCTTCTATACGTCTTTCCAAAAGTTAAAAAATATTTGGTTTTGGTGTTGAAGTGTTTAATTCACCTGAATTTATTTTTGTTTATTGTGTGATTTTGGGGATCTTTTGTTTTTGTATGTGTGTAGCTGTTCCTCCAAGTACCAATGTTTCAAATGCTGCATCTGTCATTCAATTACCATATTAATTAATGCCTGGTTCTGAGCTCTCTATTCTGTTCTTTTGATTTGCTAAGATTTTCTATAACTTCTCTTGTTTTAGCTGTGTCATGTGATCTGTACTATGATTTTTGTGTGTGACTTCCTCCCCCATCCATGTTTTTTTAAGTTCGAAAAGAAAAAAACCTGTTATTGATTTCAAATTTTATTGAATTATGGTCAGCTTAGGTTAACCCCTGGTTTCAGGCAGTGAACCTTCTGTGGACACTGTTAGTTTATTCCTCAGCCCCAAAACTTGGAGCTGCTGGTGTCTGGAGTCCGGTAGGCCCATAGCTCAGCTCTGTTTACAGTTTCTGTTGCATCTGTGGTTCATCTAGAAGTTCATCTTATTTTTGAGAGTAGCTTTAAAAAAAATCATCGCTTTTTATATTTCCTTTTGCTCTGCGTCATGGGAGAGGTTGGGGAAGAGCTCAAAGCATAACCATTTTCTTAAAGACTTTAGAAATTTTTTTTAACTTAGTAGCTTATTAACCAGCTCTATACAAAATCTCAGAGGAAAACTTAATATTCTGACATGTAAATTTTTAGAAGACTCAAGAGACTAAAGTCAATAAGATGAAATCTTTACCATTAAAAATAATGTTTAGGGGCCGCCCGGTGGCACAGCGGTTTAGTCCGCGCTTGGCAGCCCGGGGTTCGCGAGTTCGGATCCCGGGCGCCCGCCGACGCACTGCCTGTCTGCCATGCCGTGGCGGCGTCCCATATAAAGTGGAGGAAGATGGGCACGGATGTTAGCCCAGGGCCAGTCTCCCTCAGCAAAAAGGGGAGGATTGGCGACGGATGTTAGCTCAGGGCTGGTCTTCCCCACAAAAAAAAAAAAAAATAATGTTTAGTTTCAGAAATTCTGAGCATGAGATATGTGTCAGGCACAATACTAGGAGCTTTATAAACATTAGTTCATGTAGCCATGTTGGCTCTTTGAAGAAAGTGATATTATTCCCATCTACAGAGTAGGGAACAGGCTGAGATGAAATAATTTGTCTGTGGATCTCTGACACCAAAATTAGTATGCTTGTTTACACCACACCTAGCTACCTAGCTCTTGGTAAGACTTATTAATATTCAAGTTAATCATTTTATTTATTCTTTCCATCTGTGATGGTTTATTTTATGTGTCAACCTGACTGGGCTACAGGGTACCCAGGTATTTGGTCAAACATTCTGGGTGTTGCTGTGTTTTTGGATGAGATTATCAATTAAATCAGTGGATTGAGTAGAGCAGATTGCCCTCTGTAATGTGGGTGCCCTCTGTAATGTGGGTGGGCCTTGTTCAATCAGTTGAAGGCCCAAGTAGAACAAAAGGGTGACCCTTCCCGAGTAACGGTATTCTCCTTCCTGAGGGACTTGGAACACTGGCTCTTTCTGCCTGATGACCTCTGAACTGGGACATTGGCTTTTCCTGGTTCTACAGCAACTTCCAGCCTTCAGACTTGAACTGGGACTTCGGCTCTGCAGATTTTGGACTTGCCAGCCTCCTTAATCACATGAGCCAATTCCTTATAATAAATATATATTTCCTTATATATATATTTATATCATATAAATATTAATTTTTTATAAGGATATATATATTTATAACACACATATATATAGATTCTGTTTCTCTGGAGAACCCTAATACACCAAAAATGGAACATATTTGTTCATTCAGTTGCTCATCATAGATTATTTGTGCTAGTAACTATAAATATTAAATTTTTTTCCTCTGAGATTAAATTTTTTTGAAAGCTCTAAATACCTAATTTGCTCACCTGAGCAAATTAGAACTGGAGGTACCAAAACTTCTTTGAAGGTTATTGCAAGTATCACAATGAGACATGATACTGGCTCAAACTCTAGGGTATTGAGAATTGAGATAAAGAGAAGAGGACACATTTAAGAGATGTTTATGAGATAGAACTGAGAGAGGACTGGGTGATTTGATATGACAGATAAGGGAGAGGGAAGAGTCAAAGGATGACACCCAAATTTCTAGGTTAGGCCATTGGTACCATTCACCAAGACAGGGTCTAGAGGAGGACACTCAGGTGTCAGAGTCCAGATCCATACATAATAATGACATTAAAGAGCCAGTGAGATAACCCAAGTGGAAATGTCTTGTGGGCAGTTGTATGCGTAAGTGACCAATTCAGGAGACAGAACAGGCTAAAGGCAAAAATGTGGGAACCATCAGTATATACACAGAAACTGAACCACGGAAGTGGATGAGATTGCCACAGTCTATAGATAAGAGAAAGATTTAAAACTGAGAGTAAATGAGGCTTCTAGTGAAAGATTTTTCTCTTTAAAAGAGGAGCACCTTAGTAAAAATTAAATAACTGTATTTTTGAAATCTGTTACCTAGAGTGGGTCACTCTATCCCATTCAAGTATCAATTCACTTACTCCTTAGTTTGTTAAGCAGTAAAATGCATGGACTTCACAATTCCAGCTGCATATTCCCCTTTCCCCTTTGTTCTTTGCCTTCAACTTTACCAGTGTCTAAATTGCTAAAAGCCAGTCATTGCTTTGGGAGAGATTGTGTACTAGCATGATGAATTAGGAGCTCTTGAACTAAAAATGGTAAAAAATAAAAGTTTGAGGTCATCTTGATATGTATTTTTAAATTTTAAAGCAACTTTGGCTTGACTTGGAGGATTCATTTGACCTAGTGCACGGTCCGTGAGTTTTGGACCAAAGTTATATTTGTAAGAGAGAAAATTTTGACTTGTATCTGAGTTCACTTAGTGCTTCTATTGCACCTTCCATTGAAGCTAGTTATGTGGAATGTTAATAATTACTTATCAAATTAAATTAAGTGGAAGTTACTCTATTTGGGGAGGTGGAGGGATGGAAGAGTGAGTGGATTGAGTAGACAGAAAACCAATGGCTTCCAGAAAATCATTTGAAAATATTTTAAATGCTAAAGGGTAGTTTCAGATATATATTCTATAAATTCACTGTATTTCGAAGACCATTAAACATAGCGATATGATCATGATTTTTGTAGAATTACATTTTATCTCTTCTGTCTTCATGATTATTGCTTTTAGATATTCTTTTTAAGAAAAATATTTTCCTATTATTTAATATTAGTAATGACTTCTTAAAAATAATAAATAGTTCTAAAATATTCTTATAAAAGAATTTAAATGTATTTTCATTTTTGTAGGCTTTTTAGAAATTATAATCTAAGTATTTAGAGAATTGAGTATTATAAGCAGAACTATGGCTTTCTATTATTTTCTGATTTTTGTTGAAAGTATACCACATTCCTCATGTAGAAAACTTATTGGTGTCATTCCAAGTAAGAACCAAAAGGACGCAGAACAATCCTATTTTTAATAGAATTAAATTTCAGGTAATTTATTTTCAAAAGAAATTTATACAATTATATACTCAATAAATATGTTATGTTTTTGATTCCAGTATTTTCATGTTTCAAACATTTTTATTTTATTTAAAACTACCTGAAAACATTTTATTCCTGTTTAAAGTTTTCAAATTATGAAAGCAAAAAATTCCAATAGCTAAGTTAGAGACCAGAAGAATAACTAGCTAAAAAAGTTAATATCTTATGAACTGGCTGGCCGTGCAAACAGAAGGTAAATCCATCTTTTGCTGACAGCTACTTTCTCTTTAGAGTACATACACACCTTTCCTTCCTGAATCAGTGCATTCCAGCTCTTCTTTTTTTTCCCTTTTACCTGCTTTATTGAGACATAATTCATATACCATAAAATTCATCCATCTAAAATGTTCAATTCAGTGTTTTTTAGTATAATTGCAGAGTTGTTTATCCATCACCACAATCAATTTTAGAACTTCTTTTTGCCCAAGAAGATACTCTGCTTCTTAGGCATCGCCCTCCCAACACTCCTACCCTCAGTAACCTATAATCTACTTTCCGTCTTTATGAATTTACTTATTCTAGATGTTTCATGTAAGTGGAATCGTACAGTATTTGTCCTTTTGTGTCTGGCTTATTTTACATTCATTGTGTTGTAGCATGTGTCAGAACTTCATTCCTTTTTATGGCTGAATGACATTCCATTGTATGGATATACCACATTTTGTTTATCTATTCATCAGTTGATGGGCACTTGGGTTGTTTCCATCTTTTGGCTACTGTGAATAATGCTGCAATGAGCATTTGAATACAAATATCTGTTTGAGTCCTGTTTTCTATTCTTTTGGGTTTATACCCACGAGTGAAATTGCTGGATCATATATTAATTCTAAGATAAGCTTTTGAGGAACCACTAAACTGTTTTCTACAGCAACTGCACCATTTTACATTCCCACCAGCAATATAGAAGGGTTTCAATCTCCACATTCTTGCCAACACTTATTTTGTTTTTTTTCCTAAGTTACAGCCTTCCTAGTAGGTATGAAGTATTATGTCATTGTGATTTTAATTTGCATTTTCCTAATGATTAGTGATGTCAAGCATCTTTTCATGTGCTTATTGGCCATTTGTATATCTTCTTTGGAGAAATGTCTATTCAAGTCCTTTGCCTATGTTTTTATTGAGTGGCTTGTCTTTTTTGTTGAGTTGTAGGAGTTCTTTATATATGCTGGATATTAAACACTTCTCAGGTATATAATTTCCAAATATTTTCTTCCATTCTGTAGGTAGTTTTTTTACTTTTTTGATAATGTCCTTTGATGCACAAAAATTTAATTTAGATAAAAAGTCCAATTTATTTTTTTCCTTTTCTTGCTCATGCTTCTGTTGTCATATCTAAGAATCCATTGCCAAATTCAAGGTGTTAAAGATTTACCCATATGTTTTCTTCTAAGAGTTTCATGTCTTATGTTTAGGTTGTTGATTCATTTTGAGTTAATTTTCATATATGGTGTAAGGTAGGGGTCCAGCTTCATTATTTTGCATGTGAATATCCAGTTGTCCTAGCATCATTTGTTGAAGATTGTTGTTTCCCCATTTGACTGTCTTGGCATCTTTGTTGAAAATCAACTGACTGTAAATATGAGAGTTCTATTTCTGGACTTTCAATTCCATTCCATTGCTCTAAATGTCTATCCTCATTCTAGCTTTTCTGATTCACTCCTTTGCAATACTTTTATCTCCTTTTGTAATCCCATATGATGGTGCTCATTTAAAGCAGCAAGACAACTGGGCAGGAAGTGACAGAGAAGTGCTGTTTTGAGTTTATGTCAGAGCATCTTTTTTCATAGGAATAAATATATTGTATTGACTCTCAAGTGTATAGAGACTTGAAGAGAGGTAAGATGAATTCTGAAAACAGAGTATCTGTATTTTGCAAACAATCAGACATTTTCTCTGATGCTATTATAGTGAGTATTCCAAAACCTTAAACCTTTATTTAAAAGTGCCCCTGATTCTTATGTTTGCTGGTATGTGTGACAATCAAAACTGTACCTTAAACTAGGAGCTGCAGATGGACTTTATATATTTTGTTGCAGTTAAACACAATTTAACATTGCAAATTGAAAAGGTTCTATACTGTCTACTTACAGGAATGTACCACAGTGCCATGCACATAGTGGGTACTCAATAAATATGTGGTAAAAGAATGAATGAATCTTTCTAAAGTAGATTTCTCTTAATTGCCTATGCAAAATATGTACTAGTATATACACATTCTCAATATAATTTATTTCCCTGATAGGGGCATCAGTCACTTTGATTTTTCCCAAATAACTTCATGTCCTTGTAAGCTAATTTATTTTAGCCATTATTATAAATTATTAATTTTGTGGCATTTATGTTATACTAATCCATCCTGAAACATCCCACAGTATTCTCTGTAGAAATGGGTTTCAGAGTCAGTTATGAATAGGAATTGAGTCTAGTTGATTCAGAAATTAGTGACAATTCACAGGGGTCTGTGAAGAGAGCCGGCTTCATTAACTCAGATGGCATCTCCTGCAGAGGCCACATTTCCACCCAGATGAATGATGGAGCGTATGCTTTCTGACTTCCTTTGCTGTCGATAGATCTTCTTTGTCTGTAGTTATACCAGACCTGATGGATCATTTCTTTGAATGGTCTTGTAGTCAGAGTATAGAGAATTGGGTTTAAAGCACTGTTGATAGGCAGGATAAAAATCACTACCCAAGAGGTTATGGTACCTGGAAGAGAAAAGTGAAATAGTTTTATTGTTTATGGATGTTTACAAGGTACAGAAACCCCCTTTTCCTTGTTTCTCCCCCAGCCCCCTTTTGAGCCTTAATTTTTTCCCTTTGATGTCACATAATTAAATACCAAGTCTATATGTGTTTCCAGAATATCTTTCTGGGGTGCCAGTGTTTGAGGGGAGTGCTGATGCTGCAAAAAACCAGGGTTGTTTGCTAAGTAGCTTTTCTTGAATACCTCAACAAAAGTATTCCATTAGGTAGAAATATTTTCCACCAAGTGATTACATATTATTATGATGTGATTCTGTTCTGGGGAAACAATATTGTTTAGTATTTAAATCATAACCTTTCATATGTTTGATTGCTAGATAGTACATATAGCATTTCTCAGAATATATAGACTTATCTTTGATAAATTTCTGCTATTTATTTGGTTTTAAAAATATGTACGCATTTTTAGGCTTTTGACTAGATATTTATTTCAGTAAAAACATCTCTGGCTAACCTTATCTTAAAAATCAATGTGGTATATATGCAACTACCAAATATTGAGATTTTTATTATAATTTAATTGATGCTATTTTCCTTCTTTGTTGCTTAAAAAATGTAAGATACTATCACCACCAACCATGGGCTAAACAAAATTAAAATTGTATGTTTATGAATTTTTAAAATGTGAATATATACTGGATTATACATACAGTTTACAGGATTTTGCATATTGTTTTTGTTGTGGTAAAATTTACATAACATAAAATGTACCATTTTAACCATTTTTAGTTGTGCAGTTCAGTGGCATTAAGTACATTCACATTGTTGTGCAACCATCACTATCATCCATCACCAGAACTTTTTCTTCTTCCAAAACTGGAATGCAGTACCTATTAAACAATAGCTCTCCATCCCCTCCTCCTCCTAACCCCTGACAATACCATTCACAAACTTTCTGTCTTTATGAATTTGACTACTCTAGTTACTTCATATAGCTGGAATCATACAATATTTGTCCTTTTTATTTGCCCTGAGCTAACATCTGTTGCCAATCTTCCTCTTTTTTGTATGTGAGCACCCATCACAGCATGGCCGCTGACAGACAAGTGGTGTAAGTCCGTGCCTGGGAGCAGAACCCAGGCCACCAAAGCAGAGTGTGCTGAATTTATTAACCACTAGGCCACCGGGGTGGCCCCCAATATTTGTCCTTTTGTGACTTGCTCATTTCATTTAGCATACTGTCTTCAAGGTCCAACCATATTGTAGCATGTATCAGAATTTCCTCCCTTTATAAGGCTGAATAATAATCCATTGTGTGTATATGACACGTTTTGTTTATCCATCATCCGATGGACACTTGGGTTGTTTCCACTTTTTGGCTATTGTGAGTGATGCTGCAACGAACATGGGTGTACAAATGTCTATTTGAGTCCCTGCTTTCAATTCTTTTGGGTATAAATCCAGAGGTGGAATTGCTGGGTCATATGGTAATTTTACATTTACTTTTTTGAGGAACATTATACTGTTTTCTATAGCAGCTGTGCCATTTTACTTTCCCACTAGTGATGCACAAGAGTTCCAACTTCTCCACATCTTCACCAATACTTATTTTCTGTGTTTTGGATAATAGCCATCTTAATGAGTGTGATGCACATTATTTTAAAATATCAAAAATTCTTTCTTCTATCACCTCTCACACTCTGGAGTAATGTTCTCTAAACTGCTATGTACTCCGGGAAGAAAAATTTCTTACGTTCTGAAAAAAGTGAAGTAATTATTTGATAATTGTTTTGACCTGTTTTCCTTTCTGGTCATCTTAAGCATGGCATTACCAGAATTTCAACACATTCAGTGTAATTTATTTGAGTCATTGTTCCTTTGTTCCAATAGTAATTGTGTTTTTAGGCATTTATGGAAAGAACTGAACAGCTTCCTCCCAGTAAACATTTCGTCGATGAACAGAGCCTGAAGTTCATTTAACTCTGACTTATAATTCTTAAAATGAGTTAGTGTTAAGGATGTTAATTTTCTTTCTTAGAGGAACACTGCAGAAACAGGTTTATTATTTCTTTACAGGAAGAAAAAAAAAGCTGTACCTGGTATTTCTACCTGAAGCAATGAAAGAAATTTCAGTACAAAAATGGGTATCCAGCATAATGCATCAGTAAATACAATAAAGAAAAACCTTTTGGCAAGTATCATCTCTTTTTTAACTTGATTCCGTATTTCAGTTGCTGTTATGGCACTTTGATGAACACTGTAAAACATGCTTCCATAGGAAAAAACTATGATGATAAATGCCGCCAAGTTAATACCTATTTAAAACACAAAGATTATTATTAATGTATATGTTCATTTTTTTCAAAACAAACAAACAAAACATACCATTAGCTGTTATTATTAAGGAGAAGCTACAAATACCACAACATGTTTTTTGTTCTTCATAAGAATTACTACGGTACACAAAAATCATAAATTTAAAAAAATTTGAAGTGTTGTAGTGATGAGGAATTATATGTTTAATTTAAAAATGGCATATCAAAATGAGATTATAGTGATTCAATGAATATCCTGGGTCTATTAAATTGATCTTTCTAGTATTATTGGTTTTTTTTCATAATTCAATTACTTTAGGTTTTACTTAGAGAATATTTTTTATAAGAGAAAACACTTGTAGATCTACTCTCAAGCCAAAGACTTGTGCGGCTACTTTGAGTTTGTTCACATTATAAAGGCAAAGAGTTAAAATATATTTTACTTAGTACTATTAGGGTGAATGCATGAAATACAAGTGTTCAATGTCTTGTCTTTTATTAAGATTCATCATGTTGGAATTTATATGATAAAGTGGTAATTTAGAAAAAAAGTCCCTTTAGGGGATTCTGATAGAATCCACCCCCAATGTTAATGAGAAAAGCCAGTTAAAAGAACTGAAATAAAAATTTGTGAACATTGGATGGCATAATGAGATTCATACTGTGATTTATTCTAACATTTGAATGACAGGGCTTATAATACAGAGTTTCTTACCGAGAAAAATTGCCACTGAATAAATCTGGGCTCCAATACTTTCTGTATCTTCTGAATGAAGAGGGAAACATACTCCATTGGTGCCATAGTAGTTTTTGAAAAATTCCTTATTGCTCAAAGGAATGAAAGCCACTATAAACCCAATAATCCAAATGAGAATCAGAACTGTAATTGTTCTGCATTTTCCAGGTCTTAAACATCTAAAAGGATACACAACGCAGATATATTTTTCCAGTGTTAGAAATGTTAAAAGTAATACTGATACTTCTGTGGACAGAATGGCCAAAGATCCCACAAGCTGACAATGAATACTCTCCATCCACAGCTGTGCATACTTATTGTATTCTCCACGGAACTTTAGGTCAAAGGCTCCAATCACAAATAAGTATATTCCCATTAGGCAGTCGGCACCTATAGGGATCAGTAAATTTCACAAATTTAGAGAAATAAATAGGTAGAATGAAATTATCAATAAGCACTCATGTTTTTAATACTAGCAAAAAATAGCCAAGTTTCTTCTATCTTGGGGGGAGGTAATTTTTATTCTAAGAATTCATTTATGGGTAAGGACCTCTTCATGAACCCTCTGATAACCACTCTTATAGCACCCTCTAGAGCTAATTATGTAATCATTTCTCTTTCTGTTTTGTTCTAATATGCAAGTCTGTGAGAGCGGGGATCTTTTCTATTTTGTTTTCCATTCTAGTCCCATGACCTAGAAGTGTTGAACAAATGAATAAAATGCAATTATGTTGAGCATTCAATTAGGGCCCAAGACAGGGATATTATTATTTGGTTCACCTCTTCCACTGAAATTTTCACAGCTTAACAAGCTAAGGACGTCATCCAAAATCCTAGAGGAGGTAATTCAGAAGTTGCTGTGATAGAGTAATGACAATGAATTTTGAGGTCTAGAATTTAGACGGTATGAATAATTATGAAGTGCTTTGTAGTCAGTACAATTTTGAGGGGCTTGAATTATTTACCCAGAGCTGGCCTAAGCAAACCTGTTTTCTCTGATTCTCTCTTCCCATTTTTACATCTTTCTGTCTCTTTTTAGGCTCTCCCTTCCCCAGAATCAGCTGTTAATGTGATACACTACTTGGTATATTTGCTTTTTAAGCAAACATTACATATTAGAAAGTAGGTGAGATTTTTTGATTGTGCAAGGTTTCCACACAAAGTTCCTAAAATCACATCACTGTATAAATCATAAGGCTGACCCTAATCCTTAAACACTGAAGTTACATTCTAGCCTTCACCAGGGAAATTGAGCATACTCAAAATTTTGTAGCTAACAATACAAAGTAGTAAGCAATTTCTGAGTTCTGTTTCTTAGGGGGCTTGCCATGAAAAAAAACAATTAGACATTAGACTTTGAATGAGGGTGGGGATAAGACATGGAACAGCATACATAAAGTAGAACATCATGTGGGTTAACACTTTCTTGAGGAAGTATGGATAAATTACAGGCCACTTGACCCACACAATAAACACCCTGAGGACTGGTTTCTTGCTTATTTTTCTTTGTAGTCCTCATTTAATATAATACCTTGCAATCACATTTCAAAAACTTTCGAAAAAATTTAATACTCCCTAAAAACATTTTCTTATTTAAATACTTAAAATTATGAATGGAAAAGATTCTAGTAGCTCAGAGACCAGAAAAACAACTATCAAACAACTATCTATTAGATCAATATCTATGAACTGGATCTGCAAACAAAAATAGTAAATACAGCTCTAGACATAAAAATGTGATTATGAAAGGTTGCAATTGTATTCATAGTAAAAGATTTTACCTACATAGTAAAAGATTTGCTGTAATAAAATATTATGCCTTCAGAGAGGAAAACTAACAAATGAGAGCTTCTTTATGAGACAAAACTAATGAATGAGAGCTTCATTAATCTGTGTAAGGTGATTGAATTTTCTTGTTTTAAAGACTTATTTTCTTATCACTAAAGTAATTTTGTTTTCATTGGAGTGAATGTGAAAACAACATATAAGCAAAAAGGAGAAATTTTAAAAATCTCATAATTCTACCACTCTGTTTAATTATTTTCTAATAGCAATGCTTTTATATATTTCAAAACTATAATTCCTCTTCACCCAGGAAATACTCACAGCAGAGAGAAATGATTGACAAGGCATGAAGCTTGTTCTCAGACCTGATATAAGGTCGCATACAAATGACAAAGATGTTTCCGAAGCATGTAACTGCAGATACAACCCAGACGAATACTCTCTGAATAATGCTTGCCAAGAGATTCTCTAGGGATGAGATTCCATCAGTGTTTGGTTTACAGCTGCGGACATGTGGTGCATATCCACAATATTGGAATTTCTTAAAATATCTGATGTACAAAGAGAAGGTGAAATGAGGTCTTAAATTTAATTCAGTGTCTCTATACATTAATATTTATTTTCTACATTTTCTCATTAGAAAGAAAATGTCTTAATAAATGAGGCTCAGAGGAATGTCAAACATTAGGGATACTGAAGCTTTAAACTTGTTTAATTCTCGCTAACTTGATTTTACTGTAAAAGAATGTGTGAGTGAGAGCAGCAAATAGGCATAATGAATATACAAGCATTAGACATGTCTTAGAATACAGTCATGTGCTGTATAATGAGTTTTCTGTCAATAAGGGACCTCATATATGATGGTGGTTCCATCAGATTATAATGGAGCTGAAAAATTCCTATCAGCTAATGAGGTTGTGGCCGTCATAATGTAGTGCAATGCCTTACTCTGTGTTTGTGGTGGTGCTGGTGTAAACAAGCCTATTGTGCTGCCAGTCGTATAAAAGTATAGCACATACAATTATGTACAGTACATAATGCTTGATAATGATAATAAACGACTATGTTACTGGTTTATGTATTTACTGTACTATACTTTTTATTGTTATTTTAGATCTCTCTTACTCTTTCTATTTAAAAAGAAAGTTTACTGTAAAAGAGTATGCCATGTTATGCCAGTAGCAGCCTCATACATCTCGGGTTTACCGTGTCTCTTGATTGCATCATTTTCTCTTGTCCTTGATTTAAGTACACTCTATGATGTTTGCACAATGACACAATCGCCTAACGACGCATTTCTCAGAACGTATCGCCATCGTAGAGCAATGCATGACTGTATAAATAAACTGTTAGCATGTGATCAAGAGAATCCATCTAAGGAAACTTTATTGGCTTTTTAGTGTTTGGTATGTGTAAATAGACTGTTACTTAGCTCCTAGTGTTGCTGCAACTGATCTTGCTTTTAACCCTCAGGGGAAGAGAGAGTTAAGTGCCTTCTCCTCTGGGCTTCTATGGCTTTTCTATTATAGAAGTTATGTGATTTGTAACTACTTGCTAACATGCCTATCTCTTACACTAAGTTTTGGTAAATAATAAAGTGCTCAATAAATATTTGTTGAGTGAATTCTTTCATCAATAGGGAGACCCCCCCCCTTGTTGATAAAGACACCACCTGGTTAATCAATAATTACTACTCTGTTACCACCAACACCAACACCATTTATTGAGCGTCTTCTAGGTATCAGGAATAAATTCTCAAGTGAACTCCATGAGGTAGGTATTATATCACCATAGAAGGAGATGACTCTTCAATGGAGGCAAATTATTTGCTAGGAAATTTTCTAATAAGTGTAGTAATTGAGATTCAGATTAGATCTATTTGCCTCTAAACCCATGTACTCTGGCAAAAACTATGAATGGTCTTCATAGCGTAAAGAGTTGTAGTAATACAAGATAGAAGCTTGACAATTACAGGATATTGTCCTGTTGATTAACTCTCGCTGCCTGGATGCCTAGATCTGCCATGGTTTCTGCCCAGTTCAAGTCTGTTCCCTGAGTTGTTTCTTGGATTTTGTGAGCTACACCACTTTCTTTCAGTAAACTCTGTTTTGCTTAATTTAGTCAGAATGTTTTATGTTGTGTGCAACCAAGGAAACTTTTACAAGCATTCTCTCTGAGGAATTATAAAGAACAAAAGCAGAGTGTCCTGTGTTGGACTTAGAATATAAGCAAGATTATAGAGTAGTGCTGGCTGACATGACACTTTCTAAATTATTACGAATTAATTACCCTGGCATGGAGATCATTCTAATACCTGCTGCAAGATTGCATTCAATTAAAGAAAATATTTCTAAAGCATGTAATCAGTGGTACAATGAGACATACTCTTTGAACAAAAGAGATTTCAAAGTTTACCATTTTATCCATACACACTTGCTCCAATCATGTCCTGACTTTGGGGGCAATTTTCACTGAGGAGGATTTCTCCTTACCTTCCTCCATTTACAGTAATTATTTATTTATAATTATTTTATGTTGCTTATATAAATTCCTACTTCTTCTGGTAGCACTTATACCATGTGCACAAATTACTAGCTCATTAGGCAAACATCAATATGTGTAAATGGTGTCAGAGCTGAGGAGAACTTGCAGGACTGAGTGGGTTCCCTCCACATTCATGTTCTCTGACATTCAAAAACTCTCCTTTGATTTTACCAAACCATGGAAAACTAAAAATCACCCTGCCCAATATCAACACTTATAAGAGTTAATTATTGTTTCGGCAAATCGGTCAGTAGGAAATGTTAATAGATTGGCTGCATTGGGTATGGATGTATTAGCACAATATGTGTGGAACATAAAAATTTAAAATCAAGGTGAAGAACAAGAAAAACATCTGCTTACATGTGAGAGAGATTCATAAGAGGTCTAAACATCCTTTGTTGGATATTTGAAATTTCAATTCCTTCTAGGCTGCTAAAAATATCAAATTAATTGTCAAAATAACATATATTATGCAGGGTATAATAAGATGAGTTTTTGTGAAGGACAATTTAACAAAATGCTGTTAGTTAACATTTATTCTGAACCAAACATTCATACTCAGCCTGCCCTAGGTACTTCCTCAACTTCTTTTTGATTCTGCTATTGATATGTATATTTCTCTCCTATTTGAATTTTTTGGATCCTCATACATCAAGGCACAATGCTTTGTGCATAGTAACTACTCAATACATATTTGTGGAATAAACGAACAAACATTATACTTTAGACAATATTATAATAGACTTTTACATTTTTGAAAAATTTCTAATAATTTTTAAATAATAATATCTTCTAACAAAATGACATTTTACTTAGGGAACACTTAAATGAACTTAAGCTTATCTTTTTAAGGCAATTCTCAGTTCCTAACAGATTTTTTTGGTATGTGTGTGTGGTGCAAGTAATGATTCGTATAATCTATAATATTCCATCTTGGAATAAAATGGTGGTAATAAATTCTTAGATACCCACTGCTGATGGAGGAACGAATATGCATAGATACCTTCAGAGGATTAAAGCAAACAACCCAGTATAATCTCCTGGTGATTACAGGAAAATATAAAGTGATTCATCCTTATCTAATTTTTAGTTTATAAACATGTAAGGTAAAACTAATAGCTATCTGTTTATAGTCCAGCGAGGACTCATATGTTTTTGTGGAGCTTAACTAATACCCTGGGAATAAAACTACTGATTTGAAATATTCTATAAATCTTATTTTATAGGATTTATTAGCTTTTAATACATAAATAATAATTTCATCATAAAACTATCCCTACAGGTGTATACTTACAGAGACTTGAGTTTGACAAGGTAATCAAATTGGTTTGCTTGAATTTTCTGGATTGGATTATAGGAAAGATTCCTGTTTTTAAAAAAAGGTAGCAATAGGTCATTTCTAGAAACTGCTTGAGTAAAGAGAAAGTGTATCTGTTGACGTTGGGTTACTTTTAAACATTAACAACAAAAGTACAGTAATAGCACTTGCCTCATAGGGTTCACTGGACATTTAAGTGAATTAATGGAGATAAAGCACTTAGAATAAGGCCTAGCTTTTAGTAAGTACTCTATGATTGCATTAGTGATAGAGAGAGCTAAGACGATGTGAGCATAAAGGTGGAATTGTTAAGAAATGGCTCCCACCAGAGAAGTGGTAGGGTACCCAGAGAGAAACCACACCTACTTTACACGCCTAGGAGCAGATGTGGTTTAAGTTAAAAAAAAAAAATCTCATTTAGTCAAAATTTGAATTAATGGAGTCACACTGAATACTTTTTACAATAAATCTTACATCAGAGACTGGCATATTGTACTAGCAATTTGTGAGGCATGAAATGAAAAGTAAAAGGCTATAGCTGGGAACAAAGAGACATAGATCAGTGACAGTACAGCTGAATTTAAATGGAGAAAATTTCAGAATCTTTGTAAAACAACACCTCGAAACAAGTATCATTGATTAAAAGGAGCTTCTCAGGGCAAGTTCCCTTTTTAAGACATTTATTCTAGATTAGACCATTAGTTAGGTGGGTGAGGGGGGAGCTTCTGGGGGGTGGTAATTACAGAAAGAAGGAAAGAGAGGAAGAATAACAATAAAGAATGAATTGTATAAAAGAAATGAAATGGACTCAATCTAGGAATAGAATAAAATTATCTTAACATAATAAAGGCCGTATACAAAAGCCCACAGCTAACATCATATTCAATGGTGAAAGCTTGAGCGCTTTTCCTCTAAAATCAATAACAAGACAGGAATGCCTGCTTTCACCACTTCTATTACATAGCACTGAAAGTCCTAGCCAGAGTAATTAGGCAAGAAAAAGAAATAAAAGGCATCCAAATTGGAAAGGAAGTAGTAAAATTATCTTTGTTCACAGATGACATGATCATATGTGGGGAAAATTCTAAAGATTTCACATACACATATAAAACTGTTAAAACTAATAAGCAAATTCAGCAAAGTTGCCAAATATAAAACCAACACACAAAAATCAAATGCATTTCTATACACTAACAAGGAAAAATCTGAAAAGAAAATTAGGAAAACAATTCCATTTGCAATAGCATCCAAAGAATAAAATACTTAGTAGTAAACTGAATAAAGGTGAAAGACTTGTACCTTGAAAACAAAATGTTGCTGAGAGAATTTAAAGAAGACATAAGTAAATGGAAAGACATTCTGTATTTATGGATTGGAAGACTTAATATTGTTAAGATGTCAATACTACCCAAAGTAATTTACAGATTCAGTGCAATCTCTATCAAAATCCCAATGCTATATTTTGCAAAAATAGAAAAATCGATCCAAAAATTTATATGAATCTCAAGGGAACCTGAATAGCTAAAACAATCTTGAAAAAGAAAAACAAATTTGGAGATTTTAAACATTAAGGCAATTCCTGATTTTAAAACTTACTATAAAGCTACTGTAATCAAAACAGTGTGGTACTGGCATAAAGACAGATATGTAGACCAATGGAATAGGAGAGAGAGCCCAGGAATAAATTCTTGTATATACAGTCAAATAATTTTTAACAAAGGTGTCAAGACCATTCAGTGAGGAAAGGACAGTCTTCTCAACAAATGGTGCTGGGGAAAAACCAGGTAGCTATCCACACACACAAAAATGAACTTATACCTTTAGCTCACACCAGGTACAAAATTAACTCAAAATGGATCAAAGACAGAAATATAAAAGCTAAAACTATAAAACTGTTAGAAGAAAACATAAGGGAAAAACTTCATGATGTTGGATTAGGTAATGATTTCTTGTATACGACACCAAAAACACAAGCAACAAAAGAAAAAATAGAAAAATTGGACTACATCAAAGTTAGAAACTTTTGTGCATTGAAGGACACTATCAACAGAGTGAAAAGACAACCTAGAAAATACTTGCAAACTATATATCTAAAAAGGATTTAATATCTAAAATATATAAAGAACTCTGACAACTCAACAACAAAAAAACAAACAAGCCAATTAAAAAATGGGCAAAAAACTTGAATAGATGTTCTCCAAAGAAAATATACAAATGACCAATAAGCTCATGAAAAAGATGCTCAACATCATTAATCATTGGGGAAATGCAAATCAAAACCACAATGTGATACCATTTCATATCCATTAGGTTGGCTCTTATCAAAAAAATAGAAAATAAGTGTTGTTGAAGATGTGAGGAAATTGGAACCCTTATGCACTGCTAGTGGGAATGTAAAATGGTATAGCTGCTGTAAAATGGACAATAGTATGGTATTTCCTCAAAAAATTAAAAATAGAATTACTGTGTGATCCAGCAATTTTACTTCTGAGGCTAGATACTGAAAATAATTGAAAGCAAGGTGTCAGATATTTGTACACCTATGTTCATAGCAGGATTACTCACAGTAACCAAAAGGTGGAAGCAACCCAAGTGTTCATCAATGGGTGAACGGATAGACACAATGTGGTACAGACACACAATGGATTATTATTTAGAATAATAATATCTCAATTGATTAATTATTAATTAAATTAATTAATAATATTATTCAAGATAACAATATTCAGAAATTCTGACACATGGTACAACATGGATGAACCTTGAAGACATTATGCCAGGAGAAATAAGCCAGTTAAAAAAAGACAAAGATTGAATGATTCCACCTATATGTTGTATCTAGAGTAGTCAAATTCATAGAGACAGAACACAGAGCAGTGGATGCTGGTGTGTGTAGGGGTGATGGGGAGTTATTGTTTAATAGGCATGGAGTTTCGGTTCAGGAAGATGAAAAAGTTCTAGAGATGGATGACGGTGATGGTTGCACAACAATGTGAATGTACTTAATGCCACTGAACTGTACACTTTTAAAAATTGTTAAGGTGGTAAATTTTATGTTATGTATATTTTATCACAATTTTAAAAATAAAAGAAAAGATAAAGAAATGAAATGACAAAATTAAAACCAGTCTTACAATTGTGAGAGCTCCTGCAGATCCTTAAATACATGCGGTGAAAGATTTTCAATCTTATTATTTCCTAAATCCCTAGGTGAATAAATGCAAACATTATATTATTTTCTTAAGACTTTATTCATTGTTCTGTAATTTATTAGGAAACTATAACACAAGTTTTTAGCAGTGCTATTAATGAGTTATATTAATTACCAGAAGTCTAAAAGTTTTTTAAAAAGGAGTGAAATGGGAAAAGATAAAAATACTTTATCCCATTCCATCACTCACTCAGAGACAAATACTTGATGGTGTTGACAAGATTTTCACGGATTGAGGTATAATGGGTGACTTCTGGCTCAAAATTGTTTCGGCTTGAACTAAAGCCTTGCTGATGGCCTACCAAACATACGTTGTACATCTGCTTCAACCATTAAAGAATGCACTCTTAAGATAAGAATGCCTACTTCCCATCCTACACCCTACTGGTAATGCCCCATTGGTAATGCCCATATTGGTCCCTTTCTCCACATTAGAGTCATGTTGACCTGCTAATTTGTAACTGAATACCTGTTTGAAACTTTGATGAATATGTGTCCTGGGCATGTTTAATGGATGTTCTTTGCTCTAAAAAGGTATAAGACTGCTGAAAGCCATGCTTCTCCAGAACGCTTTCTTCCTTTGTGGAAACTGTCTTTCCAGGTTATAATCCTCGCCTTGGCTCAAGTAAAACTCATCTTATCTCTCTTCTCTACAGAACGGTTATTTTGCATCAACAATGTTTGATCTGGTTCTAACAGACACAATTTTCTAATTCAAATAATATATGTATTGTGCCTCTTTTTCCTTACTCCCCCTCCCTCCCTTCCTTCTTTCCTTTCTTTTACGTTAGAATAGGAATATTGTTTGGAGCTTTAATTTTTTCTTTTGCTTGGATTCATTATGGTTTTCAAATGGAAGTGGATTATTTCAGGTGCAAGTTTCTTTCACAGCTGATATACACAGGATCTCATATATTCCTGGGGTAGGATATTCTGTGTTACCTTATGTATATAAAGAGCTTGGGCTAGCTAGTATGGTGTGACCTTGTAGCTTAGTTGTAAGAAGATTTGCGGCAGTAGCAGCCATTGTGGTAGCTTTGACAGTGGCAGCTCTCATGAGAAAGGCCTCGGAGTCTTCTAAACAAGACAGTGTTTCAATAGGCTTGAGTTCTCCAATGTGATCCAGAGATACTAAGAGAAAGCCTAACCATTTTCCCTATCCATCTCCAAATCCTATTAGTTGCCACAGGGAGAGGTAGGAGACTAGATCTATTTGTTATGTAAATTGGAGTGCTTATAAGTCAAAAGTTAGATTATTCAACTTCAAAGGGCAGGATAGTTTCATTGTTTTTAATTGTTATTTTTTTAGTTTATTTTTTTGCTGAGGAAGATTTGCCCTGAGCTAACATCTGTGCCAATCTTCCTCTATTTTCTCTTTAGTACGTGGGCCACCAGCACAGCATGGCTGCTAACAGAGCGGTGTAGGTCACGCCCAGGCACCGAACCTGGGCCACCCAAGTGGAGCACACTGAACTTAACCACTAGGCAACCGGTGCTGGTCTTAGGATAGTTTTAAAAACTAAAAATAAATAGCTAACATAATCTAATATATATTATAAATGTCTTTGCTGTAAATGTTTTATTTTCATACTGTAAGCTGAACCTTGAGACTATTTTCGTTATTTACATATTTATGGGCGAATTGTCTATGAGGATAGATTGTTCTGATTTGACAACCAAAGGATTCTTTCTAAAATTTCATCCGTTTCTTAAAATCCTTCAATAGCTCACTGTTGCCTAGAAGGTAAAATCAGAACTGCCTGGTGTGACATAAAAGTTGTTAAACATTTAAATATCTTGCCACTGTTTATCTTCCCAGCTTCATTTCCTACCACTTTCTACTCAGTCACAGTGACTTTCAGCATGGCCCGAACAGCCTGAATGTACCTCAGTATTCTAACCTCCATGTTTTTGCCTGGGTGCTTCCTTCTGCCTGTAATAAGCTTTTCTTCTTGTCCTTCTGGTGAACTTCTCTTCATCCTTCAAGATTCTGCTCAAATGTCACTCCCCTGTGACCAGGGAGGTCAGGCATTCTGTCGTTTGTTTTCCCATATACTCCTTGTGCACACTTCTATCATAGCTCATGGAACACATATATCATATACAACATTATATTAAGACTGTTTCTGTGCACATGTGCTTCCCTTCTGAAGGATGTGAGTTCTTTGAGTAAAAGAACTATTCCTGTTCATCTTGGGCTATGAATTATCTAGCTTAGTTTTGGACTAGCTATTCTTTCCAGCCCCAGTTAGAATACTACTAATAGACTGAATCTGTCTGCTTCATATTTAGATAAAAGAGGCAGCACAATTCCAGTTCCTTGTATGGAAAGTCAAGTAAAATAGTGATCATATTAGTGAGATGATGCGAAAAACAGATTTAGCGTAGCCCACTAGGATATTAAAACTCCAAATGTTATGTTTAATAATTTCTGGTGGGAGTGCTGGTTTTGGCTACTGGAGATAAATCTGACGTATAGCTCCTATAGCATGAATCATGTAATGGGATACTGTTGGCCTAGATCCTAAGTGATATGTAAAAGGACCATTTTCTCAGTTTCAGTTTAGGAAAGTTGGTCTAAACTTAACTGGACTTGAGGTCCATTTCTGAATTCACTCAGGAAACACATTATCACCTAGAGTAGTTGACTTTAAAAGCACAAATTAAATCAAGCACGTAGCAAAGATTTTCTGCCACCAGAACTACTTAAAGTCTACTCTGACAAGTGAATCTTGACTGCCGCAATTTATTTGCCCCTTTTAACTCTTTTGGTGTGATCAAGCCTGAGGGGGCACAGAGTATAGTTCAATCCTCTCTCAAAAGGAGACTCATCTTCTTATTTTAGATCTAGACCCCACCATTTAAAACCATCAGCTTTTAGAAACCATGCTACTTTTATCCTTGTAAATCTGATTTTTCAGGCCAGTGGTTAATATGGGATTAGGCAGGCTTTAGGCAAAACTAATTATTGGCCTTGGTTACCCTCTCTGCAGTTACCATTGCACTTTCCTTTACCCCTGAACCTGGATCAGCACTGCTTATGGACTAAGCTGTTTGTGTTCTACATTCACTGCTGGTTACTGATACTTGCCTAAAACCTGCACTTTATGGCCACCATGGAGGTTAGGATTTCAAGGAATTGCCTTCTTATATTCAGAGAGTGGTTGCAAGCAGGATAAAACAAGGCAAAGCATGGACCCCCTAGACTAACTTGTATTTTGATGGCTAGATAATAGCTTTGGATCACCTACATGAACCTCTCCCTACTATTGAGAATAAAATAATTTCCTATATGCTGATGATATGGTTCAATCGCCAGATACCAGGAGTTGTTACAACAGATGCTTGTTTCTAATATCTATTGAGGTTTTCCTGCACATTTTGTGAATGATTGGTACTGCCTACCAAAAAATGTTTCAGGCTAATGGTTATGGGAAAAATTTTGGCATTTCAATGGCTTGTTTATTGATGTGTTAGAGCAGAATGCAGGACTGTTTCCTGAGGCATGTTCCCGCTTGTGGCACATGTATTTGCTCCACCTATCTCAATACACAGGTAAGGCATCCAGAGAAACAATCTAGTTACATTCTTTGATTTTTATGGAAAAGTTTAATAAATCAATGGTCAGCCCAGATAACTGTCAAAACACGTAGATCTGTCCACACTCCATGTTCTTTCCAGAAACACAAAATCAAACTAGTTGCTAGCCCAAACTTTAGCAAACCTCTAATTAAGAAAATTAATACTAAAAAATAAAAAATTGTCTGAAGAACACCCACTTCATCCATTGTTCTACACACATTTTATTCTGACAATCAGCTACTGTGTGCTTGGACCACAAGGCTTTGGTTCATCATAGAGTTGTTTTAATGCCCTTTGGAATTGTGTCATTGATCTTAAAAAGGGACATTATAAGTAGCTGTCTTAACTTATCTCTGTCTTCCATTATCATAGGCTGGAATGTTATTCAGTGAAGTGTCTAATTTCCTCATAGATCCAAGATTATTCTTTGGTTTTAGAATCAGCAAAGTAGTGTCTTTTTATCTTATGGTCTCTGAATCCTAACTCTCCAGGAAACTTAAAGACAAATTTGTTGTCTCTCTCTAGCAGTGGGACAGAGTGATGTAGGATGTATTTTATATGCTAATTTTATGTTGACTTTATTCTTTCTCTGCAGCTATATTTCCTTTACCTCACTTTCATCAAATATTTATATTTTTTCATTTATGCATATTTTTGTAAGTTATCAGAATTCTTTTGTGGCTCAAGGTGTATATAAATAATGCTAGGTAAAGAAATAATAAACATTTCTTAAATGTCTAAAGGCATATATGTGTAACAAGTATGAACTAAAACAGTGGAAAGAAAATTCTTGTCAATATGTGTTTAAACAAACTTACAATTCATCTAGTTTCTGGAGAGATGCAAAAGTATTTTCATTTATGTGATTAATTTTGTTTTTCCTCATTACCCTGAAAGTAAAAAAAAAAAAAAAAAATAAGTTGTAGCTTCTTGAGGGAACTGATAAATGAGTTATTAGAGAGGAGATTAATAGTCTGCAAAAACAAAGATAATTGTATATAGTGCATTTTTCACATCAAGATATTTTGAAGTCGTATGATAAATTACCTAATGTAATTTTAACCTTAAATTTCCCAAATCTTTTAATGATGATAGAAGTAAAATACTATTAAAAAAGTCTTTTTGAGGAAGATTGGCCCTGCACTAACATCTGTTGCCAATCTTCCTCTTTTTTTTCCTTTTTTCTCCCCAAAGCCCCAGTACATAGTTGAATATCATAGTTGTAGAATTGTAGCTCTTCTATGTGGGACACCTGTCACAGCATGGCTTGATGAGCGGTGTGTAGGTCCACGCCTGGGATCCGAACCTGCCAACCCCAGGTTGCTGAAGCATGCAAACTTAACCACTATGCCACCAGGCAGGTCCCTGAATCAGACTTTTTGACAATTCATTTCTGCACTGATGTCATGTGTTATGAGCTAGCATAAAGGACCAACTCCTAGAAAAGTTTTAAAGGATTTCCAATTCTTTAAACATTGTGTGACATGCCTGGAAGTTGGCCTTGCCCCATCCTTAAATATTTATTTCCTCCCAGGACTCCAAACCATTACCACCTTTTCCCAGGATCCCTGGGCCAGAAAAGCATAAGCCCTTGCCAAGAGGAAACTCACAAATGATTTCTTCATACAGAGGTTTCTTTAAAAACAAATACAAGTGGAACAGAAAAGAGGTTCTAAGTTTTTCAGATATCTGTTTGGTGTATGTCCTTCAGGTGCAATTTGATTTCCTTTGGGCAATTGGTACGAACTATTTTGCATGACTGATACAGAGCATCCTGCATCTGAAGACTGCTGAATTCTCTGCAGAAGAGTTCAGATATTTCAGTGGCTTTGACCCAATGGAATGGGGGGCATAATTGGAGAAAAATTATTGTTGTATCCGTGGTAGCTATTGCACTGCTTATACACAGGGGGCCTATGTGTTTTAGTATAATGATTTTCACACTTTTCCCATGGTAACCTACAGTAAAAAAAATGCATTTTACATTGGGACATAAGGGACACCCACACAAACTAAGATTCATGAAACAGTACATTTAATTATCTTAATGGCACTCTGATATTTTTATTCAATTTAACTAAATTCTATTTCATTCAAAAAATGCTGGTCAGGACATGCTACATTGCTTTTATCACCCACTTGTGAGTTGCAACCACAGTTTGAAAAATACTTTTCTGGAAAAATAAACTGTGAATGAGGCAGTTGTATTTTTATATTGAAGGAAGCCCCAGCACTCTTCACTTTCATGGAAGAGGCAATGGGAATTTAAAATAGGCCAGAGAGGAATAAAGAGAAATTATATTCAATAACATTCTAAGTCATCCTGGTGTCCACAATTTATATACTCAGGGGTGTGAACATTCTGTAGTATTTTTTTCTTTCATTTTGATTTAATTAAATTTTTCCCCACAATCTTTATAGTAATAATTTGCAAAGGGCAAACATTCTTTTGTGTGTGTGTGTGTGAGGAAGACCAGTCCTGAGCTAACATCTGCTGCCAATCCCTCTCGTTTTGCTGAGGAAGATTGGCCCTGAGCTAACATCTGTGCCCATCTTCCTCTACTTTATGTGGAATGCCTGCTACAGCATGGCTTGATAAGCAGAATGTAGGTCCGCACCTGGGATCTGAACCTGCAAATGCTGGGCTGCCACAGTGGAGTGTGCAAACTTAACAACTACGCCACCAGACTGGCCCCTGCAAACATTCTTATAAATTAAGACTTTCACTTAGTGTTTCTCAAACTGAGATCCAAGGACAGATTCTAGGTGGTCTATGAGAATTTCCTTCCATTAAGAGGGGTATTACTTACATTTGAGAAAAACAGGTCTTAGATTATACAGTGCCATTGTGATGATTCCTGTATGTTGTGAATCTATGGTTACCCTTAGTTTGGACTTCAATGATTTCGCCCACACGCTTTGGTTTCAAAAAACTTCAAGTCGACAGTGAACACTTGCCATACTTACTATGCATGTTTATGCTAGCTTCTGTTCACATAGATGACTCATTTTGTTTGTAAAGAGATATAACATTATTTGAAAAGGATAAAACATTACTTACAAAACAGTTAAATTACTGCAGGAAATAAAAGTCAAATTTCTTAAATTATGAATATGATTGCCTTCAAAGTCCCTGAAACATAAAAATAAAAGATGTTAAGGCTAAATTTTAATTACAGACAAATAAACTGGTGGAAAATTATTTGCTTTCTAACAAAATCTTTTTTCACATACTGTTTATTTCCTATAGATTCTTACATGTAGCCACACACATAATAGCTGCAATAACATATATACAATGTTTCTTTTTCTGTGTTAATAGTAAAACTGTTTTGAGTGACATCTGTATCACGTGTTCATATGGGCACATGTGTTATCCTGAGAAATGTGAAGAGAATAAGTCAAACTGAAAACCTGTGGTATGGTAAATACTGACTTTACTAACAGATATTTACTGGTGAACCGTATTAAACATCTGTCCAGAGTTACTGATGGCATTTCTCTAAGTGGTGTGATCCTATTTTGCTGCAGCCTGCAGAAGATTCTATTATTGCTGCAGAAGCTGCTACTGGCAAAACAATATTTAGTCTCTATCTAAACACTCCCCAGAAAAAATTGTCAATAACCTTTTACCACTGAGAATACCCCTGTTTGCTTTATTATATTGCCACACAGGCCAGTGCAGAGGGAGACCCACAGGCTGTCGTTGGCTTCCCACTCCCAATTCAGGGAGCTGCATATAGACCCTACGTGAGCTCCCCTGCTGTGTGATGCTGTGTCATCAACAGGAGTCTGGTCTGAGGAGCAAAATTTGCCGAAAATTTATGTCTTATTGTCTCTTCTTCGTGGTTATCATGAAGGTATTCTTTTATCGACTCTTTTATCTTATCATTAGGTTTACAGTGGAAGTCTGAAGAACAGAGGGTTAGCTGAGGTTAGAAATTTACTTTCAAAAGTAAATGCTGGTCCTTAATCTCAGTCTACCCCAACACTTAGATTGCCTGTCACCATATAACACAGAGCTATTTGGGAATAATCACAACTAAAATATATGAGCTGAAGTGTGAAGCAGCTACTAAAATCTGTAAGGGAAACATGGGTGGCATTAATAGAAGTGACTATATTCTGCTGGCTAGGCTACAATTGAGATAGTTTTATTTTGGGCACTGCAATAAAAATAGACACTGACAAATCAAAGTACATCTGGAAGATCTGGATGTAAGGGGTCTAGAAGTCAAGTCAGTTGAAGAAAAGGGTGTATCTATAACAGAGAAAAGCAAAGTAAGAGAGAGATATTTGAAGTCAGGCTGTGGAAGCTATCATAGGGTTTTTCTATGTTGCATCAGATTGCAAAATTAGATTTACTGGCCGAAGGACACAAAGCATTTCAAATTTTAGCCCACAATCTATGGTGTTCAGAGAATAAGCCTTTTATCACTATAGGTATTTAGTAGAGGCAATATACCATAACTCAAGAATTTTGTAGACCAGATTTCTGTACTATATGGGATATTGTATTAAAATCTTAAATCTTGATCCTAGATCACCCTTCTAAAGAAAAATTTCTATTGTTCTATTACATGGGAAACTAAGCACTTATAGTACTACTTTTTTTGGTCATTAGGTTTGGTTGGCCAAGGCTTTGGCCTCTCATAATGCATGTTGTCAATGACAGAGTCTGCCCATTTCCTTTTCCTGTTTCATTGCTCTTACCATCAGTCTACCACCAGGTGGTGATGCTCTCTTAAGCCTCACAAAACATCCTGAGGGGAGTTCTTTTCTTATTAGCTACTTGTGTACCTTTTTCTTTAAGCTAGCGAAATATTCAAGTTAGTATTAATTTACTAGTTTGTAAAAATCAGTAAGAGGCACACATCAAGGCATAAATTAGGGACTTTTGGTTAAACTGTTAGTTGTATTTAATTTTAAGTTTATTTTAACCTTGAGTTCTAAATTTGCTTAGGCTTTCTTCTTAAAATAAGAGGTTTTAGTCCTTGATACGCAGGGATCTGGCGTGCCGCACGCGTATTAGCTGAGGCATACAAATTTTTGCTTCTTGTTCCCTAGCTTTGAGCTCAAAGGGAGCCCACGAAGGGTGTTTTTCTTACTTCGTGTCTAGACCACTTTTCCAATTTAATGAGCCTCTGAACTGAAGCATTGTATTTCTCCCTTTATACATGGCAGAACTGCTGGAAAGGAAAATTTCGTTCTTCGATCTGAAGAACAATAATAAATAACAAAAAATAAAACACTAATAGTCTTGCCTGTTCCATCTCAACTTCCTCTCTTGTCCCCTAGTGGCATTCCAACCATGCAAACCTCCTTAACCACTACTCCCCCGCTACCTTTTGAACATTTCTGGCTCCTATTTCACAGAGAAAATTGAGGTGATCAAGGAGGGAAAAGCCCTTGATTTTCTGCCCAACATCTGTAAACTTACCTGCATGTGTACCTGGTCTCCTTCTAGTCTCAGAGGAAGAGATGACCCTTCTCCTGCTTTAGGCTAATCCCTCCATCTGTTTTCTGGAGTTTGGTTTGTGTATGTGTATGTCCTAAAATATATGGTCAATTTTGGTGAATGTTCTTTGGGCATTCTTTGTTTTCAGGTTTATATCTGTTAGGATTAGGTGCAGGTAATATAACAGAGACCCAACTATAACAGCATAACGACACAAGGATTTTTTTTGCAAGAAAAAAATAATCTAGAGTTAGGTAGGCCAGGGCTAGTATGGTAGTTTTACAAAGTTGTTAGAAACCCAAGATCTTTCATATTCACCGTTCACATGTCCTTGTCTTCATGGTCCAAGAGGGTGCTAAAGCTCAGCCATCATATCCATTTTTTCTGGATAAGGAAGAAAAGGAAGGATCTGCCTTTTTCTCTTTAAAGAGATTTCTCAGAAGTTCCACACTATACTTCTTCCACCTCATTAGTTAGTGCTTAGACGTGTGGCTATATCTAGATGCAGGGAAGTCTGGGAATGTAGTATTTTAGCAGGGCACATTGCTGTCCCAAATAAATCAGTTCTATTATTTAGAAGGGACATTGCAGTTTGATATACATCAGAGTTAACCTTAATTATTTAGTTCTCCATATCTTTTTCTTTCGTTTTACTTGATCTTTCAAATAAAGACTGAGAGAGATGGATTATTCTCTCTTACTGCTTATGTATATTTTTCCTTTTGTTTTGGTGCTATAGAAATCTATTTGGTACATATATACTCATAATGTAATATCTTTTATTGGAAATCGCACAGTAATGGCATTTAAATGTTCTTTGTGTTTTTTAATGCAAATTGCCCAGAATTCTACCTACTAAGATAAAAAATATGATGCCTGCTTTTTTTTAGTTTGCATCTATGTGCATGCTTTTGACCAGCCTTTTATTTTTAATCTTTCTTAACCACTAAGTTATAGTTGCATTATTTTGTAAATAGTACTGAGTTTGGTTTTGCCGTTTGAGCCAATTTGAAAATCTTTTTTCCTTTTTAGTAAGTTTAGCCCACTTATGTTTATTGATGTGACAAATATATCTGACCTTAGTCCACTATTTGAAAATATTATTATATGGTTTTATAGGTTAAAAAAACTTTCAACAAATTTTTAAAAAATTTATTTCTTCTAATATTTAGAATGTTTATATATTCTATTGGTTATCTTTATACTTACAACTTTACCCAATATGTTTTGTTTTCTCTTTCTTAGAGAATAACAATACTTATTAATTTCCAGTTATAAGAAATGGTGAAATTAGTATATACTGTCTTCCTTCCTGCTCTTCTACCTGTTTCCCACCATAGGATTTTAATCACTTATATGCTTTTTAATAATGTTCACCTCAGGAATGTGAAATATCCACATATTAGTGGATTTGTTGGTTTTAAATGACATCTCTTGACTTCTAACTATTTTTCTTTATAGTTCTATTGTTTTCACTTTATTCATTTTGAAACTCCTTATTCATTTAAGATTATTATGTCTTCTTGCTGAACTTATCCTTTCATCATTATGTGATATCTCTCTTTATCCCTGGTGATAGTCTCTGTTCTGAAGTCTATTTTTTCCAATATTAACAGAGCCCCTCCAGTTTTTTTTTTTTTCAAAATTAGTGTTGCAGTGGGCCAGCCTGGTGGCGTAGCGGTTAAGTTCACTGCTGTACTTCAGTGGCCCAGGGTTCGCCAGTTCAGATCCTGGGCCTGGCGCAGACCTACTCACCACTCATCAAGCCATGCTGAGGTGGTGTCCCACATAGATCAACTAGAAGGATGTACAACTATGACATACAGCTATCTACTGGGGCTTTGGGGAGAAAAAAATGAAAAAAGGAGGAAGATTGGCAACAGATGTTAGCTCAGAGCCAATCTCCCTCAAAAAAAAATGTGATTATTTAAAAAAAATTAGTATTGCATTTCTTATCTTTGTTTTACAGTATGTATTATCTCTATTTTCTCTGGTTGCCTTAAGGTTTTTTCTTTATCTTTGGCTTTCAGCAGTTTGACTATGATTTGTCAATTTTTTTTTCTACTTCTGCTTGGGTTTACCTGAAGTTCTTAGATTTCTGGTTTGTTGTGTTATATTAATTTTGGAAAATTCTTCGTCATTATCCCTTCAGATATTTCTACTGTCCTCTTCTCTCTCTCATCTTTTTTTTTGTGATTCCATTTACACATTTTTAGACAATTTTATATTATCTCACAACTTTTGGATTCTCTATTCTGTCTTTATTTTACTCTCCTTTCTCTTTTTTATTCAGATTGAAAGCTTTCTATTGACCCATGTTCAAGGTCATTGATTCTTTCCTCAGCTGTGTTCTATCTGCTGCTAAGCCTCTTGAAGTAATTCTTTGATTCTCTTTAACAGCTTCCATGTCTGCTGACATTTCCCATGTGTCCTTGTCTATTGTCCATCTTTTCCATGATGTCATCTAACTAATTAATCATAAATATTTTAATTTCCCTGTTCCGTAGTTGTCACATTTGAGTTATTTCCGGGTCTGGTTCTGTTGATTGCTTTATCATTTGATAATGGATTTTTTTTCTTGCACTATCAGGGGTGGGGCTTTTTGTGTGTTGCTGTCCCCCTTTCCCCAGAATCCAATCTCATGACAGTTTCTTGCGCCAACCCAAGTGAGCACTATGCACTGCTTGTAGCAGTGCAGATCCTGGGCTGGAGAGGTTTTTCTGCCCCTACTCCTGGAGCAGAGTGCTTTTGCTTCTACCTATCCTTTGGAAGCAGTGGCTCTATACCTAGTCCCTGGCTGCGGGAGGATTTTCTGTCACTCTCCCAGTGGCTTGAAGCTTCTGCTTCATAAGAGGAAAGAGTCTAGGAAAGAACTTGGGGTTTTGTGCCTGTGCACCACCAAGGAGGACCCTCTCTGGTTTCCTAACCTGCTCCCAGTTTTTCTTATGAGCTGGTGGAGGCCAGTGGAAGAGAGCTCACTCCCCTGAGCAGGGGTTCCCAGTTATTCTAAAGTGTTACACTAGCACACACTTAACCTTTATAAGTTTATTAAAATTTTAGCAGTTTTCTTCGTACCTGCTCTGTGACAGCCAGCTCTTCACCCTGTGCTCTGCCAAAGTGAAATACTATATATATCTCCTCTCTTGTGGTCATTCCTTAGAATTCCATTTACTTGGTTGCCTTATGACTGTAGCTCTCTCATGGGCTTGAGAATGAAAATTACGATTTTGTAGATTATAAAGTTCTTTCTCATTGGTAGTGAGAAAGCAGTATCGTCTTGTGGCTTTCTATAGCATAAGCACAATATTGTTGGAATGAAATTGTAGTACATGTACTCTTCTGTGACTTTTTCTTTATATTTCATATTGTGTTCTTGAAATTGAGCCCCATGTTGATTGAAGTAGGGCTAGTTCATTCATTTTCACAGCTGTGTGTGTGTATCACATTTTATTTTTTCACCCTTTTTATGTCTTCCAGTACCTTGCTCCATAATGTATCCTTATTGTCTAATAGTAAATATTTTCAGATTTTTCATATGAGCTTCTTCTGCCCATATGTAAACTTACTTAGTCTCATCTCAGAATAAAAGTTTACTTTACTCTCTTGATCTTTAGTTGACCTTTGGATATTGCTCCATCTGTTCAAATGCTTATTTATTACTTACATTTCTTCCTTTTTAAATTTTCCAACTTTTATTGTGGTGTTTACAGTTTTTTTTATTGCTTTGAAAGAACTATATTAAAGGTTCTAATCTGTTGTCTGTCATATATCTTACAAACACATTATCCTGGGCTGTCATATGTCTTTTTTTTATGTGTATTTTCCATTAAATCAGAATTAAAAATTTTTTTTTGCCAACACATCTATCGAATTTTCTAGTTTATACTTGCTAAATGAAAGTTCATAAGCAAAGTAAAGATATTATAATTAGTTTTAAAAGAAATAAATATTTATAAAGCAAAAATTATTATTAGTGCCATTAAAATTGGGATAACATTCATTATCAAGAATGCATATGGAATGAGTTGTTTTGTATAGCTAAAATTTAAAGGTGATAATTTTAGTAACAAAATTTTAAAAAGTCCAGCTCTTTAGTAATAAATCTTAATCATTTTAATTTTTATCTGAAATGTATATTTGGCTACCTATTTAAAAGCAAAGGAAAGGTTTATTATTATACGTGCATAGTGTCTCCCACATTTGCTTCTAGTCTCAATGCATGAATTTTTAAATTGCTAATTTACTTATGTAAATATTGATCAATTTTATTTTATTACTAAGTTTGGATTACTGAGCATGTAATAACTGTTAATGTATTCATCTGAACCAAAATTTAATTACAGCAAAGGATATTGAACTTAATTTGCCCTTTCCTTAGTGACTTAAGCTTGTCATTGGTTAAGGTGCTATACTGTCATACCAAGATGCCCTCTGGACTGGGTAATGATTTTGGGGATGTTTATCTTCACCTAAATGGTTCCAAACTAGTATGTTTTGAATTACTATGTCTGCTTTCTGTAGCACATCTCACTTCTGCTTTATTATCAGGTTGATAGTTATCACTTCTCAATAAAATCAACATTTCTGACTCTTAACTTTCTCCCCTACTTTTAATCTGCTGTGAGCCTAGAAATTAAACAACAAAACTTTTAAGAATTTCCTACAAAATAAGAGATAGAGGGAATTTTCATATGATACTGTGTATGTAGTTTATTGATTAAACTTTTTATTAGTTATTTCTTCTTTTTCACCGGTATTTTAAACAGGCAAATTTGCTATATAATTGAGTTCTGAATAGATAGAGTGATACCTGTTACCACAAGCAAAGCTAGTGTGTAACAAATTCCATGGAACATATTCTATTGTGATTAGACTTCAAAAATAAATTCTAAATATCATATTCTCATTATGCAGAATTTTGGAATGAAACTAAAGTAATTTAGTCTTTCTGGACCAAATTAATCAGTGAATAGATCGACAGGGAGCAGGGGGAGATGTTATATCGATACCATGATGTCCCTCTGTCTTCCTTTTCCTGCCTCCAAAGTATCTTTTTTTGAGTTGTTATATTTTGTTGAGAGTTTAGAGGAGTTAGTTTAGATAACAGGGATGTTTAATAACAAAATTATGCTAAAGCAATCTGAGGAAATATGATATGACATTAAAGTCTGTCATTAAAAAAACCTAATACCCAAAATGAACTCGGCAAAACCAGAAAAGTTAGTTGACTTCTTTAAGAAAAGATACAGCAACTTACAGCCAATGTAGTCTTGGCATGTGCTGACAAAGAGGCTTGTCAGGCAAATGGGTGAGGACGTTATTCATCAGCGCTCTACAAGAGAAAAGACACAGAAGAAGGCATATTTTTCTGGTTCTTTTTTCAACTTAAGTTGAACATGGTATCATTATTCTTAGAAAACCATGATTTATTGTTAATTGTCTTCTTTCTCTAATTTTTTAATTTCTATTTTTTTTCTGTAAGTCTTGTTATATTTAAATGCTTGTTAGTAATAAAATTCAGCAAATGATAGCCAATATATGGAGGGGGCAGTAATGTTAGTAACTGAAAAAAAGCCTGTGCCTTTTAATAGCGGATGATTAGTGAAATAGTGAAAAGGACATGATTTTGATGAATGTTATTTTTCTTTACCAAGATTAATATACGGTGGTAATGAAGTGCTTAAGAATATTTCAATAGAGACGACAGTGAGGTTGTATCTAGTTTTGATGGGCTGACAGTCTAGAAGACAGAAGATCTTATGAAACTGTTAGAACTGCAAAATAGTCTCATAGAATATGATTAGGAGATTGTTTTTAGTTGAAAAGGCCTTTTTAGGGTTTTAAGAATTCCAAATTTAATACTATTAAACTGAAAGCAGTAACTTTTATTCATAACTTTTCCTTCAATTGAAATATTTGCTTTAATTTTTAGTACTTACAAGAGAATAAGAGAATTCAGTCCATAAAATGTTAGTGGAGAAATTTGACTGAGGTGATTATCTTCAATTATCCTGCCAGCCAGAAGAAAAACATTGATTCACTTCTATAATTTTAGAAAATAAAAAGTAATATTATAAAACGCCACATAAATTAAACATACAGCCATTCTAGTCTGTGGAGATCTTCAAAAACACCCGGCTTCAAGAAGGTTATTCTGTTATGACTGAGATACCTGAAAAAGGAGAAAGGACTACAGTAAATTTGTTCCTTCATGATATCTTACAATAAGGAAAGGAAAAACAATAATCATCCATCTTAAACTTTCTTATATACTATTCTCATCATGCCATTTCCCTGCCTTTGGATCTCTGAAAGTTCTTTATCACTTACCTTTTCACATCTAGCTTTTAATTTCCCCTTAATTAGTTAATTAGTCACTCTATTTATTAATTCATCTATTCATTTATTAATTCATCTATTCATTTATTCATCACATTGTTTTGAGTACCTACCCAATGTGCTGTGCTAGGTGTGTCATCCCTTCTTTGAGGGGTTTTGAGTCTAGAAGGAAGACAGCACATGAACAGGGTATTACAGCAACATAGGGGAAAAGAGACATGTGGAATGTATGGTTGCTCTGACACTGCAGAGGAGGAAGCACCTGGCTTTGCTGGGAGTGAGGACTGCAGAGCATGGAAGAGTGGGGAGGAGGCACAATTGAAAAGAGTCTTGAGTGAAGACATGTCATTCACAAAGCAAAGTATCGGTAGGAGTTATACTAGGCAGAGGAGATGGCTTACACAAAAGCAAGGAGGGTAAGAGAGAGTAACAAGTTAAGGGATCACCAGAAAATTCAGTGTGACCTCACCATGAAGGGGTTGTGAGGAGGGACAGGAGATGAACCTGAGGGGCAGACAGGGGCTTGTTCTGGAAAAAAAGATATTGCATATCTTGCTAAAGAGCGTGAACCCACCTTACCTACCCAACTTGATTTCTTACCCTTCTGCAGAGTGAACCAACTCTCTGTTCTTCTCTGTTGCTCTGCTCCTCTTGCTGTGTTTATTCCTATCTCAACCTCGTTAGTGCAGCAATTCACTGCTCTGAATCTGCTGGCAGACAGTTTGATTCCTAGCTTTGCTACTTATTAATGGTATGACCTTAAGCAAGTGATTAACTTCTGAAGCCCTCAGTTTTCCCATCTCTAAAATGGAGATAATATTAGTACCTACTTTGTTGGGTTGTTGTAATGTTTGAGGCAATGCATCTCATAAGCACTCAGCACATATTATCTGTAAAAATATCTCATGTCTTTCACTCTAATTTCTTTCCTTTTCTTTTTCCTCTATGCCTATGATTCACATGCAAGTATTAGTTCAAACTTCACTTCCACTGATACATGGACCACACTGATTTCTCTCTTTTCTCCACTCTGACAGATCTTAGAGTTGACATCCTGCAAAATTGCTCCTGCCAGGAATCTTCCCTTCTTCATCAGGTTTGACTTTTGCTTAGGGGTAGCAAGAGATGATGCCCCATATTAGAACCACTTCCTTCCCTCCCTTGCAAGCCCAGAGCCTCAGTTGGGCACAGGAAGAGGTAAAGAATAGTTTCAAAACATCCCCTGAACACTTCAGGGGCTCCCTTAAAAGCCAATAGAAATCCCCCAGGTAAAGGCATTTGATCCACCCCTGCCCCCTATGCTCATCTCTTAGCCAGTCCTCTTTATTTTTCAGAGCCATCCTTCCCTGCTCTGGACCCCAAATAGTCACTCCTTTCAGTGAATCATAATAGCAATTGTGGTCTGAACAATACAAGTTTAGGTCTTGATTAAGTAATCTCTTTTATCATTCCCTAATTGTTGTGTATATGTTGGTATTGTTTCCACACCATAGATCACAATCTTCTGGAGAGCAAGAGGTATGCCCCTCCCCAGTGGTAGCACAGTGTTCTACCTGAAATACTAAGGTGTAAGCTGCTGGAAGGCAGCGTGTCTGACTTAACTTTCTATGTTCCCCAGGGTGTTTAGCTGAAGAACTTGCATACTAGAAGGGCTAATGAATATTTATGGACAAATGAAGAGTAGTTATCTAATGGTTATCTTTGAAAAACCAGAAGTATGTGACATCTTTAACACTCAAACAATATTCCAGCACTATGAAAAAACCATGGAATGAGATGGAAGTCACGTTTAAATTTACTCTCCAGTTCTGTACTATCTTTCAAGAGCTTCCCCCACATCCATTGAACATTAAGCCAAGCAGATGCTGTTCAGTAAGTTTTGAATAGATTCATGGGAGTTGGAGAGAAAGATAGTCAGGAGTCTGATGAGAATGAGTTCAACATTGACTTGGGGTCCTTTGCTAAGACACAAAAGATCAGGGATGGGTTAGAAGAGGTTAGATGGCTAAAGGTTAAGGTTTTGAGTCTCCAGTGGCCTTCTTCCATTTTGCTAGCAAATGATTAGGTGGCCTTCTTGACTCAGTCCCAAATTCTGATACCACCAGCTAGGAATCTGACGGGAAAGAGTTTCTTGATTAAGGATAAAAAGTAGGGTAGGATAGAAAGCAAGAGGGCAGAAAAGGAAATACAGGAAATTTTTTATTTATGTGATTTTTGGTTATATTTCTATTCAATAACTTCTAGGAGGTAAGGTTTAGCTGCTTGGTAGAACTCAGTGAAATGGAATTTTGAGAAAGACTATTTTAAAAAGCTTTGCTCTTAACCAAATGAGATACCACTTCACACCCATAAGGATGGCTATTATAAAACAACAACAACAACAACAACAAAAACCCCACAGAAAATAACAAGAATTGATGAGGATGTGGAGGAAATGGAACCCTTGTGCATTGCTGGTGGGAATGTAAAATGGTGCAGATGTGGTAGAAAACAATATGGTGGTTCCTCAAAAAATCAAACATAGAATTGCCATATGACCCAGCAATATCACTTCTGGGTGTATTTGCAAAAGAACTGAATGCAAAGACTCAAACATATATTTGTGTACCAATGTTCAGAGCAGCATTATTCACAATGGCCCAAAGGTAGAAACAACCTAAATGTCCATCGACGGATAAATGGATAAACAAAATGTGATCTACACACACAGTGGAATATTATTCAGCCTTAAAAGGAAGGAAATTCTGACATATGCTACAACATGGGTGAACCTTTAACACATTATGCTAAGTGAGATAAGCCTGACACAAAAGGGCAAATATTTTATGATTCTACTTATATGAGGTACCCTGAGTAGTCAGATTCGTAGATACAGAAAATAGAATGGTGGTTCCACGGGTAGAGGAGAGGGGAATGGGAGTTAGTCTTTAACGGGTTTAGGTCTTAGTTGGGGAAGATGAAAAAGTTCTGGAGGTGGATGGTTACACAACAGTGTGAATGTACTTAATGCCACTAAACTATACATTTAAAAATGTTAAAATGGTAGATTTTGTTATATATATTTTACCACAATAAAAAAAGCTTTGTTCTTTATAACTTACAGTGCTTTATATATTCGTAAACACAGAACTAGTGGAAAGAGAATAACCAGAAAGTCTTCAGATTTTCTCCTTCATAAATTTTAATGGTCATCAGACTTTCTTATTTTGATGAAGTTCCTTCCATCGTCATTCCCGTCACCACAGCGAACGGAGAGTGAGTTCTTACTGTGTGCCAGGCACGGTGTGCCTATTCTTCCCAGGGATTTTCTCATTTGTTTCTTACAACCCTGACATAGGTATTGTTATAATTTTTAGAGTAGTGGGAATTGATGCTTAGAAAGAAAAATAAATTGCTCAAATTCACACACCTAGTGAGTGGTGGGGTCGGGACTCAGACTGAAGCCTGTCTGGCTCAGAATCCTGTGCACTTGGCACAGTGCTCCCATGCTGTCCCTTCAATCTGCACATCTAGGCACTGCTGTGGGCGGGAGGGCTGGTGTGGAAGGGAATGTGTCAGGTGGACAGGCCACCGTGGAACAGGCAAATTAATTGGCATTGGTACTTACAGTTTAGTAAGACTGTACAGTCCTCTGAAAGCATAGATGGGTATGGATCTAATCTTATTGTTTTGCAGGAACCTGTGAAAATGATTATTAAAAGGAAAACATAATGAAACAGAGTTTCAGTTTTGCAAGATGAACAGAGTTCTGTGGATGGATGGTGGTGATGGCAGTGCAAGAATACATGTGTACTTACCGCCTCTGAGTGTAAAAATGGTTAAGATAGTACATTTCATGTCATGTGTATTTTATCACAATTAAAAAATTTTTAAAAATTAAAAAAGGTAAACATAACATTATTCAGTCAAGCTGGATATCATGTCATTCTGTTTGGCTGTTAAATTCATGTAGGATTAGGCTAGTTTTTATTTAGAAATTCTAGTTATAAAGGTGAATATAATAGCTAAAATTTAATATTTAAATTTTCTATGAGTGAAAATTTAATGCATAGTAAGGCACTCACTAATCAAATAGGCCTAGAAGCCAGACTTTTTAAACATTTCCTGCTATAATTCTTTAACCTATTAATTAACCTATAATTCAGTGTTCAACACAGGGCTGGCAAAACTACAAGTATTTGACATCTTTAAGAGCCCAAACCATATTCCATGGTAATCATAAATCTGCAGAAAGTCAACTTTAATTTAATATTTATTTATTTTTTGCTGAGGAAGATTTGCCCTGAGCTAACATCTGTTGCCAATCTTCCTCTTTTTTTGCTTGAGGAAAATTAGCCCTGAGCTAACATCTGTGCCCAGTCTTCCTCTATTTTGTATGTGGGTTGCTGCCACAGTGTGTCTGATGAGTGGTACAGGTCCGCATCCAGGATCTGAACCTGCAAACCCGGGCAGCTGAAGAGCATGCTGAACTTAACCACTATGCCATGGGCCCCCGCCCCAATTTTAATTTGATTAATTTGACACCCCAAGCCTTGCTCCAAAAAGTGTTTGAGGAAACTTATAAGGAATACATATGACAAAAGAGAAAAATAGAGAAGAAAAAAATCAAAACTAGAAGAATATAAATTAGATTGGAATGTCACGCAAGAACACAGGCTTGCATAGTTAACTAAAGCCTTACTGGGAGTTGGGCCTTGAATTAACTGGACGTCAAAGGAAATACATACCAGAACACAAGCAATTGCATCATGTGCACCCATATAAAGCTTTACACTTCATGTATACTGGCTCCGGATTGTGGGAATCATGAAGTAAGAGCTTCAAGCTTGATTTCTTGTTCTGAGTGTAGGTCACCATTGTCATTTAGGATTTGCTGAGTTTGTATATATATATATTTATAGATTTTAGGAGTGATAAGGGATAAACCAAGATGAATAAATCCTTAGTTAATTAGAAATTTCGACTAGAAGAGAGTCCCTATTTCTCCAACACACAAGAAAACCTAACTTTGTTTGTAAAATGTCATTATTAAATTTATTATACATCGAACAATTTCACAGAACATGCTGTGGGCCCAATCATATAGTAGGTAATGCATCTTTCTCACTAATACACAGAAAGTCTTTACTATGCGTTTATTTATTTCTAACTATTGTAATGACTTTCTACTGAGCAACAGACTGTAATTGCCTAGAGGTTGAGCCAAGCTACATCTCTAATAACCAATTAGAATTTTTTTGTAATTAGGCTATTTTGATCTATTACCTGTAACAAATTGGCTGTTCAAGAATTAATTCAATGTTTATAGTGTAAAAATACTAAACTACTGTGTTAGATAAACCTGAATTTTGATGTTTAGATTTGAAGTCCTAACTCCTTTTAAACATGTGGACATAAGGTGGTGCTATAGATCAGAAAAATTCTTCCTACTCCAGAAAAGAAAATAGAATGGGGAAATATCCTCTTGAAGTTTTTGTATCAGGCTTCATTTTGAAAAGATTCTCTCTGTTGATTGATAAATGTCTAGAATAAAATTCTGAAATGTCATTTTTATTGGAATTTTATTTTTCAAATATGAAACATTTTTCTGCAGATTATCTGGTTTTGAGAACATTTCATCTAATGAAATGAATAAATTTTTCTTCTGATTCTGCTCTATTTCTGTTATCTTAAAGACAAGTGTGCAGATAGATTATATCCATGTGCCAGGTTTCTCTGGTGTAAAACCAAAACTAAAATCAATACAGGTATAAAAATGAAACCAGGAATTCTAAGACATTTTCTAGATAGTGTGATTCAGGCACAGAATATTTCAACCCAACAGTTTAAGCATATGACTGTATGATTTAGCCACAAAGTTGACTTAAATAACAGGTAAACATCATCTGGGCCATTATGGATTTTGAGAGTACATAGGTAACCTTAAACTGAAGGGAAGCTAGTATGTCAGATACTACTCAAGGCCAAAATAAAGCTCAACCTACAAGGCAGATGTGAAAATGGAATCAAGTCTTCAAAACAACATGCTTGGAGGTTTCAAACCACAAAGACTTGAGATCTTAGGTGAAGACTGAATTTGCAAACATATGGAAGAAAATTCTTCACTATCTAATCTTGATGGCAGATCTGGTATAAGGCCATTACTTCTTTCTTTAAGGTGGGCATTGAGGTGATCAATGGTAGAATAATGCAGAGAGTAAAATCTCCTGAGTACCTTCATTTTAGGGGAGTGTGGTAGGAGGATTCACAGTACACATGCTCCTGTTTCTTCGGGGATAAGTATCTGAGATTTTTCTAGAATGACTTCTAGAATTACTCAGAAAAAAAAATGCTACCTGGTAGTCTCCAGTTAACATCTATATAATTCCCCAAAGAGGGATTAGACTTAAAAAGTGGTACAGTGGTGGTCTCTGCAGAAGTGAGAAGCAGCAGATATACCAAAAAATGTTAGTGATTTTAATACCAGGAATTAAATTTTTTCTTACAGCTTCTGAAGATCAGGGTACTTCTTGAAGCTGTCAGGAGGAAGCTTTCTTATTAAGTTCCACTGAAGTGACCTGAAATAAATGTAAATTTCAGTTCTTACTTAAAGTTTTTGTCTTTATTTTTAAACAACAACAATATGGATAATGATAAACTTTATTTACTTTAGCACCAGCTTTCAGGAAACGTTTTGTTTCACGATGTCACTCTCATATTCGTAGTATCATTTGTACTAGGTCTAAATGTTGATTTTGTATTATTAACGATATTTATCTTTTCTTAAATTTAGCTTACAACATTGTAATTCTGACAAAAATTTTAAAAATAATAAAACTGGGAAAATAATTTTCAGTTATGTTCTCCTTTTCTATTTTAAGAAACATTAGAAAGTATCTCAGTTTTTGAGTGACAATAAAAATAGCGTTTTCTTGTTTAAAACGCGTTCCAGAACTTAAATAGTTTTATATTCCTCAATATTTCATTGTTTACATCCCACTACCCTTGTTTTCTTTTAAAATTAGTTATGAAGGAAACTCTCAATTGTATGTACAATTGAACATCTTTATTCAATGTGATCCCATTTCAATTTCTAATAAATTGTACAGAAAGATTTCTCCTTGTATCACAATTTGATAAGCAGCATGACACAGATCAGGTCTGCATAATTGTGGTTGTATTGGAAAGGACCTAAACCTTTATTTTTTTTTTTTTTAGAAAATCAGTGTAATGTAGTAGGAACAAAATAAAACAAGCAAAAAGCTTCAAACCATTGCAGCTGGGGTCCCTTGCATGAATCATACAAAATCTTTCCATGTCAATCTCTTTAACTGTGAAAGAATGGATTTAGACTAGATGACCTCTAATAATGTGATGCTATTATTATTACTATCATTATAATATATGATGGAGCAGATAAGTGAGCAATAGACTGCATTGTCTGGAGGTTCACCACTGTAGGATAAACACTTGGAAATACTTGATCGACTTCATAAAGGACTCAGGTTAAGATAGTGTCATATCATAGGCACCAACAATGTTTAGGTTTTGGACCAGTGTTGCTTAAACTTGGTAATGAATCCTTCTTAAAGAAAACTAGTTTCTTAGACTCCCAGAACACAATTTTGGAATCTAATTTGAGAAACACTCTTCTAGAGTCTAGAAGACCATGCATTCTCGACGGGCGTGTTATTGCTCCAAGGGGGTGAAAATTGGTTCTTAGAGAGTGAAAAAAAATAATCTTACTTTTTTTAATGGATAAAGAACAGTTATACATAAAGGGATATATAGTATATTTGTAGTATTAAAATTTCACAGGAGGGGGCAAATTGGAAAAAATGCCTAAAAAGAGTCCAGAGGGGAACAATGAAAAGAAAAAAGGGTAAGAAACATTGTTCTAGACTATGGCAATCACTTAAGGATTTTTTTAAGGAATGAACACCAACAGTCGATTAACTAGTAACCCTCTCTTGAAATCACTCTTAGCTGCCGGGTTATCACCAAATGTTCTTTCCTTCCTTATATTAGCTAATTGAGAAGCCCTTTTCTACTAATGATTCTCACTTGGCATAGGTGCTCAGTTCTGCTTTCTATCTTATTTAAATGTTTGTGTTGTATAAACATCAATTGTTAAAGATTTGAGTTTGATTTAAGGATATTGATGAAAGTTTAGTGTGTTTGTTCTCAAAAATGTGTTCATTCATTCATGTTCTCAACAAACATGTGTTGAATGCCTCCATTTGCATTTTGGATAAAAAGATCATATTCTTGCTCTTAAGAAGCTTATACCCCATTTGGATGACAAATAACATGCCTTATCTATAAATAGAGATTTTCGTTTGTATAATAACTTCAGTCTTGTAGCTCAGGGGCTAAAGAGGCAATCAGCTTGTTTTATTTTTTATGGTATTTACTTATAAATTCAATTCAGAAACATTATTTAGAGCTTATAATACTTTGTTAAGAACTTTGGAGGATATATAGAAAAACCATGTTGTAGGTCCCCATGGAGCTTACGGCACTTCCCTTTTTCTGATAGAGAAGATTAGGACACCAATCACTATAGTACAAGGAAGAATGTTTGATACACTTAAAAGAGACACAAGTGAGGTTCTCTGAGAGAACCCAAGAGGAAGAGGTTAATTGCACCTGAGTGGAGGGATACTCTAGAGGGAAGGAAGACTCATTTAAGGTCTCCTAAATCATGTTTCTTAGAAAGTTGGATTTTTAATAATAGTGCCCAGGATTAATAGGCTACTTCTTTCTTAGTGATGCCAAATATTTTCATAAATAGCATTCTCTACACTTTCATAATGCCCTATTGAAATGGAAAGAGGTAGGTGTTATTATTTTCACTTAATAGGACAAACCAAAATACTTTTTAGTATAATAGTTCTTGTATTTTAAAATTTAATCTTCCAAGTTTGACTCTTCACAAAGTGAAGTGTGTGTGTGAAAGAGAGAAACTACCTAGTTTTATTATTACTGTCAAAGCTGGCTCTAGTTTTTTTTTTTTTTTTTGAGGAAGATTAGCTCTGAGCTAACATCCGCTGCCAATCCTCCTCTTTTTTGCTGAGGAAGATTGGCCCTGGGCTAACATCCATGCCCATCTTCCTCTACTTTATATGGGATGCTGCCACAGCATGGCTTGATAAGTGGTGCATAGGGCCGCACCTGGGATCTGGGCCTGCAAACCCTGGGCGACCAAAGCGGAGTGCACGAACTTAACCCCTATGCTACCTGGCTGGCCCCTCTAGTTTTTATAAAGAAAGCTCTTACTATTGGATTATGTAGTGTCAGTGATTAAATTCCAGGATCTTAAAGTCAGCTCTCACACAGTCAAAGTTAATGTTTAGCAGTGAGAACAATGTATTAATAACCATATTTATCTGTTTATCTCTTTTGTTCATTGGCATTTATATGAAACATCTTCAAAAAATCCCAACTTCAATAGTTGGATTATTGGCTTCTTTGACACTTTACTTATATAAGATTTAGTCTATTTCTGACATTTCCCTATGATAGTTTCAACTCAAAATATGGAATAAGCTTAGTAATAAAATTTGATATTTACTCTTTTAGTATATTTGCTACAGTCTAAAGTTCCTTTTCTCTGTGGAATTGAGCAAAGACTGGGATGAGGTGTGATGGTGAGTCAGTGTTTCGCAAAGAAAAGTAGGAATGGACAACCTGAATCAAGCTGCTCAACCCAAAGCACAAGAAAATGTTATTTTTAAACAAAAAATAAAATAAAGTGTTGTAGACATAAACTCCTGAGCTTCATTCTTATATCTCCAAAGGCCTGTTGGAAATTTCCACTGAGCGACCTGTTAACCTCAAATTGAAAGAAACATCTAAAATTAGAGTCCTAATCTTCCCCACTTAATGTTACCAGGTCTCCCCATTCCTGGATCACTGCAGAACTCAGGATAGAAATCTTGGAATCATCTTGCACCCCTCCTTCTCTCTTGCCTTCCTATAGCCAATCATTCATGAGGATCTGATGTCAGTTTTTTCCTTTACACCAAGCGTTGAAAGCTGGTGGCCCATGTGCCTGCACACATCTCTTTATGAATGTATGTATGAATATGTATATGTATGTGTGTAAGTATGCATGTATTGAACAGTTTTTAAAAAAAATTGAATCAGAATGCCTTTAGGTGGGGCATGTACTTTCTAGTTAGTCATTGCCTAATCCCCCTCCATTCTTCCAGTTCTCTCCTTCTGTCCCTTTCTTTTACAAAGGTTAGTTGAGTTTAAGAATGGAATCAAATCTTAATTATGGGAAAATGAAAAATGAGATTGGCAGCATCAGGGTATTCTTTGATATAAATTTTGTAGTAATTTGATACGAGCAGTGGGGGTGGTAAATTTTTTTTTCTTTGAAAATAGAATGAAATCATCATAAATTTTTATACCCAGCAGTTCCAGTCAGAATTTAAGTCATGGAAACTCTCCACAGAATCTCAGATTTTTGGAGGGGATTATTATGTTTTTCTAGTAGGGCCAATTACTATGAAAAAGAGCTATAGTGAATTGAGGATAGGATAAAATGTTACCCTTAGTTCAGGGAGAATGTTGCCTCCCTTGGAAAAGTCTCTGTGGCTAAACCTACCTGATGTTCTCAGCTCATTATCAATTTGGGTAAACAACTCCCCAGATACAGTTAATTTGATGGTACCCCTCTCTACAAGAACTCTAAGCTGCAGCTCTTCCCTACCTCTTATATATGTCGAGCATATGAGTTGCTGTGTTATGTGGTTTGGGTTGAAAAAAGCAGGACTTGTCAACATTGGTAAACCTAAGAATTACTCTTATTTTGTCTCTGTATACCCCAAAGTCAGAGCCATAAGGCACTAAAACATCTGGATGTAACGAAAAAACTCAGCAAAAATATTGGATTAAAATATCTTTCCTCCACTGATTTCTTTTGAAAAGTTTCAGCCGAATGTATGTGTTTGTATTGCTGAAGTCTGTTGAACTCAAATTAGCACTAGATCAAGAAATCACTTATTATGAGGATAATTTTCTTTTATATACATAAGTTTGAGTTACTAAGAAAAAAAAACAACATCAACGTCTCTGAGTCAAATGTGATTCACAAGAGTTAGATTTTAAATGTGAAGTTCTGGGAATATTTTATCCAATTTATTTCACTTGTTTTCTTTTTTACTTGTACCTAAGAATGTATTAAAATTTATTTCTAATAAAGTCTAAAAGAGCTCTTTCAATAAGTGTCAATTCTTGTAATAAGAAAGCTCTATATAATAGTTTAATTGGCAGCCTTTTTTCTTTAGTAGCACATACAACTGATGGCATCTTTTGTTTAGTTAAAATATGATGATACCAAATACTTCATAGGATTGTTGTGAAGAACTAGATAAATTAATATGTAGAATAACTTACAGTAGGGTCTAGCATTTAATAATGCAAAATAAATATCAGCAATCATAACTGAACAAGGAATAATGACATCATCTTCGAATTAAAAATGCATTATTAATAATGACAAGACCTTAATTATGATACAGTTCTACAGTTGCTATTCTGGCTGTCAGGATCAAGCCATTCTTGTCTACTTACATTATAGTCACATTTGAAGAAACTGATGGAACATCTTGTAAATTGGTCTGATCACAGTCAAGCTCTAAACCTCGGCAAAGACATTGCACAGGAAATGAACCGAGCACTGAATAAGGAGGAAATAGTCAGGAATGGGGATGGTGAGGGACCAGAAAGAGAAGGGAAATGAAAAGAAAGAAATGAAAAGCTATGAGAAAATTATTTAGTATAAAATATGTCATGTTTTACCTAAGCAATTTGGGCAATGCTTTAAATTAACTTTCCAAAATTTGCTTTTAATTTAATGTTAAAATGATGCTAGAACATTAAGGTAGGAAAACATACACATTTACCAGCCCATGCATTTTTTTAAATAGTAGACTACTCTTCTCCATTTGTTGCAAAACGAATGAGGTCATCTGCTCTTACTCACCCTGGCAGAGGAGCTATGTCTAAGGATGACATGATAGTGTGTGATGGGCTTTAATGTCCATATTAAAGTTGCTACTTAAGAATAAAGTATTTATTAATAGCATAATCAAACCTTTAATGGAAGACTAAGTCATTTTTAATTAGCAAGAAAGAGAACTAAACGCCATACTACAGTGTTGGTAGAATTCTTTTTTTGGAAAATTCAGGAGTTCTTCAAAGGATTTTTAATGACGTCCTTTTGGCTTATGTAGGGATGTAAGACTGTCTAAAACTTCACTTATATGGAAGTGAATATTTTTTTTTTTTGTGGGGAAGACCAGCCCTGAGCTAGCATCTGTTGCCAATCTTCCCCTTTTTGCTGAGGAAGACTGGCCCTGGGCTAACATCCGTGCCCATCTTCCTCCACTTTATATGGGACACTGCCACGGCATGGCTGACAGGCAGTGCGTCGGCGGGCGCCCGGGATCCGAACTCGCGAACCCCGGGGCTGCCAAGCGCGGACTAAACCGCTGCGCCACCAGGCGGCCCCTGGAAGTGAATATTTTTTGTGCATCGCCATTCTATTCTCACTGATGGGGGTTGGAAAGAGAAGGAGAATGGGATGTATGCCTTTGGCCATCTTGTGGGGCTATAGTGATAGTCTTAAAGATGTGATTCAACATTTCTAAAGTCTAGTAGAGACTTGCAATGATGTGTTCATGTAGCTAAACAGTAAAATGGGATTACTGTTCAGTATAATAAATGTAGTCTGATTCCTGCCTTCATGGGGAATGGACGATTACTGAGAGCAATGAAGAGTGCTTCCCTTCTACAATTACTTTGAAACCCCACACTGTATAGCAGTTACAGACTCAGATATCTACAGGGGACAGACAAAGTAGGTGTAGACCATGTCCAGATGTCCCAGTGGAACAGCATCTCCTCACTGTTGTCATATTGGAATAGGAACATGTGCAGCCAACTCAACCAACACGCTCAAAAATGCCAGAAATACAGTGTTTTGTATATAATTACCTATTTTAAAAAAGATAATGGCTAACTTAAAGCATTTTAAAACATCATAGGACAAACAAAACTTTCTATGAGAATTTTCTGCTTGCAAGCTTCCAGTTTTTGACATTTACAAAAGCTTCCAGAGAGTAGAGAAGCATCTTAACAGCAAAGTAGAGATTCCTGTGACAAAGCTGGTGGATGATTGCTAATGAGCACAGTTGGCTGCAGCTTTTGAAATAGTAAAGTGTCCCTTTGCTCACATATGGGGTGACAGATGTTCTTTTTTCCTCCCAAATAACTCTGCAGACTTCTTTACAGGATCATGAGAGATCAAGATCATAACTTAGGTTTTGTGTCTTTGTTTTTCGTGAGGAAGATTTGCCCTGAGCTAACATCCTTGCCCATCTCCCTCTATTTTGTATGTGGGATGCTGCCACAGCATGGCTGGATGAGCAGTGTGTAGGTCTGGCCTTGGGATCCAAACCCAAGAACCCTGGGCTGCCAAAGCAGAGTGCACAAACTTAACCACTATATCACCAGGCCAGCCTGGTTTTGCATTTTTTGTAAACAGTCTCTGCCAAGGACTTGTAAACAGTTTTATGGTTGTAAGTAACTATTTTGGCTACGGATCTCTGAAAACTGATTCTATCTCTATAAGTTAAAGCCATGTCTAACGTGAGTGTTGTGGGGAAGTGATGGTGAAGGTTGGGAAGGAAGATGAAGATCCTGAGAGTGAGAGTATGAAGGGTAAAAATGGAGGGTGGGGAAATTAGCATTAATTCTGGTGTGCTTTTTCTATTCATATAGACTGAATTAAGATAATCCGTATATGCTGATTACAGGGTTACCTGTAATAGGGAAAAATGAAAAAATAACACCTAAATATCCAACAACAAAAGAATGATTAAGCAAATTATGTCAGTTAAAATATATTATATAGTATATTTAACAAGAGTTTATAGTAATATGGATACCTGATTGTGCTAAAGTGCTAGCTGAAAATATGCTAAAAATGGCTTGCATAGGAAATTTGATCTATATTAAAATAAAAAAAGATGTAAAGCACCAGCAAGTTAATGCTGGTTGCCTATGAGTGGTGAAATTATGTTTGAGTGGTAATTCTTTCCAAATCTCTGTACTTTCCATATCCCTCAAATTTAAACTTTATTAATATATTGGGTAATGATAGACATATTTTTCATGGTATTGTCTTTGAGAGGTGACTTTATGAATGTGAATTCCTCACATTCTTTCATTCAGCCAAAAATTATAAGCCATTCTCAGTTTAATTTCCCATAATAGTAATCTGATTTAAATAAAGTGCCACAATAGGAACCTTAATTTAAATTTCACTCCCAAATTTTACACTATACTTTCTGTTCCATTTCTACACTACTTTTAAGCTTGAAAAAGACATATAATTAATAATTAGCACCCCTCCCTGAATTGTCTTTAAAGAACTTTAATTAAAAATTATATATTTTTTCTTTATTAAGAACTGATAAAAGATTATTTCTTTTTGATATATCATTCATTGTGTAGCTCCACTCCTTTTATGTAATTATACTTAGGACACATTTCTCCCAGAGTTCAGGACCAGGGAGAAATTTATTTCTCTTGTTTTTAATTTATAAACCAGACAATGAAAGTTATGTAACCTGTTATTTTCCCTCTTTGACCTAATGACCACAAAATTCAGGACGAAGCTTTGAGTGCAGTAAGTGAACTTTTTCCAGTGAGGATTTCCCTATATAATTTTTCTTCTCTATTTCCTTTCCCATTCACCATTGAATTTTTGTCTTTTATGTCATGTTAACGGTTTGTCTGTTAGTAGCCATATTTTTATTGTAAATGGCCTAAAATCCTTTTGGGAACAAGGTGAAGTACAAAAAGATTCAATTAAAATTTAAGAAATGAAAAGAAAAAGATATATGATAAAACATAAAGAAAATAAAAACTATGTTTTGAGATAGTATGGCTTAATCTACTAATTTTTTCATTATGTTAGCAGTTAAATTAAACCTGTTAACTTTTTTCTTTCCCCAAAACTTTCAGCTTTGTAACGATCAAGTAAGTTGATCTCCATATTCTGACAACGAGACAACGGGAGGCTGAATATCCTGCGACACTTACAGTAGGAGTGTTTACCCGCTCAAATTCGGGGTCGTTAGTAGTTTGTTATTAACCTCGTTTAAGTAGAGAAGACAAAAAAATATTAAAGCTTTTTAGAAAAGCTATACTTTACAATTTGTGGTAGAACATAAAGGAAAAGTTATAGCATTCGTCCCCCTATCCCTGCTTTTTAACCAAGGTTTTGAAAAGCTGGGATTAAAATTATAACTCCAAGACATAAATTTACATTTGCATGATTTATTAGAATAGATAAAACTTATTTAAAAGGAATTATTTACATAGATCTTCCTGATCCAAAATATTATAGACTTCATCCTCATGATTATAACCTCCCATAACTTCTCTAGTATTTTCATAAGTTTTCTGTTTATGACTAAATATAGCAAGTTATGATTAATAAGGTTTTTTTGTACCTCTAAAGTATAGTTTAGATCCCAGAAGGTTTTTCACTTGCAAATATTAAAATCCAAACAGCTTCTCTACTCTTCCATTTTCTCAGTTTCCTTTATATTGGAGTTTATAGTGATTAAGAAAAGTGGATATATAAAATAGCAACTCTGACTTCGGATTGACATAAATTTTGTTCACAACAATACCTGGCGTGATTTATTACTTTTACACTTAAGATCCCTGAGTCATATTTTAAATAAAATTCTCAAATTGAGGCTGCATATCTAATAGAATTTAGAAAACTATAATTAACTTTTTAAAAAATATGTGTTGGATCCAATTTTTAAAAACATGGTGTCTTGTTATGAACTCATGGAAAAGCAGACTCAATCCCTCTGATTACTTACGGCATTCGGATGTTACTGCCTCAAAGGAATAAGGTGAAGTCATTTTGTAGTAAGTGGCAAAATATTTGTCAAATTGTGAAGACCATCCATTGTTGTCTCCTAAAATAAAAATCAGAGAGCAGAAAAATTCAAAAAACAGAAACATTCTGGAGTGTTGAGGAAAATAGTTCCTCTCTTTAAAATAAATGCGTGATTCTCAGACTTAGTGAGATAAATATTATCTGAGAGCTTGTTACAAATCTCTATTTCTGGGACCCCCACTTAGAGATCCTGATTTTGTAGGTCTGAGATGGGTTTCCTAGTCTCCATTTTTGACAGGCACTACAGTGAGTCTTCAGCAAGGAGTGTTTGGACCACACTTTAAGAAATAGTACTTTCGATGTAGTGAAACACAATACACTGTTCTTAGCATATTAATTATGATTCCCTCAATCTTCTCCATGATTTACACTGACGTTGGAGATTATTAACATGTATAAGTGGTCATAATAGTTAAATGAAAGAAGAAAAAAAGTAACATGACCAGCATGATCTCATTTCTTTGTTTTTTAAAAGGCATTATGGTGTCACGGATGGTGTTAAGAGCAATTTTCCTCTGGGTGCTTACATATTTTCTCATGTGTATTTGCTGATTTTGATATTAGACTCCTGTATCATTTTATAAAAACAAAAATAGTGCAAATCTTCATTTGGAGAAAAAAAGAATATAATTTTTCCTCACCAAATTCCTCATGACCTTTTAGTTATTTTTAAAGGTAAGAGACGGTGAAGCCAGCCATATGATAGAGCGGGGATGTAGGAGCAGCTTCTCTGGACATCACTGCAGATGGTACAAGCCTTCATCCTACTTGGGGGGAGGTGTTGAATGTGATCCCTTCCAGAGGTTCTAAAATTTTTTCAGAATGCTGCCAGGACTTTTTAAGAATGCATAAACATATAGACAGATGATATAAATTATGAAAGTTTATCCTATTTCTGTGGGTTAGTATTAAATCTATTTATCAATTAAATCATTGATTTTTATAAATTACTTTTGCCATGTATGTATACAGTCATGCATACCTTAACAATGGGTATACATTCTGAGAAATGTGTCGTTAGGTGATTTTTTCATTGTGCAAACATCATAGACTGTACTTACACAAACCTGGATGGTATAGCCTTCTACACACCTAGGCTATATGGTACTAATCTTATGGGACCACTGTCATATATGAGGTCCGTCACTGACCAAAACGTCATTATGTGGTACATGACTGTTATTTAAATCTGAGACTTGAGTCCAGATATTACAACGTCGTTCAGTTGCATGGATTTGGTAAAACTGACTTCACTATATCCATGGTTTCAACTCTTATCAGAGGACTTCCAAATTATATCTCAAGCCCACACTTGATCTACTGTGTAACAGGCAGTCAGTTCACTACAGGCATCTCAAACTCAACATTCCCAAAAGGGAACACATTATCTTTCCCCATATAAACTTGCTACTCCTTCTAAATTCTCTGGATTGGTGAACGGTCCCCATGATCTATCAAACTGCCCAGAAGAGAAAGATTAAGTTTATTGAGATATGCTCATCCCTGATTAAATATAATTTGTACGATTTCCCCCCTTCTCCAGGTTATTTTCTTATTTTTCCATGACTCATTAACTCTTCCATGAAGATTACATTTGGGAAAGGAAAGGTATTCTAACATAATTGCTATATATACTTGTAAAATTAGACTTCCTTTTGGAAGTCCCACTAAAAATAAAAAATTGGAAGGAAGCTAGATTATTTAAACATGCATTTATAGCATTCTTCTTCTTTTAGCATTACTCAGTTTTAAAACTTCTTTATCATGGAAGATTTCAAGACAAACAAAAGTAGCAAAACAGTATAATGATGTTTCGATTCAGAGGGAGATAATAGATGGACCTCAATTTTTCCAACTGCAGACTTCAGCATGAGACTCCAGCTGGGCACCAGTAACTTGGTGGACAAGGGACAACACTCTACAAACAGCAAATACCAGCAAATATCCATTGAATACCCAGGAGCCAGTTCAAGGTGCCTGGTCAACCCCAGACATCATGAGGGTGACATCTTAGGCAGACAAACGGGAGGAAGGGAAGGGAATTTAAAAGATTGAGCTTGTACAGCCAGTAGACACTATAACTTATTGAGATTATGGTGGATTGTGTGTGTTTGCTCCTCTTCCATTCAATCTTCAGTTTAGAATGCTTTCTCATTCTTTAGAAGTCAGTAGCTTAAATCTATGTTTTCCAGACCCCAAGCAGCTAAGGTTCTTGTTATAGATGAGTTTCTACCAATTGGATGCACTCATGTGCGACTGGAAGTTTGTAGACATGAGTCTTGTTGGTCTCTAGTGGAAGTGGGGCAGTTACTATAGCCAGTCTCAGGGTTCCAGCTGAGAGATGGCTTCCAGCTGAGAGAGGTTCCAGGGCAAAGAGCTGATTAGCAGCAGTAGTGGTGGCAGCAGCAGATGCTTCTTGATCTTGGGCTTGCAAATATGGTGGTGTGTTTCCCACCCCTGACTCATACTTCTGTAGCCTTTACAATGATTCTATACACACATTCTTCTCTGTATGAAATCTCTTTCTTCTTAAGCCAAAAAAAAAAAAAAAATCTATAATGGTTTCTGTTTCCTCTTTCTAGAGAGGGTTGCAGATAACAGACTCTCAAGGATAGAAGCATTGGGTTGGTTATCTGAACTGGTTGGTTTTGAAGATAATGGCAATCCAGTTAGCATTAGAAAATGAGACTCTCAAAGTTTATGGCACACAGTGACAAAAAAGTTACTTAAATGATCACTTATGGCTTCCTGGGATGATGTGCCTCTTAGAAAGCTAGAGTCTGGCAAAGTGGTTGCTATGATAAATCATTAGAATGAAAATGAGAAATTTCAAGGGGTGTGGAATGAGTAGGCTATGGAGATGCCCTGGAGAAATTAAAGAAAGAAAATGACAAGCTTAGGGTTTGACATGATCAGCTCAAAAAGGTTCAGAGAACCAGGAGCTTCCATGACTACCCTTTTGTCTCTTATGACCTCAGGACTGATGTAGCCTCAAATCAGATAGAATCCGATCCAATAGGTTGCTGAGGTTACAATATAAGCCGAATTCATGTTTTGACATATCTTTTAAGTGAGCGTTAGGATACTAATTTGGAAAGAGAGGGACCCTGTGAATTGTAATGAGATATTTGAGTGTGTTCAGTTGAATGTGAGTACCCTAAATTCCCATCCCACTGAACCTCTCTTGCCAGCAGAAGCAGCTCCCTTTCCCTACCTGATGAAGTTATTTGTAGTTTGTTGCAGACACGTTAGCTACTTTATTTGAGGTAAATAACTTGTCAACTCTTTTCAGGCCCTTTCATGACCATGCTTCTTCCCTACCTATCATTACTAGAGTCAGATCCCTGCACGCCCCAGAGGACAAGTACAAGTTGGACTTAAAGAGAAGATTGATATGCCGAAAGATTTTGCTATTTTATATAAGCAGAAACCTGAGGAATTTATGTGGGAACAGTTGCTAAGAGTCGTAGACCAGGAGGGACTATAACTTCAGATTGGGCAAAGCTAATTAACGTGGGTTCCTGGATTCAGTGTGCTAGCTGAGGCAGTAGTTCACTAGACTGTTGACTCAAATCTGGACTCAGTGTTGCCCTCGGCTAAATGAAGTTGAGAGGCAAATGCATATGGATGTTGAGTCACCAAAAGGATAGATTATAAGGGACGTGGCCACTGTATTGTACAGCTGCAATGGACCCAGAGTGGATACTGTAGATTGACTCACTCAACCTTTGTTCAACTCCCCCTCCACTGGTGTGCTCCTATAGAGCAGAGACTGAAAAGTGTAAAACAACATTTCACATCTCCTTTAGAGCCAGGATTTGGGGTGCACTCACATGCATTTGGATTGGTAGAAGAGGTAGAGGTCATTTTCCTGCTGCTGTGTCTAAAACAGAGACATGGTGTTAAGAGGCAGTTGTGACAGTGGCAGGGCATTTTGGATATTACCAGCTTTGTGGCTGTCAAGAGGCAGTTGTGTTGGTGGTGGGGGTGGCAGGACTGACAGTGGTGGTGGCAGCAACTGTCTCAGTGCCTGGGCTGTAGCTATGGTGGCGTGTGTTTGGATTCAATGGCACCAGTGAGGGCCTTGCTGACTCCCACTTCTCCAGCCCTTCTGAGAATTTTGTATCTACTTTCTGTTTAACAGACCTAGAGTGAGTTCTGTTTCTTGCATTGAATCCTGATAGATACAGAGACAGATTGAATTACTGGATGAAAATATGGCTTAAATATGATTGGACATTTAGTTAATTTTGGAAGCTCAAGTGGAATCTCGTGAGTGAGAACAAAGCAGTGCATTTTTTCTGAACCCATGAGCTTCAGTGTAATTTAGTTTTGTGGTCTCACTACAGGAACGTTGGTGACACTTTTCAGCATTTTCCTGCACTTCCCATGTGGGTTCTGGGGATGGGTTCAGGAGCCTTATGAAATGTTCTGCTCTGCTGGTTGTTTGTTCCCTTGGTTGTCAGGTTGTGAAGTTTATAGCATTGGCTTGTTCCACTTTCCTGGTTTGGCTGAGTTTGTTGACGTTTTGGCAAGTTTTACTTTTAAAAACTTGGTTCATATCTTTAGATATAAGAAAGAAGAATTCTGTAAGACATTTGAATTCCTCCATTTTAACAGAGAAATTGAATATTAGCACTTAGCACTGAGAGAACTAATATTTAGGAAGTACCTCCTACACAGTACTAGGTACTTTATCCGCATAATAACTCTTTCAGTCATTATTGTCACCTCCACTTACAGATGGAAAAACTGATTCTCAGAAGTTCAAGTGATTTGATTAAGAAACAGAATTATTAAAAATAAAAATTATTTTAATATTTTCTTTTCTAGGCCAAAGAAATGATTTAATCAGTTTGTAGTCAACCTATAGAACTCTAATTCTTGGGTGACATTGGCTTTAAATATTTAGCTATTACTATCTGTTATCTATTTTTCTGTTTGTTTCTTATTGAGGCTCTTACATCAGAATTGTGTGAATTATACAAAAATTCATTTAAATAACAACCAGAGGTAGTTATTAAGTGGAATTTAAGTTAATCATTGCTGTTATTCATGGAATCAATGAAAGTATTACAAATCATTAAGATATTACTAAAAATATTAATTTAAAAAATCGACTAGTTTTCATATTAATGTTGTGAATTTTATACATTTATAAACATTATAAATAAAACATGTAAGATAAGTCATTTGGCCCTGGATATGTAGGGGGATTGACTATTTTTGTAAATAAGTTTTTTGTGCATCTACACAGCCAAGGTGGGCTTGCAAGGGTCTGAAGGATTCAACCTTGCAGGCTGCAGGACTTGCTGCACTTTGTGGGAGGAGGAGGTGCACACCTCACGTTCATGTCCATGTTCCTGGCACATCCACCTAGACCTCAGAAAACAGCAATGGAAATTAGGTGAGGTGACAGCATTTCAGAACACAGGGCTGTTTCTGAGGGTAGTGTTTCACTGTTGCTATGAAATTTATGAGATGAGGAGGTTGGTTGACTGCCAGAAGATGTTGATTTTCTTTTCCCTCTGGTTCTTTAGCAGGCCCTATATTTAACTGAGCTTTTACAAATGAACTATTTCAATTTGCTGCATTTTTGCCATTAATAGAGAGTGCAGTGCTTAAAATCATGGGCTTTGTGCCCTTTCCTAGCTAATCCTTTGTCCCTCACCATTGCTCTCTTGTCCTTCTTCTATTTTAAGGGATTCGCTATATATGGCCTTAGTTGCAGCATTTTAGTCCAACAAATCCCAATGATGTAGTTAGTTATGCTACTTCTCTTCTCTGTCTCTTTCTGAATCCTACTCCTTTTCTCTCCTTTCTGTCCCATTTTACCTGACTACACACACACACACACACACCCACACACACACACTTGAAAAAAGAGGGAAAGGAGGAGAAAGAGATGTGATGTCAGGAAGAAAGTGGGCATTTTAGAATGCAGAAAGAAACAGGGCAAGCCTGCTTATATTTCCCCAAGTCAGAGCATATATTTTGTGGGTAGAACTCTTTTTAAATAGAACATGTTAAAACAAACAAGTTTTTTAGTAATTAGTTTTTACCTTCCTTTCTGCCTTCCCAAAGAATTTTCTTCTTCCTCCCCATTACTTCCTCCCACCAGAAGGCAGGAATATAGAACACAGAAAATGTAGCCAAAATCGCAAAGTTGGAAAGTTAACCTTTTTAAAGGAAACAGCTTTTGGTATATATGTTTCTATATTTTAAATCCTGTATCCTTCATATTTTAAGGACATATGTATGAGGCAGTGAGAAGAACGGTTTTCCATACTTTAGTAATGATCCCACTGAAATTTGATTCTCTGATTTTTCTTGAGGCATCAGAGGGTAAAGAGCATTATACTAAGAAAATACTGTGTAAGGGGATATACTTTCCAGTATGTATTGGTAGTACTATAAGAACAGCATTGATTAAAAAAATACATATATATTTACTAAAAAAGATTTTTTTAGTTAAAAAGTGATGTAACAATGCTGTGAATAAAAATTAATGACATGGACCAAGAAAAACCTGGTCTTGCATGCTGCATGAGCAAAATAAATATTTACTAATTGAGTGAATGAATGAATGAACGAATGGGGCTCTTTCCTCAAAGACACTTCAGAGAAAACCCAGTCTCCCTTAACGCTACAATAAAATTTGGAAACTGGTGCACTTATCAAAAACACAGGTTTCCAGGCCCCTCTACTGGAGGTTTTGATTTATTTTTGGGGTCTCAGAATCTATTTTCCATAAGAGCCCTAGGTGAGTCTTACAACAAGTTTTGGAAGAACTGCATTATGAGATTCGCCCCAGTCAGCTAGAGCGCTTCTCACACTGCAGTGGAGGACAGCTGGATTTAGTAACAGAAAAATTCTGTCAATCAGAAGGAGCATATTTCTTTTCTTTAGCAAAGTTTCTGCTTGTTAACAATCAGGTAGTCCAAAACACTCAAATAAGATTAATGCAAGTGCTCCCTAATTTAAGAGCACTTTGCTTATATATCTCTCTTATTATACTTATTGTAATCTGTTTTATACTATGCTTATTTTTATATGTATTTTGCCTCCTTATGAGAATATGGTAGGAAATAATCTTCTTAACCTATGTATTTTTTATATATCTCAGTGACTACTAAGGTACTTTTAATATAGTTAAAATATGGCTCTTAACTAGCTCTCATAAAGTGTAAAAAGTATATAAAATACTAAAACATTATTTTATTTGCACCAAGTATTAGTTATAATTTAGTTTTATGGAAAAATGGATTAGACACACCAATCTGAATTCTGGACAATGCATCTCCCTCTCCCATGCTCTCCGACTCCCCTGGCATTGGGTGGGGGGGCAGTTTACAACGGATGAGGTCTGGACAGGAATGAGAAAGGTCTAAGTTTCTTGAATGCACTAATTTGTCATGGTGCTATATTAGGCTTTCCTCAACTAGTTTCCCAGGATTCTCCTAGAGAAGAGAGTTCTGTGGTAAAACATGTTTGGAAAATGCTGCATCCTATATCCTCACTTGGAATTCATAATGCGTGCTCGTATGATGAAAGGAGAACTCAGGCATTAAAGAAATATCTTTACTTCTGTTTAACCCTTTTTATAAGATACCATACATTTTGGCAAGTGTTTGCTTTTGCATTTGCACAAGAAAGAATATGCCTAGATCAGTGGTTTTCAAAGGGTAGATTCAGGACCAGCAGCATCAGCATGACTTGATAACTTCAAAGAAAAGCAAATTCTTGGGCTTCACTCCAGAGGCATTGTCAGAAACTCTGTAGACAGGGCCCAGCAAGCTGTGTTTTAACAAGCCCTCCGGCTGATCTGATGCCTGCTAAAGCTGAAAACCACTGCTCTGGACTTTCTGGGTGTTCTGGGTTGGGTAATAAAATTGTCTGCTTTGGGAAGTGAATCATTTTAAAACTTTAACAGGTGTGATAGTCACTTGTGGTGTGTGCTAAAAATGCAGATTTCTGGGCTCCATCCCTACCTACTGGATCAGACCTTTCTGGGTTGGGGCTCAGGACTCAACACCTTTCTCCAGCCCCCGGGGGAATTTACTGCAGCTAGTCCTCAGAGCACACTTCTCAAACATTCCTGTAGATTCTATAGAACTCCCAGGTTCCTTTAATGTTTGGATTTTGAATAATCAAAAGCTCAGGGACTTGTGCATCTGTCAGAGAGGAGGCCAAAACAAAGGAGGATGTGGAGATATTGTGTGTTAAATGGTCTCCTCTTTTATTAAAATGAAGACACAAATCCTATTGGTGACAAAGTATATGTACTTATTGATTAATGAGTGAATAGGTAGTTAATTTATAAAGTTTGGATTTACACAAAGTGGAGCATTCCTGATTCTCGGGTATTTACTCAATTCTCAGCACCCATTCTTGGGATACAGTGGAGCATCGTTTTCTCAGAAAGTAATGATCCAGAGTAGAGATGCCCTAAGCCGTTGGAGTAAACCTTGGGACGGAGCCTGGCCAGGCAGAGCAATTCAAACTAGTTGTGTGGGATCTCTTTGAATTTAAAAGACAATAGCAATTTGCTGGACAGAAGGCATATACCTCTTTTTGGGCTCTTAGTACCTTTGGAGGCAACTCTCTGAAGAAATGAAGGGGTGTGACTTTATTCTGGGCATATTTTAAAGGACACTGAGGCCACTAAAGAAATCGCCTTTTGTGTCCTATCTAGGAGGAAGTGTTCTGAGATGAAAGTCTTCGTGGAGTTAACCCAAACATCATTTAAGCATTGTTGGATAAACATAAATAAACATATTTGAGGTTAAAATGAGTCTGAATTTGTAGAAGTCAAGAGTGGAGCTACTTAGATATTTCCAGTGCTGTTTTGAGAATAATAAATAGAAAACCACCATTTTTGAACATACAGTGCATTGTTGTGTATTAATGCACATATTTGTGACCCACGTCACTTTTAATCCTATGTTTTAAACCTTAAAAAAGACAAACCACCAACTTTAAGGGAACATTCTAAAATGAAGACTGCTAAGTTCTACATCAAACTACCTGGCATTGCCATTATTCTGACAGCTGTATAAAAGGCTGTATTTAGGAAATGAAGGAATACTTAGTGTGCCAGAATTTTAAATGCAGGCCCAATTAAAAATCAAAAGTCTTTGAATACACTTCAAACATTCTTACAATCCTATTTAAAAATATATATCATCACCATCAGACTTATAAATAAATACTGTTTATCTAATTCTCATAGATTAGTAAATGCCAAGTTAGGGACAGAAAAATATTCTGGGGATTAACAAAGTTTTTCTTCTCTTGACTTCCTTGCACCCTCTGCCCTTTTTCCTATAGTAGGCAGCCAGAGTTTTCCACTTTCATTGCCTTGGGGTAGGAATGACACAGAAGTTTGTAGTTAACAAAGGAGTCAAATTCTTAGTATTTGATTTTCAAAAGCCTAGGTTTTAGCATTGAAAATAGATTTGGAAAAACAAGAAAGAAGAGCCAGCTTTTGCTGTTCCTAGGCTGGACAAGAGACTTGGACCAGAGAGGGAGAGTGGAAGGGTCTTCTTTCCCTCCCTCCTCCCTAGGCTGAGTCTGGGGGAAACCAGAAAGTTCTTACCTTCATTACACCTGCAAAGACCCTATTTCCAAATCAGGTCACGTTCTGAGGTTCTGGGTGAACATGAATTTATAGCAGATACTAACCTACTGCACCACTCAAAATGTATTAGGAGAGCTTCCCATTGCCCCTAAGGACTGTAGAAATACTCATATGGAGACAGAGTGACAAATGTCTTCATCCTTTTCCTGCAGACAAGGCTGCTAATGTGCAGACCAGGTGAGGGACGTTCTCAGTCCACAGAGGCGAGGCATCAGAACGCAAGTCTTCCTGGTTAGAGTAATTCAACCTGCCTCCAACAGGAGGGTGAGGTTGGGTTAGTGTAACTGCAAGAGGGAGCCCTCTTTGTACAACCATGTGTTTATAATATGGTAGAAGGAATGCTAGCAAATTCTAATCTGGAAATGCAAAGAATTCCTTTTAGATAAAAATCTAGATGTAGTGACTAAATTCCATAGCATCTGAAAATTTGACGCTACTTTAATATTTCACTTTAACTACTGAGTTAGCACTCAGTTTAAAATGGGCATAAATGATTCCTGAATGAGAGTCCTCACCTTTTTGTAATCAGGCTCCCTCGGGGTATACCCAGAAGTACTCTCCCAAGTGTCTGAGAATTTTAGCTGAAAAAGTGAAAGGTCTCTTTTTTGGTTTGTCATTGTTGCACTAAATACTGCTCTAATGACTCTTTAAGACTTTTTTTGGCCTCTATTCTGATTGTATCTGTGACAATTCTGAGTAGAGATGAAAACTGGGTTAGTGATACATGGCAAAAATGTATGGAAATTATACCAAATGGCATAACTCAGGGGAAAAGATTTGTACATTTGCATATTGAAGTTTCAGTAAGGATCAAAGTTATTATAAAAACGGTGCAATTAATTTTGATATGTGTATGCCTATATATGTATATAAATTCTGTATTGCCCAAATACTTTTAGGAAGAAAGGGATTCCTGTGAGTTCCACTGAAAACTTTAAATCTTTTACTTTTGCTTGCATTGTGTCCATGAAAAATGTTCAGTGATTTGATGTCTTACGCTTTTTGAACTGAGATATTTAATTTTTTTTATATTCAGCAAACTGTTCCATTATAAAGAAATTATGGGTTTTCTAAGAAAACTGGGAACTTAATGGCCAACTAAGAGTGTTTAAAATGCCTGTGATAATACAAAAGTAATAGTTCTTTCTAAATATAATTAGTTCATATTATAGTTCAATGAATGAGTCAGTTTAATTTATTGGATAGTGTTTCATTTTTTATTTTGTTGCACCTAAATTTTATTACCACTATTTCCATTTGACTTATTTCTCCACTTTAAGCATTATTATTGGTGTCAAGATTTAAATAGCTTAAGAGAATAAGGGAGAGGATTTTGGAGCTATTTTTTAGGATGCATCTTAAAAGGTCTAATTAAGGAAAAAGTCCCCCCTTCCACTAGAAAAGGATTTTTTATTTGACAACATACTATCAAGTTGTAAATGATCACTCTACAAGTGATTTTTAGCTGTGGGTTTCTCTTTAGTTTATATGTTAAAATATTGTATTTTATGTGATTGCAAATATATTTAATGCTGCTTATTCAAATATGCATGAGATTCACATATTCTGAAAAGAACCAACTTTCTGACAATTTAATTAGCATTAAACAGAATTTAAATATGGATGTCTTAAAAATGAACAGCCTGGGGAGCATAAATTATACAGATACTATATAATGAAAAAAAAAACCACAGCTGGTGAAGGAAATTAAAGTAATGAGAAGCAAGAAGAAATAACTACATCTCATAATTTTTATCACCTGGACACTAAAGATGGTGGTGAAATTCTGCCATTGTTCCTGGGAAGTTCCAACCTATTCATGCATGAACAGCAGCAACATGCCAACTGGCCATCTTTGAAGTTTTGAGCAGAGTTCAATTTTTTTTTTTTGTATTTCTAGATAACTGCAACTAGTAGAGTGTCAGTTTTTCTTATAGAAAGTAAAAAATTTGATAATGATGATAATGGAGTTTGTTAGCAAGTTAGATTGCTTGCATACCACATGGAAAACTTGATTCTAGTTTATTTCTACTGTTGCTACTATTTTGCATGTATTCCTTATTTTCTGCTCACTTGGGTTAAGGTCAGAGGTTCTCCAAATCTAGTGTGCATCAGAATGAGATGAAGAGCTCGCAAACATTGCTAAGCCACTGGCAGAGTTTCTGATTCAACAGGGCTGGGATGGAGCCTGAGAATCTGCATTTCTAACAACTTTGTGGATGATGCTGATGGGTTTGGTCCAGAACTACATTTGGAGAGCCACTGGTCTAGGTGAATTTCGAAAGAGTTATGTGGTTCTGGCGTAAGAAGACCAGGAACAGTTTAACATATTTGTTGCATAAACGTGTCTTCATAAGAGTGAATTATGAGTTTCCCCATATTTCCAAGACTGGACTTCGGGGTTTTCAAATGTTGACAATGGCGAATAAAGGAAGTTTTAAAATAGCATACTCTTTTTTGTTTAATAAAAATATTTCAATAGGGGCTGGCCTGGTGGCGTTGCAGTTAAGTTTGTGTGCTCTGCTTTGGCGGCCTGGGGTTCGCCCATTCTGATCATGGGCGCAGACCTATGCACCTCTCATCGAGCCATGCTGAGGTGGTGTCCCACATAGAGCAACTAGAAGGATTTACCACTATGACATACAACTACCTGCTGGGGCTTTGGAGAGGGGGAAAGAAAAAAGGAAAAAAAGGAGGAAGTTTGGCAACAGATGTTAGCTCAGGGCCAATCTTCAAAAAAAAATTGTACTATAAACTGCTTTTCAAATGTCAACTGTATTTTCAATAATTAGTAATTGATTAAACAAAATGCTATTCATTTTCATATGCCAATATTGAAGGTATTTATATGCACATGTAGCTAGAACTTGTTATTCCATCCATGACCTGAATATTTCATTTTCGTAAAAGTTAGTGGTACACACCATTCCCTGCTCACGTCAGAGATCCCTACGATGACAAATTAGCAGGACTGTGGGAACAGATTGCTTATACTACCTTGCCTCAACTTGCTTCATACTTCCCTTCATTGATACAAACCAGGACTTCCCTGGTTTGGACTCCAATCAAATGTAAACAATTCCTGGGATAGAATTAAAAAGATGTGAATGCCAGAGTAATTGCCAAGTATAGTAGTCAATAATCTGATCTACCCAGATTTATTAAATGCCTATATACGACAAGCATTTTTATACATGTAATTCACTTAATCCTCATAACAAATTTATTATTTCAATTTCACAAATAAGGAGAATGGGACTTAGCCAAAAGAAATGACTTGCCCAAGTAACAACAGATAGAAAGAGGCACTTCCATGGTCTGAGTCTGAACCTTCTGATGGCTGGTTGAGGAATCTTCCTACAACTCTGTTTCTATTTTAAAAAGAAATCAAAGAAAGTAAGGAAAAGTTGTTACTGTTGTGATTATTTTTGTAAAGTACTGACAATATAATGATTTTATATTAATAAATTTGGAGTGCTAATTGGGAGAAATCGATTCCAACTCAGGATTAAATACTTCTTTAGGAAATTTCCGTTTTAGTCAATGACATTGATTAGGAAGCTTTTTGCCTTTTAAAAACTATAAACCCTTTTGTAAAGCTGATAAGTTATGGATACTTTTCTCATTGAAAATGCACCTGTACACAAATAAACATTTCATAGTTTTCAGAAGATTCACAGACACCCCCCTGAAGATTTTCTTGAGTCTCAAAGTGTCCACTGACCATAAGATAAAAACCCTCCATTTTGGGGTACTCAGCTCTAGGGTGGAGTACGGGTGGGAGGAATCTTTTTACAGCTACATAGAAACTTAAAGCAACTGTTTGGATTTTTTCTTTGGAGGTAAAGATGTTAAAATCTTTATAACAACCAGCTTATAAACTTAAGAAAGTGAACCAAATAATAATTAAAATCTAATTTATGATTATTGTTGTGGACTTGGTTTGTAAGAGAAAAGAAGAGAAGAAAAGACAAACGTGAAATAGAAAGAGAAGTTGGGAGAGTAAAAGTAGGGATGGGGGACAGAGGGGCAGAATGAAAGCGGGGAGACATGCAAACAATGAGATAGAAAGAGAGAGAATGGCCCACAGACCCACAGAGAGTGGAAAAAACATTGGGAGGAAGAGAAAGTCAAAGAGGTGGAAAAAGAAGAAACCACTATGGATAGATACGTTACTAACCTGATTTTTGTTCTGATTAAGTATGGTTTTCAGAAGTTAAGCCCATACTTGTCATCAGAATTCATTTCTAAGTATAAAGAAATAGGCCTTAATGTTTTTCCTAGTGTTACGTTCTCTCTATTAAAATTCACCAGGATTCAGAGTAATGAATATAATTAAGGGCCAAATATACCAATCTACATAATTTATCCCCTGCCAAAATAAACTATAGTTACCTTTTCAGGAGATGTGACTAACATCCTGACCCACCTCCTGACTAACAATCCCAGAATCAATAGGATACACACACACACACACACACACACACACACACACACACACACACACCCCTACATATACATATAACTACAAAATCAAAAGTGTAGAAAAATATTCCTTCAAATATCACCTGCTGTTTCAATAAGATAAGTAAATAGAGAAATCGTAGTTGTTCCTAGAAATATTTAAATTGTTTAATAGATTGGACTTCCTAAAGTCATGCAGTTACTCTGAGTCACTGAGAGTTAATATTAGCATTTGTGGGAAAAGCAAATATAATACCAAGTGTGGGAGAATTTGCAAAAGTGGCTGCAATTTGCCCTCCCTCTATCCATGCCCCTTGCGGTGTGGCTTTGCAGCTCCTCTCAGCAGGAGAGGTCGATTTCATCTCTTGAAACAGGGCTGGTCTTGTGACTTCCTTTGATAAGGATATGGTGGACGTGCCAGGGTGCCACTTCTGAGCCCACGCTTCAAGAGGCCTTGCATGCTTCCACTTTGCTCCCGGGTGCCCTGTCTCTACCATGAGAACAAGCCTGGCTTAGCCTTCTGGAGGACCAGAGCTGAGTCACCCCAGTGGTTTCTGTCAAGGTCCCAGACATGATGGCAAAGCTGATCCACAGATGACTGCGGATGCATGAGAAAGTCCAACTGAGACCAGAAGAACTGTGCAGCTGATCTCAGCTGAGCCCGGCCTGAATTGCTGACCTACAGAATCCGAGCTAAATAAATGGGTACTTCTTAAGCCACTAAGTTTGAATATAGCTACAGCTGACTGATATGCCAGTACACATTTACTGAGTGCTAATTATATGTCAGATCCTCCCCTAAGCATCTTAGATACAGTATGTCATTGAATCCTCTTAACAACCCATGGACGCAGATACTCATTATTCACATTTCACAGGAAAAAAACCAGCTATTTTTACCCTTCTCATAGCTAGAATTTATGCCCAGGTGTCCCAAGCCTGAACTCTACACTCCAATGCCATATTGCTTCCATCTGAATTTGCTGGTTGGCGAATCCTAAGAAATTTGTACAACTTTAAGGATTATTACTTTAAGAATTGTTACTTGGTCTCTTTAACCTTAGCACTAAGGCAAGAGTTCCCAAACCTTTTTCACCAAGAAACTACTTTTGGTGGTGAGTTTGCGCTCCTACCAGCTTCCTTTTCCTCCTTCCCGCCACGATGTCAGTTGGTGGGGAGCTCTCATGTCACTCTTCCTGTCTAAAATGGCAGGCGGGTTGAGGGGAAAGTGGCTGGCAGTGGGCGGAATACCTTTATCTTAGTTAAAAAAAATTCCATGTAGTATCCAGTTATTTTAACAAGATGGTATGTATTTTTTTGAAGAAGAAAACACGCATTTATAGCCACCAAAATCAAAGGTAATTGTGGCTTAAGCTCACCAGTTTAGATAGCGTGCTTTGTCTTGAGTTAACTGCCACCATCTAGAGACAAAGCTCCAAACTGAGAAGTATAATTCCTTCAAGGGGGTGCCGTAAAAAGTCTGTAAGACTTGAGAGAGTGATAAAAGCAAGGTCTCTCAGTGTATCAGTTATTTATGCAACACTTAGAATCGTTGCGCACGTCTTTGTCCTCCAAAAATAGTACCTTGCTTCCCCCGAGTGAGAAATCTCATTATTTTACAGTATTAACCAAAGCTCATTTTTTCCAGTGAGTCAGGTCCAGCCAATTCAAGTTTTCTTTTCTAAATCTGTGTTTTTGATGCTTCAGAAATTTGAACAAAATCCTAACGGAAAGCCAAGTTTCCCCAGATATTCTAATTGGCCAGAAGCCCCACTTGTTGGCTATATAAAGTCATAAACATGGTTGTTAGGTATATAATAGGTAAGCTGGACTTACTGTTTTATTTTCTTTTTTAGGTCTCATTTTTCCTTCATAACTGTAGGAAGCAAAAGATAAGAAAGAGCAATAGCAGCTAACAAATAGTACCTGCTGTATGCCTGCACTCTTCTAATCCACTAGATTTAATCGTTCCAAATTCTCTTAGTGGCGGTACCATTTTCAAATCCTTTTATAGCACGAGGAAACTGAGGCAAAGAGAGGTTAAGAAACTCTCCAGTTTACCTAATTGGTTATTGTTGTAGCCAGGTTCAAACCAGAAGCCTGGCTTCAGAGCCCACATTCTCAATTTCTACACCATTCTGCCTCTACGACATTAACTGGGTAGGTTTGTGGGTTAAAAAACTTACTGTGTGCACAATCACTACTTTCTTGATATATTGGCTGTGCTAATAATACATAGAAAAGGATGGATATTTTAAGCTAATGAAATAAATGTAAGATTTCCTTAAGCGACATATATTTTATATTTCAACTCAGTTTTCTCTTTTGGTTATGAGAGGTCTTGGTGACTTCACCTTCAGTCCTTGTGCCCCTGGTTCTTGCTGTGACTATAGGCGCTTCACTCACCACAGTTGTCCTCATCGGCCCGGTTCCCACAGTCGTCCACACCGTTACAATGAAGAAACTGAGGCAAGCACTTGGTGATGTTCCCACAGGGGAAATAGCCGAGGGAGCACTTGACATCTTGCCCACTCCCATGAGCAACTGTGACCAAGAAAGAGGAAAGAAGGTTAATACAAAGGCACTGTGAAAAGTGGTTTCCCCCAATATCTATAAACATTTGGTCTTCTCATTGTGGCATGTACAACCCTCCGTGTGGCACTCACCTTGCTTACTAGCCCAATGCCAGCTATTTTCCAAGAACCTCTACTGCAATAGGATGTTCTTTTCCATGTCCTCGGAAGATGCCAGGATTCTCCTCTCTTTGCCTTTTCTCATGCTGTTTCCCACCTGGAATGTCTTCCCCATCCCTCTTTTTCTATGAAATGTCTGCCTATATTTTATGGTTTAGCTCTACTCCCCTCTTTTTAAAAAAGCTTTCAGCCAGTCATTTTAAAATCAGGAATTTATTGCATTCTTACTATTGGCTCAGAATCAAGGCTGGTCTGGTATTAGGGGAGGAGGAAGACGTAGAGGACATCAGGAAAGCATGTGCCACGTGCTCGCTCATATATTGAATCGTTCCTAAGTGTGAGGCCCTGTACAAGATTTTGTGCAGACAGCACTGAATGAAACAGAGTTCCTGACCTTTTCAGATTGGCTTCTTTCACTTGGTAACATGGAGGAACTGTCACTTCCTTTTCATGGTTTAATAACACATGTATTTTTAGCGCTGAATAATATTCCGTTGTCTGAATGTACTACAGTTTATTTGTCTGTTCACCTCCTGAGAGGCATCTTGGTTGCATCCAAGTTTTGGCAATTATGAATAAAGCTGCCATCAACATCCACGTGCAGGCGTTTCTGTGGACATAAATTAACTAAGCCATTTTAAAACCTCAGATTTATATAATTTAAAAGATTATTGTAGACTCCAAGTATAATTCTGTTGGTTATTATCCTCACCAAGTTTGTACATCTTTGAAATTTTCTAGGATAATTGTCAGTTATAAAGAAATAAAAACAGAATAATTGGAACAGTCAATAAAACTTGTTAAGTAGAAATGTATTTGTGATCTGTCATCAAAACATGAAAAGAATAAAAGTGACTATTTCCTTTGTAAGATACAGTGGGACATTTTAATAACAGGGCAACTGACATTCTTATAGAGAAGCAATCCATCTAAGTCAGGTTTTGACTGTACTTAGTTGTTTCAGAGCACATAATTTGATGAAGGAAATAGTCAAATCTATGTAATAATAAGCCGATTTCAAACTTAAAGTTGAAAATACAGTATAAAGAATGTCTTTTTTTCCCCTCTGAACCATTTGAGAGTAAGCTCTTGACCAGATGTTCCTTCACCCCTAAAAACTTCAGTGTATATTTCCTATTTAAAGGAGGACATGTTCCTACATAACCACACCAGAACCATCGAAATCAGGAAATTAACACTGATACCTTACCACCATTTAAACCTCAGAATCCACTCAAGTGTCCCTTATTGCCCTCAAAATGTCCATAGTAAAAGGATCTAGTTCACAATCACTCCTTGCATTTAATTGTCACATTTCTTTAGTTTCTTTTGATCTGGAATTGTTTCTCAGCCTTTACTCATCTTTCATGGCCTTGACACTTTTGAAAATTGCAGATTAATTATTCTGTAGAATGTTCCTGAATTTGGGTTGTCTGATGTTTCATCATAATTAAATTTAGGTTATGCACCGTTGGCAAGAAATTCAGAGAAGTGATGCTCATTTCAAGCAAGATTTTTATTTGTCCTATTACTGATCATGATCACTTTAGCTTCTTGATTAAGGTGATGTCCCCCAAGCTTCTCCACTGTAAAGTTAGCCTTTGTAATTAAGAAGCATTTTGTACAGAGGTACTTTGAAACTATGTACAAACTCCTTCATTCATCAAAATTTCAATTGATTCATTTGTTTTTTTCTATCAGATAGACTTATAGTTTCCTACTTTACTTAATGTGTTACAGTCCACTAATTATCATAATTTATTTTCATGTACAAATTGCCCGAGATTCGGCCAATGGGAATTCCTTCAACCTAGCTTTGGTGTCCTTTTGACATTTACCCATCATTCTTTGAGCACTTCCTTGCTTTCTGGGACAATAAGACATTTCAGGATCTTCTTGTACAGTCTCTATCGTAGCCCTGGAATCAGCCACTTCTCTAAGGAGGTCTGGTTCCTTTTACTGAAGAGTAATATTTAGAAGCCAAGATGTAGACTCTGGGTATACTCGTTGATCTTGGAGTATCACTGCTGCCAGCCCCTCTCAGTGGACAGACTGAGAGGCTGTATAGTTATTCATATATACACGTATTTACATCTATATTTATTTCTCTATATATCTCTGGATAAGAAAACTATGATTTCATTTCCAGTTCCTAACCAACACTACAGGGTTCACTCCAGTTTTTTTCCCTTTACATATCTGAACTCCCTTCTCTCACGGTGAGGGACTGGCTTTCTATTATCTATAATATAGTTGTTATTTTGACAAATCCTTTTCCTGCATGGATGCTCCTCAACCCCATTCAGCTCTGACTCTCTATAATGGGTATCTTTCCTACATGAGCACTCTGCCTGCCCTGTTTGGGATCTGATACACAGTGCCAAGCACCAGATCCCTCTGTGGACACTCTCCTCACCCCAGTGGGGCTCCAGAATTCCTCTCTGGGCTACCACAGCTCCTGTCTCAACCCCAGCACAGATGAATACCTTTCTCTGATTCACCAAATGGTTTTAGGACTCAATTATTCAGGAAAAGAAGTGGTAGAGTAAGGGCCAATATGTGACATTTGTAGAAACATTTTGGAGAAGTGGAAGGGGATTAGAATACGCCACCCCAAAATACGCCAATTTGGCATAAGGATTATTTTGAGCCAAAGGCAATTGAAAAAAAGCAAATGTAGGAAGAGGTCTCTGCCCACCCCCATCTGCCTAAAAGCAGGGCATAATGATTTCCCTTTCCCTCCTCTCTCCCCTACCAGGAGGAGAACACCCTTATCACTGGAGATGGAAAGTCAGCAAGGAGACGAGTCTGCACAAACAAACCTTACTAAAATAGCACTTTTCTTCCATTGATTTCTGCGTATACTTGCTTTCCCACAATTTGCCACCCTAGAAGCCCCACCTACCTTTCCTTTGTCTAGTTAATTCTCCACAATTTGTCACCCTTTGTTAAAACGGTATATAAGCCCTCAAGTCTAACGATTCTGTGAGTTTTCACTTTTTTTCTGTGGAGCCTCAATGTATGCAGAATTTAAAATATTAATATTAAAATTTATAAACTTTTTTCCTGTTAATCTGTCTTTGTCAGTTCAATTTGCAGGTCCTCATCACAGTATTTAAGAGGACAGAGGGAAATTTCTCCTCCCTTACAAAGTCAAAAGCAAAATGTAAAGAAGTGGAAAAAATCTTTTTCCTCATGGAACCATGTCTTTAAGAACAGCAATAAGTCATATTGTAACAGCACTAATACATAGAAAAAATGATATTGAGTATATCTGGAAGAGTATGCCCACAGGGCTATGGAAGTAATAGTTCATAGTGGAGCAAGTAAACACGCTATAGGCATGTAACCCAGCTATCTTGCTGCCCCTGAGTGCTGTTTTTGTCCTGCACCATCCTAAATATTTCAGTGGTTGACAATTTTAAAGTGGTGAGAGAAAAGAGAGTTTATATTTCAATGTGAATTATCTTAACTATCCTCTTTAGATCGATACTTCTCATAAAGTCTCTGAGGCTTGAGTGTTAATGAGGATTCACCTTTTCCACCTCTGAGTAGCTTCCAGCCTCTCTGGCTGCAGCCTTCTTAGGGGTTGGATCTCCTGCGACCTCTATATCTCTTAGATCTTTCTCATGCAGAGTAACTCAGAGTAACTGAGCCCTCTTCCAAACATGTATAGCCATACCTAGGAACCCACATCTCCTTACAAGGCAGTAGGGATTATAAAGAACTAAGAAATATCCCCTGCATCTCTGTAAGCTTCCAAAGGATCACTATGTGTGGCATTGTTAGGATATGGAATGGAATACAAAAAAGTATTGCCAAGAGATTTTCACATATTGAGGTATATGGCGTAACTTCTGGTTCAAAACTTACTTGGATTGAACTAAAGAAGCCTGACTTATGGTCTATCAAACATACATTGTACATCTGCTTTAACCATTAAAGAATGCACTCTCAAGATAAGAATGCATATTTCCCCTCCTACACTCTATTGGTAATGCTCTGTTGGTAATGCCCTATTGGGAAAGCCTGATTTAGTCCCTTTCTTGACATCAGGGTCATGTTGACCTGCTAATTTGCAACTGAATACCTCTTTGAAACTTTGATGAATGTGTATCCTGGGCATGTTTAATGTATGTTCTTTGTTCTAAAAAGGTATAAGACTGTACTGAAAACATGCTTCTCCAGAACGATTTCTTCCTTTGTGGAAAAGAACTTCCCAGGTTATAATCCTCACCCTGGCTCAAGTAAAACTCACCTTATCTCTCTTATCTATAGAATGGTTATTGGTTATTTTGGGTTGACAGCGTTGTTAATGAAATTAATTTTTTTTGTGTGGCAAGATGTACATAGCATAAAATTTACCATTTAACCCTTTTGGAGTATATATTTTAGTGGCATTAAGTACATTCACATTGTTGTTCAGCCATCACCACTATCCATCTCCAGAACGTTTCCATCATCTCAAACTGAAAAAAATGGTTAGATGCCATGAAGTTGGTGGCGATGGCTTAACCATGTACGCATTGTGTGGACCTGAGGGCCTCTTCCATCCTTGCCAAGGGGAGTGATAACCTTCACTCCTTTCATGCAACACTAGAAAAACTTCTTGAATCACATAATCTCAAATTATTTCTCTGGATCCAAAGCTGCTACTTTGGATTATTGCTACTTCGCTTTAAAAGATGTATTCATACCCTAAATAAACAGGAGAAAAGCTGTTCTCATATGGCCATCTTACTGAGCAAGTTCTACTTTGTTGAGTCTTTGTAGTTCCTTTGTAGTTCTATTTTATTGTAGTAAGAACACTTAACACGAGATCTACCCTCTTAACAAATTTTTTAAGTGTACAGTACAGTATTGCTATCTATAGGCACAATGCCATATAGCAGATCTCTAGAACTTATTCATCTTCCAAACTGAAACTTATTTATACGTGTTGATTAGCAACTCCCCATTCCCCCTGCCCCAGCCCCTGTGCAACCACTATTCTACTCTCTATTTCTATGAGTTTGACTGTTTTAGATACTTCATATAAATGGAATCATGCAGTATTGTCCTTCTGTGATTGGCTTATTCCACTTAGCATAATGTCCTCAAGGTTCATCCATGTTATCACATATGGCAGGATTTCCTTCTCAAAAAGGTACTGTTATTTGAATGTGAGGGATCACTAGTTGCATTGGATAGGATCCTTTAGGTGTGGTTGAAATGTCAACTTTTGAATAGTTTTGTATTTGAATTGGTACACATACGGGCTTATAAAGGCTGCAAGTTGGAGAAACAAATAACAAATAACAAATAACAAATAACAAACCAATAACAAAATTGGGAAGACCCCTGACTTCCTCAGAGCATTGAATCTTGATAATTTAGTAACTGTGTTAGATAACTAAGGTTGCAACAGAGTGTGCAGTGTTGAGAAAATGCGTCATTGTTTACTGGCCAGCCAGTATGTAGTGCTTAACAACCCCTGGGAGAGTCCCATGTTCTGGTGTGGAAATCTGAGTAACTATATATTATACATTGGGAGTTGAAAATCTGTTATATAACCAAGAATGACAATATGAAAGAGGAAGAAGAATCTAAGCCAATGAAGTTTCTGTGTTGTTCTTTGCATGGGTCCTTAGTGTGTCTCCAGGGTTGTGAGTGCAGGCAGAGTCAGAACAAAAGCAGGAGATACTCAAAATTCATTAAAATGTTTATAAGGATTGTGACCCTGTCAGATGGAAGGAATAAGAAAAGAATGAGAATTGAATGCAGCAGTTGGCTACAACTTCCTTGGGGCACAGAATTCTGCCTACTTGAATTAGGCCATAAAATGAAAGAAGTTATGCATAAACAAGGTAATGATACGACAGGAAAAATTGTGAAAGACTTTGAGTGGGCAAAAAAGATAAGGCTCTCTTGGCCAGGTCATCTCCACCATACATTGTCTGTGCGCTGTTTTACAATGCTGTAAATTGTGGAAAAGTTATAGTTATGCAAATGGCTTTTGTCCATAGAAGTGTAGATTGTGTGCGACAGATAGAAATGCAGATTTTGAAAGATATTGATTATTGGATCTTGGTCATTTTCATGTGTATTAAGCAAATTTATGTCAGTATTTTATTAGCCTATATATGTGTGTGGGTGTGTGTGTTTTGAATTCTCCTTTGAATTAGTTGTAATATCTTACTGGTTCTCTCATTCATAAATGAGTTAAAGTCTTCGAGACATTTTCATTTTATATTTGCATGAGAGTCAGAATGTTACCCCCTCCTTCCTTCACTCCTCCCCCTCCTCCTTCTTCTATTTCTTTTTAAAGTATTGTTTAACAGGTGTGGGGACCCATTTGGAACCCCAAAGTTGGCATGAAGGTTATTTTAAGCTGAAGACATTTGAGAATCAACAGATGCACAAAGAAGCCTTCTTGGATCTTCCCCTATCTGACTAAAAGCAGAAACTTCTGGGAAAAGAGGCTGCCATAAATTCCCTTGTTGAGAAGAATCTACTCCCAGGAAACAGACCAAAAGTAAATCTACAAAAAATCCCCTCTCTGGGGAAGTTTCACGGCCAAGAAGAAGGAAAGACCACTTGCATCTGCATAAACAAACATTATCACAAACTTTCTTATCTCATCTTTGTTCTCCTAAAAACCCATGTGTCTTTTCTAAAGAAATTTATTTGTTCTTCCCTCGAAGCCTTTTCTTCTCCTTCCTTTTTCCCTACTAAGTCAGGTATATAAGCCTCTAACTTTAACCATTTAGAAAGTTAGCTTCTTTTTGTTAGCTCCAGTTGGTATGCATATAGACAAACTTTTTCCTTTGTTAACCTGCCCTTCATCAGTTTAATTTACAGGCCCCCAGGGGCTGAACCTAAGAGGGCAGAAGAAAAGTTGTTCTTTTCTACACAGGTCTAACTTGAGCACAGGGGATGTGGACTTTCAGACCAACTGCCACTGAAGGGTGTGCACTTGGAATTCCTTACTGTTAGAGTTTCAGGTGGAATCATCCTGGACATAAGAAACTCCAGATACTGTGTTGTAGTAAAAAAATTGTTGGCTCAAAAGTAACTTAATTAATTGTTGGCTTGAAAGTAACTTCAACTTGTTTGAGACAAAACCTCTGTTTATCTGGTATGGTAAAATTCTCTCCTTAATGGGTATGTGTTTTTTCAACCATGATAAATTTTAGAATTAAATATAGAGGTAATGAAATTGGTAAAATGTATAGTATTGGTACTGTATTTTAATGTAGGAATAATCTATTCTTATGGAATTTAAAGCATTTTTAATGTTTAAGAGAATTTGGCAATTAAAGAATAACATTAACTTACTAATTTCAATGTAAAATAGATAATTGAGTTTAAACGTGATTTTATGTTATCAGAAAATTTGACTAAGTTAATAAACAGCATTGGAATATTTAAGAGAGCTTGACATTTACTATATTTAAAATATATTTTATTGGATTTTCTAGAGGCTTTAAGCAAGTATTTAAATATTTAAAATAAAAATCAGTCATTACATTTAAAATGCTGTTTAAGATAGTTCAGTGTATTTAACTAACTTAGCCTTGAATAGGACTGATTATTAACAGGAGTTCAGTTTATTCAACTTGAGTTAAATATTAATAAAGTAAAAAATGAAAGTTATTGGTTTTATTTTACGAGTCATAAATAGAATAATCAGGTTTGTCACCTGCAGTCACTTGGGTTAGTTACATCCACACAATTAAAGGAAAATTAGGTTTTTGAATTTGTTACTATAAGCAGCTAGTATTAATTTAAAACTCAAGTGTGGTAGACACTATCGGTTTGCTTATTTAATAGTCATTCTGAAAACCATTTTCTCTTGCTGCCCTTCCATTACAGAGGTTGGAAAAGCAAAATACTTTCTTTCCCAGCTCTCGTATTTCTAGGTGGCTAAGAGTCACAGTTGTGGCCAATGAGCCTTGGGTAGCAGCCTGCTGAGGAATCCTGGAGGTGTTAGCTTTCCCAGTATAAGACACGGATGGAGCTGCTGCCGCGTCCTCCACCTTCTTCCTGCCTTGAACAAGATGTGATGTGTGGAATTGCAGCAAAGGTCTTGCGACTATGAGGTAACAAGCATGCTGGCAAGGCCAAGAAAACTCACAGAAATCTGAGAGCTGTCAGCCCTGAAGTCAGCAGGCTGCCCAGACTCCTTCTTATGTGAGAAAAGCAAACCCCTCTTTGTTTAAGCCATGGTAGGTCAGGTTTTCTCTATTTTCAAGAAAATGCGTTCCTAACTGATATATTAAGAAACCCAAAAGTATCTTTCATGTGCATAGAGTCTGTGTCCAGATACGAAAAGAAAATCTCATATTTGGCTATTTATTTGAATGAATGATTAAAGTGAAGGACTGATGGGGCTTGTAGGGACAGCAGCCGCAGCAGGCCATGCTCCCTGAGCCTCAGGGACGGGTTGCTTACACATTCCTTCAGAGCTGGTGGGATTAGCAATCTCTGTTGGGCCATTTAGATTAAGTGGGAATGAAAGCATCACTGAGCTATCAAATCTTTCTTTGGCACCCAGTCTACTGCAAGCCCCAAGGGAAATACCTGGGAAGTAAAAAGACGGTTTAGGGTATGGAGAGATTGTTGGGACTGACATGCAGACATATTTTGTGTGAGGTGCTCAGTGTAGCAAGATGGGCTCTGGTAACCCTACTGGCTTTGTCACCTGCAGTCACTTGGGTTAGTTACATCCACACAATTAAAGGAGGAAAAGCCAGAAAAAAGCTTTGCCTCCGTTTACTTCCCACAGACATTATTTTGACTTTCCTGGAATAGAATAGAGCTTGTTTTTACTCTTGGGGAAAGAAGTCCTAATAACTAAAATAACTTTCACGTATTTTATAACTTGGTTTTACATTAATATATATCCACAGTTCTGAGATTTCTTTGACTTGACAGCAAGCAGTTTAATTTCACTTACCAGCGCAAGAACAGAAGGACTTAGAAAAATTATTGTAGAATTTTGCAAGAATATTAATTTACCGTTGGAAAGACAACTCTTGTGTCTTGCCATGAATGGATTCTTGCCTTCCTAGTTTGCACGATATAGTCTTGCACTTTATATTAAAGTAGAAAAAAAAAAAGCCTTTCTTTTTATTGTTAATATACAAAGCATGGGACTAGAATTCACAAATACTTGTTTTAATATTGGATACGTAACTGGTATATGAGATTATTTTTTAAAGCACATTCATTTCTGGTGTAGCCAAAGAAAAGGTCAATATTGGAATCACGCACAGGAGGTTCCAGCCTTCATGTGTCACCTCCCTAGATCTGTGACCTGGACAAAGCTTTTGAGCTTAAGTTCAAATCATCTGGAAAGTGAGTGGTTACGTTAGTTCAGTGGTTTTACAGAATTAGGGTTTTGGGGAGGTGCATCAGAAGTTCTGTAAGTCCTTGAGTAGAAGTTTATTTTTAAAAATACATTTTAAAAATATGATAAAAAATATGATAAAAAATATGATAAAAGCACACAGAACCGTGTTAAATACATAAAAATGTTAACATAGTGTCAATTATCAGCATGTTAACTTATGCAGCCAGGTTAACTTATTTTTACACAGCCCTTAAATAACAATCCTTCTGGTTCTGTTTAAATGAAGAGGTATATTGCAATGTGAGTTTTTGTTTTTAAACTAAGACCATTTGCAACTCTTATATGTGTGCATAGTATTTGTCTTCATACTGAATACACAGATTCTGGTGAGGCTAATATTATTACAGTTGTAATATTACACTCATAACAACTAGTTCAAAATTTTTGTGTTCATCAGCTTGGGCTCATTATTCTTATTGATTGAGTCTGTAATAAATGTATTTTATAAATGTATAAGAAGTTTTAATACCACTGATCACTTAGCTCGCTTCTTTAATTACACTCTTATATGCTTGTGGCTTTTCCACACCTAAAACCTCATTTTTCGATCCATGACCCACAGCAGCCTGTTGTAGAATTCATATAAATTCCAAGTTTCCCAAACTTTTAAAATCTATGCTCGGTTTTGATGATCAAATATATTTTACACACCTTTGCTGAGATTCTGATACTTTTCCCATAGAGGTGAACATATACTTTGCTTAAGATAATCTATCTTTTGTGGCTCCCCACTGACAAAGAAAATTTGGTCCAGCTCTATTTTTTGTAGTTATTAAGAAAGGAATCAAGAATAGTTTTTATAAACATAAACTTTTACTAAAATATTGGCTATGCTATGTTTATATATGCCTTACCCTAACTATTCCTCAATTCCAATAGGCTACTCTTCAATGAGAATCTCTCTTTAGATGGTTCTGTCATTTGGCTATAAATGAAAAAGATTCAATGACATGAAGCCTAAATGGAGGAAGCAAATACTTTTAAATCTGTCTGTCATTTTCCTTTTAGGTGTGTGTGTATTTGCAAACACACATATCAAGCATTAAAGCCCAAAAGATGAGGATGGCAACAGGAAGACAATGGCTACATTTGAATCATTTTTTGCTTATTTTTCAATTAAACTTATTTAGTCCTAAAGGCGATAGCAAGCTCTTTTCAGATAAGGAATGAATAGATGGGATAGAAGAGTTTAAGAAAATGGGATTTAGTGCAAATGTTGCTAGGCTTACCTCAGACGGAAAATACGTGGCTTAGAGGCAGATGTATTTCTAAATAAGTTTTTGAAGAATTTCTAACCAAAATAAATGAAGTATTAAATATATTTGGATGTATTTATGCAGTGGGAAATTTTGAGGCGCTGGGACCAGGAAATTAATAATTTCAACAGAGACTGGGTAGCAAAATAGACTCAGAACTGAATTAAAACACTTAGCAGAGCTCCAGTGATGGAGTGGACAGTCAATGAAGGTGACCAGGTGGCGATGACGAGGCATTGGGCTCTATTAGAAAGGTATAAGTTAACACTCAATGTTGATATAAATGTATCTTGCTTTTGGTGGTCCTTTAAATTTTTGTGATTATAGTTTTTAATTTAAATATTCTCACCATATAAAAATCACTCAGAATTTAAGAAAGTTATCAATTAATTATTTTAAAAAGCACCCTTACTGAAAAATTACTCTAATGCACAAAACCTCAAATATTACAAGCAAAATTTGAAGGAACTTGGAAAAAATGCTTAGTAATTTTAATAGCACAGCAGAAAAATTTTTGATAAAGCACTTAAATCTCCTCCTTCTTCTGGAAATCGTTTGAAATTAAGTGAATGGAAAAACAGAGGAACAGTCACCTATGCTGATTGCCAAGTGAGATACAAGTAGAGTGAATGTTAGTAGCTTTCTTTTTTCTGCCAGAGAATGAATTATTGTCATTCCCTTATGACTGAAAAAATGCGTATGTGCCTTGTATGCATTTCATGGGGTCCGCGTGAACTGTAGTGCACAGAGAAGGAAAAGATGGTCTTGACTTTGACTTTGTGTAGGTATTGTAGCTTTCTTATTGACTTAATTGGGTCCCATATTTCAAGGGCCAAAGCCAGAGAGCAAGTACAGTGAAGTGTTTTTATAATGTGGTTTTGAGGAAATTGCCCCAGTTTCTATATAGTAAGGTATTCTGTGGCTGGCTATCATTTTTTGGAAGATATGATTTGATGTGGCTTATATCCAAATCTTGAATCCCTCTCACAGAACTAAAATCTTAAGGGTTTCAATAAACATTTCTTAAAAGCTAAGTTCCTAGTGATTTATCATTAATGGAATAAAACTTAGCTTTTACTTTTTGACAGACCTTGACAGAAATGCATAAACACTTGCAATTGTGTCTAGGGAGCTCATGAAAACACAACTCAGTGAAATAATAATCCTCGTCCTGTAACAACATTAAATGTGAATGCGGAAAATTTTAACATAGTTGCTCTGAAATCAATGCAGTCACTGCATTAAAGAGTTCTGCTTACTTAAATTTAAAATAAAGTGGGTGAGTACAACTGGTACATTTAATTAGAATGTTTGTAGTGTTTCTGTATATCTATGACTTGTGTAAGCACTAAGATAAGAGTTTCACTTGGTTCTATGACTTATTTCCAGCATTTGAAATCTTTTTTACAATCTATGGAAAACAGACAATATTCCTATTTTCTTAGATAATTGCCCACAGCATCAAAAGTGTAGAGGTAGTTTGCTAAAATACCTTGTTAGGAAGTAAAATTTAAAAAACAAAACAAAAAAACCAAACACAAACTTTCCCTACATTCAATTCATCTATTTTTGAAGATAATTTCTATCTTAAATGATGACTACCAATAACTATTTCAGACATTTAAAAATGAAACAAAAATATCAGTAGTCATTGAGGATTGTTAAAGAAATTATATGGTGCATTTACAGAACTATGTATTCATATATATATGTATATATATTCGGTTCAACAATTTGAAAAGTGAGGTAGATAGCTATTGATATAGTAAGATATTCAAGGCATATCAAGTTACAGAAAGTATCTCGAATAACAGTCAATATAGTTTGATCTCATTTATATAAAATAAAGGATATATAATACTTGTATTTATAGAATTCTGATATATTAACAAGAATCTGTTAACAGTGGTCATCTTTGGGAAGTGGAACCAATCATAGCAGGAGAAAGGGGAGATTTTACTCTTCAATTTAGAGCTGCAGGAAAATTTGGACTTTTTTAAAGTAAATACTCCTTTAATAATAAAAAATAATCTGAAGTTACAGATAATTCAAATGTGTGAAAATTTGTTTTGTACTTACAGATAGAAAAACACTGATTTGTAATATTAGTTCATTTTCTTTTGACCTGTTGAAACAAGGTAGGATTAGGCCAGCGGTTCTCAATCAGGGATAATTTTGCAGCCTAGGGGACATTTGGCAAAGTCTGGAGACATTCTTTATTGCCGCGACTTGGAGGGTGGTACTGGCATCTAATAGGTGGAGTTCAGGGTTGCTGCTAAACATCCCATGATGCACAGGACAGCTCCCCAAAATAAAGATTTACCTGTCCTAAAATGCTGAGAGATCCCGGACTAGGCACTGGTGAATAATCAATGGAAAAACATTCCATGCAGCAGAGTACTAACATGTGAGCTCGCTTGTGCAACAGGCAATTAATTACTTCTGAGGCTGTTTATCTCCTAGTGGAGATCTAATTGATTTCAGAAGTAGATAATCATTACCAAACAGAGGGACCAGGGCAGCTGTTGTAGCTCTTGAAGGTTGTGATTGCTGTTGTTTTTGACAAATAACTTAGGAAAAAGGCTGCAGTTTGTTATACCCACTAAAGTCAGGGAAGATATTCACGTTAGTCATAAGGAAAAATTTCTTAACTACAAGGATTATTAAACAATGAGTTGGGTTATTAGGACAGTCTCTGGAGGTCTCAAAAAATTGGATAGGTAATTTAAGTATATTCTGCCAAAAGTAATCAGCTACAAAATATTTTCAGGCTGCTTGAACTATTCCACAAATTTATGAATAACATAAACAGATGTTTAAAAGAAGTTATCATTTAAAAGAACATTTTAGACTTCAAATTTGAAATTTGGAGATATGTGTGCTCTGTATACACACACACACAAAAAACCTTGAAAAAAATTCAATTGCCTATATCTCAATACAACTGAAAAAAAATTAAAAAGCAAAAGATGAAAATTCACTTGTCCTGACAAAATCCAGATACTCAACATCTCTTCATGATATTGCCTCAGTCCAGCTTCTCATTTTAAATCTTCTATTATGTTCCTTCTCATACCTTATGCTGTTCCAGATAAATTGGACACTTAGTTTCCCAAGAATTATGCCTTTGTCATTGCCTGTCCTGATTCCAATCTGACTTAAGACCTCACACAGAACTAGCCCATGAATAGAACTGTTTGCAGTCCCCCAATGTGCCATGCACATTACTGCCTCCTACCAATACAATAGCAGTGGGGTGGGCAGTGTGGTTTCCTTATTTATCTGCAAATATCCTATACTTTCTTCAGGATTCAGATATCGCCTCGTCTTGAAAGTTTCTATTTCCTCTCCAGGCTGGAATGTATGCCTCTCTTCTGTTTTCTTAGCATCCTATGCTTATCCCATCCCAGCTACATTTTGCACTGTATTGTAATTTCTGTCTACACATGTCTCTTCTGTAAACTCCCTGAGAGCAGAGCCCATGTCTCAAATCATGGTCATATTCCCTGTGCTTAGCATGGTAGTATAAGATGACAAATATTTATGAATGGATGAGAATAAAAGATACGTGTTGAATTGAATAGAAATAGACTGAGTTTTCATTAGTACCGTCTACTCATTGTTACCAGCTTACTAGGCCATTCCATTTGTTGTTAGTGCTGTGGAGTAGATTCCGATTCCTAGTGCCCCTGTGTACAGCAGAGCTGAACTCTGCCTCGTCTTTTTTATGCCATCCTCTCACCTTCAGGCACGGTATCAGACAGTGCTCCACTGCTATTCATGGGGTTTTCATGGCCAATTTTTTCAAAAGTGGGTGGCTAGGTCCATCTTCCTAGTTTTTCTTAGTCTGGAAGCTCTGCTGAAACCTGTCCACCATGGGTGACCCTGTTGGTATTTGAAATACTGGTGGTAGAGCTTTCAGCATCACGGCAACACGCAGCCACCACAATGTGACAACCGACAGACAGGTAGTGTGGTTCCCTGACCGGGAAATGAACCTCGGCCACAGTGATGAGAGTACTGAATCTTAACCACTAGACCACCAGGGCCATTCCATATTCTACTCATATTCTCCCCATGTCATCAGTCTAGGAGAACATAAGGACGTGCCTGTTACAAATAACTTCCATGAACACCAAGCCAAAAGAACCTAGAAAAACTAGGCAGAATATGTTGGTTTTAGTAAGTTCATCTCCTTCCATTAATTTTAGTAAGTTCATATCTTTCCATTAAAGTTGATCTGATTTTTAAAAAATCTTAGCTCATTTGTGGGGGACTTATAAGTTGGTGGGATAACATTTGCTGATGATGACTGAGGTTTTTTCTTTTCCTAATTTTTTTGTTGCCAGAGCCCTTCACTCATTCATTCAGTGATATTCATTTTTTTCATGGGGAGGACAATTATAGATGAGAACCAAGAACTATATTACTACTTGAATTAACTTACAAACTTTTAGTTGAAGCGTTATTGAAAGTCTAGATTTCCATTGCAAGAGCCAAGCTTCTTGGGAGAGAAATGGTGTCTATGTCTTTAAGCTCAAAAAGGTTGACTCATATGGAGGACTTAGAACATAGAGTTTATACATAAACCACAGAGTCAAAAGAATGCATATGTGAGGGATAATTTTATGTCATTTTGGCTAGGCTATAGTACCCAGTTATTCAGTCTAATACGAATCTAGGTGTTACTGTGAAGGCATTTTGTAAAGGTTGTTGGCATCTACAATCAGTTCACTTCAAGTAAAGGAGATTACCCTCAACAATGTGAGTGGGCTTCATCCAATCAGTTGGAAGCCTTAAGAGCAAAAATTAAAGTTTCTCTGAGGAAGAAGAAATTCTACCTGTGGACCACGGTGTCAGCCCTTCCCAAGAATTTCTATGGATTTCAGACTTGCCCAGTCAGACCTTACAGTTGAGTAAGCCAATTCCTTGAACTAAATCACTCTATATCTATATCTACATTTATTTATCTATACATATATATACATATACACATACATATATATAAATAAATATGTAAAAATATAAATATAAAAATCACTTTTTATCTGTGTATATGTATATGGTGATTTATTTCATACATACTTCCTACTGATTCTGTTTCTCTGATAGAAACTTGAATGATTCAGCATATGATGAGGCAGTTTTTTGTCCCCCAAAGATATAAGAATACATCAGAAGGCAGGAGGAAATGGATTAGAGGGAACCTTCATTCCCCTGAGCTGAGACCAAACAGATAATCTGGAGAGAGGATGAAAAATTAGTAGGAAACAGCCCTGGGTGAGTAAAAAGTGATCACAAACCTCAGTGGATCTTCTCCACCTGCAACACATGCTGTAGCCACAGTAGAATAGAAAAAAAGAGAAGGGGGGTGTTTAAGGACAGAGACCTGAAGGCCCCCTTTTACACTCTCTTATTTTGTGAAATGTTGGACTAGAATGGAAGAGTGTCTAGAAGTTTACCGTGCTCCCTAGAGGGGACAGAAGTAGCCAAGAATGAGCTAGCAGTCCGAGAGAGAGGACTCATGAGTGGGAGGAGGAAGATGCAGACCGACCTGAATGAAGGAGGCAGCGGAGGAGCATGGGGGAGCAGATGCCTCCATACAGATATGACAGGGACAGAGAACCAGGAACTAGGGATGGGTGGTGTGGTTTCCTGTGTGATGACCCAGAAGTGGACACAAAGGACCAAAAGCAGATGCCCTTCCCTCCAGAGCCTAGATGACACAAAAAGCATGGCCAAACTTAGAGCACTGCTAGAGAGAAGAGAAGGAGCTGGAGGAGGTGGAGAGCCTTGAATTGGCAATTTATTAACCCAAAAGATACTGAAGGGAAAATATAGGAAGAAAACAGAAGTGATTGGATTACCTGGAAGTGGATTAAGTTTTCTGCTATATGCAGAAGTGGGCATTCAAGTTAATTTTAATTATAGAGAAATAAAGGAAGATTCACGATTTTGCTCCTAGGTTCCTAAAGGAATTTTACTATCTCTGTTTTATTTGTGTCTAAATCACATATTTTTCAACATGCATAGTTGGAGCCGCATTTAAAAAATGGCGTATTGTATTGTCAGTGTGTGTGTTTAAAAACAGATTTAAATCAAGCATTGTGGAGTTCAAAATATGTTTTAAATGGGTTATTTCCAGAATTACAGATCACTGAGATGAATTCCAAACTTTATCCACTCAAAGGCTACTAAGATGCTATCATATAAATCCTTTCTGGAGGAAGGTAACACTTTAAGCTAAGTGTGCAGGATTAGCTCAATCAGCATTGCTGGGAAAGAAGGTGCTTGGTTTATTCCGCATGCTCGGTGATGGACTATACCTGGGAAGCATTCAGTAAATCTTTATGGAGTGAAGAAGTAGATCTGTAAACAGAGTAGATGAGATTTATGAATCTGGCTTTTGCTGATTTGCAGCATTTAAAACTTACCCTTTTTAGACTTGCTTTTGTGGCAAAGCCACAATCTCAGGGACATCCAACTCTGTTTCTCCAGGACCTGCACTTGTGTGGCTAAACTTGGCAGGAGAAAAGCACATGATCCATTCCACATCAGGACCCAAATGTTGGGGGGCCCTTAATGCTGCTCAGCGGTTGTTCCCTCTTCCCTTTTCTCTCCCAGTCTACTAGATGATTGTTTTACTCCTCTCCTCAAGCCTCTATCTTCCTACTTCAGTGATAATACTGAGGCCACTAGAGGAGCCCCACAAATCCCCCTACCTCATCTCCCCACAGATCTCCTCACATGCTCTGCCTCCTCGCTTTTGTTATGGATGAGGCATCTTTGCTCCTGTATACAATCAGTCCTTCCCCTGAGATCCAGGTCCCATCCCCTCTCTCCTAGTCAGGACACATTCCCATGATTCTCCCTTCTCTCTTAGCATCATCAATTTTTACCTCTTTCCTGGATCATTCCCGACAGCCTGAAAACATGCTATTATGTCCCCCTTCTTAAAAACAAGACAAAACAAAAGAAAAAAAATTTCATTTCCCACACTAGTTACATCCCCATTTCTTGTCTCCCCTTTTTAGCAAAATTTGTCAAAAAAATTCTATACTGGTGTCTCTGATTCAATTTTTGTGTTTAGCTTTACTTCTCAAGTTTTGGAAATCCATTGAATGCAGTACTATCAATCTTCCTTCGTGAATTTGAGTTATCACACTGAACAGACAGGGGTGCCTTTAGGGCCTTTTGAGGGGATTTGTGTCCTATAAATTTGACCACAGACTCCTGTGCTTTTGGAGTTCTGTCAACTTTTTATAGTTTTACTTCACAATTCTTCACCAGCTGTCACTTTCACTATCATTAATTTGTTTGCCTCTATAGTCTCAGTACTCTAATTACCATGTCTAATTTATTACTTGAATCTGCTGTAGCTAAAAATGCAGATACTCAAACATGGTAGACTTCTGTGTAAGGAGTAAGGAAATAAGCTAGAATGAGGGCCTGAAAAAGGGCAAGAATTTTTTCTTTCTTCTTTTTTAATGTCTGGATTTTCAAGAATCAAAGCTATTGAGATTCTAGAATAAGTGATCTTCAGTTGAGTGAGATGTTTTTATAAACATTGCTTAGGGCTTAGTATTCTGGCACAGTAAGCATTCACTAAGCATTTATTGATTAAATACACATATTTCCCAACACAGAGTAGTGGAAATTTCTAAATTTTGTATCTATACATTTCTAGCATATGTCTCAAACTATGACAAAACTCTTTTCTTGACTATCCAACCATCCCATTTTATTCCTACTCACTAGTGTGATAACAGTTTTATTGATTATGCTAGTAGTGTAGCTGTCACCCAGGGAAGTCCCTAAAACGTTTTCCATGTCTAATGCTTTGTTTTTAAGTTGTGCTTGCTTATAGGAACCAAGGCAGAAAAATGTCAGATGGCCAAGTGGCAGAACTGGTCCAAATCAGAGAGGTCCAAGATGGTGATGGGGTGCCATTTGCAAAAGGAAACGTGTGCAAAAGGTGCCGTGTGCAAGAAGGGAAGATCTGTGCATGTCCCAAATGCCCCCGCCCCCAGCTGTGACGTGGAGACAGCTCCTCCTTCACATCCCACAAGAACCCTGCTCATCTTCCCTTCGGGGAGAAGGTGTTTTGGAGCACGAGCTCTGCCTCCTGCATTCATTAGTCAAGGACTAAAGTTTCTGCTCTGCTATTCCGAACCTGGTCTTGTTCTGTTGGCGCGGGCAGCTCTGGGAAGAGGATTCACTTGCGGGTCACTGGTCCCATAGGGCTTGGTGACATAGCCAAGAAATAAAGATCCTAAATCAAGGTCAGTTGAATTTATTCTTAATAGCTCTTCTATCCAGAACCTCATTTCCATTCTTACTGTCTCAACTGTGATTCCAATCTCTATTATCGCACGTCTGGGTAATAAATTTTTGATGACTTCCTTTTGATCACACTTTAGCTTTATAGTCAAAGCATCCCCAACTGGCCTCAACTTACTTTTTAAACCTAAGAGTACATTACATTAACCTTTTACTCCAATCAGTAGTTTTTTCTTTCATGTTTTTGAGCGTTTACTATGTTTTAGGCACTAGGCCAAACATTTTACATGTCTTATTTCATTTCATCCTCATAACAACTCCATTAAATAATTATTAATATTATATTGATTTTACATTTTAGAAGGTAAGGTGTAGAGGAGTAAACTGCTTGGGGATCCCGGAACTAGTAAGTGGCAGAACTGAGATTCAGGCCCAGGTCTGTCTGATTTCAGAACATGTATTCCTAACACTGTGCCTCTACTAGTCTCTCCATATCGACCTGCTCATGAGCCCCTAAAAAATCCTTCATACTTCTGCATTACCTTTTTTGGCTTATGACAGTGTCCCTGCAAATCTTCTTCTTCACCTAAGTGTTACCCTTAATGATCAAGGTCAATTATACCTTCGAAATAACTTCTTCTCTGACCACTTCTATTCTGGGTGATCTATCCTTCTTTTGAGATCTTTCAGTGCAAGGATGAGATGGTGCTTCATCAGAGTATTTTACCTTTATATTGCCCTGGGTGTTCCAAGATATTTCCCCACAAGGTCAGAGACAAACATGGCACATCTAAATAGACATTTTTGTGTTGTTTCTTGACAGATGTATTGGAGATGGCAACTTTATAAATTCAGACTCATGGTTTATATGGAGCAATAATTTCTAAGGAAGACAATGGTTTATTACCCTAGCTTCTCCTCCCTTCATATTTAGAAGAGTAAATAAAAAATTAAAAAGGGGAAAATATAATTCTCTCAGTATTTTTTCTTCTTTAGAGAAGTTTTCAGAAACAAACAACTGAACTGATGAAGCCTCATGGAGAACTTTATATCTAAATGCCAAGGTATGGGCAAGAGAGACCAAACAGAGCAGAGGGGAAAAATATGCACCATATATTCTAAACTGATGGGCAAATTTGGGCAAGTCATTTCATCTTGCTGGATTTCAGGTTTCCTCATATGTCAAAGGAGGAGACAGTACCAGCTGTTATAAAATTATTTGATTCTAGGTGGAAGAGGAAGTACTAACAAAAATATTTGAAGGTTTATTTTTCAAGAGGAAGTACTAGGGAGAGAAGAGAAATGGAGAAAAATTGAGAAGAAATTTAGAATGGGATTGAGAAGAAGTAGGGAATGGATAAATTTAAATAGTGATGAGAAGGAGTCAGAGAATCTCTTAGTTGCCTACCCATTATCCATTTCCCTCTTTTCCCTCTAATAGTGGAATCCCCATTTTGTTTGTGGTGACAATGAGTTCAGTACTGGAGGATGAGATGACTGGTCTCAACAATAATTGTATTCCTGTTTCCCATGCTCCCTGCTGCCTTGGCAGTTAGGGATGGCTATGTAGCCAAATTCTGACCAATGAGATCTAAGAAGTAGAAGTCTTCTTGGAGATTTTCTGGAAAAGCTATTGCTTTCCTGATAAAAGGGGAAAGATGGAACTTCATGCCACTCTTCCCTTTCTTCCTGCTTCAAACATGGACTTTATGTCTGGAGCTAGAGTAGCCATCTTTCCATGCATTAGGAGGTAAGACAACATAATAACCAATGCACAAAGGATGGTGGAGTGGAAAGATAGAAAGAACCTAGGACCCTAATGGCATGGCTGAACAGCTGATCCGATGCCAGCAAGCACTTACTTGTGGACTGTTTATGTGAGAAAAATTAATTCTTATTTGTTTGAGTCACCATTTGCTTGGTCTTTCTGTTTGTTGTATCTAGGATGCATTTCTAATTGATACAGAGAGGACTGATGAAAACAGCAACAGACACCATACCCTGGAGGGGAGAGTCAGAACTGTGAGTATTTCTTGGTAAAGGAACCCTGAAAATGATTGGCAAAAGATGTAAGCAAGTTGTGGGTTTAGGGTTAAGGCTTTAAAAATGATTTTGAAAGTTAGTCAGGACAGATAAATGTGATGTTTTTGTTTGAAGAATGGCTGAGAACAATTAGAAGAACAAGTGAGGTGTGAAAACAGGAAGTCCTGTGAAACATAATTTTAAAGAAAAATTGATGTGAATAGGAGGAGACACCTTAACAGGTGATTAACCCCCCAAAACAGCATGTAGCTTTCCTCTAGTATATTTCTGTGACAACTTTTGTAACAGTCTTGTGTTTGCATAAGATGTACTTTTCGGTATATGTAAAAAAGTACTCTTGGATCAGACAAACCCAGTTGAGGAATATTCTACAGAACTACTGGCCCACGTTCTTCAAAACTCACGGCACTGTCTTCAGATTAAAGGAGCCTACAGAGCTATAGCTGCTGAATGCAAGGTGTGATCCTGGATTGGAGCCTGGATTGAAAAAAATAATTTTTTTCTATAAAGGACATAATTAGGTCAATTGATGAAGTATGAAAATGGATTTTATATTAGATAGTCTTTATTTTATCAACGTTAAATTTCCTAAATTTAGTGATCGTATGAGGGCTAAGAGAACGTAATTCTTAGGAGATACAGGCTGAAGTATTTAGGAGTGAAGGGTCATGACATCTGAAACTTACTGTCAAATCATCCAGCAAAAAGTTTGTATGTAGGTATGTATTTTTAATGAGAGCTAGAAAGAAAACGTGGGAAAATGTTAACAATGGGTGAATTCAGGTCAAGTTATATGGCTGTTTATTGCAATACTTCTGTAATATTTTTGTAGGTTTGAAATTTTTCAAAATACAATGTTTTTTTAAAAAATAGGGTTGGTAAATACTTTAATTTTTTTAACTTCTTGTAGCTGAAACAGTTTGTAGAGTTCCCAGATTTCAAAATTTTTATTATTTGCAGAATATTTAACTCCCCTCTGCCTGGTATTTGGGTGTATACCCACACAATTTTTGAGTAAGTATGAAACTACCTGGATACCATATGTGTGTGTGGGGGGGGCTGTGTGTGGGTGTAATGTATGTGTGCTATAAGCTTTCTGAGAATTATGGATGTGAGACACAAAGAAATTTAAATGCTAGAAATATTATTTATAAGATATGTCATTCCATAACATCTGTATGTTTATGACTTGGAGTCTATGATTTTTTTTTTCCCATCTTTAACCCAAAGGACAATTTCAAAGGTATTTACAGGCTATGAGAGTTGGACAAGGTTTTATGGGACGTGACATAGATGTTTCATGAGGCACAGTGAGGATATTACCTTTTGGGGGGGAAATACAATAATCAGGACTCTGAATGTCATGAAGGGGCAGCTCAGGGCAGTGACTGTTGGCCACCTGCATGTCTGCAGGCTACAGGGGAAAGGGTCACTGCTTCCTTTTTAGAATTCCCAAATCACAAAATGTTATTTTGTTAATAACATCTACCATGGGCTTAATTTTAATGCTTTTCCATGCAACTACTCATTATTCAGCAAAATCAAGGAGGCTTATTTAAATCTGAATGCTATGTTTTCCTGCTTTTGCCTTTTCTTGGAATTACCACAACCTTAGACAACAGCAGTCCCCAAGGCATGCTCCACACACCTGCACTACACACGCAGAGTACAGGCTATGTGGGGCTGCTCCTGGGCAGGGAGGGTTACTCTTAGAAGTTCCCAGTTGTGTCATTGTGGACTCTGTGCAGGTTTTGTAACTTCTTAGTTTCCTCTTCTAGAACACAAGGATTAGTAAATCTCCCTCCCTGTTTTTCGGTATGATGAGATAAGCTAACAGATGTGAAAGAGTCCCTCACTGCCTTTCACAGAAGTCACCCACACTAAATGGGAATTTCCCTTCTTTCCAAATCCATTGGTCTTAATTTCCAGGTTATTTCTATTGTAACTGACAACTGTGTTAAAAATACATTTAATAGAATCTATATCATCCGGTCAATCATCAATCCACGAAACTGTAAGCACCATGGGCTGAATATTGGCTGAGATGCCAAGAGTCACATGTGGTCCACTTTGATGCTAAGACCCTCTGTGATACCAAGTAAATACTGCTTATGTCCTTCTTTTCTTATAAACGTCTATCAGGAACTATTTAACGCTCTTCTTAATCTTTTGTAGAGCACCTCCCTCCTTAAACCTTTCATGACTGAGTTCTAATGAACATGGCCACGCGTAGGCACTCAGTTTGTGTTACTAACTGCCTGACTTCCTATTTCTGTCCACACTGCCATCTCAAATTAAGAGTGAAGCCTGTGATGAGAGGTGGTTGCTAATTCATGTCACCAGGTTAAGTGGTGATGAAGGATTCATTCTCTCCTCTTTGGTCATACTCTGTTTTTGCTGTTGCCATCTGGGCTTACTGACCGGCTGCCGGCTGACCTGCCCATCTGTACCTAGCTCACTAGACCAATAAGGATGCTCATCTGTGGCAGGTGAGAGGAAGCACCATTCCTCTAGAACTGAATAATTAAGCAGAGAAGTCACAGATTAGATGACCATTTTTCTACATATTCTTCTCTCCTTTAAAAGAAAATTCCTTTAGCTTCTCTCTGACCCTTACAATTCCTCCTGCATTCTCTCATCTTTTAGGAATAAAGGATTCCCTTTCTCTTTACCCCTCACCTCCCATCTGTGATCCTTCAGCAAGGGCTGATGACTTTCCACAGCTATCCTGGATGTGTCAACTTCTCATCTCTGCCTCTTTCCCCGTAGAGTCAGCCACTGTCATTTCTTAGCTGCAATTGTCTCTCTCTTGGACTTCCTGCTTCCATGCTTGCCTCTTCAACCTGTTCTCCATACAGCAACCAGAGAGATCCTTCAAAAATAAATTAGATCATGAGAGTGTCCTCTTTCAAATCTTCTATTGTCACTCCATTGTTCTTTACCCTCGCCTTTTGACCTTACACGAATAAGCCAGTCCTATTCACTGACTTGGTTTCTTTCCAGTTTTTCTGCCTCACCTAATATGAGCCACCTTGACTGTCCTCTGGATGGACTAGGTTTGGTCTTACTTTAGGGTCTTCGAGTTATCTGTTCCATCCATCTGTACGCTTGCATAGTTCTTCCCCTGGGTCACGGCCGGCTATTGCTCATTATTCAGGTCTCAGCATAGCAATCCCTCTCTTAGAGAGACTGTTTGGGATCGCTCTATCTAAAGTCCCTCTACATTCCTTGCTAGGTGCTATCCTATTACACTGTTCTTTTTCTTCTTCACAACACTTATTACTATCTGAGACATTTCATTTATTAGTTTACTTTTTTAATTTGAATATCGCCACCAGGATGTAAATTTCCATAGGCCAAGGGTCTTTCTTGTTTTGTCCACCACTGATTTCTGATTGGTGTAGCCTGTATTGCTGCTAGGCATATTGTAGGAACTCAATAAAAACATTAGTTGAAGGAAAGTGAGAATGAATAATTGTCCATCTATTTAGAACATTTAGAATAGTATTTTTATGTAGTGGTGCTGTGAAGATATCTTCAATGGCTATAGCACGGGGCCCTTCTTTCCAACTCTGGCTTCAGATAGTCAGAGTCCAAAATTTCTATATATATCCCTCAAAGGCATCCTGGGCCTGATCCTAGTATAGTCAGCCACCAAATCTTTGTTTCCTCAAAAGACATAAGCCCTTTATCAGACTCATAGCAATTCTAGGGACCACAAATTTTGTGTACAGAACAACTAGACTAAGGAGATTTAGTTGTTTTCTGGGGGTAAAGGGAGGAAAGGAAGAAAGGAAGAAAAAATTAAGGGAAAAAAGGGATAGAAACTATTTGAAATTAGAACTAGCTCTTCAGTGAAGCTAGTGGTGGAATAATACTGTATTTACAATAGCTCTAGTTTGTCATCAAATAATAGTAAAAAATCCTAAAAAGAGGTTTGAACAAAAACCTATTTTCCTAGATTACCTAGGTTTCCATAAATTGGCAAATTGGCCTAAAATTTACTTTTTTTGGGAAACAGTAAACAAAACTTTGAGCATTCTATCTGTATAGAATTCTTTCAGCCCACTGGAGTAACTCCTATGTAGTACACCAATATTGCAACTCCAGAATATATATGATTTTCTGACTCTGTTATTTTTAAAGAGTTAATACAGTTTCCAACTGTGCATTAATTTACACCAAAAAGTAATTTATCTACTGGAATAATATGACTTAGTCCAGCTGAAGGTGAATCACTTGTCTTTTCATAAATGTATTGAAACTATTTTTTGGTTTTCTGTGACTAGTAGTTATAACATTTCTAGTCATATTAGAATGCATTAGTGGTGGTTTTTACATAATGTACACAATATTTGCAAAAGAGCCCATTTTCAGTCATGTGTCTCTTTTAGTTCAATACTTAATAATTACCAGAAAAAATAATATAATGTATTCTTATTTTAAAGATGTTCTGGGCAAGTTATTTTTCTTGACAGCATGACAGCGGTTCTGCAATTTTTAGGAAGATTAAAAATGTGCTGATGTATTTTCAGCAACGCACCTTAAACTTTCAGCACCATTTCCTCTTACTCTTACTGTGCCCTTCATAAAGGGAAATCCAAGAAATAAAGTAACAAATGTACACTGTGTATAAAAGTTATCATGGGTAGTGTTACTGATTAAGACATAAACATATTAGAACAGAGAGAGTAAAATCATATTCTTATAGATATTATGTCTTGGCCCTATGAACACAATATTTTAAATTATTTATAAGTACTGCTGTTTTTCCACTGTTGTGAGGTTACAGTTGCTGAGTAAAATCTCTTAAGTTTGATACTTTCTTAATAACAGCCTTGTGTTGCCAAGTTACTTATTGATTAAGGAGTACAGATTGTACTCCTAGATAATCAGTACCTTTCATTTGATTCAAGTGACTGTGTCTATAAACACTTTGTCCACCTATTGTCCATTATTGTATGCACCTCTGTTAACGATGTTTTCTTTTATGTTTAATCTCTTGCCTTTTTAAAAATTGGTTCCAAAAGTTTTACACAATTAAAGAAAAGAATGAGCTAGAAAACAACACAGGAGAAATAGGAAGCCTGGTAAATACAGGCATAGGGTAGATCAAAAGACTCTTTTGGAATGAGAAGTAGAGATAATAGTTGGATATTCGTGGAGTGCAATGTCAAAAAAGCCAGTCCTATCATATTTAGGGTATTAAACAAAAGCTTTCTATTGTATTCCACACCTATTTTGTGTATTTTATAGGTACGAGTCAGGGAGGAAATATATTAGCAATGTATTAAGGTGCTAGGAAAACAATGTGAAGACCAGCAGCTGACTTGACTTGGTCATAGTCTCTACCTCTTCAGTGATTCGAGTGCGATGGCCATACCTTCTTTAGGGCTTGCTTTCAGTTTCTCACATTCTCTCCATTTTTGGTAAGTTGCCAGAGTTACTTCCTAAAGAACAAATCTCTTTATATCATTCTGTGCGAAACCTCCATTTTGATGACTTATTTTCTATAGTCTGAAGGACATTCTTGAGTGTGACAAAGACTTTTCTAGTTCCAATGATCTTCCCTAACTTTATCTCCAACCATTTCCTTCAGTCCTACTCTTAAACTACCACAAACTTCTCATTTCCTAGACCTGCCACGCCCTTTCTTGTCTCTGTAGCCTTGCCCACACGCTACCTGTTCTTGCCGTGCCTTCTCTTCTTTCCCTGGGAAGCAGTAGTGGTAGATCTGACTTGAGTTCAACTCGCTTGTTTAGTTTGCTCATCTTTAAATGGAAATAAGAATACTTGTCCCATAAAATGAGATATTTACATAATAGTGCATCATGATTTTGGTGTTTCTATGGTGAGTGGAAAGAACTCAGACTTAGGTGTCAGACAAACAACGTGGTTTCGGTTTTTGTGTGGTGAGTTCAAGTCCTGGGTGAAGCACTTATGAGCCTGTGATCTTGGCAAACTCCTAAATCCCTCTGAGACTTAGTCCCTTCTCTGGAGAGTGAGAATACATTATCATTACCTCTGGAGAGGTGAGGATTCGATTAGACAACACTTTCAAGCGTTTATCATTTAACCAGAACTTCAATAATGTACTTGACTCTACAACTTTAGTAATATAACGAAGTCAATTTAAGCTTTCAGAATATGGTTACTTTGAGAACATTTTGTATATCTAAGTACATAGAATAAAGCACATTATCATATATATTAAAAATTCACAACAGTTTCCCCAGAATAAATTCAAAAATAGGCTGAGTTCCTGGGGACTAATTAGAGAAGAATGTTCATGATATGCAGCTTCTAGGTAGGATGAGAGCATCATGTCAGACTACTCTGTTCTTTCCTAATATTTATTACAAACTCTATTGTTGTAGACATTTCATTAGAAAGAATTTGTGGAAGAAATCTGACAGATAAACACAAAGATTTTGATTTTTTTTATGATTTGAATAACACTTTATATTTTGGCATTTTCATCTATAATATTGTGATTAGTGTTGGTAAGAATAACAGGAAAAGAAAGCATAAAGTAAAAGGTAGAGAAAAGAAATTAAAAATAAAAATGATACAAGTGGTAGGTGTAAGGGAAATAAGAGCAACCAGATTGGGCAACAGAATACAAGAATGGGAGGAAATGGTACCAGAAAGAATTTAGGATGTTGAGTCATGATATTTGAGTTGGAATCCAAATAGGGTGGGCACATTTTTGTGTGACTTGAAAAAACTGCCAAACAAGGATACCACTTTGATAAAGTGAATAACACTATCCACCATTTTGTAAGTTTTGAAAATTCGGATTTTCTTTTTGAAGTTTCTGGAAAGTGAGGGTAAACATGTATATTCACTTGTGTCCACTTAACACTCTTCAGAAATACAGCTAAATATTTGATATTAAACATTTTGCAAATTTTCAAGTTCTTATTTTACTCAGGTATTTCATTATAATTATTTCAAATTACTGTGGCTTTGTGTTTATAATTCCTGCTTGCCAAATGCTCCATGCTTTTATGATACAGTCCTCCCTCGGTTGGTTCCAGGACCTCCCGTGGATACCAAAAGCCATGGATGCTCAACTCCCTTAGTCGGCCCTTTGTATCCTGGATTTAACCAACTGTGGATCCTAAACAGTATTAAACGATCTGCAGTTGGTTGCATCCGTGGATGCGGAACCCGCAGATATGGAGGGCCAAAAGCATATCCAAATATGCTTCCACCTTGGTTATTCCTTTTTTACCCTTCCACCACTAAAACTAGGCCATTTAACTGTACTTTATTGCTCAGGGAATGTAGAGCACAAAAGACCCTTTCTAGACTATTCAGATTCTTGCCTGAGTTCCAAAGCTTCAAAGTCACGGCTTTCAACTGCAAAAGCCAGATGCTTGAGAGAGAGAATATTGTTTTTCTTTTTATTTATTTTTTTGAATTCTACCATCTTAGCTTTGAATATCAAGACCAAATATGGAAGCACACAGAGCATTGCATCGTTTCACAACCTGTAGAGAGGGGTAAGCACGTGTGATGCCCTCAAAGCAGTTTTCCTGAACTTGGTGAGAGCTAAATGTGAGAAAGAAGTTTTCTCTCCCTGTGGAATCTAAAACTTCTGAGGGGAAGGAAGGAGGCAGGACTCACCAAGAGAGTTTGGGAGGTTGCCCAAGCAGAGGTAATTCTTGTCTCAAATCCTAATATGCAGCCCAAGGAAAGGGCAAGTCTCTAGCAGAAGCCATACGCCCCACTTGATGAGAGGGGCCAGGTAGCTATGGTGGAGGGGTGAGCCAGAGGCAGGGTCTGAGTCAGCTCCAAATCTCCCAGGGCTCCCGACCAGTGAGGAAGGACATTTGAGGGTTTCCTCTGCTCTCCCGAGAAGGCTTGCTCTGAGCAGCCAATGTAAAGTGGCATTGTTGTTTGGGGGAGAAACATATATATTATCTGACCCTGGTTGCACGGGAAATATGAAGCGTTTGCAGGCTTCAGTAGGTGCTGATGCCAACACCCGCTGGAAGAGAGTTAAACCTCACACGAAGCTGACAAAGTTACTGTAGATGTTCATCTCTCTACCTGCCCCTCCACTTTGATGTTTCAGAAGCTGCCAATGAACCTAGAAGCTATTGGGCAGAAGGAAGAAAGGGTAGAGCAGGTAAGAATTCATAAGTGATTAAGATTGTATTTTAAAGATAAAGTGTCTAATTTTTAAACCCAGCTACTTGGAATTAGCAAATTTAAGTGTCCTATCATTTTATGTAGGAGTCATGAGCTCTGAGTTTAGTCATAGAAACATAGTTTCATTTTTGCACATCTGAGTGTTAAATTAATTAAACTAGGAGGCCATTCAACTGAGGTAGCTACAAGGCCTTGGTGAGCTACAAAATCAAACAAAAATTTAAGCCTGTAAATGCTTCAAGGTTACGAAATCAAAATGCTAAGGACAATTAATCACAGTCAACTGAGCTTTATGCTGTAGCCAATCAAATAATTTCTTTTCTTTGCATCTGTATTTTCTCTATATATCTTCCCCTAGCCCACCTCCAACCACTTCTGATTTGCCCAATTCAAATCCATTTTTGCTCAAATAAACTCTTAAAAGTTTTAGTATACCTCAGTTTATCTTTTAACATGAAATTTGTAGCCTAAAAATATGAAAATTTTTTATTGTATACTGTATCTATTTTTTTAATTGATATCTTAATAGTTTATAACTGTATCTGGTTTTGACACACTTAACATTAATGATGGGACAAAAGTATTAAAGTGTAGGTGTGTATAATAGTTTAGAACATTTCCCTACACCCTCAAATTTCATGACAGAGAATGCTGGCATTGCCTTCTTAACCCTCTTCTCTGAACTCCTCTCCCACCCCATGCTTTCTTAGGATAAACAAAGGACAAAACTGAGAGGTGAATCCTCCTGAAAAAGTTAGAATAGAAAACAAACTTTGTGCCCAAGAAGACCATGCAGCAGGGGAGGGTGTTGTGTCAAGAGTGCATCAGGAGTGAGGGCCGAGTGATGTGAGAAACGAGACAAATAAGGAGGCCGTGTTGCCTTGGATCAAAAAGAGAGAAATCTTCTGGATGAAAGAGTCAAAGATTTTTGGGGTTTGAAGAGTGACAGAGAAGAGGAGAGGGCATGGAACTTTAAAAAGACTTGTGTAGATCATATATAATGGACTATTCCATTATATTAAGTCTTTTGAGTGGCACAAATAAAGATGAATACCCTTGTTCTAGATGAGTTCTTTTACCTGTGAACCCATTCTGGGACTGGATCACATATAATGGCTTTATAAGTGTTACACCAACATCATCAAGAACACACATATGCCTTAGCTTTTCCCTTACCCTGCCTCTATATCAGAGACTGCTGAGCGATTTCACTGAATTCTTTTATCTCTGAAGGCCTGCTCTCTGTCTGTGAACACGATTTATTTTTATTCAACACAATTTAGCACCTTCTTTCTTTGATTCCTCCATAACACACTGCCTTGTTAAGTTCCACTCTATTTGATCAGTACCACATTCATTCATTCCGTCTTCATTTATCTGTTCAGGCATTCATTATAACTATACCATAGGCAAAATGTGGAGGGGATGTAGTAATGATAAAATGTTTGGCCTTGACATATCCATACACATTTTAATTTAATAATTCTAGCCTGTGTCTATTCATATCTATCTGTCTTAGACTGTGAACTCCTAGAAGCAAAAAAATAAGTCTATTTAATTTCTTTGCACAGCTCCTCCTAGGTAATGGCTCTAATGGACTACAAGAATATTATTGAATTTGTTACATACACTAGCATAGGAACTTTGAAAAAAGATGTCAAGGAACCACCAGCACTACAGAAAGATTTGTACAGATTTTTTCCATTAAAATGAATCTAATGGACAAATGATTTGCCTCATTTTTCCAGGTCAACACTGAGAATTAATGCTCAGTTGCTGAGAAAATTTCTTGAATTTCAACAAACGAAAACAATCCCTCTTTCCAGGGGGCACAAATTGTTGTGCTGTAAGCTCACAAGATGAGGGGTAGAGACTGCAGTCAGAAGGGCAGAGATAAAAATCTAAATTTATCTGAGCCAAACTAGGCACCTCCCTTGATCTTAACACAAAGAGGGAGGTTAAATGGAGGTTGAGAGAGCCTAACAGAAGGCATTACTGATGACGTCTTCTTGTCTAAGTTTGAAATGTGTGAGAAAGTAGAAACATTTATAAACCATGAGGCATTTTTGCAATTTCCAACAAATCAGCCACAACTGGGAAAGTAAAAATGGCTAATCTTTTGGACCATTGAAAATGAGTCAAACATTTCTAGCTTGCTCTGGGAAAAACCTATTAAAATATCAAAAGGCTGGGGTGAGTGAGGGTGGATGACAGAAGAGAATGATCCTTATCAGAGGTTTAGTGAGTGAATGTTATGGCCGCGTGAATGGTGTGCTATCTCAGAAACCAGTGTCTGGGGCACCTGAGAACTTCAACAGTTATTTTCATTAATTTATACTCGCAATATGGGACCTGGATAAAAGCTTCCAAAAAAGCTTTACGGGGACAGCTTATCTGATTTCTCTCAGTAGATCCAGGCACATACATTTATAAATTTTGTCAAAAAATTGTCAATTCATGTCCATTTGCATGCTTTGTACTATAACATTTCAATTTCAAATCTATAACATAAGATTTGTCTGTTTAGGTGGCCACAACCACAGAAACCTGCAGGGGCATCACTTCCATGCACTGTGAGGATCAGGTATTGGAATCATCTTACTAAATGCTGCAAAAATTAGCCAAAATGTCCATGAATGCAGATAACTGCAAAATATCCATGTGTGTATTCTGCATATAGTATGTTTCATAGGCAACTATCCTCTATGATAGTCCTAATTGGTGAGGAGGGAATATTGGGGAGAAGTGGTGGGTAGAAATAAGAATTCTGGTTGCAAGGTTTGGGACTAAGAGAGGAGAGTTTCTCTTTGTGTGATTTATTAGGAGGTGTGGTGAGGCTAAGGAATAGAGAATGGTCAAGATAAAAAAGGAGACATCAAGTGCCAGGGGAGAAAGACGAACTGGTTGATTAGGGTTGGAAATCAATATCTGGGCCACTTGGAGGCCAGGAAAGGAGATGCTGCTGAGATTCTACTTGGCACTAGACAGACTCTATGTGGGAGAGACGAAAAGGAGGAGAAATGAGCACACAGCAGTATCAAAGCTTGAAGAAGGTGGGAAAGTGGCCAGGGAGACTTCTATAATTTCCACATGCCCACTTCATCTCAATATCTGGGAACAAAATGCAAAGACAGTCTCACCCCACAAGATAAACAGGGAATCAGACTGGCATGGTAATGGATAGTTTACTGTCGGTGTGGGATTCATTTGCTACCAAATCATGAATTGTTAATACCTTTGGGTAGCTTGAAGATGCACTGCATTGCTTCTCTAAGTGTCTTTTCAATCCCACAAAATTGGAAAACATTCAGGAAATTGTGTGTGTGCTGAAGTGGGGAAAGGGAGGAAAGAGCAAGTTTAGGGTGACTCCATTCCATATGAACAGAGTCTCAACTGTACCTCCGCTCTCTGGCACCAGCCTCAGCACAGGCAGAAAGATGGAAGACATGGTATTCTTTTTTGGGGGGAGGAAGAGGTTATGGGAGAGGTTAAGCACATAGGTATTTAGTTCCCTAGGTTTACGGGGGTAAGTACAGAAAGGAAAGCATCTGTCTGGAAACTAGAAGTGTCAGAGAAATTCTGACGGTCCACAAATTACTCCTGAGAAGTTGGCAAAATTTCTTCCACTGGAGTTTCACCGCACACACGTATAGGAATGCTCAGTCTCATTTTTCAATCTGCAGCACATAAAGACTCACTTGCCTTAGACAGATGATGGCCCCGAGGGCAAGATTCATTATCTGCACGTGATGGAAAGGCTGCATCTTTAAAGACAATTTAGTTGTCTGGGGAATAGCAGAGGAGCTATACTGGAGAGGGAATGTAGATAGTGAAAACATCCACTGGATCTTAATCTACTCAGAGAATTTTAAAAGCCCCTTTCATCAAAGTTGCTCTGGACCTGACTGCAAGCACGGACTTGGGGAGGTGTAGTCAGAACTCTTCTCTCCCCTGCCCATTATCTCCTTGGTTGTGAGAAGGATTTAAAATGTTTACCTACCAGGCATGTACCTGAAAATGATTATCCCAGCTTGGTGTATTGGCAAAGTCTTAATCTTTGAGGCTAGGATTTTGGTGGATAATAAATTGATTTTAAGAACCTCATTCAAGTTTCTTTCTATTTTAAAATGATGTTTTACTCTTCTGATATTTCCTGCCTTTCTTGTCCTATGTATAAAATTTGGAGGCCCACTTTTAAAAGTGAGTAGAGAATAATGGAACTGAAAACGAAAGGGAATACAGCTATACGGCCTTCATTTCTTTCTATGTAAGAAATGGAGGCATCGTACTCTATAAGCTTCTTCAAGTTTCATTTGAACTCAAAAAAGTCTAATTTTATGAAACGTAAATTTAAAAAATACTCGAGAGACATAAGAGGAAACTAACTAGATAGCAATTCACTTGAGACTCAGAGTGCTGGAGGCAGAAAAAAATCTTCATGTTATTTTTCTTTAAATGAATTAGATAAGAATCAAGAGAAAAGATTATTAGGAGACAATAGCATAACTAGATGTTTTAATCAACGAATTAGCTCAATAATTGTATGGCCTCTCTGTCAAGTGCATACTCAGTCCTCTAACGAAAACACAAAAATTATTTAAAATCTCAGCTACCTTTTAAAAAGGGTTAACTTACTATTAAAGAATATGTCAGACAATCTGCTGTCCCTTTTTGTAGCTAATCATGTGGGTGACACTTTCATTCAGCTGAGTACCTTGATTGAGTTTGGAGACCTGGGCTAAGGAGAGAGAGCTGCGTTCTTCTTCATTACAGAATGAGAATTGAGTACCCGGGGCGATATGGGAGGGGAAGTTGAGGAAGAATGACGGGGAGAGAGAGATGGAGTGAAGAGCTGGCACAAAGGCAAGGGCTCCATGTGGCCTGAGCAGCCAGTGAAAAAGCCCCAGGAGTCCCCTTCCCCCCCCAAAATTCTTAGAAAACTTTTGAGACTAATGATCATTTTAGAAAGACATATTCATTACCATAGAAGATTTAAGAAGTAAGGTGACCCTAGTTAATTCAAGTAATATTAAAATAATTATGAAATGAATCTATTTAACAAAAAATCAAATATCCAAGTTACTATTTAACAGGAATCTATCAGCTATTTAACAGGAAAATATCAATTTCTAACACAAGTAGCAGGAGACCTCACTTTACACTGTCTTTTTTTCCATTCAACCCTTATCTTTGTTGTGATAGAGAACAAAACCTAAATTTGAAATAGTCACAACTTGCCCCAGCTTATCTCCAATGAAGGAAAGAGCTTTTTGTTTCAGTGATAGACCATTGTTCTGATCAAAGTGGTGGATGAAGGAGCAGAATTGAAGAAGACAAGAGAGTATCGGGTCACAGTGCTAAGACAGGAAATAGAACCACTGGGTGTGTGGAGGTAATGAAAGGAGAACATATCCAGCAGGAAGGAGAGGTAAGCTGCTATAGGAATTAAGTCAATATTTATTGGAACTTCCTAGTGTGTAGCTCTGTGCCATGTGATGGAAACAAAAATGCTTTCTAGGCAAAATCCTGAGGTCAATGCAGATTGAGTCTAATTTTCTATACATTCAAATTATTTACATGTGCATCCTAATTCATCAGTTGGTGTACACTGAGAAATATATGTAAAGCAGATGGTACCAGCTCATAGGAGGAGATCCATAAATGCTGAGCATGGATTTCTTGAACTTCTCTGGGATGGGGAGGACCTCACCCTAGCTCATGGAAACTTTGTTTGGATTTGCCAGTTTTGTGACCTTGGGCTGGTCAATATTTCTTTATTGCTTTATCTCTAAAATGGAGATATATCTAACTTGCCTAAAGACCAGTGGGCTAGATCAGGGGATCTGTTAAGGTCCTTTTTAATTCTAAGATATTATAGTTTTAGAAAGTATTAGAACTGAATCATGTTTTACCAGCTAAATTTCTTTTGCAACACTTACTGGGGTGATGCCAGGTATGCTACTTAATATTTCTCATTTTTTGTTTCCTATTTTGTAAAATGAGAATATTTCTTAGAGTTGTTACAAGGATAAAATCAGATAATGTTTGTAAAACACTTAGTACAGTTCATGGTCCATGGTTAGCTCTCAATAATTGGTAAATATGAGAACAATCATCCCCATAACTACAAACATAGGATTTGAGATCAAAATGGTATAAATGCTTACAGTTCTTCAGACTAAAAAAATAAACCTAACTAGAATACCCAACTCCAGATATTTCAGTTTAGCAAGTTTGTCCTAACGTGTGAAATTATGCTCACAAAACTATTTAATTCACAAACATAATAATTAGTTTACCTTTTTACAGATGGTGATTATGCATTTACACAAACAATTTTCTTTCTATATGAAACTTAAAAATATGATTCTGAATTCATAGTAAAAACAATACAAAATTGTTAGCAACTTTCAAAAATATAAGGTGGGATATTAGATAATTCTGCAGTCTGCATATTGGAAAGTTTATTCTCCCATCTTCTGGAGGTGGGAAATATGTCCGTATTCTCCTTTTTCATGTACGAATGGTCTGTTTTTCATGAACTAGTGGCCTGTTCTGGGAAAGCCTCTTTCCTTTCCCTTCTGCATGGTTAGAGAAGAGATTTGCTAGAATATATGTCAGTGCCAGGATCCAAGGCAAAGACCGGGTGGTCTTGTAAGTATTCACTTGGAACCTAAAAGTGAGGACATTACCAGCTGGGCCAGTCCTTGGCAAAATACTACAGTGGATCAAGTTTATGTTTGGGCCCCTTCTATTTCCTACTTCCTCGTTTGTTCCCTGCCTGTCCAAACTATTGAGTAAAATGAGTGTTTTTGCTTAATGATACTGTTTCAGTAATGAGTAAAGCATTTGCTGATAAGGACTTATGCTACAACTCTTCTTGGGGATTTTTTTTTAACTTTTAATTTTGAAATAATTATAGACTTACAGGAAGTTGCAAAAATAGTACAGAGAGGTCCCATATATCCTTCATTCAGCTTCCTCTAATGGTACGTTATCAAAACTAAGAAATTAACGCTGGTACAATACAGCTAACCAACAGAGGAATTTTTAAAGAATGAAAATTTATCAAGGCTAAAAGGAAAACTTTTCTGAATCCTAATGTCACCCCTTTCTGTGTGCACTTAAGATTTTTTTCTTGTCTCACTGTTTGGTAATCTTAGATTAACTTTCTGTTTTCTCCACTCTATCCCTTCAGAGCGGAGATCATGCCTATTGCTTATTAAAATAACTGGCATTCAATAAGTATTTTTGGTTAAAAGGGTGACTAATAGTTGCTTAGGTCTATAAAGGGATTTACATTTTCAAAGCCCTTTTATATACATTATGTCTACAGAGAATGTTCATGGTCTAGGGAAAAGGGCATAGACTGAGAGCATTCAAATCTTGGCATTTATTAGCTTGACTCTTGTGACAAGATAGTGAATGTCCCTGGGTCTTGCCTTCCTCCTGTGTTTCATTGTATCTACATAATAGAGTTGTGAAGATTCAAGGAGGTAATTTATGTAATAAATAGGGGCTCTGGGAGATAGATGGGGTAAAAGATTCTATTGCTGTTTTACAAACTAAGGGTAAATAATTTTATTGCCATTTTATAAACATTTATAAACATTATATAAAAAGCCTTTATAAAGGCTCAGAGAGGGTAAGTCATTGTGGAAAATCATAAAGCTAGTACATGGTAGTGCTGCTAAGCACCTTAGGTCAGCTGTCTTCCACGGTATCACATGGCCTTCCCAGACAACAGGAGAGTGGGTTAAACAACAAACTACCACCACCGTGGGACAGTTACAGAGATTTAAGACTTTGTCTTTATGTAGTTGTTGACTTTTGCTATATGTACCAGAAATCCTCTCTTAGGTGGGGCTGGGTGACGAGATAAACTAAAAGGTGAGTCACAGGTGTGAGTTGCTGTTTCAGGGGGTCTCTGTCAAATGCCCTTCCACTCCACCCAACCAGTTGACACCAATGTAGCCAGGAATCTTGCTTGCCAAACTCGGCATCAGATGTTTATGCCCCCATCCCCGGTGGAAGGCATGGAAGGATGAGACTCAGAGTTCTCAAGTATTCACATTGCATCATCAAAACTTTTTTAAATCAAAGGATAAATTAAAAAAATCGGAGGGTTTTGACATCATCATCATCATCATTATTATCTATTTTCTGCTCATGAAAATGATTTTTTGTTAGCAAAAGAGAACACGTAAACACGGAACTTTTTTACTAACCTGAAATGGCTGGTAACACTTTAGCCAAAGTTGTTTCTCAACCTGCCCTGAACACTTTTTACAACACCTTGAATTCCTCATTCTAGAATGCCTATTTTGGAAGTATTTCTTTGGCTTGTTCAATGTATTCATTTCATTGTAATGGAATAGGAGATGGCAAAATATGTTGTTGATTTATGCGACTCTTGGCTACAAATGTCAAAAACTGATAGCTTAAACGCTTGGATTATAATTAGAAACATTCACTTTTTGCTGGTAGTTTGCAACTTGACTTTTCCCTCGCTAGTTAAAAAATGGGAATGTCGGTAATCAAGATTAGAGATGGAACTAGAATGTTTCTTCAGGACTCTGAGTCTTTTTTTGGGTTTAGATGGTGTTTCCCACCTTTGATCACTAAAGTGGGGTGTACTAGAGGTCAGGAGGAGAGAAGAAGAGAAAGGAAAAGAAATCACTTTGGTGCAGTACATCGCATCAGAATTGGGAGAGTTAGGCTTGAAATTTACTCTGAGACATTCCTCAATAGAATATCTTAGTGTAAACAAACTTTTGTAAATTTTTAAGAGACAGAGCTATGTAAACATGCTTGTGAATTCTAAATTTTTTTAAAGTTTAATTATTCTCAGAATCATATTAGAGGTACCCAGAAAGTTTTCTTTCTTGATTTGCTTTGACTTTCTTATTATTTATTACCTAAGAAACATAAACATTTTATTTCTGTTTACATAATATAAGTTAAATAGGTTTAATGCAGAACGTCTCTTTCTCTTGATTAAAAAAAGATTTTCTGAAAAATAAACTATGGCACACACAGAGAAAGCAAAAATTGTCATTATGGCAAAAGTAAAATATCCACTTGGGCTCCTTGTGTGTCTGTGCTTTTCATTGTTTTGTGTTTTCTCTTTTCTTTCAAGGAACAGTGAGAAACCTTGCTAAAGAAAAAAGGAGTTTTATGAAAGCATCCCTCTGTGGGGAGGCACACCTGTGATATGAAATCACACAGGACTAGGACAACGAAGCGTTACAACTCCACAGAAACTGGAATAAATGGAAAGACTTCCCCAGGGTATGTCAATGGGAATTTTCCTTGAACACAATCTCTTGAAGGACTGCTCCTCTTGAAATATTATCAAATTACTTATAAAATAATTGTTAATATCAGTTAGGCAAATTGGTTGTTAGGAAGCATAGGTCTATATGGCACATTAGTCTTGCTTAACTATTGATGCTGACAGTATATTCCAATTTTTAATATAAATATCAGAAATGTATTAAGAAGAATAATTTTGAAGTGAGATTACAGTTTTATCAGAAAAGCATTTTTATCTTAAAAGCATAAATGTAAGTAATACACATTTGTACTTGTGATTATTTCATAAAATACTAAGGTATTCAGAATTAAATGATGAACATACTTACAATATTCTCCAAAAATCAAGATGTAGAAGAAGACAGGACCAGATGTCATTTCCTTCTTTCTGAGCAACTGACTAATAGAAGTGAATACAATTTGCTCTTGGTTTCTGAGGCGCATACGGCTCACGGTGGTTGTGTGCTATTTCTGTCTGCAATCTTAGCAGCTATAAAGCAGTCCTCCCTCCTTCCTCTCTCATTTCCTCTCCCTCTCTCTTTCCATTCCTTCTTCCTTTCTTTCTTCCTTTCTCTCTCTCAGAATGTCTCCTCCCCACCCTCCTTCTCTAAAAGTCTTAATATCCTTCTTTACACACACACATGCACACCACACACACACACATACACACACACACACCCTGCGTGAACGCAGACAAAGCTGAGCAGCGGAGAAAAGTTACAGACAGGCTCTTCTCACTGACTTTAAACGTCTTGTTTCTATGTCCTACGACAGTCTACAAATGAGGGTGCGTAAGATCACTGACGAATGTCTGAACTGATCGAAGTCACGCTCCCAGAAAGAAATTGAACTAGAGATATATTACAAACAAAAATATTTTTTCCCCTATGACTTGGGAATAGGAAAATAACAGAACTACACAGAACAAAATGCCTCGTGGAATTAAGTATAAGGCAACAATAAAAGTGTAACTACAGCAATCTTTTATGATCTGTCTGAGTTTAGGGATTTGAATGAAAAGCTATTGTTCAAAGAAAAATACAAAGGAATAAAAAACAAATCTTAAATTTTCTTGAGCTCGTGCGTTTTACTGCAGTGGAGACAATGGCATGTCATTGGTTGTGGAGTAGAGCCTTCCTGGGTTTGAGTCATATTCTGTTACTTTGGACTTGTGTAGTTGCTTATTCTTGGCTTTCCAGAGGAGAATATCTATCCAGCAAGTATCCGTGATGATCAGCACAGTGCATGCTGAGTGTCTGGCAAAGGTCTTAGTGCATAATGTGTGATTACTAAATGGCAACTATTCATATGATGATGATTTTTATTATTTTTATCAGTGGGGAAAAGACATGTCCAGGGAATGCGTTTTCTTTTAACCAGGCTATATCATTCCTGTTTTGCAACTTGATAATTTATTGCTAGAAAAATGGGTAGCACCTTGACATGCGAAATTTGTTTGTAAGGTTAATGCCTCCTAACCACTCGACATGTAAAATCTATTGAAATTACATATCTTTATATCATTGACTTCAACATAAGAAGCCTATTGCTAAGTGGTGCCTAAAAGGTTATATTAACACTGCCTTTCTTTTTTTTTTTTCTGTAGAAATAATTAATACCATGAAAGGAGAAATGAGGTATAGGAATCTTTACAAGTCCTTATTCATTTATCAGTAGATTTATTTAATGAAGACATGACTTTTTTGGTCGAAATGCTTATGGTTAACTGAATTTGAATGTTCATTTAATGTTCAATAAGTGCTCATTAAGTATTTATTATTTATAATAACACTCTAAATGTTTTCAGTGGTTAATGACTTTTTATTTATTTTAGAAATAGTGTTTCCTGGAAGGATGTTATGGGACGCGTTAAGGGTGACGTCTGAAGGGGGACCCATAAGAAGCTTCTCGACAGTAAAGCTGAGGAACTTGCTTTGAGAATTGTCTGTCATAAAGTAAGCTGTTGATACAGAGGTTTTCAAAGTAATTCTGATGTTATTTGGTTAGCTATTAATATTTTGCCTGAGTCGATATCACAGACATGTACAATTAGTGGGCCAGTAACCAGGAAGTACTCTTTAACAATATATGCATGCAATATATTTTTAATCTGAAATTATCAGTGCAAAACTTCAAAATAATTTCTCATTTCACTAAGACTGTATTAGATTTTTCTAAAATAGATATTTACCAGGAGGAACAATGTTAGATGTTTGTTTTTTCAGGATACTGCTTCTTTCTTATTTTTGGCAAAGACAGTGAATCTGGAGTATTAGTTTTATATAAGTATGTTGGTGGAAATCCCCAAGAGTGGACATACAGTACCCCTATAATACATTGCAGCAGGCACTATTTGTATTTTGGGTCGGAGAATTCTTTATTGTGAGGTGCTGTCCCGTACCATTGTAGGCTGTTTAGCAGCATTCCTGGCCTCTACCCACTAGATGTCGATAGCACGCTCTAGCTGTGACAATTAAAAATGTCTCCAGACATTGGCAAATGTCCCCTGGGGAGCAAACTTGCTCCTGGTTGAGAAAACTACATCGTAACAAAAGAATTCTCTGAACAATGTTTAAGAATTGATTTTTACCAGATAATTAAAATAAGAATTTTTCTCACCAAAAATTGAAGGTGTGTTTTCTAATTTTCTTGTTTTGCAGTTTGAAGACACATTAAAGAGTTTTAAAAACAAACAGTTGGGGGGGCCGCCCGGTGGCGCAGCGGTTTAGTCCGCGCTTGGCAGCCCGGAGTTCGCAAGTTCGGATCCCGGGCGCCCGCAGACGCACTGCCTGTTAGCCATGCCGTGGTGGCGTCCCATGTAAAGTGGAGGAAGATGGGCACGGATGTTAGCCCAGGGCCAGTCTTCCTCAGCAAAAAGGGGAGGATTGGCAACAGATGTTAGCTCAGGGCTGGTCTTCCCCACAAAAAAACAAACAAACAAACAAACAAAAAACAAACAGTTGGTGTATTCCTAGCCTTCTCTTTGAGCCCACATTGTTCAGATATAAACTTGCACTATGGGCCCCATAGAATCTGTGATGTCATTGCCTCTACTAGGCTGAGCAAGTCAGGGTTTTCCACCCTAGATTTGTTGCTGACACAGGTTAATAGAGATTAACACCCTTTCTTATCTTGGAAGCTCCTGTTAAAACCTTATTGAGACTCTCTGAACAATAACAAAACCTTCTATCTGATAATTATTCCTCAGAACAACCTAGTGAGTCAAGCCAGACAAGCATTATATGGATTCTGCACTATATAGATTCAAGTTTCTAATCTTGTGATTTTTCTACCCCACCACCACTGAAATATACTACTATGTTTTTCAGCACTGTATTTTAAAATTAGATAATGACACAAGGGCTTTTGTCCATGCTTCTGAACCTATTTACCACCATCATTTTCAACAGTAGGAATAGCCATTTTATTAAATGTTTCTTTGATTGTAGACCTGGGAAAGTTCCAGTGAAAGAGGTTGGTAAAATCTCAATAAGAGGCTCACGATGTAGAGATATTCAGATAATAGTAAACCAATTCATAAATTAAGAATAACTGCAATCCAAGGGCTAAAATACATGCTGTCAAATTGTTCAGCCTATGGATCCATTTCTAATTGACAGCTGTCAGTCGGGCAACATTCCTGAGGTACTCATCATCTCTACATCATACTAAAAGACAATTTTAGCTCTCTTGATTTAGCATTAGTTAAACAATTCTGAGATGAAATGACTTCTGGGGAATGATATCAAGCAAAATGTGCAACTGGGATGGAGCTATTAACAGGTACAAGTATTTCAAAAGATGTTTTATACGAAATCTTAAGAATTTTTACCCTAGATGGAAGTGATCAGAAGCTATTATGTCATTTTAGCAGAAAATCAACCATTAAATGGTAAACTAGTCTCATGTAGATTCATGTGTTACCTTTGAGAAATATAACAGGAACATAGAATTTAGTGATTCTCTGCAAAATTGATAGTGTGAAGAAGATGAGAACAGTGTTAACTCTATCAATCTATCTACCTATCTATCTACCTATCTATCTATCTATCTATCTATCATCATCATCATCTTATGCAATAAATACCAGTTTGTTAAGTGCAAACTCTGTGCAGAGCTTATTATTATTAATCTTGCCTTACTTAGTTCCCTCAAACTATTGTAATTGAAGACATTCAAGTTTGGGGCTTATTCTATCTAGATTGAGCCTACCTCATTCAAGATATTATAAAAAGAGCAAGATAGTCTGTTGATTGAGCCAGTAGATGGGACCTGGAAACTAAACTTGCTGTTTCATGTCCGGCAACCTGCATGCTCTCCAGCAGCCATCTTCCTTCCTTCTTTCCCCACAAACCCATGGCCCAGTCATTATAGCTAGGCTTCAGCTGCTCGAGATTTCTAGGCTGCAGTTTAGCTCCCTTGCTGCAGTAGGAGCCTTGCCTCTAAGCCCAGCTCATTTGCCCCTCATTTAGCTTGTTCTTCACTCCTTTTGGTCAACCCCACAGGAGATTTAGTGCTCTTAGCCCTAGCCTAATAATCCCAGCGCTCTTCCCTTTAGGCACTATCAGTCTGCTGCTGACGCCTCTGCGTGGCTCACTTGAGACTGCCTGATTTAGGTGAGGGGCATGATGGATGGAAGAATACATGCTGGATGGAAGAATAAATTAGAAAAGTAAAGGTGGCTTGTTCCAGCAGAACCAGTAGAAGGTGGGGAGTTCTAGTTCCAGTTTTGCCACTGATTAGACATACAACCTCTGACAAGTCACTTAAATGCTCTGGTCCTCAGTTGCCTTCACTTATAAAACAAATATGTGATCTTTTAGATGCATTATAGCTCTGTCATTTTATGAAATACAGTCATGTGCCACATAACGATTTTTTGGTCAATGACGGACTGCATATACACAGTGGTCCCATAAGATTGGTACCATATGGCCTAGGTGTGTAGTAGACCATACCATTTAGGTTTGTGTAAGCACACTTTATGATGTTTGCACAACAACAAAATTGCCTAATGACACATTTCGCAATTTATACCTGTTGTTAAGCCACACATGACTATAATACTCTACTGCAAAGTAATTTATAAATTGGTATGGAGACAGAAGGCATGTATATGAATTACCTAACACATATTTTTACCAAATCTCTCAATGAATGCAAATTGATGTCATGGGCATAATGTAGTAAAGGAGATATGAGAGGGCATCAAGGAGACTGGTACAGAGAGCTAGGGGGATCAACTATGGAAGATTTTTGAGGCAAGAAAATCTGTGTAGTGAGTGTGGAAGACAGAGAAGGTCATGGACTGATAGAGAGTAACAGAAACAAAATTTCACTTCAAAAACAAGTGAGTGCAAAAGATAAGCATGTACAAACAGCAGGTCTGGATGAGTCTACGCCAGAAAATAACAAGAAATGGTGTTGGAGAGCTATGGGGTAATCAGTCGTTGGAGAGTGTCAGACATTAGGTTGATTAACTTAGATATCAGAAAGTAGGATGTAAAAGTTGATATTAATTTCTGAACAAAGAATTGATACAATCAAAAGGAGACTAATAAAGAAGACTATTCTCATGACCATGTGATGCAAAAGATGAGAAAGATTAGAGACTTTAGTCAGGGAGATGAGACTGCTGTGTAACAGATGTAAGACAGCTCTTATGGCTTGGTGTGACTGCAAAGGCATGCAAACACAACCCATTCTCTAAATGCAAGCCATTGCCAAAAAGAACACAATCTTAATCATGGTTAATCATGAACACACTTTGACTTTAGTACAGGGATGGCTAATAGAAATACGATACGAACCACATATGCAATTTAAAACTTTCTGGTAGCCACATCAAAAAACTAAAAAGAAACAGGTGAAATTAATTTTAATATATTTTATTTAACTCAATATATCAAAAATATTACCATTTCAACATGTAGTCAATATAAAAATTATTAATGAGGTATTTTATTCCTTTTTTAAAATTGTCTGTTAAATCTGGTACATATTTTACTCATGCAGCACATCTCAATTTGGACTAGCCACATTTTAAGTGCTCAATAGCCACATGTGGTTAGTGGCTACCATATTGGACAGTGCAGCTCTAGAAGATGGCTCCAGAAGTTTCTTTAAGATTCCATCAGGTTACATTTTATTATATTAAAAATAATTGTAGGATATTACATGTATGAAGATTTATAGTCCTTCAGAAGTATTTAGATCTGATGGTCAAATAAAAATAATTGTTTTATAAGTAAGTAGAATTTTAATAAAAACAATGGGGGCAACATAAGATTACCAAACTTAATTTTATCAAGTAAAAACATCAATAACAACAACAAAAGACTTACTTACCATTATCTTTTACCATCATTTCATAAATGTAAGAACATTTGAATACCACAAAATTAAGGGAAGATACAATGTTCAAACACAGAACAGTTCTCTAAACTGAATACATTTAGTTTCATTAAAAATGATTACATTGCGGGGCCAGCCCGGTGGCGTAGTGATAACGTAGTGATTAAGTTCACATGCTCTGCTTTGGAGGCCTGGGGTTCACAGGCCTGGATCCTCGGCATGGACCTACACACCGCTCATTAAGCCATGCTGTGGCAGCGTCCCATATACAAAATAGAGGAACATGGGCACAGATGTTAGCTCAGGGCCAATCTTCCTCAGCAAAAAGAGAAAGATTGGCAATGGATGTTAGCTCATGGCCAATCTCTCTCACCAAAATCAAAACAAAATACAACAAAACAAAAACGATTACATTGTCTTTATTTTTCTCATTTCACTGCCAATGAGTAAAAACTTCTCTAGACCCCATCAATGGATCATGTTTTGGGAACCACTGATCTGGTCCAGGCTCAGAGCCTCTCTGGTAGCACAAGTCCTTTAAAACCCTGGTAGACTGCCAATGGCTTCAACATTGGGGCACTCAGTTAGCTATTAGCCAAAGTTTTTATTTTTTTGCTGAGGAAGATTTGCCCTGAGCTAACATCTGTTGCCAATCTTCCTCTTCTTTTTTTTCTTTGCTTGAGGAAGATTAGCCCTGAACTAACATCTGTGCCAGTCTTCCTCTATTTGTATGTGGGTTGCCACCACAGCATGACTCATGAGTGGTGTAGGTCCACACCCGGGATGCAAACCTGTGAACCCAAGCTGCTGAAGCAGAGTGTGCCAAACTTAACCACTACACCCTGGGGCTGGACCCTCACCAAAGTTTTTAGAGTCTTGGTCAGTGAATCTAGGCACTTCTTTTGTAGGTCTTCCTTTTAGCATCTGCTGGAGTCCCTAACCCTTAGTTTAAAGGCTGCTATCTTGGTTTCTGCTTCAAGGCAAGGAGAATACTAGGTGGGTTCATGTGGCAGAGTTTATCTGCCACCCAACCCCATGATACTTTCCACTGATTGGCACTTGATGAAAGGGGACATTGTTACCTTTGTAATTCAGAGGTTGTCCTGTGGGGCATCTTGGAGAAAAGTTGGGAAGTCAGGGTTTCCTCATTTCTTTGGCTTCTTCCAGGTATTACCTTTCCTAGTCAGGGCACTAGCTTTTGGTTTGAGTACAGAGTTGGGTTTTTGCAATGCTGTAAAAAATATCATCTGACCCATAGTGATCTTTGCAGAAAAATCCTTTCTTAGCAAAGGTTCTTTTTTTGTTTTTGCTTTTAGAAGGTCTATCAGTCGGTATGGACTCGATTATGCTGTGAAGAAATACAATCGCAAAATCTCAGTTATTTAAATCAACAGAAATTTCTTTCTCACGTGGCCATCATGGATCAATAGAGGGCTCTGATGACCATAGTCTCTCAGGTACGAGGCTGTTGGAGGTTCCATATTAACCCATGCATCCATGATCAAGGCAGGAAAAAGATAACATGGCAAATTGCACACTGGCTCTTAAAGATTCTATCTGGAAGTAATACACATCATGTCTGCTCACATTTTATTGGCCTAACTTCAATGTGGTAAGAGAAGGATAATCCAACCATGTGCCTGGAAGGAGGAGAGCAGAAATATTTTGATGAACAGCACTAATGACAACTTCAATCTGCCCTTCTGATCATCTGTAGGCATAATACACTAAACTCATTTCCAAGGGAGACATTTCAGAAGTTATCTCCCGTCACACAGTATCAAGCTCACAGTTCAGGGTCTCTGGATGATGTATGGTAGGTAGTTCTGACATGATATCTAGCTGTGGGTTCTCTTGACTAAACATCTGTGAATTAAAAAGACAAGCTATCTGCCCCCAGTGTGTGATGGTGAAACAGGGACAAGAAAATTACAGTAAACATTCTCATTAGAAAGGGGAAGGTTAGGAGAAACCTGCAGGGAATTGTGTGCTGCCGTTCTGAAATCCTGTGGAGCAGATGAGGTGAGGCTTCTTACCTCGAGGATGGGGAATGTTCCTTAATCAGGCTGGGTCTGCTCCCTAGGAGGGGCTTCCCAGTCCATTGTCCACTGTGGCCCTTTGTCTGCACTCTGGAGGGTCTTTCCTTTGCGTTATCTGAATTCTCCACATCTGAAGTGGACATTGGAGAATATGGCCTCCAGTTCAAGCAGAGTTCACAGCCTCCGTTTTGCCTTCAGTTGGTTGGGTACCTAAGGTTGTTTAACAAATAGAACAACAACTGTCTTTTTTAGCCCTGGCTGGTAGTCCTTGTAGTTGTACTAACTCTAAAGGAGTTAGTTGTGTTCTTGTTTATTTGATTTGAATTAGTTTCATGTGTTAATAGCCACCTCTATTGTTCTTTTCTCAGAAAAGTTTTGTGGACATAATTCCTGAATTTACTATGCGGCTTTTATTTGCCCCCCTGCCTCTCTTGATCCCTCTCCATTTAATGACTAAATTGCGGTCACTTGAGTCTATTAAACTTTGTTGGGACAACCACTTCCTTTGTCTTTTCCCTGAGCCATTTGAATCCAATTGAAAGGAATTACAGAACCACACTCTTAGTTGGGTCTTTACCCTTAGAAATGTTCACACTTTCAGAGATTTTAACAATGAACATAATGGCCATAACCTTAATTTGATCCTTACTAAAAGGCTGATTTTTTTTTTTTTTATTTTGTGGGGAAGACCAACCCTGAGTTAACATCTGTTGCCAATCCTCCCCTTTTTGCTGAGGAAGACTGGCCCTGGGCTAACATCGTGCCCATCTTCCTCTACTTTGTATGGGATGCCGCCACAGCATAGCTGACAGGCAGTGCGTGGGTGGGCGCCCGGGATCCGAACTGGCGAACCCCGGGCTGCCAAGCGCGAACTAAACTGCTGCGCCACCGGGCGGCCCCTAAAAGGCTGATTTTGATTGGCCTTTGTTGCTAAAGGAATTTTTCAGTTTTATCTTTTACTGGTTGTGGTTGGGAAGCACACGGTTCTTTCAATCCTTCAAGTTCTGAATTTCTATACTCCATTTCCTTTCATTTCTTTTTTGCAATTCTTTACTAAGTTCATTTGCTTTTTGTAAAATCCTGTGAAGCACAGACAACAGCAACCAACGCATCCTACTACATTTCTATAATCTCTTGTCCTAGGATTATACATTCCTTAGGTATACCAGCTGCTTGCCAGGTTGTCACTGGTGAGAATATTGCCAAATGCTTTGCCACTGCTTAACATGGGTAACTATCCTTATAGCTTCTGACAACAATTTCCTTCCTGCCTGCCACCTGGCCTTTAAGCTAATGCCACAAATTCTCTTTTTGTTGTTATGACAGCATACCATCTCTAGCTATCAATTTCTGAATCAGCCAGTATATGCTAGGTTGTGCTGCAGTAAAAAGCAGCCCCCACAAAAGTTTAATTATATTGTGATCACTCAGGGACCCAAATTGATAAGATTATCTCCTGATACACATTTCCACAATTGTTGTGGTGGGAAAAAGGGAAGGTGTCAAACCACACCCTAGTCCTAAGACACAATAGGCAATAGTTTAATCAGATACTTTTTTACTGAATAACTAAATTGCCAACTTCCCAGTCTGGGATGAAGGAATCGTCATTGCTTTCCACTCTTTTTCAGCTAAGTTATGTCCACATTTTAGCATCTCTTACTTATGAGAATCCAATTTCTATTTTTTTATTAGTCAGGACTCATTGGGGTGCAAGTGACAGAAATCCAACTCAGCTGAGGATACCAAGTCTCTCTCTCTGTATCTGTCTCTTCCTCCTTTACTCTCTCTCTCTTTATTTTTTGTCTCTGCTTCTCTCTGATTTATTGCTTTAGACAGACTTTCTCTATGTGGTTGAGATAATGGCTGCTGGCTACCCCTGGTTCTTATCTTTTCATTTCCATTGTCCATGATCCTCAAAGTGAGGAAACATCTCCTAGTCTAGTTAACCAACTATTGGTTCAGGTCTATGATTTCAGGTTACATGTTCAGTCTGAACTAAGCACTGTATCCAGGGGAACAAGGTCTTATAATTACCTGAGACTAGATTGTGTGTTTATCTTGATGGTTAGAAGGTAGTATAGGACACATTATCAGAAGATGGAGAATGGGTAGGATTGGTGGGCAGAATCCACGGTCTGCCACAATCCAGAAGTTCTTATGCCAGTAAATATAGAAGGAAATAGTAGGAGGGCTGAAAATGTCTTAGAAGATATTCAGAGTTAATGAGCATAGATAAGAGGAGAATTGGGCAGGAGAGCGGGTGAGAATTGGGGAAAAGAAGGATTGGCAAAGGAAAAGACAGGTGATAAATAAATAGATCTTTAATTAATGTAAGTCGAATGAGAATACTGTCAGGCTTTATGAGTTGGTATATGTGGAGCTTATGAAGAACATTAAAAATAACTACTATTGTCACAATAGTCATAAATACAAATATTATAATGTAATATAGAATTATGCAATTAAGTTTATGATTTTGCTGTGTGAAGACAGATCAATTTTGTCATATTACTTTCCTCCTGAAGATAACACTCTTCAGGCTGTGCTACTGACATAAGAAGGTGTTGGAATAAGAAATCCTAGTTGTGAAAACAAAAATGTCTCCTATTTCTCATTTAATTTTTTTTAGAACTACTAGAGTTCAAATCTGAGTTCCTGTGATTTCTAAATTATGTTCCAGATAACTGGCTATTGCTCATGTTAGCATGCCATGAAATAGCTACAGGGAATTTCTCAGCTATTCTATCTTCCAGAGACTAATCAAACATAATACATAATTGGGTCTGGGTGTAAAAAAATGTAATGAAGACAGATTTTGGCTGCTTCTCATTCCTATCATGTTTATAGGTTGCTATTCACCTTTTGAAATGTGAAGTTGGGTTTTCTCCACAACTTGTCAACCTGGTAAACACATCCAATACAGGTACCCATATATTTATAAGGGTCAAATATCTTACCAGATTTGCTAAAGGGGGATAAGAAATTTTCTGGGTGGAATATTGTGGGACGTTTAAGTGTTGGAACCAAGGGGAGGTAGAGAGGAGGCACTAGAGAAACAGCAGCTTCAATTGTGAATGGCACAAAGAGGCAAATCATGGAATAAAGCCAAGTGGAATCATGAGAATTCAAATTGGAAACACCAAGAATCAAACAGGCGCTTAACAAAAGCTTAACAGACTATTGGGCACTAATGATCAATAAAGAGAAAAAAAAGGCAGGTTTTGGGAGGATGAGGCTCTGGAAGTGAATTTGAAATGGGTCACCCTAGTGTGCTGGACCTCTTGTCTCCGAGACTATCATTAGCCAGCTAATGAGACACCTTAGACAGTCTGTGTGGTACCTGATATCCAGTGATTTCCTGGAGGACAGGAGCCTAGGAAGATAGTGATCCATTAAAAAATTAGGAAGAGGGGCTGGCCCCAGGGCCTAGTGGTTAAGTTCAATGCATCTGCTTCAGTGGCCTGGGTTCGGTTCCCAGGCACGGACCTACACCACTCATCAGCCATGCTGTGGTGGCGACCCACGTACAAATAGAGGAAGATTGGCACAGACGTTAGCTCAGAGCTAATGTTCCTCAAGCAAAAAAAAAGAAGAGGAAGATTGACACAGATGTTAGCTCAGGGTGAATATTCCTCAGGAGAAAAAAAAAAAAGATTGGGAAGAATAAGGTTGGAGATATGATGAATCTAGATGCATTACGCCAAATTAGTCAATTGATGGCAAACTCTATTTACTTGCTTATCCTTGATGACCATTGTTGGACTCATCTTTTTTTTTCCTCTAGGATAAATAGTAAGTATTTTTTTAACTCTAGCAATTTATTCATCTTTGTCAATTTTGCTCAAATGCTTTGTAAGTCTCCATATCATAGTAGTAATTTATATCCTTTTGAAAGGCTTGGAGAATTCGTGTTCCCAGCTTCATTAAAATAAGTTTCTGAGCAGGGTTGTTATTAAGACCATGCTTGATTATTAAATGATACAATAAGAAGAGCAACCCAAAGTTCTGAAAAGTAACCTTGTCTGAAAGTATCCTTGTTGCCACAAAATTCCCTTTATCTGTCCTAGTCAGTGTGCAGCAGAGGAGCTAGTTTTCAGAGAGTTGAACAGTGAGAGTCCATAAACAAATGTATGTTGTTAATTTTTTAAGTGCTTCAAATAAACACAAAAATGTACAGGGCCTAAAACCAATTAAAATTAAGTTCTTAGGCACACATGTTTAATAATTTGCAGTTTCACATTTTTAACTAATGAATGAAAAATATTTCCTTTGGATATTATTTATACCATAAGATTTAGGAAACTAATGTAGGGTACTAGTTTATTACAAGAGCTAATTTTATTTATTCTCTAGTGTAGTATGTGTATTTAGGACTCTGAAGGTAAGTTGATTTTTTGGTTAAATGCTATTTCTTTCATTATTGCATAAATTGTGATATAATAATAGATGATGCAAATTGGAAATTTAATAAAATGTGGCTTTGTGTCAACAAGAGGTACAAATAATTGGTAGCAAATCACACCCATATAATCATATATGATTTTTGAAAAATTTAGCTTTATATATAGAGTTTGCTTTGCAATTTTTGGAAAGTCTATAAACATATGTGAAGTCAATTTTAATTTAGTTGTTCTTTAAAGGTAATGAAGTGTCTTTAATTTTGTGTTATTCTGAAATGAAAGATACATATGTTCTTTGGAAAACTGTCCCCAAGCTAAAATAAAATAAAGAGCTGTGCTTAAAGTTACAAATATGAAGGCAAAAATAGATACAGTAACGTTAGACTTATTTTTGACAATTTGAAAAAATGGATATGAATAATATTAGTACTTACTAAAATTATTTTAAAAAATATTGTGAGGTCATGATAAGATACATTTTAGAGTCAGAAGTATTTTAATTTTCTTTTTTGGTTATCTTTTTGTTTTTTGTGGGGAAGACCAGCCCTGAGCTAACATCTGTTGCCACTCCTCCCCTTTTTGCTGAGGAAGACTGGCCCTGGGCTAACATTTGTGCCCATCTTCCTCTACTTTATATGGGACGCCGCCACGGCATGGCTGACAGGCAGTGCGTCGGCGGGCGCCCGGGATCCGAACTCGCGAACCCCGGGCTGCCAAGCGCGGACTAAACCGCTGGGCCATTTTTTGTAACAATTTTAATTTCTTATTGGACCTCTAGGACAGTCTATAACAGTTGTTTTCATCGTGTGGGTCTAGGAACTGGTTAGAAATACATTCTCAGGCTCCAGCCCCATCTACTGAAACAGAAATTTAGGCCTGGAGCCCAGCAGTCTATGGTTTAACAAACCTTCCAGGTGAGTCTGATACACACTCAAGTTGAGACCCAGTGGTCTAGAAGGAGTGAGATCTTTCTTGTCTCACTTGAGACATGAAAAAATAATAAAGAATTTTTGTCCTCAGGCGTTGGTCCTGCTCCTTCTTTGAGTGAGTAAAACCAAGTTGCTAAAGAATACCCATCAGCACTGATCATTAGACAAAAACAATGAGAGTTCCTCTGCCCATGGCTTTTCACATGGGTAATTTGGAAAACAAAACACAGTAATAACGCAAGAGGATTGTAGGAAAAAAGCATGTTAATTTAATTTCCAGAAAAATGAATTTTTGAAAGTGGTTAAAAATTGTCACTGGGCTTTGTGCCAGCTGCTAAAAAGAAATCGAGGTGGTCTAGAAGAAGATCAATCAGTGACTTAATATAAAAAGTATTTTATCTTTTTAATTATCTTGGGAAAACATGACTTAGGAATCTGTGAAAGAATTTAAGAATGTTAAATGTTCTCTTAAATCAGTAATATAGGGAGCAATGGGGCAAAATATGTATGTATACTAGAGACAGGTTTTACATTGCCTATTTTTGGTGGTAACAAGAAAGTCTTGTATTTTAGATAGAGTACTTGAGGCCCAGTGATTTTAAAAAGTTCTGCTATGAAGATCCAAAGCCAAGCTCTATTGTTGGAACCAAACCTAGGCCTGTTGTATCTTTAATTCCAGGTTAAACATCAGTTCTGAGATCACATTGTCATTTTAAGTGCAATGAAGCAAATATAATTGTGAAGATCTCCTGTAGAAGGACTTTAATAGTTATAGGAATAAGGAATATTGCCAAATATCATATTGCATCCTGGTGGAATGTTTACTGAACTAAGTTACACAAACCAATTTACTTTATTCAAAACAATATACACAGTTCTTAAAGAATCTCCAAGTTAATGTATGGCTTCTCATACTGGACTACTAATAGTGATTTTGATGGTATAAATAGGCTGTAGTTACTAGCTGAACAGATTCTCTCTGTTTAGAAACAAATGACATAAGCAGTAGTTACTACATGTCTAGCATGTAAAGAAGTTTGTCCTTATTGAGTTCTGAACTTTAATTTGTAGGTAATACCGACCTATGCTATTTAAAAGAGGTTTCAGGATTTTGCAGTTGAAAGAAATTGTGTGACTTGTGTTAAGTTGAATTGTCTAGTTTGAAAAGGTAAGAATAAATAGACATACTGAGAAAGACAAATATTGTATGATATCACTTATATATGGAATCTAAAGAAAGCTGAACTTGTAGAAACAGAGAGTAGAATGGTGGTTAAAAGGGACTGGGGGATGGGGGCACTGGGGAGATATTGTTTAAGGGTGCAAACACGCAACTAGAAGAAGAATAAGTTCTGGAGGTCTAATGCACAGCATGGTGATTATAGTCAATAATACTGTATTATATATAGTCACGTGCTGTATAATGACTTTTTGGTTAACAACAGACAGCACGTACCATGGTGGTCCCATAAGGTTATAATAGAGCTGAAAAATTCCTATCACCTCATGATGTCATAGCCATTCTTAAGTAGTAGCACAATGCGTTACTTATGTGTTTGTGGTAATGCTGGTGTAAACAAACTTACTGTGCTGTCACTTATATAAAAGTATAGTGATACAATTATTTACAGTAGGTAACACTTGATAATGATAATAAACTGGTTTATGTATTTACTATACTATACTTTTCATCATTATTTTAGGGTGTACTCCTTCTACTTATAAAAAAAGAAGTATACTGTAAAGCAGTATGCCATATTGTGCTGGCAGCCACCTCATACATCTCATGTTTACTGTGTCTCTTGATTGCATCATTTTCTCTTGATTTAATCATGTGTTGTTTTGTTCAACATGGCCCCCGAACATACAAAATCCACTACTGATGTTGCCAGTAAGAGGCCATGTCCAAGTGAGTCACCTGGAAATGAAATTAAAAGTGATTAAGGACTACAAAGTTAGAAAATCAGTGATGGTTATTGCTTGCCAATCAGGCATGTCCCATTCCACCATAGCTACAATCTTGAATAATATGAACAAAGTGATGGAAGCTGTTAAAGAATCTTCTTCATTGAAAGCAACAATGTAAGTGAACACAAGTGAGGCCATCTTGTTACGCTAAATGGCCCCAGTCTCTCCTCTGAGTGACTACTCACTGCTCTGCATGAACTCTAAAAAAATTCACATGCTCTCCTGATTTATGGCCTCTGCTTATGTATGTACTCCCCTATAGCTTGATAAATTAAAATTTTGCTCTGTGAGTTTCTTTCCAGGAGCAGACAGACCACAGGCGGGAAACACACCTACGAGATATTCATCATCAATGGCAGAAAAAAAGAACAATGAAAGATCCTGGAGTCTGTCATGCCTGAAGGTCATTTCTAACCCCCCTCCTTACTTCCCATTATGACTACCTCAAGATTCTGTAAGTCTCGAAGATGGTCTTTTTGAGACATTAGTTTGCCATCTTCCTGCTTATGCTACTAATTGAGTTAGCACTTCCTTTCTTGATCCCTAACTCATTGTGATTAATTGGCTCAGGTCGTGGTGAACAGAATGAACCCATTGATTGACATCAACAAGACTAACAAAAATTTGATAAGGGCCTATATCAGACATGGAGAAATGTCTAATGACCTGGAATGAAGACCAGACACAGAAGTATATCCCTTTCAGCACCATGACAATCATGACCAAAGTGGAAAGTTGGTGATGTTGAAAGAAAAGGCTGGACCCAACTATGATGTAGAATTTACTGCTAGCTCTGGAAGGTTTAAATAATTCAAGAATCATTATTCATTACATAATGTGAAAGTGAGTGATGAGTCTGCAAGTGCTGATGTGAAGGCAGCTGAAGAATTTTTGGAAACTCTAGATAAGCTGATTTTGGAGGAAAATTACTTGCCAGAGCAAATATTCAAGATGGATAAAATCTCCCTATTCTGGAAACAGGTGCCTGAAAGGACTTTCATCCATAAGGAGGCCAAGTCAATGCCGGGTTTCAAGGCTTTAAGGAGAGGGTAACAGTCTTGCTTGGGGGCAGTATTGCAGGCGGCAAATTGAGACCCTTTGTGATCTGGCACAGTGAGAATCTCAGGTGCTTTAAGTGTATCAATAAGCACACACTGCCAATGTACTACAGGTGCAATAAGAAGTCATGGATGACCCAGCTCCTCTTCCAAGATGCCCTCCTGAATTGCTATGCCAGCAAAATGGAGAAGTGCTGTTTGGAAAATAACATACCTTTCAAGATTTTGCTTATTGTTGATAATACTCCCAAACGTCCTCGTTTTATTGGTGATCTTCATCCTAACATCAGTATGGTGTTTCTCCTCCAAACACCAACTCTTTGATCCAACCAGTGGATGAAGGAGTTGTAGCAGCTTTTAAAGCCTACTACCTGAGGAGGACCTTTGCCCAGGCTATTGCTGCAACTGAGGAAGACACTGAGGCAATTCTGGCAGGGTTACAATGTCTATGACTACATCAAGAACCTTGCTTGGGCTTGGGGTGATGTCACCAAGGAGTGTATGAATGGCATCTGAAAGAAGATACTCAAGAGGTTCATCCATGACTTCAAAGGATTTACCAAGGATGAGGAAGTTGCAAAAATCAACAAGGCTGTGGTTGAGACGGCAAACAACTTTACCTGGGTGTGGATGAGGATAACGTTGAGGAGCTCCTAGAGGTGGTTCCTGAGGAATTGACTAATGGGGAGTTGTTGGAACTGGAACAGGAACACATAGATGAAGGAGAGGCAAGAGAAAAGGAAACTGCAGGAGAAGAAAAAGGAGAATGACCCCCACAAGAAAATTCCCAGTGAAGGATTTAGCAGAAGTTTTTGCAGACCTCAACAAACTTCTTAAAAAGTTTGAAAACATGGACCCCCCCCAACACTGAAAGATTTTCATTAATAGAGAGGAATTTTCATGGCACATTATCTGCTTGCAAGCAAATATATGATGAAAAAAAGAAACCAAACAAACCACCATGGATATATTTCTGAAAAGAGTGACACTTCCTCAAGAAGGGCCTCAGGTATGTCCTTCAGGAGATATTCTAAAAGAAGGCATCGTTATCATAGAAGATGACAGCTCCATATGTGTTATTGCTCCTGCAGACCTTCTGGTGGGACAAGATGTGGAGGTGGAAGACAGTGATATTGATGATCCTGACCCTGTGTAGGCCTAGGCTAATGTGTGTGTTTGTGTCTTTTTTTTTTAACAAAAAATTTAAAAAAGTAAAAAAAAAAAAAAAAATTTTTTTTTAAAATGGAAAAAAGCTTATAGAATACAGATATAAAGAAAGAAAATATTTTTGTATAGTACAATGTACTTGTTTAAGCTGTGTTATTACAAAAGAGTCAAAAAATTTTAAAAAATTAAAAAGTTTATAAAGTAAAGAAGTTCCAGTAAGCTAAGGTTAATTCATTATTGAAGAAAGAAACATTTTAAAAATAAATTTAGTGTGACCTAAGTGTACAGTGTTTATAAAGTCTATGGAGTGCCCAGTAACGCCCTGGGCCTTCACATTCACTCACCACTCACTCACTGACCCACCCAGAGCAACTTCCAGTCCTGCAAGCTCCATTCATGGTAAATGCCTTATACAAGTGAGACATTTTTTTAATCTTTTGCACTGTATTTTTACTGTACCTTTTCTATGTATAGATATGTTTAAATATGTTTAAATACACAACTACTTACCATTCTGTTATAATTGCCTACAGTATTCAGTACAGTAACATGCTGTACAGGTTTGTAGCCTAGAAGCAATAGGCTATACCATATAGCCTAGGTGTGTCATAGGTTATCCCATTTAGGTTTGTGTAAGTACACTCTGATGTTTGCACAAGGATGAAATCCCCTAATGATGCATTTCTCAGAATATATCCCCATAGTTAAGTGACTTGTGACTATACTTCAAGATTGCTAAGAGACTGGATCTTAAATGTTCGCAGCACAAAAAGAAATGAAAATTACGTGGCATGATAAAGCTATGGTGGTAATCGTATTGCAATATACAAATATATCAAATCAACACGTTGTACACCTTAAACATACACAATATTATATATAAATTAGATCTCAATCAAAAAAGGATAAATAGACTGAAGGTGGATTTTTTTTTGAGCTCAAGAAGTGGTTATGAGATCAATGCAGGAAATGTTACATTCCTTTATTTTTCTAAATAAATGAAATCTGGCTCTATGTCCACACTCATCTGGCTCCATTCTTCCCTTCACTGGATAGCACGGGAATCCTGGACCCTGGATGCCCAGGGTGGTCACTATAGTTGCCATTGCTTTTTTGCTATGTGATTTCTGATGTCAACAACTTTGCAGCCCTGTTGCTTGAGACAGTGATGCTGCTTTCAGAGCTCAGCTCCTCTGTAAGGTCAAACACCGTGGACATTCACCCTTGTTCTCAAAACCAAGTGAGGCAAGGCTCAGAACCCAGGAAACTTTCTACTTTCTGTATAAGAACTTCTCTTCCCTCCTGAGATGCTGCTTATGAGCTGGGCACAGGTCCCAGCACTTATAGAGCCTGCCATCCTATGGACTTTCCAGTGTTGTAGAAGCCAGAACCTTCACACAAGCCTCAAACTATGTCCATCTTTTGGTCTAGAGTAACTTGTCTCCCTACATTGCCCTCAGGGGCTGTAGAACTCCAAAATTTCTTGGATTTCCCCAGAAGGATTTTTTTTTTTTAAAGGAGAACTTTCTAAAATTTGAGGAGGTAATTTCTGTCCTTCTGTCAATCAAGTTAAGACTGAGAACAGAAAGGTTTGGTCATTCTTTGGGAAAAGGGAGTTCAGTGAAACTCAAAAGGAGTACAAAGTAAGTGTGTCACATCTAGGACTGAGGAAGGGTGGTGCTGAGAGCCCTAAGAGGCCCACTTTCCTTTTCAACCAGAACTTGCTTTGAAAGCAGGCAATGGCTTCTAAGAGACACCAATGACCCAGTGTCACCCACTAGTGTCCTGAGAAACTCAAGTGTGGGTTTGGAAGCAACTTACTGTTTTTTCAAGTTGTTTCTGTTCCTCTTGTACCTTAAGGAGATGTAACCACCAACCATCCTTAAACTGACCAAGCAAGAAACTCAAGGGAGATGTAACCACCAAACATCCTGAAACTGACCAAGCCTCACCACAAGAAATATGCTGATGGCCCCTGCCTTATTTTTAATGCAAAGATCTCTCCAGGAGGAGCTTAGTCCTCATTATGTGGAAGTATGTTCTCCAACTGAGCCTATGCAGGCAAATACCCACCTCTCCCTTTTGAATATTCATTCCCCAACTGAAATAAAATTTCTTGCTTCCCTTTGTTGGCGATGCCATGACTTTGGAAATGATCCCTCATGGCCTCTTATTTGCTGCAAATACACTTTACTTTGTGAGACAACTTCCACAGGTATAGAGTCTTATTTAACTCACCAGGAGGCAAGCCCACTTGTTTTGGTAATGCTAGGAGTCCTAGCATATCCTTTCTTACTCCTGTTACTTCCATATACTAGCTGTTTACCTTGTAAATCATCACATAGAAGGAAAGTGAAAAATAGGGCAACTCACAGTTCCTTTTCTTTTCAGATCTTATTTTTTGGTAACCCAAAGGCAGAGAGTATTGGTAAAATGTGCTATATCAAGAAGAGAAATAAAAACAGTTAAGTTAGTTTTGTGCAGTGTTTCCACTGTTTTGCTAAGTATTAATATATAAGCTATGAAATACAAATCATATAATTTTGGTGATTTTTGCATATGAGTTAAATGTTCTTATATTTGTATTTAAAAGCAGCATTGTACAATATAAAGATGGGTGGCAAAATTCATGCTAATGGTTTAAAATTTTGATTTTTCTTAATTAGAACAATATTCAATCAAAAGCACTGTGGCAAGTTGGGAGAGAGAGAGAGAGACTGGAAGAAAGGAAAATCTTTATGTTTTTGTACCTTTAATGGCACCTTTCCCCTGCTTTTTCAAAAGAGTCCCACATTTTCATTTTGCATTGGGCCTTGCAAATTATATAGCTGGCCCAGCGCCTGCACCAACATTAAACTGCACAGATGTCAACTTTCGTTTTTCCTTTCTTGCCCCTCATGAGTCTGTACATGAATGAGGACATGGCAGCCACCTTGAAAATACTGCCATCCCCCACAGTATTAGTTTAAGATGAATCTTTAAAAAAAGCATCAGTTTACAAGCTATTTGATTTCAGAAATCATCTTCTACCTGCACTGTTTAATATATAGAAATTCTTTTCCTTATTGTCAGATTGATTATGTTTGTTACAGCTGCATCTCAGAAAGTGAATTTAATATTTTAAAATCTAACTCAAATGCTGTGATGAATATCTGAGATTGGAAGTATGAAATACTTTGCCCAAGGTGGAATTTCTTGTCTTGTAGTTTATTTACAGCAAGTATTAAGCATGGCTTAAATATTAAAAAATAAGAAAACATGTCTATATTCAATAATGTAATTTTCTACAATAATTCTGAAAAGTAACATTTTATTGGAGATGACTGAGTAGCATCATGTTAAAATTGTTGACATGACTTCTTATGTTGTTTAATGACTTTAATGTTGCTGTAACTCAAATTGGCTAGTAAAGTAACTTCATTTTTCCTCAGCCTGAGTACCTTATGGCATTATGTTTCACAGCATTCGGCATGTAATAAAGACCTTTTGAACTGTCTAATTTGGTTGGCTTTTTTTGATTCAGCAATTTTTGACAACTACTGCATGTATTCCTATCTAGCATTATAGGTTATAGAATAAAATAAAAGGTGTATAAAACATAAATAATAATTATTTTTATTAATGGAAAATAAAACTGACTAATGAATCTAAGTTTCAGTGACTAATCCTTTTAGTTACTTTATTGTTTAGTTATCTGTTTTATTTTTCTCCTCTTCCTTTTTCTGTATTCTGTGATGGCGCTCTGCCTGTATTGTTGTTTGTAGTGTTAGGAAATAAATGGGAAAATATTTGCTCACTTGTTCGTGTAGTCATTCAATCAAAAAATGTTTATGGACCACCTGAATCTAATCTATTTTTGGAACAGGAAAGATAAATATGAAATTAAAAAATTGCAGACTGTCTCTAATACCTGTCAGTCAAATAATCACTCAGTAATTGTATTATATTCCTTATGTTCCAGGCACTGGGGACTCATGGTCCCTGCCCTCGAGGGACTTTCTCTTTAGTGGTGGAGATATACTATAAACATGTTTGTGAACTGGAGGCAAGTGGTCAGAGAAGGACTTGCTGAGAGTTGATGTTGGAACCTGAATGAGCCCTGAATGACGGGATGGGGCTGTCTCATACTTGAAACACTTCCTTCTCTTGGGACCAGCCCTGCATCTTTCTTCTTCTCCTACTTTCTTCAGGCTCCATCTTGGCTCCTGATTCTCTTTATGTGTATTAACATTATATTCTTCAGGGTGTGCTTCCTAGATATCTGTATTTCTTAGTTTAGACCTCTGGTTCACAACATTTTTGGGTAGTGAATTTTTGAGAATCTCAAGAAAGATATAGATCCTGTTCCCAGATAAAATGAACATGCTCACAATATCTTATATAATTTTTAGGAAATTAAAAGGACCCCTTGAAGACTACTCATGGAAGCTATAGAGGTGCCTGGACCCCACGTTGAGGATCTTTCATTTACCTGCTCTTCCTGGTCATTTTCAACCACAACTATGGTGTTAGCCACACTAACAATTCCAAAATCTGTGTCCTTACACCTTCTGCCTCCTTCTACATGTTCTGTCTTGGTGAACAGAAGCACCATTCACTGAGCTGTGTGCTCTAGGATCCTGTGTGTCTACCAGCATTTCTGTCCCTCTCTCTGTGCATTCTGAATCAACCATCCTTTCCTGTTCCAAGGAGCTGTCACATCTATCATCTTTTCCTCATTTCCAATGCCATACCTGCTCTGTAATTCTAATCTCATTACCATTATCTATGCCTTTTAATCTCTTTCTTGGATATTATCAGAGATTGGGAGTGGGATAGAAGTCATTCAGAAAAATGGGTGAGTTTGCTGATTTGGGATTGCACTGATTTGGGCTGATTCAGCTGATTTGGGCTGAGTAACACTAGGGGTCTAGTCAGTTGTCATTAAAAAGGAATTTCCTCCCTCTTTCCTGACTTAATCTTTCATGAAAGTGCAAGAGTTAAAAAGTTGTAAATGAATAGCATTTTTTCCCCCAACCCAAAGACAGCTATTAATTTTCTCATTGTCTTTTCATTGACCAGTTAAACAGGTTCACTTCCTTTAATTTCCACATATTTTCATCCGTATTTCTATCTTTTGAATCATTTCAATATTTTCTTCATATATATTAATGTTTAATTCAGAACTAGATGTTGGATCCTGCTAAGTTAGTCAATTCAACAATTATATGTTCTTTGTCCTTAAAAAATTGGAGATCCTGTAGTAGATGGTTATTAGGGAATGTTGATTAGATTTACAATGATACAATTAGGAGAAGCAATTTAAGGCAATACAATAAAAACTATAATAAAACTGTTGAAAAAATATATGATCAACATGTCTGGCATTGAGATGGGTAGAAAAAAGTGAGACCAATCATAAACTATTGATTAAGGGTTGATTATATGCAGATCAGTGATTTCTGGTTTCAGGGAAGTCTTCATGGGAAACTATTATGACCATTAAAAGAATGGCTGCCTGAGGAGACTCCTGTCCTGTGATTCTTCCACCAGAGCTTTTGTCTTGAGCTGTGCTCTGAGGATCCCCCTTGAGGAAAGAGCTGTGCTCTGATTTTCCCCCAAGTGAAATGAAATCTGGGCTCCTATCTCTCTTTTCCACAGGGACGATCTGGTTTCATTTGTTTTATATATTTGTATTCTTTGTAAGATTGCATTTAAATACGGAGTTCCAGGAAAGAAAAAGAAGGGAAATCATCATCATGGATGATGTAAATAACCCTCTACGCAAACTATTTCTTTTGATTGTTTGGAATCCTGTCTCAAAAGTCAGAATGTTAAAACTTTATTATGGGTAGCATTATTTATGTTTATTATATGACTTATGATGTGTCTATTGAGAGTCCTAAGGTTTACAAGATTTTACTGTTTGGGTCTCAGGTGAAAAATTTCTTTCATTTTTCCTATCTGTAATTTTATAGGATCATAGACTTTAACAGTGAAAGAAAACCCAAGGCAATGTCTGGGCCACCCTTCTGACTTTGGTGGGTAAGTTATAATTATTTACGTTTTATAGATGTCATATCCAAGGCTCAAAAAAGTGACTTGTCCAAGATATGATATGACAATGAGTGTCAATGAGAATTAGATCTTCCATGTAAATTTGTGTAGACTTTGCATTACTTTTGCTTGAGTATTCACATCTTGAACACCTTGCTGACTAATATCCAGCAAATATGAACAAATCAGTGGATTAAATTTCCACAGTTTCAACATGGGTTTAGTATGTTACTAATTGCTATGTGTCATCAATTTTTTATTTCTTTAACAAATATTTTCCCATTTTTTTTTCTTTAATAGAAACTGGATCTCATTTTGTGGTTACTGCTCCCTTGCAGCCACCTAAAAGAAGCCTATACATTCACTTCAGGAAGGCACTGGAAACCCATCTTGCATCTTCCTTTTTTCTAGTGCCACTTGCTGATCATAGTACCTCCGGATTAAATCTTACCTGTGCTGTTCTGAGCCTTATCGTTTCAGCAACCCCTCTCTCTGTCTCTCTACATTGCTGTCATTTACCACCCTCCCAGTTACTTCCTTTCATTCAGTGAAGACTAATCAACTAGCTAATTCTCTTCCTCTCTACCTTAAGTCTTGCCATTATCCTGGGTGACTTCCAGGTCTACATGAACAACCCATAGCATTTTCTAGAAGTTTCTTGACTTTTTCACCTCCATTAACCTTCCATTCCACTTCACTTTAGCTGGCCCTCTGTGGATAGATATATCTGGGACATCACCAAGAATTGTTCCACCTCTGACTAAAAACAAACATCCCATTTTGGACCCATCCTTCTAGATACCTTATTGACATGGTCCTCAGTCTATACTCTTCAACCTTATAGGAAATTTGTGTCTGAGACAGCTAGCTATGTACCAAAGATTCATGTTGTCCTTCCTAATGTAGAGTTTTTGCTGGGAAGTGGCTGCCTAGTCAAGTATTATATTTCTTAGCTCTTGCATTTAGGTGGAGGCCCTAATTCTTGTCAAGGACCCTGAGTGTAAGTGATGTGTAATAATTCCAAGTTCAGGTGGTTAAGAAGCAAGTGTACTTTCTCTAGTTTACTGGCTGAATGTCATGCCCACGAGTGACCTTGGAAAGCATATATTGAAAATATCAGGTTATCTGTTGACCTATGTCTTTGAATCGTTGTTGGAGCAGAACCCTTCATCTATCGATATATATTGATTCAATATATCAACAATATATTGAACCCCTCATCTACACCCAGCAATCCTCAAGTGAGTGAGTTATTGTATTAAGCCTTTGGAATACTGGTGTTGGTTGCAGCAACCAGTATTGCTCAGTTATTAAATAACTAAATATTTGTTTCCTTAATCTTCCCCTATCCACCTTCTTCACTCTTTCTGTACTCAGTTTAGATTCCTTGGCTAACGTTTTCTTACTAATTTTGAACCGTGTGAACATTTGTCCTTATCTCCCTCCTGCTGGGAAAACCCACAAACTTGGATTAGTCTAACCATGTACTATTTTGCTTGTGTCTCTGCTATTCTGGGTTGCTGGAGAATATTGCATAACTATGTAGATTTATAGCAACACAAATTCATGATCTCCAACCTCACATGGATACTTAAGGCTACACAATTTTTCTATTTTCCCAAGTCAACTTGCTCTTGTATTCTCCTTAGAGGTTATTTCAAACATCTATCCTAGACCCATTCTTCAGCTCACTGCAGTCTTTATTCACCTCCATAACCCCCTAAACTTTTGAGCAGTGTTGGCTGTGTTGATCCCTTCCCCTCTCTTGGTGCAGTCTTCCCTTGTCTTCTGTGATAACCCATGCTTCTGGTCTCTTTTTGTTTTTTTTGGTTTCTCATTCACAGTCTCTTTGAGAACTTCTATTCCTCCACCCATTCCTTGAAAGTTCATGTTCCTAAAGGTTCTATACAAGGCTCTTCTCTGTAATATAATCCTCATCTCTTCCCATGGTTAAAAGCTTGTTCTATATGCAGATGACTCCCAAAATTTTATCTTCAAGTCCTGTCTTCCTCCTAAACTTCAGAGAATTATTTCCAATGGCCAGCTACATATTTACATGTGTATGCCCACAGCACCTTGAAGTCAGCATGTCCTGAAGAGAGAACATCATCTTCTGTGCCAGCCTGCCTCTTCTGTAAAACGTTGGAAATAGTACCATGAACCACCTTACTGCCTATGCTGGAAATTGGGTATTTGACTTCTTCCTCCCTTGTCCAAGTTGTCAGTTTTATGTCCTAACAATATATTGAATCTTTCTACTTCTCTTTACCACCCCTTCTTTATTGAAGGCACTCTCATCCATTGTTTGGATTATTCTGAGAGCCTCCAAGTTGGTCTTCCTGCCTCAGTCTTGACTCTTTCAATCCATTCTCCACATTGAAGCCTGAGTGGTTGTTTGTAAATGCTAATTTTATCATATTATTCTCTTGCCTAAAAGTCTTTAATGTAAAATAGCATATATCTAGGTCTTTTAAATATTCATTCTGATAATCTCTGTCTTATAATTGGGGTTTTTAGTTCAATAACATTTGATGCAATTATCGACATGATTAAATTTAGGTTTACCATTTTACTATTTGTTTTCTGTTTGCCCCTTCTTTTTGCTTCTCTGTTCTTCCTTTCATATTTTTTTATATTAATTGAATATTTTTTTGAACTCCATTTAAATTTATCTCTTGGGTTTTAGTTATACCTCTTTGCATTAGTTTTAGTGGTTGCTCTCGGGTTTACAATATACATTCTTAACTTTCACAGTCTACTTAATTTTAATATTGTACGACCTCATGTAAAATGAAGATAGTTTGCAACTCTATAGGTCCATTTACTACCCTCCCATCTGTTGTGCTGTAATTGTCATATGTATTACATCTACTTATGCTATAAATCTCACAGAAGAGTGCTATAGTTTTTGCTTTAAAGTTATATGCATTTTAAAGAAATTAAGAGAATATAATTATTTATTATATTGAAACAGGTATTTACAACCTTTTATGCTCTTCATTCCTTCCTGAAGATTTGATTTTCCGTCTGGTATTATTTCTCTTCAATCTAAAAAATTTCCTTCAATTTTTGTTTTAGTGCAGAGCTGCTGGTGATGAGTTCTGCTAATTTTATTTTTGTCTGGATGTATCTTTATTTCACCTTCATTCTTAAGGATATTTTCACTGGATTTAGAATTTCTATTTTTTTCTTTCAGCACTTTAGAGATACTGAGCCACTTACTTCTGGTCTCCATAATTTCTGATAAGAAATCAATAGTCAATTAAGTCATTGTTCAAATGTGTGTAATGTGTTGTTTTTTCCTGACTGCTTTCAAGATTTTCTGTTTACTTTGGGGTTCTGCAGTTTGACTGTGGTATGTTTAGATGCACTTATTTTGAATTTATCTTGCTTGGAGTTTTCTGAGCTTCTTAAATCTGTTAACTTATGTCTTTCATCAAATTTGGGAATTATTCATTCATTATTTCATAAAACATATATATATATATATATTTTTTTTTTGCCAAGGAAGATTTGTCCTAAGCTAACCTCCATTGCCAGTATTCCTCTTTTTCTGCTTGAGGAAGATTAACTCTGAGCCAACATCTTTGCCAATCTTCCTCCATATTTTGTATGTGGTTTGCTGCCACAGCGTGGCTTGACAAGTGATGTAGATCTGTGCCTGGGATTCGAACCCATGCTGCCAAAGCAGAGTGTGTGCAACTTTAACCACTTGGTCATGGGGCTGGCTCCATAAAATATTTTTTCTGTCCCATTTTCTGCTTCTGGGATTTCAACTGCCCATATGTTAGACCTTTTGATATGTTCCTCATTCTGTTCAAAATTTCTCTGGGAAGTCTGTTTAGTTTTCAAATAATTTAATTTTAAATTTCTAATTTAAAGAAATTAGAGCATATCTAGAGACATATGTTGATATAATGAGTATTTGCCTTCTTGCTCTGGATGTTAGAAAGCTGAAAAAAACCCCAACAAAGTTAAGGTTCAATCATAGAAAATATGTTTTGTATACATGATTCCTTTCCACACTTAAATTTTCAGTTCCCATTTTATTAACCTCATTAAATATGTTACTTTTGCAAGCCATCCCATATAAAAACTATGTAACATACAGTAAATTCTTGTGAAGAAAATGAAAGCGCCCCCCCAAAACCTACAGAAAATAACCTCTAATTGCCTAATGCATAAGAATCTGTGAGATTTACTCACCAAAATTAAATGCATTTGAATATTCATCTAAAGAGCATTATATGCATTGAATTATTCCATTTACTATGTTAGATAAGAGATGAGCAAGACGTAGTACTGGCCTTCAAAGAATTTAAAATTAAGACAAGTGTAAAAATATACATAAACAATAATTTTGTAACAAATTTGTAATAAAACTCATGATGACCTCTGCTATTATAGATAGGAGGCAAAGTTCTGTGGAGCACAGAGAAGAAATTATGAGTTGGTATTTGACGTAGGTCTTAAAGAATGTGTGAGATTCTGACAGATGGGGAAGAAGTCAACAAGTCACATGGTGACCTATATGTGAAGTTAGCAGAATCTGAGGACTGGGGGCAGACCAAGAGTGTGAAGTGGCCTGTTAAATTAGCAGAAGAGAGCACGACTAAAGCAGGGAAAAAGGGCTACAAAGAGCTTACTACCAAAAGCAATCACAGTAGCTGAGAAGTAGCAGAGAGTTTAAAAGATATAGATCTAAGCTAAGCCAAAAGCCAAATGGCACCAACTCTTATGAATGTGTTGTTGTAGAGGGTGGTAGTGGTGGTAATGGAGGTGTGTGTCTGTGTTTGCAGTTACAAGCAAGAAGACCAGAAAAATTCTATTGGCAACACAAATGGTATTCTGGTAGCTTTAATTGTCTTCAGCACCATGTATCACTCCTCCATGGTGCACCTAAGGGAAGAGAGTCTGACTAGCTTCTGTTGGAGAGTCAGTTTTGATTGCATCTAGGGTTCAGGGGAGAAGAAGAGAAAGAGATTGAGAGAGAGGGAGAGGAGAAATAAAGTTAGACAAGGAGGTTGGAAGTAAAATTTTACAGACCTCATTACATTTTAAAAAAATATTTTTAATTTTTATCAAAGATAAGACACATACATTGTTGATAATCAGAGTAGCTAAAAATTTATAATGAAAATCTCTCAGTCACACCTCTTTCCATTCTCTACTTCTTCCTCCCTAGAGGAAGCTACTTTTAAATGGTTTCTTCTCACAATTTAAAAGCATTGCATATTGTATATGTGTATCTTTATTACTTGATTTACTAACTTTAGACATGATTTATTGGCTTTCTGCTATGAGAAATGAAATTTAGCCCACTTACATAACTTGCTCAATTTCCTTTTTACCTCATGCCAATATAGTTATTATTCTACTTTTGTTCCTCATGATAAACTTAAATAATGTACTTATTTTTGGTTCTTGTTCCATATTACAGGCAACAAATCTTGAGTCCTCACATAGTAATAAAACATTCCTTCACCTTTTCTTTCCCCTTTTTATAAAATTTCTGGCATTTCACTTTCCCTTAAAATTATTAAGGTTGATGAGAAATAAATTCTATTTAGTACTCATAGTTAATTCTTCTGGGTTTTGTTTAGTGATTGATTCTGAAATTTGAAAATCAGGAAATACCATTTACTTTGTTATAGCTATGTGACTATGTTTGCTCTAGTTACCAGTATGCTATGATTATATTTTCCTTTTTAGACATCTTTTTGTTTTTTTCTGAAGATTTTACTCCTGCTTCTAATTTGTTGCATTGACTGTTTTTATTACATTTTGAAGTTCTTACTAACTTCTCAAGAATAATATCAAGTCTACAAATATTTTCCTCAACAGCTTCCTCCTGGAGACCTGTATTTTCCTGCTACAAGTTTTGTACTGAGTTTATACATATTTTATTTCTTTATAACAATTTTAAGGGATCTTGATAAAGAGCAAAGATAAATGCTTGTGGTTACTCCTTCATTTTGACCTTTGTTACTCCTTGACATTCATTAAAGCAGGAAGATGCTTGTTGAAGGCTAATTCTAACCTAACTTTTTTCTTGGATTTTTGCAGCTTCTCAAACTTTGTGTGTATGAAACAGAACTCATTTCCTACCCAATCCCTATCCCAAACTGCACCTCTTTAAAATGGAAATGTTTCTGAATGAGTTAAATCTCCTTCATTCTCAAGGTGCTCTCCTAGGACTATTCACATCTTATTTTTAGAGTCTCAGGGAAATCTCATCATATCCTGGTTTCAGTTACCACCTATTTGCTGATAAGTCCCAAATCTGTATCTCCAACTGAGCTCTCTTTTAAGCTTCTTTCTTGCCCACTAGACATCAGCATGTACAGAGTTCCTCTTGAATCTGTTTCTCTTCATGTGGCCTCAGCCTCATCAAGTAGAACTGTCATTTATTTACAAAAATGACAAGGCTTTAGCTAGACTCACCAAGAAAAAAAGAGAGAGGACTCAAATAAAATCAGAAATGAAAGAGGAGATGTTACAACTGATTCCACAGAAATACAAAGATCATAAGAGACTACTATGAATAATTATATGTCAACAAGTTGGACAACCTAGGAGAAATGGATAAATTCCTAGAAATATACAACCTACCAAGACTGAATCATGAGGAAATAGAAAATCTGAACAGACCAATTACTAGTAAGAAGATTGAATCAGTAAGTAAAAATCTCCCAACAAACAAAAGTTCAGGATCAGATGGCTTCATTGGTGAATTCTACTAAATATTCAAAGAAGAATATTTCTCAGACTCTTCCATAAAATAGAAGAAAAGGGAACCTCCAAACTCATTTTATAAGGCCAGCATTACCCTAATACCAAAACCAGACAAAGACACCACAAGAAAAGAAAATGACAAACCAGTATTCCTAATGAACACAGATTAAAACATCTTCAACAAAATACTAACAAATCAAATTCAACAATACATTAAAATGATAATACACTATGATCAAGTGGGATTTATTCCAAGGATGCAGGGATGGTTCAACATCTGCAAATCAGTCAATGTGATATACCACATGAACAAAACAAAGGAAAAAATTCATGTGATCATCTCAATGGATGCAGAAAAAGCATTTGACAAAGTTCAACATCCATTTATGATAAAAACTCTCAACAGAGTGGGTATAGAGGGAATGTACATCAACATAATAAAGGCTATATGTGACAAGCCCACAGTTAACATCATACTCAATGATAAAAAGTTGAAAGCCTTTCCTCTAAGATCAGGAACAAGACAAGAACGTCTACACTTGCCACTTCTATTCAATATAGGATTGGAAGTCCTAGTCAGAGCAATCAGGAAAGAAAAGAAATAAAAATCATCCAAATTGGAAAGGAAGAAGTAAAACTGTGACTATTTGCAGATGACATGATATCATAAAAAGAAAACTAAAGACTCCATCAAAAAATTGTTAGAACTAATAAACAAATTCAGTAAAGTTGCAGGATACAAAATCAGTACACAAAAATCTATTGTGTTTCTATACACTAATTTTATCAGAAAGAAAAATAAAGAAAAAATCTTATTTATAGTTACATCAAAAAGAATAAATTACTTAGGAATAAATTTAACCAAGGAGGTGAAGTACTTGTATATTGAAAACTACAAGGTATTAATGAAAGAAATTGAAGAAGACACAAATGGAAAGATATTCTGTGCTCACAGGTTGGAAGAATCAATATTGTTAAAATGTGTGTGCTACCTAAAGCAATCTATAGATTCAGTGTAATCCCTATCAAAATTCCAATGGCATTTTTCAATGAAATAGAACACATAATCCTAAAATTTGTATAGAACCATGAAATAACCCCAAAAGCCAAAGTAATGGGGCGAGCCCAGTGGTGTAGCAGTTAAGTTAGCGTGCTCTGCTTCAGCGGCCCGGGGTTTGCAGGTTCAGACCCCGGGTGCAGGCCAACACGTGCCTTCATTAAACTTTAAAGAATTTCAAAATAAGAAACAAAAACGCTGGTAGGAAAATCAGCAATGAATTGTATTTTATAAAATCTTATTTCACTTGTGAACTTAATGATAACAAATAAGCCAAAAAGTTACAAAGATCACCCCAACATAAAGAAACCACTTGACACAGAGAAAAAAAACTCTGTTGATGTACTTGCTTACTTGCTACTGCTGTAACAAATTACCACAAAATCAGTGGCTTAAAAAAACACAAATTTAAGGGCTGGCCCAGTGGGGTAGTGGTTAAGTTCATGCACTCTGCTTCTTGTGGCCCTGGGTTCGCAGGTTCAGATCCTGGGCACAGACTGACGCACCGCTTGTCAAGCCATGCCGTGGTGGCATCCCGTATAAAGTAGAGGAAGATAGGCATGGATGTTAGCCCAGAGCTAATCTTCCTCAGCAGAAAAAAAGAGGAGGATTGGGAATGGATGTTAGTTCAGGGCTAATCTTCCTCACAAGAGAAAGAAAGAAAGAAAGAAAAGCTAAAGTAATTTTGAGAAAGAAAAAGCCAAACAAGGCTGAAAGCATCACACTCCGGGATTTCAAGCAATATTACAAAGCTATAGTAATTAAAACAGTACAGTCTTGGCTTAAAAACAGAAATATAGGGTCAGCCCAGTGGCAAAGTGGTTAAGTTCACGCACTCCACTTCGGCTGCCCAGGGCTCATGGGTTTGAATTCTGGGTGTGAACCTACACACCACTCATTAAGCATTGCTGTGGTGGTGTCCCACATACAAAGTGGAGGAAGATTGGCAACAGATGTTAGCTCAGCAAAAAAAAAAAAAAAAAAAAAGAAAGAAAGAAAGAAAAAACACAGACAGCTAGATGAAAGGAACAGAATGGAGAACCCAGAAATACAGGTGTACCTTGGAGATATTGTGGATTTGGTTCCAGACCACTGCAAGAAAGTGAATATCACAATAAAGTGAGTAACACAAATTTTTCAGTTTCCTGAAGTGCATATAAAAGTTATGTTTACACTAAACAGCAATCTGTTAAGTGTGCAATAGCATTATGTCTAAACAAACTATGTAGAGGGTATTATGTTAAGCAAAATAAGCCAGACAAAGAAAGACAAACATATATGATTTCACTCATATGTGGAAGATAAACAAACACATGGACAAAGAGAATAGATTAATGGTTACCAAAGGGGAAGGGGGTTGGGGGTTAGGCAAAAGGGGTAAAGGGGCACATATATATGGTGACTGATAAACAATAATGTACACCTGAAACTTCACAATGTTATAAACTATTATGACCTCAATAAAATAATAATAATAATAAACATACATACCTTTATTAAAAATACCTTAGTTCTAAAAAATGCTAAGTCTATTGTTTAGTGTAGCCACCTTCGTTAATTTTCTTAGCTAGATCTTCTGGATAACTTGCTACAGCTTCTACATCAGCACGTGTTGCTTCACCTTGCACTTTTATGTTATGGAGATGGCTTCTTTCCTTTAAGTCTCATGAACAAACATTTGCTATCTTCAAACTTTTCTTCTGCAGCTTCCTCACTTCTCTTAGCCTTCATAGAATTGAAGAGGGTTAGGGCCCTTGTTTTGGATTAGGCTTTAGTTTAAGGGAATGTTGTGGCTGGTTTGATCTTCTATTCAGACCACTAAAACTTTCTCTATATCAGCAATAGGGCTGTTTTGCTTACTTATCATTTGTGTGTTCACTGGAGTAGCACTTTTAATTTCCTTTAAGAACCTTTCCGTTGCATTCACAACTTGGTTAACTGGCACTAGAAGCCTAGCTTTTGGCCTGTCTCAGCTTTGGACATGCCTTCCTCACTAAGCTTATTCATTTCTAGCTTTTGATTTAAAGTGAGAGATTTGTGACTCTTCCTTTCACTTGAAGACTTAGAGGCCTTTGTAGGGTTATTAATTGGCCTGATTTCAACATTGCTGTATCTCAAAGAATAGGGAAGCCCAAGGAGAGGGAGATTGATGGGGGAATGGATGGTCAGTGGTGCAGTCAGAACATACACTTTTGTTGATTAAGTTCAATGTTATATGGGTGCAGTTTGTGGCACCCCAAAACAATTACAACAGTAATGTCAAAGATCACTGATTACAGATCACCATAACAAATATAATAATAATAATAAAGTTTGAAATATTGCTAGAATTACCAAAATGTGACACAGACATACAAAGTGAGCAAATGCTGTTGGAAAAATGGCACTGATAAACTTTATTGATGCAGGGTTGCCACAAACCTCCATTTGTGATTTGTAAAATCTGTAAAAAGCTTTTTTACAAATTTGTAAAAAATGCAATATCTGCAAAGTGCAATGAAACTAGGTGTGCTTGTAAACCCATGCATATGTGGTCAATTAATTTATGACAAAGAAGCCAAGAGTATACAATGGGGAAAGGATAGTCTCTTCAATAAATGGTATTGGGACAGGTGATTTCAGCATCATGGCGGAGTGAATTGCTCACTTTGTCTCTCCCCTCTAAGTTACAACTAAACAGACATCCATAAACCAACAGAGGATTCCCTACACAGCACAACAGGATACCCGAGAGATCCATGCAGTTATACATTTGAAGGCAGGTTGACTGGACCCTTGGGAAGCAGTGGAACTAGGTGAGTGGCCCCCTCGCACTCCCTGGCTGCAGCAATCAAGGATGCAGATCTTTACACAGTGGCCAGTGTGACTGTGAGTGGAGGTGGGGGCAGCCCAGTTCGTGGGGGCACCCACCCTGTCTTGGTAGCCTTGCCCATGCAAACACTCCCTGCTGAGTGGTGGCAGCTCAGCCCATGTGAAGGCACCCTGCCAAGTAGCTGGGGCCCAGCCTGTGTGAATGCAGAGTGGCTGACCAGCACAACTATGAGCAGATGGGGTGGGTACAGAAAAAAACAGCTCCTGCCCCCCACAACAGTGGCATGGGGAATCTGTGACCAAAAGCAATAGGAACCACAGGAGAGCTGGTGACACAGCCCCCAGTGGTGGCAACCCTGACACCAGCTCCACCAGCAGCAAGGGCTATATACAAGTCCCTGGGTCCCTAGGCCCCTGTCAGTGACAGTGACACCTGCGAACTCAGCACCCCCACCAGTTGCAGCCAGTACTCCAAGACAACCTGGGAACAGAAGCACAAGTGGTGCACAGAACAGCAGCATCTGAGCCCATGGAGTGCCAATGGAGGAACACAACAAGACCCAGGCGAACTGAACCAAAGTAACCAAAGCTGTATCCAAATAAGAAAAGGTGATTACTACCACAAATGCACCAGCAGAGGATCAATTCATTGAACACCATGAAGAACTACAGTAACACTGCAGAACAGAAGGAAGATGACAACTCTCCAGAAACCAAACCTCAAGTCCCAGAAGACTACAATCTAATTGACAGAGAATTCAAAATAGCTATCATAAAAAAACTCAATGAGCTATAAGAAAACTCAGAAAGACCGTTCAATGAGCTCAGAAAAAAATTAATGTACAGAAGGAGTACTTCACCAAAGGAAAAAAAAAAGACTAAAGAAAAGAACCACTAAAGAAAAAAACCAAACAGAAGTTCTGGATATGATGAACACAGTGAGATAAAAAACAATGTAGAAAGCATAAAAAATAGAGTAGACTTTGTGCAGCAGAGAATTAGTGACCTTGAAGATAGAAACCTAGAAAAGCTTCAGGTGGAGAAGGAGAGAGAGCTAAGATTTAAAAACAGTGAAGAAATTTTTTGAGAAATATCTGACTCAATTAGGAAAAGTAACATAAGGACATATCCAGAGGGAAAAGAGAGAGAGAAAGGAGCAGAGAACTTGTTCAAAGAAATAATAGCTAAGAACTTCCCAAACCTGGAGAAGAAACTGGACATACAAATACCTGAAGCCAATAGAACTCCTAATTACATCAATGCAAAAGGACCTTCTCCAAGGTATATAATATTAAAACTGTCAAAAGTCAATGACAAAGAAAAAATATTAAGGGCAGCAAGAGAGAAGAAAATAACCTACAAAGGGACCCACATCAGGCTTTCAGTGGATTTCTCAGCAGAAACCTTACAGGCTAACAGAGAATGGAATGAAATATTCAAAATACTGAAAGAAAAAACCATCAGCCAAGAATACCCTATGCACTAAAATTATCCTTCAGAAGTGACAGAGAAATAAAAGCTTTCCCAGATAAACAAAAGCTGAGGGAGTTTATCAGCACTAGACATGCCTTAAAGAAATGATGAAGGGAGCCCTTGTACCTGAAAGAAAAAGGCAAAGGTTTACAAAGCTTTGAGCAAGGAGATAAATAGACAAAATCAGAAAGTTGCAGCTCTATTGGAATAGGCTAGCAAACACTTAATTATAACATAAAAGATAAAGGGAAAGAAAGCATCAAAAATAACTATGAACACTTCAATTCATGTCACAAACTCACAACACAAAAAAGAATAATTTGTGACAACAAAAACATGGAAGGGGAAAAGGAAAGGGATAGAACCTGTTTAGGCTAATGAAGATAAGAGGCTATCAGAAGATGGACTATCTCATCTGTGAGATCTTTTATACAAACCTCATGGTAACCCCAATACAAAAAATCAGAGCAGAGTCACAAATCATAAATAAAGGGAAAGTTGAGAAAACCATTAAAGAAAGCCCCCAAACTGAAATGGCAGTCAGAAATTCAAGGGAAAAGAACAAATGAAAATATAGAACAACTGAAAAAAAAGAGATAAAATGGAAGCATTAAGCCCTCATATATCAGTAATCACTCTAAATGTAAATGGACTGAATTCACCAATCAAAAGTCACAGAGTGGCTGGTTGGATTAAAAATGAAGACTCTGTCTCCAGGAAACACATCTGAGCTCTAAAGGTAAACATACTCAGAATGAAGTGATGGAAGATGATACTCCAAGCAAATGGCAAACAAAAGAAAGGGGGTGTAGTCATACTTATATCAGACAAAGAAGATTTCAAGGTAAAAAAAAATAAAAAGAGACAAAGAGGGGCTTTATATAATGATAAAAGGGCCATTCCGCTAAGAAGACATTAAACTCATTAATATATATGCACCTAACACAGGAGCACCAAGTGTATAAATCAACTATTAACAGACCTAAAGGGAGAAATCAACAGCAACACAATAGTAGTAGGGGACCTCAACACCCTACTTATGTCAATGGATAGATCATCAGGACAAAAAGCCAACAAGGAAACAGTGGCCTTAAATGAAACACTGGACCAGATGGCCTTAACAGATATATATATGGAAGATTCCATCCCCAAACAGTGGAATACACATTCTCCTCAAGTGCACATGGAACGTTCTTTTTTTCTCCTTTTTTTGGTGAGGAAGATATGCCCTAAGCTAACATCCATTGACAATCTTCCTCTTTTTTGTTTGAGGAGGATTAGCCCTGAGCTAACATATGTGCCAGTCTTTCTCTATTTTGTATGTGAGATGACTCCACAGTGCGGCTGATGAGTGGAGTAGGTCCATGCCTGGGATCTGAACCTGAAAACCTGGGCTACTAAGGCAGAGCATGCAGAACTTTACCCACTTAGCCACGGAGCCAGCACCTAATTTTTAAAGATAGACCACATGTTGGTAAACAAGGCAAGCCTCAATAAATTTAAGAAGATTGAAATCATATCAAGCATCTTTTCTGACTACAATACTATGAAACTAGAAATCAACTACAAGAAAAAAGCTGGGAAAGTCACAAATGGGTGGAGACTAAACAACATGCTACTGAACAACCATTGGATCAATGAAGAAATCAAAGGAGAAATCCAAACATACCCAGAGACAAATGAAAATGAAAACACAACATAACAACTCTTATGGGATGCAGCAAAAGTGGTACTAAGAGGGAAATTTATAGCAATACAAGCCAACCTCAACAGCCAAGAAAAATCTCAAATAATTAATCTTAAACTATACCTAAAAGAATTAGAAAAAGAAGAAAAAAAAAAAAGCCCAAAGTCAGCAGAAAGAAGAAAATAATAAAAATCAGAGCCGAAATAAATGCAATAGAGACTAGAAAAACAGTAGAAAGGATAAATGAAACTAACAGCTGGTTCTTTGAGAAGATAAACAAAATTGACAAACCCTTAGACAGACTCACTAAGAAAGAAAAGAGAAGACTCAAATAAATAAAATTAGAAATGAAAGAGGAGAAATTACAATGGATATCACAGAAACACAAGGATTATAAGAGAATACTATGAGAAGCTATATGCCAATAAATTGGGCAACTTAGAAGAAATGGATAAATTCTTAGAATCATACAACCTCCCAAAACTGAATCAAGAAGAAATAGAGAATCTCAATAGACCAGTCACAAGTAAACAGATTGAAACAGTAATCAAAAACTTCCCCAAAAATAAAAGTCCAGGACCAGATGGCTTCTCTGGTGAATTGTACCAAACATTCAAAGAAGATTTAATACCTGTCCTTCTCAAACTATTCTGAAATATTGAAGAAGACAGGATGCTTCCCAACTCTTTCTACGAGGCCAACATTACCCTGATACCAAAACCAGACAAGGACCACATAAAAAAGGAAAATTACAAGCCAATATCACTGATCAACATAGATGCAAACATCCTCAACAAAATATTCACAAATCAAATTCAACAATACATTAAAAGGATCATACACCATGATATAGTGGGATTTATTCCAGGGACATAGGAATGGTTCAACATCTGCAAATCAATCAATGTGATACACCACATTACAAAATGAGGATTAAAAATACCATGTTCATCTCAATAGATGCAGAGAAAGCATTTGACAAGATCCAACATCCATTTATGATAAAAACTCTCAATAAAATGGGTATAGAAGGAAAGTACCTCAACATAATAAAGGCCATATATGTGACAAACCCACAGCCAACATCATACTTAATAGAAAAAAACTGAAAGCCATTCCTTTGAGAACAGGAACAAGATAAGGGTGCCCACTTTCGCCACTCTTATTCAACATAGTACTGCAAGTTTTGGCCAGAGCAATTAGGCAAGAAAGAGAAATAAAAGGGATCCAAATTGGAAAGGAAAAAATAAAACTCTCACTCTTTGTGGATGACATGATTCTATATGTAGAAAACCCTAAATAATCCACCAGAAAACTCTTAGAAATAATCAACAACTACAGCAAAGTGGCAGGGTAGATAATCAACATACAAAAACCAGTAGCATTTCTACAAACTAGTAATGAACTAGCAGAAAGAGAAGTCAAGAATACAATCCTATTTACAATTTCAACAACACTGAAATAAAATATCTAGGAGTAAATTTGACCAAGGAGGTGAAAGACCTATCACTGAAAATCATAAGACACTATTGAAAGAAATTGAAAGATAGAAACAAATGGAAAGATATTCCGTGCTCATGGACTGGAAGAATAAATATAGTTGAAATGTCCATATTACCTAAAGCAGTTTACAGAGTCAATGCAATCCCAGTCAGAATCCAAATGACATTCTTTACAGAAATAGAACAAAGAATCCTAAAATTTATATGGAACAACAAAAGACCCCAAATAGCCAAATAAATCCCAAGAAAAAAGAACAAAGCTGGAGGTATCACAATCCCTCACTTCAAAATATACTACAAAGCTATTGTAATCAACACAGCATGGCACTGGCAGAAAAACAGAGGTACAGATCAATGGAATGGAATTGAAAGCCCTGAAATGAAACCACACATCTATGGATGGCTAATCTTTGACAAAGGAGCCAAGAACATACAAAGGAGAAAGGAAAGTCTCTTCAATAAATGATGTTGGGAAAACTGGACAGCCACATGCAAAAGAATGAAAGTAGACCATTATCTCACACCATCTTACACAGAAATTAACTCAAAATGGATTAAAGACTTGAATGTAAGACCTGAAACCATAAAACTTCTAGAAGAAAATATAGGCAGTACACTCTTTGACATCAGTCTTAGCAGTATCCTTTTGAATACCACATCTACTCAGGCAAGGGAAACAAAAGTAAAAATAAACAAATGGGACTACATTAGATTAAAAAGCTTCTGCATGGCAAAGGAAACCAGGAACAAAGTGAAAAGACAACACACCAACTGGGAGAAAATATTTGCAAATTGTATATCCAACAAGGGGTTAATTTCCAAAATATTTGAAGAACTCATACAACTCAACAACAACAAAACAAACAACCCAATCAAAAAATGGGCAGAGGATATGAACAGACACTTTTCCAAAGAAGATATACAGATGGCCAACAGGCACATGAAAAGATGTTCTACATTATTAACTATCAGGGAAATGCAAATCAAAACCACAAAGAGACATCACCTCACACCTATTAGAGTGGCTGTTATCAAAAAGACAAGAAATAACAAGTGTTGGAAAAGATGTGGAGAAAAGGGAACACTTGTACACTATTGGTGGAAATGTAAATAGTCAATTCACTATGGAAAACAGTATGGAGGTTCCTCAAAAAATTAAAAATAGAACTACCATACAATCCAGCAATTCTACTTTTGGATATTTATCCAAAGAAAATGAAAACATTAACTCGAACAGGTATATGCACCCCCATGTTCATTGCAGCATTATTTATGATAGCCAAAATATGGTAACAACCTGTGTCCATTGATGGATGAATGGATAAAGAAGTTGTGGTGTATATATATTTATATTTATATATATTATTCATCCATAAAAAAGAATGATATCTTGCCATTTGCAACAACATGAGTGGGACTTGAGGGCATTATGCTAAGTGAAATAAGTCAGACAGAGAAAGACAGTGTGAAAAATCTCTCTTATATGTGGAAGCTAAAAACAAACAAACAAAAACAAACCAAGCTAATAGACAAAAAGAACAGATTGGTGGTTGCCAGAGGTGAGGGGTGGGAGGTGGGAAATGGTTGAAGGGGTTATAAATTTTAGAAAAAAAAAATAAAAGAACCAGCATTTATTTACTCAGGCCAGGGATGTGGAAGTCACTCTAGACTCCTTTTGTTTCTTGACTCCCCTGGATCTCACCAGTCATTCATTGCTGTCAAATCTATCCCATAAATCTTTCTCAAATTCATTGCATTTCTTAATCCCCATTGTCACCACTTTAGCTGATGCCACCATCTGAATTATTCCAATAGCTCCAAACTAGTTTCTTGGACTCTCTTTACTTCTGCCTGGGACACACTTGCCACTCCATTTGCTGCAACTAATCCCTATTCATCTTTCTAGCAGCTTTCCTTTAGGAAGATAGAAGAGAATCCTATATATGAGGTTAGATGCTCTTGCTAAGTATTTCCACATCCCCTCAAGCTTCTCCTATCTGTAACAGTAATCACTTTGCAGTATAATTTTCCTCTGCTAGCCTGTTCTATTGACAATTAAAATTGTGTCTATTTTACTCAATATTGTGTTCCTGGTGCCTAGCACAATGTCTGGGACATAGCAGAGGCTTAATACATAGTTTTGAGTGTTGAACAAATGAATGAATGTTGTGTTTGGTATTCCTTTGAAGCTCTTGTCCCATTTTGATCTTTTTAGTATCTGAATGTCAGATTAGGTTAATCACGTACCCAGAGACAGCCCTTGACCAATATGTGTCTCACTTGGACATTAAACATGCATTATCTTGAATTTCACTCATGAATGGAATTTTTCTTTCCTGGTCTGTGAAAACACTTCTCACTTTCAAATTTATTTTACTTCCTACTCATCAGGGCTGTGACTGTGTATGATTTGCTGTTCTCTGGGGCCTCCTGGTTTCTCAGTACTTTTTTGTAATAATTAAGTCATTTTTTTAAATTCATGAAGATGTTTTCAGTTAGAAGTATAGTAAAGGGCTTATCTACAAAGGCAAAATATAATTGAATAGAGATTAAAAACCTTGGAAATACACCTGACAAATTCAGACATATACTATATTAAACCTTTGAATCTTTGAGTGATTATCTTAATCAAGCATAGTCTAAATACTTAATATTTAATTTCTAAAATTAGAAACTGCCTCTGTCATGAATTTAATACACAGAATGATAAATATGTGATGGCACGATGCCACATAACTTAATGACACTTAGGTTAGAAAAGTTATATCCTGGTGCACACTGAAAACTATTTCATTCAGAGTGGGAAGTATCAGCAAACCAACACAGTATATGAAGTCACTAAAAAAAAAATCAAATATGTGGAAACTAAAGGGGATCAGGATATGCCACCCCAACATATGCTACTCTGTTATAGGGATTATTTTGAGCTGAAGGTAATTGAGAATCAACAGATGCAGGAAGAGTGCTTTTCCCTCCTCTTCTTTGCCTAAAAGCAGGGTGTGAATTTTCCTTTGTGAAGATATCCCCTTTTCCTGTTCCAGGAAGGGAAGAGCAACTCTTATCACCAGAGATGAAGAGCTGGCAAGAAGATGAGTCTGTATAAAAAAACCTTACTAGAATAACCCTTATCTTCCATTAGTTCCCCAGATATTTCCTAGTCACTTTATTAACCCTCAAAGCCTAAACCCCTTTTCCTTTGTTAAAATTGTATATAAACCCCTGAGTTAAGTGCTTGAGTTTCACTTATTTTCTGTGAACTCCTTTGCATGCAGAATATTAATAAAATTTGTCTTCCTTTTCTCCTGTTAATCCATCTTTTGTCAGTTAAATTTGCAGGCCCCCAGGTAATGACAACCAAAAAAAACAATTTTAACACTGTCTAAGAAAGAAAATGATAGGATTACTGTCAAAACTGTTTGGAAGCCTCAGCTTAGTGAGGCTTATTTCTGACTAGTTTCTGGTGTATCTAGAGAGCCCTCAAATTGGATTTTTCAGGATGAAAAAAATCTTTGCTTCTTTATAAGCATAAGGAGATGAGTCAATAGAAAGGTGAAAATGCTAGAAAAAGAAGATGTAAATGGGTTTTCAGGTCCCATAATAGTTGGGGAAGTTTGGAATCTAGGACATGGGAGGGATTCACTTTAAAGAAGGATGGAAGGACAAAGAATATGTGAGGAATTATATATAATAAAGAGGTGAAGAAGATGACAGTTGATGGAACTTCCACGGAATCAGCCTTGTTTTTACAAGAAAGTAGAAGGCAAAGGCCTTTGGGTAGATTGGAAGCAGGAGTCCTTTCTGCCCTGTGTTTAGCACTGAACCTGCCTATTATGGGTTAAATTGTCTCTCTCTACCCCCACCCAAATTCATATGTTGAAATCCTAATCCACAGTACTTCAGAATGTGACTTTATTTGGAAATAGGGTCCTTGCAGATGTATTTAGTTAAGATGAATCATACTGGAGTGGGTGAGCCCCTACTCCAGTATGACTGATGTCCTTACAAAAAGAAGGAAATTTGGACACAGACACATGCACAAGGAAAATGATGTGAAGAGACAGAGGGAAAAGATGGTCATTTACAAGCCAAGAGGAGATGCCTCGAACAGATCCTTCTTTCATAGCTCTCAGAAAGAATCAACCCTCCTGACATCTGGATTTTGGACTTCTAGCCTTCGCAACTGAGTCAATAAATTTCTGTTGCTTAAACCACTCAGTCTGTGGTATGTTATCCTGGCAACCCTAGCAAGAAAACATATTGGCCATGGTAGTAGGAAGTCAATATATGTTGAATTGAATCGACGAATGAATAAATAAATGCATGGGTAAGTGGGGAAATGTCTCTCAGGGTTAAGCAGAAGAAGAGACATTTCAAACAATTGTTAGGTTATCCCAGAGGGTCGAAATAGTTCTGAGAGTTCAGTTGATGGTTTGGAGAATATAGTAAATTTGAAATTTAAATGAAGATAACTAGAAGGAAGGGGACTAATGAATGGTTTAGAAGTGATGGGATGGAGCAAGCCAAGGATAAACTGTTTTTCCTATCCCATTGAAATAAAGGGGAGTTGGAAAAAGTGAACCTTTAACAAAGTGAGCAGCTGGGGAAGTGTTATTAAAAAATGCTCAATATCTTTTCTATACTAGATCTCATATTCATTGAGAAGTCCTTCAAGTACTCAGGCAGATCTCTTTTAAGCTACCAACATCCACAAAGCAGTTGGGTGTCAAGCCAGGAGCCCAAAGATGTGTGTATATACTAATATTACTACTTTGATAATTTTGGCATTCTTTTTGGATAGATCTTTTGTATATTTTCCTATTGTCTACCTTGATAACACTGAATGATTTCAGATGTCCTTCTTCACATCTTCTTAGGTGCTTTGAAGAGTTGGTGATATGTTGTAGAAACCAAGAGAAAAGTACAAATGGTTTCTAGGTAATTAATATCAGAATGTAGTCATTAAGTTTCAAAGATGTATTTTATAGGCATTGTCTATAAAAGTGAATAATTAGTGATAATGAGTACCTTACCTTGCCATTGAAAATGACAACATATTAAGAAATAAGATATTAGGTTATAAATGCAGTTTATATTATATTTGCATTTTGGCCCCATAGGAAAATATTTGCAAGATGATGTTGCACTCATGGAAGAGTGGACGCCATGGTTATAACTTTGCATAAGGGATCTTTTGTGTGCCATTACAGTCTCAGGGACACCAGTGGACCCTGCAGCATGGTGCTCATTGAGCTTTGGAGAGTCCCCAGGCTAGATTCTCAATGACCTGGAGGTACTGCCCTTTATTGGGCTTGGGTTCTTCTTATTGGAAAAGGCTTCCTATTTCTCACTTCTGTTCTTCCACTGCAATTGTTATGCTTCTAGTGTTATAGAGCTAACTTAAAAATAATTGTCTCTTGAAGTCACACAATTGACTCCTACCCAGAGGGATCATACAGAAAACATGTGTTAAACTGCGACTCTTATGGAGGGCTCATTAACCTGGGAAGTAGGTAACCTACGAGAAAATTTTAGAGTTAATATCCTACCTCTTAGGTTGGTACAGATAATTAACATGGTTTCCCTGCTCTGGGAAGTCATCTAAACCTAATTCTTCTTCTGCAGATCTTGCAGAGCTACCAAAACACATCCTTTAACATGGAGTATAAGGGAAAATATGCTGCACTACTGTTAGTCTGGGTATATTTATCTATTTCCTGCAATCTGCCATCTGCAAGCTGGAGACCCAGGAAAGCTCGTTGGTATAGTGTGATGGCCTGAGAGCTCGAGGGCTGATGGTGAAGATTCCTGTCTGAGTTAGAAGGCCTGAGGACCTGGAGTGCCAAGGGCAGGAGAAGATTGATGTCCCAACTCAATAGTCACCAAAGAGCAAATTCAACCTCCCTCTCCCTTTTCGTTCTCTTCAGGCCCTCAATAGATTGGATAATGCCCATCCACATTGGGGAGCGCCATCTGCTTTACTTAGTCCACCAACCCAAATGCTAATCTCTTCTGGAAACACCCCCACAGACACATGCAGAAATAATGTTTAACCAGCTATCTGGGTATGTCTTGGCCCAGTCAAGTTGACACACAACCATCACAACTACTTAACCCATGAAGTTTCCTTCTCTCTAGAACTTTTTTGCTATTTAACCAGTCACTAAGTCATGTGACATAGTTAACTTGTTATAGCTTTCCTAACTGAACCATGACCTTCTGGCTTGTAGCCTCTTGACCTAGAGTAGACTTATGCCTGTTTTTCACCTATATCTCCCTTTCTAATCAGGATAATACCACTTGCCTTAGCCTGTTCCATGAATTCAGCCCACAATCCCTTAGGCAAGGTCTTTTTGTCACTCCCAAAGGATCTACCAAATTGCTAGACACACAGCAGACAATGCAGATGTTGCAGAAATACAGAGTGACGTTTGCATAATTACTTGCCTGGACTCAGATTGTATTCAGTTAAGAATTTGGCAACCAGACTGAGGTTGCCCAGGGAGTTTGAGGTTCAGAGGTCCTCTCCCAGCTGATTCACAAATACCTGGGGCAGTCAGGTCATTTGAGAACCAAAGGAAACCTGGTGAGAAACAAATGGAATGCTTCTAAATACCAAGTTATGAATGCTATTCATGTTTATTATTTTTGCTAATATTTGCTGAGCACTTACTTTGTGCCAAACACCAAAGCCAAGGCCTTTAGATTTAACAGAAATTATGGGGAAGGTATTGTTATCTCTGTTTTCAGGTAAGGAAATTAAGGCTTAGAGAATTAAGCAACTTGCTCAAAGTCACAGAGCTTAAATGGCTTTTAAGTGATCAGAATTTGAATTTACGTCTGTCTAAATTTATAGCAGATGATCACAACCAGGGAGATACCCTTTGTTACATTTGAGAAATGGTGGACTCAACTGCTGTCAGCAAGCAAATATCTCAGCAGCATTGCTCAGAGGAATGTCAGTAGTTGCCTCTAACGACTCAGTTTCCTTCCCCAGCTTGCTCTTTGGCATTTATTTAACTCTGCCTTATATTCTTAGGCATTTCTTATAAATGTTTCCAGTTTTAGGTTGACTGTCCTTGTCCTATGTTCCCTTCAAAGGTTATAACACCAGTTTGATCTGCCTTAACATCCCTGCTACATAAGAATAAAGGGACATCTGAGGTTTCCTTACGCAATTACTGCATAACCTATTTTGGCCCCTATCCCCATAAAGGATATAAACTTACACGACTCTGGTTATTATTCCCAGGGTGATTTTAGAGTTTATGTGTGCATATGTGTGTGTGCATACACATTGGGAGAGCAAAGATAAAACATGATAAATTGTTGTTAACCTTAACATCTCTTCATTTTCTTCAGTAATTGCACAAGAGTCACATGTGAAACTAATTACAGAAGGTCACACTGACTAGTGCACCAGTTAAAATGCTTTGGGTTTACATTATTCATTAAAAGATTGAGTATGGGGGGAAAGCCTGATTTTTGTAAAAGTTATTTCCAAAAGGAGTCAAATAACTCTATTTAAAATCACTATAGGTTGGGTGTCCGTCAATTTCAATGAAATAATTTTCTGAAAAATGCACATCTTGTCTTATTTACAAAGATCTCTAGTACATTTTGTTTGGCCTTTTCTGCCCACTCAACTCAGCGAAATCAGTTTATACCCAAACGTTTTATACATACTGTATTATTTGACCATCTGTTTTCTTTAACACATTGTTTTCCCCTCTAGGTTTCATTTATTTATTGGTTTAAAAGTTGTCTTTCAGTGAGTTGCCAATTTAATTACATATAGAGATATTCATGTTTGCATGTGAAATAAAGACTATTGTCTTTTAAACGATCACCATCGTCCTACTTGGTAAATATGCACAATTCCCAGCTTGTATATAATATGTGTTTTCTTGTACAGCTGTCAGTCCTGGGTGGTGGATTGCAGTGAAGATTTGTCAGGACAAAATGGCACAAATACCCAGATAATTTGGTGGATGAGGCACAGAGAGGGAAGCAAGAGATTATAAGCTGGAGAAAGCAAAGTGAGTTAACTCTGAATATGGGAAAAGGAAGTACCATAAATTCAGAGGATGAAACTGACATTGGAGTTAAGGGATGGTGACATCAGAGTCAAAGGTGTCATGAGAAGGCTTCTGAAGAGTTGGAACAGAGATCTGGAGTGATGGTGCAATTAGCACAAGAGACCAGGGAATAGGATTTAATAGAACAAGAATGCAGAGACCAGGAAGAGTCTCGGAGACCAATGGTGGGTATGTCTGGAAAAGGGAAGGATAATGTCCAGAAGTTGGGTGGTACTTCCAGCCTAGAGAACTGAGGTTTTTTTTGGGTAAGTGGTTTCAATAAGAGGAAGGCTAAGTCCTCCTAGGATATTGACTTCTTAACTGTCATATTCTGGGGGATAATGTTATGGTATTGGTAATTGGCAAGGCTCACTTGGGAATTGTGCCATAAAATAAGTATCAAGTGCCAGCCTTTTTGATGCCAGATACCAGCTAAATTGTCTATGATCAGGAGTCTCGGCTATAAATGTTTGCCCATTTTTAAAATAGCAATATTGGGTTTTGCTTTTAAATAATCTTAAAGTATATCTCTGCAGTAAATAAAGAGAAAACCATATAATTACTACAGAAATTCCAGTTTAAGGCTAGTATTCTCATGAAAATAAGCAGTCCATTTTCCCTACACAACCATTCCTAAACAGCACTCTTCACCCTTGCTGTGTCAGAAAACTCCAATTTTGATGGCAAGATTAGAGTTACCAACCACTTGATGAGGTCAGCAATATGATTCATGGATGCAAAACAGGCAATTTTTGGAAAGGCCAGGTGCTGGTTTATGCAACTGGTCTGATGACAGATGCAGCAGATGGCTCAGAAAGGCAGACTTTGGAACACTACATGTGGATCTTTCCATAAACATGAATCGTTCTTGAAAAATTTATTTGGTTTATTGGTTATGGTAGTCTTCTCCATCAAAGATGAATGTTTCCATTTACCAATGTCAAAAGACTAAATCTCATCATTAGTTTTGGAAATCTCAAAGAGCAGAGCTTTAAAAGAGGTACAAGCATTTTCTTTTTTAAAAGATACTTGAAACTCTGGCATGGGTCTTGAACTATAATTTGTATAAGTTGGGATGCATTCATGGAAAAAGAGATTATTGTACAAACTACTGGGATTCTGAAATACTGAATTAATGTCAGTATCATAATACTAAATTAGTAACCTTACACTTTGCTTCTCTTTCTCCCACAGATAGAATTTATTTTGAATGACCTTAAAATGAGTCATTTAATGTCTTTGTACCTCAATTCTTCCTTTTGAAAATGTAAATTAAGTTGACACACAGTACAAATAAGCATTTATTTCTAGTCCCCGGATCTTCAGGTATTTTGTATATACTTATAATATTGTCTGTCTTTCCAATGAATTCATAAATCAATCAGATTTCAGAAGAATTAGACATGAAAATGGCAAATCCTGTTTACTTCTTGTTTGAAACTGATCCGTGACAGATAAATAAAGTTTGGTATCTATTGCGTTTTTCTCCCCAAAATACCAAGTTTTCTTGAGCAAAACAGAATTGCTCCTTCTTCTTTCAATTCATTTTTCAGGAATAATTTGAATTTGCTCACTATGTTTTTATTCTGAATAAATCATGTGTTTTTAAATAGGTCCTCCCCCTAAATATTTTATAAGCAAATTTTGTCTTTTAGACAGTCTGTGGTCCTTTCTCTATTTTATAATAATGATTTGACTCTGAGATCCTTTTCTAAAATTTAAACTGAGTATAATATTTCTCAAAAATCATCCTGCATAAAATTAATAATGAAAGATTTTATAGAATTTGCTTCCGTTTTTACCATTAAAACACTAATTCAGATTCTCTGGTTAATTTTAGGACAAGGAGATATCAGTAGAAAAAGGGGACACATTACTAAGAGTGATCTCTAAATTAAACCATTGATTGATTATTTTACACATTATGTAATGAGATTCTTGATTCTAATTACATATAACAAAAATAATTTAATTAATTGGTTGTGTGTGACGTTGGTTGTCAAATTTGGCTGCTTAGTGGAATCATCTGGGGAGCTTAAAATTTGATGTGTGGGTCTTTCTTCCAGATTCTCTGATCCAATTGGTCTGGATTTGGCTTTGGTATCAGGAGTTTTAAGAGCTCACCAGGAGATTCTAATATGCAGCCATTGGTCTAGAGATAGGACATGATTGGGAATCAAAAGACATCAACTCCTGACACGATAACCTATGAGTTTCAGGACGAGAGAAGAGCAGCTTAACTCTGATGGTGATTGAGAGTGGTGCCAACACCAAAGTTTTGGTCATCTCATCCAAAGGGGAGAATTGTTAAATTAATTAAACAAGGAGACCATTAGACTGATGTGGCTCTAATGCCATGGTGACCTCCATAAACAAACCAAAATCTCAGCCTGTAAACACCTCCGGGTTACAAAATTGAAACCTAAGGACAACCAATCACAACGAGCCAACCAGGCTTTAAGCTATAGCCAATCAATAATTTTCTTTCTTCGCATCCATCTTTTTTTATAAAAGTCCTTCCCATAGTTCCTGTTAGTCGAGCACTCCTAACCACTTGCAATTTGGTGCTGCCCAATTAGAATAATTTTTTGCTCAAATAAACTCGTAAAATTAAAAAAAAAGGACATCAGCCCCAATAATAACCTTCATTAAATAGGATAAAGTACCTGAGGATAAGGACAAGACAGAGGGTAAACATTACATTTACTACACCACTTCCAGCTAGGATGAAGCTTCAAGATGGCAGGTTATGTTTTATTCTTCTCTAGAAGATTTGACCTGGTAAAATATAGCCTTGGATTGGCAGTGACGAAATTGTCCTAGGCTTCTGGAGGGTTTACCTAATTCCTACTGTGTACATTTTCTGTGTTGTTGTAAAATGGGTAGGAATAAACCATTGGCCTTTTCTAATCACAGTCTTCTGGCAGTAGTATCACAATATAAAAGGAGAATAAAAGCATTTTCTAAGACTCCCGTGTGATTTCTCTTTAGAAATCTTTGAGAACAATTTTTATTTTAAGTATAATGGAAAACTTTGCTCTCTTTGTCATAAATATTGAATATTTTCAAGGGCCCGAGAGACCTTTGTTCGAGACAGATTTTGAAAAATTTCTGGAGAAAGCTGGATTGGCTTCCATATAAGCATAATTATTCAGGAAATACACCAGGTTCCTTTCTAGCCAGTGATAAGTCAAAACATTGCATCCCTTAATAAAAATAAGAGCTGCTACTCTAGAAAATAAAAATAGTAAAGGTGGCATAAATCGGTGTTTCTGCAACTACAAACGTCACTTGGTGCTTTGTCCTGTGTACACCTGGGTGACTGGCTGTCATCTCATCTCCCAGCCTTCTGCATGTAACCCAGTAAGATGATCATTACTGGTTCCCAATTTGAAGAAATTTGAGTTTAGAGTGAACTGCAACTGAGATTAGCTCTGAAGGTGATGCTGACACCTTGTGATTGCAGAATTTACCTCTAAGTTGCTTTAGTTTCAAAGAGTCTCAGGAAGACTCATTATGACGACCTTTCAACATTTCTTTGGTTGAGAATTAAAACATTTTGCTAATTATGTAGCTGTATTTAGAAATGATTCCAAAATCATTAAACGCTTTCCATATTGAGCCAACTCATTGGAAAGTTAAACTAATTCATGTAATAAAATGAAAAATCTTTAAAGAAAACCCGAATGAGAGAAAACATAAAATAATGCAAGACAGGGAAGAAAGAGTGTAAGCATGAGGTCGTAGTGTTCTACATAGTTACTGAAGTTGAGCAGCAAATTTGGCTCTAGACTTCCTGGTTTTCAAAGAAAAAGGGGAAGAAGAAAATATTACAAATATCATCTATGAAGAGAAAACACACTGGTTTTTAGGGAACTATTCACATTATTCTGAGAAAAGAGAGATAAGCACAGTCTCCAGAAATCATCGTCTGAGGAAGGAGAGCTTAATTTACTCTGTGTCCTCCCTGGTCAGTCAGTAAATTCCTTAAATGTTTAGAGGATGCCACTTTTGTCAAGAACTTTGAGAAGGCTGGCTATCAATCTATACTGGCTCAGTAGATGCAAAATGTGCTATCAAATCTTTTCATTGAGACCTCATCATCAATCAGATCTAAGGATTTGCGAGGAGTAGTATTTACGTTAACCCATCAATTCTCAAATAATGTTACTGCTACCGTTATATACATCTCAGTTGGATTCATCCCTGGAACTGAAATGATATTCACATGAACCATTTGGATCTCTGTTTCTTTTAATTTGTGTAGTATCTATAGATGGTTCAAGGTGTTTTACCCCTAGCCGTGCCTCAGAATCTCCTATGGAAAAACGTAGAACTATTCCCAGGCCCCACATGAGTTCCACAGAATCAAAATATCTGGTGGTAAGTGTCCAGCATCAATATTAAAAGAAAGTTTTGCAAGTAATTTTGATGCAAAGCCGGGGTTGAAAATCACTTTAATAGTAGTTGCTACTGTTTGCCAAAGAAAGAGATATACATATAAGATGTAGGAAGAGGAGGAGGAGAAGGAGTTGGAGAAGGAGGAGGAGGAGGAGGAGGAGGAAGAGGAGGTTCTATTAATAACTACCTTAAAAGATTGATTGGTACCAACGTCTGTATTTTATAATTGCCTCACAATATAGTCAATTCTCATAAAAATTTCTTCATGTGCTATTTATAAAGAACATGGCACTTAAAAACTGTAACAGCAGTGTTATTAATTACTCCTGTAAAACATTTAATTTTACTTTTCCACTTTCTTCACTGTTACTCCCAATATTCTGATAACTTTTATAATAATAACTTGATCCCAAACAGAGGTAACCCCTGGTCACCTCTGTTTCATGCACTGACCTCACATATTTTCATTTCCTACCTCCACTTACATTAAGATAGTTTGCTTAAGAGGCCCTGAACCATTTGGGAATGGAGATTTTGTAGAGCCGAGTGAAGAAGTCAAAATGACCTTCAGAAGTTTCCTATTCATTATGTCTTATTTCTGTAGTTACTCTGGCCAAGAACAGATGGTCTGTGAACACAAGGGCTGCACACAATGTTACCTTAAACAAATATCTCTGATGGTTCAGTGGTACAGATAGGTTATCGATACTGAAATACTGTTTTCCAAGTTTGATGTCTGGCTTATGCTCATCATGGACTTTATTAGCACTTTTTAAATATCCAAGTCTCATACAACATGTCAGTGTGATTCACCCCAAATTGGAATGTGTTTTAAATGAGAAAAATTATTGTGTAGTTTAAATTAGAAGAACAGAAAGCTTATTCTTGTTTGTGGCATGAATTTGGCACTCTACCATTTAACTGGGCTGCCTTTGAGTCTTGGTCATATGGCTCATGGTCAGAATCCATCTCAAGATCCCCAATTGCCAGGGTTTAAAATCCATCCTATTTATCCTAAAGCTCTATCTCTTTGCCTGGAAACCACACTTTTATGATAAACAGGTGTCAGAGATGTCTTCTACTTCCCATCTTTTCTTTCCTCGATGTATTAATACTCTACTCTGCTTCTCCCTTTTGAGTTTGTCTTGTTCAGTTTCTGGGTCTCTCTATCCATCCTTCTGGGTCCCTTACTTCCTCCATTTTGTCATGGGCTACAGGAATGGAATTAGTATCCCTCCTCTACCTGCTACCCATCTTGACTGGAATATTTACCAGGGGCCTGGGTAATTGCTATTATGTATTTGGGAAGGAGTTCAGAAAGTAGTTTTTGATTCTTTATATGCCTGAGGTGTTTATTGTTATACGAATTTTATTCTGTCTGGAGTTGAAAACTTTGACTACAATGTATGCAAATAGATGAGGAAGATATTTCAGTTCACATATAGGAATGAACAGCTGAACTTCTGTGACATTAGACATTTTCAACACTATTGTTGTCTGTGCTTAAAGAAATAGGATAGAGATATCAGTATCATATTTATTAATATTTACATATTAAGCACTCCTTTGTACATGGCACTGAGCAAGGAGATGTAAAGCACTGGAATTTGTGTAATACAGGTCCCCACTCTCAAGGAACTTACAGTCTAGTTAGTTAGAAAGGACAAAAAACTTCACAATAGTTAGAGAATTCAGTCCATTTTAACCTGGAACTTACTTTCCCACTTTTTTTTTTTGTTTTTTTTATTTGTGGGGAAGACCAGCCCTGAGCTAACATCCGTTGCTAATCTTCCTCTTTTTGCTGAGGAAGACTGGCCCTGGGCTAACATCCGTGTCCATCTTCCTCCACTTTATATGGGACGCTGCCACGGAATGGCTGACAGGCAGTGCGTCGGCGGGCGCCCGGGATCCGAACTGGCGAACCCCGGGCTGCCAAGCGCGAACTTAACTGCTGCGCCACCGGGCGGCCCCACTTTCCCACTTTTTAAATTGTTACTCCTGATATTCTGAATGTTGGTAGAGAATACTGCAAAGCTATAATGATTGACTCCATTGCACATCTGTGAATTCCTACTTCATCTGGGTCTTCAACAGCACTCCGACTTAATTCTATTCAATTCCTTTCTGAATTTCCCACAACAACTGTCTCACATCCATCCCACCCCTCACATCCCTGCATTGGTTCTCTTTTCTTTTAAAACCACTTTATTGAGGTATGATTGACATTAAAAAAAAGCTGTTCCTATTTAATGTATACAACTTGATGAGTTTGGAGGTAAGTATACATCTATGAAACCATCACCACAATCTATGCCATAAACACATTCGTCACCTCCAAAAGTTTCCTCTGGTTCCATTCATTTATTTCTTTATTATTATTTTTGTGACTAATTCTTGGGTCCATGTTTCTTGTTACAGTCATTTCCTGAGGTTGGATTTGTCCATCTCTATCCTAAGGACACGGGCTCCTCTCCATGTCTGAATTTGGTCACAATTAGCTTGATTCGCTTGCATCATCCTAAGTCTTTATTGGCCTCCATTCCTTCATTCTGACTTCTGTCATCTTTGTTACTTTGTTCCAATCTGTAGTTCTCTTGTAATTTTGTTTGTATCCCCGTGATTTTTGTTTTGTTTGATAGGATTTTTGTTTTTGTTATTGGATATGCTTCCCTTAAAAGTCTCAGTCTCTCTCAGGATTATAATAACTGCTCACTGACTTGTCTTCTTCACTCCAGTTTTGCCCATCCCTTCAGCTTTCACTGAAAGCACTCTTCACAGGCAATTTCCTGTACATGTAATATATGATTTTTCATATATTGATTTCTACCTGCATCTCCATCTGCTCTCCAAATGCACAATTTTTCTGCCATATTATACTATTTACTGTAACCCAGCAAGTTTGAATTCTGGCACATTTGAGAGAGTCCAGGAGAGGTCTGGACATTCTCAATCTGATGTAAAAGGGGAAAAAATGCAAGGCATAGTAAAATAATGAACAAAAACATTAAAAGAATTTTGCAATAAAGAAATATGAAAAACCAAAAATATAGAGAAAACTATAAAATGCCTAGGTAATCAAGTGATACTAATTATAACAATAAAATATCAATTTCAACCATCAAATTGGTACAAAATTTTTAAATAACAAATCCTAGTATTGGTGATGTGTGATTGTTTTAATGGCACGTGGGGTTTGTTTTAATCGGGTATGGCAAGACATGCAGACCCAGAAATGATGGTCATGAAGGAAGAAATTTTTCTTATATTCACAATCCTCTACAGGCAGGAGGCATGGCATGCCATGCAGGGCCACACAGGAAAGCACTGAGGCATGATTAGCAGGGAGAGAGATTGGCACTGCCGGGTTGGAGCCTTTATTATGGTGTTTGTGAGAAGGGCTGGGTGAGACAAGGTAAGCAAGCTCAACAGGTTTAGGATTGGACAGTTCGAATAATTTTGGTGAGCTCTGGGCTGTTAGGGGTGGTTCCTAGTTGTTCAGTAACTGGCCTTGGGGTGATTAGGGTAGGTGAACAGTGTTTCCAGACTGCAAGAGCCTGATAAATGAGGCAGATGGGGGCATGAACTCGGATTGGTTATTTTGCATACCAAAGGCATGCTCCCAGGCAAGTCCTTTACTATCTCTAGGAATTAGCTAACCCTAGGAGGGGCAATTCCTCCCCATCAGCAAGGCTCCAGATACCAGAACCTCGAGAATACAGAAAATAAGAAAACATAGTCAATATAGTGATTGTGGGTAATTTCACACACATACTGTAAACAATTGTTTCCTCTCTAGAATCATCAATTTTTTTCTCCCTGTAGAGAACTTAAAATACTTAAAAAGAATTGCAAAGAGTATCGCAAGAGACGAACAAAGTTAGAACTTTCACCATCTGATTTCAAGAATTACTTTAAAGCTACAGTAATCAAGACAGAGTGGTATTGACATAAGGATAGATAAATAGATCAATGGAACAGAATAGAAAGTCCACAAGTAGAAACAGGGACATCAATTGATTTTTGGAAGTGTTGCCAATTCAATTCAATGGGTAAAGAAAAGTCTTTTCAACAAACGAGGCTGGAATAACCGGTAAATATATGGGGAAAAAGCGAACCTTGACACTCATCTCACACTGCGCTCAAAATTAGTGTGAAGCATGAATCTAACATAAAAACTAAAATTATAAAGTTTCTAGAGGAAAAAACTTCTTCCATAAGAATAAAAGCTTCTACAGTATCTTCACGATCTTGGGATAGGCAAAGATGGAGAGGATAATAAACGGAAATAATAGAATAGAAAGAAATATAACGGAAAGAAATATAATAGAAAGAAAATTAAGAAATTTATCTTATTGAAATTAATACATAAAGAACAACAGCTCAATGTAAAAAGATAAACAGCCCAAAGAAAATGAGCAAAGCTCTTGAACAGAGGCCTCACTGAAGAGGCTGTTCAAAAGGCTAATAATCAAAAGAAGAGGTGTTCAACATTACTAGTGATCAGGGAAATGCAAATTAAGGCCACAGTGAATTACCACTTAACTCCCACTGGAATGGCTAAAATTAAAAAGACCAATAACACCAAATACTAGTGATGAGGAAGTACAATAGGAACCCTCACTTTGGACATTGGTTAGTGTTGGTTTGCAACCTTTGGAGTTCCCCAGGTGAAGTATGAAACTGATCCCTGAGCCACAGAGGTCAGGGAAAGACCGAAGAAAGAGGCAGACCACTCCAGGTTGGAAGGTGGCAGGTTTAATAAACAAGGCCACTTACACACAAGGCTAGTCTTGGGCAGCCACAAGCTGCATCCCCCTGCCAGAATCTGAAAAGTTTATAAGGAGAACTTGGTGAAGTTCAGTTAAGTATTCAGTCCAGATGGTCTCAATAACACATTACTGTCTCAAAGCTATGTCCTTGAAATGGCCCCTAGTGTGAGAATGGTGGGCTGAACATATATTCCAAGGACAGGGGAGGGGATAAGGAACCTCTGATTGCCTGAGTCTAGCTCAAAGGTCAACCAAGGTCATGTCCTCTTAATGACCTCCTCCAATAGTTAGGTAGTTTCATGTAAAATTAAATATAAATTTATCTTATGACCTGGTAATTCTACTCCTAAGTATTTACCCAAGAGAATTGAAAACACATATCCACAAAAAGACTTACATAAGAATGTCCAAAGCAGCATTATTCACAATAGCCTAAACTAGAAACAACCCAAATATTCATCAACAGGAAAACAGATACATACACTGTGGTATACTCATACAGAGGAATACTAATTAGCGACAAAAAGGAACAAATTACTGTCGTACATAACAACATGTGCAAATCTCAAAACCTTGTGTCCAGCAAAAGAAGCCAAACAAAAAAGAGAACATATTGCCTGGAAGTGAAACATGTCAATTCTGCCCATATTCCACTGGTCAAAGCAAAGGTGGCTCTACCTACATTCAACAGGGCAGAGATGGATAATTACCCCATAGGAGGAGAACTGAATATTTTGAAAAATAATTCAATTTATCATGCTTAGATTATGGTATAGGAGCAATCTCTGTATTACATGGAAATTATTGCTTTGTGTTTTGAATTGATATTTTTCCCCAGATTTTAATTTATCTTTTGACTAAGTTTTGGCAACGTACACTAAAAATATGGTTTTTGTTTTCGATCCTATAATTAAGTGGAGTCAGCACTCAATGCCAATCCTTTTGCCTTAATTTATCCATTCATTACTTGTTTGAAGGAAGTTTATCTTCTAGCAGTTTCTTAAACAAAGATTTATGTAAATTATATTCTCTGGGTTTTAACATATTTTAAAGTATTTTTTGGTTGCCTTTTTGCTTGAATGACAGTTTGACTACATATAGAATCCTTTGCTTGTACTTTCTTTATTTGAGGACTTTGTGGGTATTATTCTACTGTCTTTTAACAATGGATTTTTTTTCTAGAGAGGTCAGAGCTAGTCAGAAGCTTCACTATAGAGGTTACTTGATGATTTTCCTTGGATACCTTTCTCTAACTGTTTCATTACAGTCATAAAATGCAGATAATAATAGTGCCTATCTCAGGGTTGTGAGGATTAAATGAGGTACTACATGTAAAACATAAATGTGAATAATAATTATTATTATTATCGTAATTTATTAATCTGATTCCATTTTCTTATGGAAATGTTCTTTTCAATCTTTCATTTGGTTCTTTCATTTCTGGGATACTTCCTTAATTTACATCTTATTTTTTCTCTTTTCTAGTCCTTTGATTTTTTTCCTTTGGTAACACTATGTATGCAAATGTTGGATCTCTTAGCTATCTTCCTAAACCCTCACTTCCTTCCTAAAGTTTTAAAATCTTTTCTCATTTTATTTCACTCAATTTTTGTATGGCTGGCTCTGTTTCCTGCTGTGCTTTCTTTCAGTGTGTTTATTTTTTTCTGTGCTGCTTCCAGTTTCTCATTTCTGTGATGGCTTTTTTTTTCTTCTAGTTCTTTCTGGAGCTGATCTAGCTTATTTTCCACCTTCTATTGTTGTTTTGCCATGACTACTCTGACTCTAGTATCTCTGATTTGTATTTTTGTCTGAAAGAGGCATTTGGTTCATTATGCTTTTCATATGTAGTACACTATATCTGACTACAGTTTTTATTTGGTCCATGTCATTATTCCTCGAGTAACTAGTCTACACACATTTTATTTGTTTTCCTTGTTGCTTTTCTCCTTTTATAAAAGTAGATCTTATGTAGTTTGCCTTTTTTAATTTTCTTCTTCCTTTTTGAATGAGGTGAATCATTTCTGGGTTATCTATTTGCAGAAGAGTTTGTTAACGAGAGGGCGGTGTTATGATCCAGACTAATAGGAATTCTATTTATGACATGGGACTGTATAAATTCTTTTGGCTTTTATTCCTCTCTAGTCAATTAAAAATAGCACTGTAGGCTGTTTTTAATCTTCATCTTTGTCTCCCACTCAGATGGTTGCCAAAATATAGCTTGTCTATGTGTTTCCTAAATTAACTCCACTCTCAGATATTTTAGATTTGATGCCAAGTAGGATCCAAGAAGGCTTCCACTATTAGCCTACACACCTCATTTATCATGTTTTAAGTATGAGATAATTCTTTAAAATATCTTAGGGCATGCCATTTACTTTAGAGAAGTACTCCTGCTGGCTTTTTTGAGCTTTTCAGCCTTGATTGTCCTCTCTTCACATCTTCCTATACTTTCTGTTTGACCTTCACAACTTTTTGTAACCTTTCTTTTATGATTTGGAGGGTCAGATTTCTCTAGTTTAATTAAAGATAGATTTACATTTTTGTGTCTCATATTACTTATAGAAGGGGCAATATTTAATTTATCTCACTATGATTAAATCTGAAGTTCTTTCAGGCTCATATTTATATATCCCAATCAATTAAGGTGCTTAGTGGAACAAAAGGGTCTTAATTTTCACATGGTCTGCCCAGGTTGGATAGTAGGGTGTTTTTAAGTAGCAAACTTCTTTTCTCCTCATCATACATGTATATACATATCTAAATCAATATCTATATGTATTTTTATTTAGAAACTAAACTGGAAGGGAAAATTCTAAAACATTGATTGTGATTGTCTATGCATGAAGTGAACCAATTAAGTCCAAAATTTTGTAGGTATACCACATGCTAAGAAATTGCTGACCACCTAGCACGTCACAAGTACCAAATGGGAAAAGATGTAGATCCGAAAGTCAGGATGTGGAACAGAAGTCCATGGATAAGCAAGTCAGGAAGGAATTAGTGATTGGTGTGGGAGGAGAGATGAAGTCGAGAAGCTCTGTTTATCTTTAAACTTGCATTTCTGAGCAATGTGGTGAAATTGTGTGTGGGTGTTTTGGTCTGGTTTAAAGGATGGTGTGTCAGGAGGAAAGAAGCATGCCATATACTTTCATCTCTCCATGCCATATTTACCCTGACAGCCTGGAAAATTCTTACTCATTCTTTAAGGTACAGTTCAAAGATGCTCAGTTTTCTCTAGCTTTTGAGGTTCCTACCATCTCCTCATTCCACTTTGGTTTCCTCTTGTCTCTCATTTTCTTTACCTTAGCTGTTTAAGCATGTCCCTGTAATAGCACTTAAAAGGTCCATTTAAATTATTATTTGTCTATTTCTTTTTTTTAGATTGTGAATTCTTTGAAGGATAGGATTTAATCTCACAATTTTCAGTTCTTAGCACACAAGTTGAGATACACTGAATTCTAAATAAAGTTTGTTTATTCTGAATTCTTAGTAAAGTTTCATTGAGTTTTTTTTTTTATAGCATTAAATGTCCTGGCATGATGGATGCCTTAGGAGATTGATAATAGCTAGTTCAAAATTCTTCAATGCATCAGTTTAAATTTTTGTAGTGATATTTAAAATATCTGTGTACATTTATAGTTTCTATGATTTAAGTATCTAGAAATATTTAATATAATTACAAAATTTTAGTTATAAAAATGTTTCATTCATTGCAAGCCTTTTTGACCCTTCTGTGGAGAAATTATATTTTTAAGACAAGTTGTAGAGAATAAAATCACAGTGTGTAAAACTTTCATTTCTTGCCCTTCAAGAATTTTTCAATCAATCTGAGGAATTTTAGTTTTACTCAACCTAGACTAAAATATATTTCCTCAGGCTGTGTCTAACTCATGGCAACAGATCAGTTGCAGAATAATTCTAAGAGTTACTTTCCAATATTTTGATGATCTGTGATCTGAACATACTGTGTGTATTAGCAAAGACTATAAGTGTGATTTGCTCTGTTATCTTAACAAATAAAATTTATTGAATGCTTAGTATTGCCAGGCACTGTGCTAAATGCTTTACACAAATGATCGACTCTGGTTCCCCATTTTATTGATAAAACTAAAACTTGGGGAGGTTAAGTAACATACCTAACCCCACCCAACTGACAAGTGACTGAACATACAGTGTAACGTGAAATCTTACATTCTTAGCCGCTATACTATTCCACCTCTGTAAAAGGTAAATGAAAAATAGCTACTGAATTCGACTCAAACAGATAAAAAATTGTTTGGTAATACTCTGGTTCTGCTTGTGCAAACTCAAAGTCAGGTCTAGAGAGACTTAGAGGTTTCTTGGCAAATGACACAACTTAACAGAATTTTTCAATTACTATGCAGAGCATCATGGAGCCAGTCTCAAACTCATCTGACTTGTGTGCTTGAAATTCCAATCCCTTGTGAAATGGCTGAGGATGTTTAAAATTGGAAGAAGCTTCAGTAGTATGGCCTTCCATGACCTCTTTTTCTGCCTTAGTCAGAATGATGATGTGAGACTGGGGAGAGTAACAAGGTGGAAACCGTTTCATAGCAACAAGGCTATTTTGCTGGGCATAGTTTGTGTGTGTGTGTATCGTGAAAGTCTCTAATGTTAATAAAAACACTCAAAAATGTTTGGTTCAAAACTGAAAAGCAAGGCATAATATTAACAAAAAAATTATTTCTTTTGTTTTATAAATGCCAATAAGTAGAGAGTTTCAGAGTTAGAAACACCTCCCACAGGTGTTTGTGGGAGGGAAGATATTGGTTTACATATTTATATTTGTAAGAAAAAATGTAAAATTATTTTTAATGACCAAAGGTCTTTTTTGGTGAGGAAGATTAGTCCTGAGCTAACATCTATTGCCAATCCTCCTCTTTTTTGCTGAGGAAGACTGGCCCTGGGCTAACATCCGTGTCCTTCTTTCTCTGCTTTATATGGGACACCGCCACAGGATGGCTTGACGAGCGGTGCGGTGGTCCGCACCCAGGATCCGACCCTGCAAAGCCCTGGCTGCCGAAGCGGAGCACGTGAACTTAAGTGCTGCGCCACTGGGCCGGCCCCTGACGGAAGACTTTTTGAAACTTGGAAACAAAATGTCCTAGACGCTCAAATCCCGAAGAGCTAATCTGAACACATGGAGATGACCTTTTAGACTTGTACACATTAAATCCGAAATGTAATTTTTTGTTATAAGGCCAAAGTAAAAAACTAATCAGATAAATAAACTAATAGACTATTTGAAAAAACATAGCATAAATTTTCTTAAAAGCAAAATAAACCAACACATGGGCTATAATGAATGACTTTGTGCATACTGCTTCTTCTTCTTTGTACTCTACAAATTTATGTTATGTCTAAACAGAAAGGAAAGGGAGGAAGACTGAAGGAGGGAGAGGGAGCAGGGCACAGGCTATTGTAGCATATCTTGCTTTCAGATCAATACAATACTTCAATACTTCGGGTGTGTGGTAAGCAGCTGTGAGAAAGATAGGTGATTTCCCACCTCCCAGGAGTCATTTCCCTGGGACAGAGAATGAACAGCATCTCCTGCTGCTGGCAGTCAAGTGGGCACTTGATTTCAAAGAATACCAATGCACCGAGTAAGATAGTATAAAACCTACTAAAACTAGACCAGAAAATATTTCTACGTATACGTATGTGGAATAAATTGGAGTACCAATTTATAGGAGAATTTTTAAGCTCTATATCAGATCTGCTGCAATGACTGAATTTTGCTCTTGGAGCTATAATAACATTACTTGATTATTTTTCCAAGCCAGGTAAACCTATTGACTGTGATGAACGCTCTCTTTGCATTCAGAATCTACAGAGGCGATCCATGCAGAGTTTTCACCTATCCTAACTCACTGCTGTAAACAAGGCCCTTAGGGACCTTAATAGACATTTTTCCAGAGAAGATATACAAATGACCAACAGGTTCATAAAAAGGTGCTTAGCATCACTAATCATCAGGGAAATGCAAATCAAAACCACAATGAGATATCATCTCACAACTGTTAGGATGGCTATTATCAAAAAGACAAAAGATAACAAATTCCAGTCAGGGATGTGGAGAAAAGGGAACCCTTGTGCACTGCTGGTCGGAATGTAAATTGGTGCAGCCACTATGAAAAATAGTATGGAAGTTCCTCAGGAAATTAAAAATAGAACTACCATATGACCCAACAATCCCACTTTTGCGTATACCGTCATGCATCACATAATAACATTTTGGTCAATGACAGACTGCATATACAACAGCGGTCCCATAAGATCAGTACCATATAGCTTAGGTGTGTGGTAGGCCATACCATCTAGGTTTCTGAAAGTATACTCTATGATGTTCACACAACTACAAAATTGCCTAACAACACATTTCTCAGAACGTATCCCCATTGTTAAGTGACATGTGACTGTATATCCAAAGCAAATGAAATCACTATCTTGAAGAGATATCTGTACTTCCATGTTCATTGCAGCATTATTCACCATAACTAAGGTATGAAACCAACCTAAATGTCCAAAGGATGAATGGATAAAGAAAATGTCGTATATATATATATATATATGCGTGTGTGTGTGTATATATATGTGTATATATATATATATATACACACAGAATGGAATATTATTCAGCCTCAAAAAAAGGAAACCCTGTCATTTGCATAGATAAACTTGGAGGGCATTAAGCTAAATGAAATAAGCCAGACAGAGAAAGACAAATACTGCATGGTTTCACTTATATGTGGAATCTGAAAAAAAAAGAGTCAAATCATAGAAACAAAGAGTAGAAAAGTTGTTGCCAGGGGACGTGGAGGAATAGAGAGAAGTTGGTAAAAGGATACAAACTTTCCGTTATAAGGTGAACAAGGCCTGAGGGTCTAATGTACAACATGGTGACTATAGTTGATAACACTGTATTGTAAAATTGAAATTTGCTTAGAGAATAGAACTTAAATGTTCTCACCAAAAAAAAAAAAGATAAATATGTGAGGTGATGGGTGTGTTAATTAACTCCATGGGGGGAATCCTTTCAGAATGTATATGTATATCAAATCATCATGGTGTACACTTTAAATATCCTACAATTGTATTTGTCAGTTATACTTCAATAAAGCTGAAGAAAAGAATAGTCAATGGAAAAATTCATAAAAAAAACCCAAAAAACACAAAACTCCCCAAGGCCCTTAGGAGTTACTGTAGTACATTATTATAGTGATGGGCCTGGAGGTAGGAAGGGAAATATTGTATATCCCTTCAGCATATGAAAAATTTGAATCACTCAACCAATCAATTACTATTTACTGAGTGCCTATTGCCTGCTTTGTTATAAGGGATGGTTTCATTCTTGAAATCATTTATGAAATCTGAAAGAGCAGTTTAGCAAAGTGATTAAGTGTTTAGTTTCACCCACCAGGATGGCTGCATGGAAAGGTGTTGAACTTAAGAGTTTAGTTTCAAATTTTGTTTCCAGTGCTTACTGGTTGTTAATATTAGGTAAGTTTCTCAACCCTTCTATACCTCAGTTTCCTCATTTGCAAAATGAGGATAATACCTTTGTTCTGCTACAGCACGTGTTTGTGTAATGTAATTGACTCGTAAATGAGGGAATACTGTCAGTATAACACAGACCCATGAGATTTTTCTCTGCATGTTCATGTTTTGCATCACTAAGTAACAGCAGCTGAACACCAAGTTTATGAAGACCCTGGACGCAGCGAGCTGTGGAGGAATGTAGGGCTGTGAATGGTACAGACTGCTGCCTGGTCTTCCTCTTGGGTCATTTTGACCACACAATCTGGCTTGCAGTTGTTTGCATGCCTCTTCCTGACTTTGATGCATATCAGCTCTGTAGGCAGCCTCTATGCTTTCTTATACTCTCCTTGGTCCAGCAAACTCCACATTTTTAGAAACATAAAGTCCTGTGTTTTCTATAGTATTTCTTCTACATTATCGAGGAGGCAAACTACACATAAACTATCATTTTTTAATTATTAGGTATTCATCACATTTTAAAAATGTGCTATTTTAAATTAATTCTTATTACTGTTGTGCTTAGAAAGTTGCATATGTTTTTTTTTTTTTTTTGGTGAGGAAGACCAGCCCTGAGCTAACATCTGTTGCTAATCCTCCTCTTTTTGCTGAGGAAGACTGGCCCTGGGCTAACATCCGTGCCCATCTTCCTCCACTTTATATGGGACGCTGACAGGCAGTGCGTCGGCGGGCGCCCGGGATCCGAACCAGCGAACCCCGGGCTGCCAAGCGCGGACTAAACTGCTGCGCCACCGGGCCGGCCCCAAGTTGCATATGTTTTGAATGGTCTTCTTTTAACCCTGTCTCCACCATAAACCCTGCTAGTTTTAGTGCAAAATTTTACAGAGTGTGATGTTTTTCAGGAACATATGTATTGCATTTTAGTATCTATTTAGTATTTAGAATACCCGTCTCATAGAAATTTTTTGTGGATCAACTGTGTTAATACTGTAAGAATCTCTGATATCGCCACCACTTACTGTGTTCTCATACTGTTCCGAGCACTTGACATGCAGATCTTAGACGAAACTGGTACTCAGCAAACATTCACTTTTACCAAAGGAAACATTTAACTAGTTTACATGCTCATGGTGCCCTGAATCAGGGCCACAGGTTATGCCATTGCATAACTCAGGGGAGAGGGGGGATGCACAGCAAAGACAGTGCATATTTGTGTGTGTATGTGGTAATTTCCTGGTCGGTGGCAGTACAGTGTCTTGTTTTATCTTGTGATGGTAGTAAACTGTCTTGAAGAAGAAGAACCTTTTCTAAACAGAGGTGTTAGGACCAGCAAAGGCCCTGCCAAGAATAGCCTTTTTGGCTCATATAAGCCTCCTTTTACAGTCAGATCTCAAATTATAGGAGTATAATGTTTATTTGTATTTATTTTAAAACTGTAGTTAGCGACTTAACTCACTCGTAATCGCAGCATTTTAGGTGGAGACAAGCTATGACATTATGGCAAAGGAGTCCCCAGTGCTTTTAAGTTTGCATAAGTGATTTCTACCTAACCAGGGCTCAAGGCCAATTTGGTCAATTGTATCTTTGATGCCCTTTTCTTTTCTCTTTTTCTCCTTGGGCTTTGTGATCAGATAGTCTGGGCTTGAATCCCAGCTTGACCAATTCATAGCTGTGAGATTGTGATTGCATTACTTAACGTCTCTGACTCGAGTTTTGTCATCTGTGAAATGGAGGCAATAATAATCATTTTACAGGAGTATTTTAAGAATTAAATGAATAGGGTAAACCAGTAGTTCTCACACCTCTTCCACTGATGGAATGCCTGGAAGTATTTTTTTTCTAATACCATGAAAGCTGATACATAAAATAAAAACCAAACATATAATTTTGTGGTAAAATAACCCACAGACACCTTGTAGTGCCCAGTGATAGCAGGCACAATTGGTTAAGAAAAATGTATAGAAGAAAAATCTAAATTGAGAAAGTGCAGTCCATTAACTCAGCTTCTTGAGAAAAGAAAACTACAACTGTATTATTGTGGTTTTATAACTTTAGTCATTTCTTAGAAACTCAGGGATTAGTCTGATGTGTAGAATGCTCTCAGCCCTGAATTTGCAATGTAGTACCTACTCTTTTGCTCAATAGCTATTAGGTACCTACTGTAGCCAGGCACTAGAGAGGCAGAGGTGAGCAGGACAAAATCCACAATTGGAGGGAGGCAAACTATACACACACTAGAGAGAGGTGAGTGTGAAGTAGCGGAAAAGTCAGGAAGCCATTGAAGTGTTCATTAGAGAGATGACCTGCTGGTGGCCTTGACTAAGGTGGCAGTAGCAGTGGCTGTGAGAAATAGTGAGATCCAGAAAATGCTTGGAAGGCAGAGTTTACAGAAATCGCAGTTGGATTGGATGGGGATAGGGAAAGAAAGAGAGGAATAAGGAATGATTCCTAGATTTTTGGCCTAAGCCATCTTGTAAATGGTGGTACATCAATTCCCAACATACTTTATTTTCTGATCATATCTCTTCCTCCTTTTTGTCCCCCTCATCCAGGTCTCAGATGATCAGTGTCCCTGTGCTGCCTTCTAGATATCCACAGTACCACCTATGATACTCCCTCCAGATTTCCTCTCTCCCAAAGGGCCTCGGCTTCCAGATTATTTCTTCCATTGTGGGTCTACCTCCAGTTGAGACTCTAAATCCTGCAGTTTTCAATTCAATGGTGAGTCAGATGTCAGCTATTCCCTCATTGCCTTCTGTGAACTCGCCCCCCAAAAATTTGCTTCAGAAAAAAGCATTAGTGAGCTGTACAGAATTTATTGGTTATTTCTCAGGTGATTTGGAGGAGAGAGGTAATATTGCATATGTCTATACCAAAAGATCTAAAGTACTTAAACATTTCTTTTCTCTGAAGTCCTTTTCTTTGCCACAAAACTGTCAAGTATCCCATCGTTCACCTCTTTCCCTGATTTAGTGCTCAAATTTATAACTTTAGTCTCATTCTGTCTAGATTTTTTCTGGACTTTCAAATTTTATTTTATTAAGGAAGCACTCTAGCCTCTTCCTCAGTTCTTACCTATTCACTTGCATGCTAATATGGGGACCCAGCAAAACAGTCTTCTAGTTACCAAGATGTAAGCTCTCTGCCACTTGGGTGTTATAACCGAGTTTTTTTATTGCATACTTATTTGTCATATGTAATTCACAATATGGGGCAAAATACCAACAGATTTAACTATCCCAAGAAATATTTACCTTTAAAAAATGCATTATCAACCAAGCATAATAACTAAATCATGTTTACTTGGTGTAGGGCAAAGTTGTGTGTGTGTGTGTTTGCTGATCTTTTACTCTTTCTAGGTCTCTGCTTTAGTCAACCACCCTGAGTCTTCTGCTGTGATAAATGGCCATGAGACTGGTTGATGGGCCAAATTTGTAAAGGAAAATGATAATTCTGGTATAGTCCTTGGGTGACAAAGAGGAATCAAGGTTGGCTCTGGTGGCCTTCACACCCATTATTAACTATCATTTCCTTCCTGATGTTTCTCTCCTATGTACACAACAGGGATTCCTCAAGCTGCTTCAGTGTACAGCTACCCACAAACAATTAACTACATGTCTTAATGTTTCCCCTCAGTGTACAGTTTCGGCCTTAGGGCGATTTTAGGAATGTGTTTCCAGATCACCTGGCGTACAGTTACACCTGTTGATTAGGATGTTCCATCTAGTGTTTCGAGCAACTTCCACGAGTTGCCTTGTGGTTGACTGAATCATATACATAAGGATCATTACGACCACCTTGGCCAGGTCATGTAAGGGCCTTTTCAGTCACTTGAACTTGTATTCCAAGAAAGAGAGAGTTAATAAATTTTAGATTTCAATAAGCGATGCTTCAAATGAAAGCTAAGCATGCTCCTTGGAAGAGCTTGACATCATGTTGTCACTCTCATCTTTTGTCCACATTTAGACTCAGCATTTCTCCAAAGCTTGTTACAGGGCAAAGCGGCCTGGAATAACTCTTGGTGAAGGCTGTCTTAGGTGGTCTGAGGCAAGTCACTGGCTGAGATGTTTGCTGTTTCTTGACTCTAGGTCAAGAGAATTTAGGTAAATGGTTAATCTTTTCAGAGCTTTTAATACCTTTGTGACTTGCCTGCATTATTCTGTCACTTTGGAATTCCCCTCTACCTTCTTTCACCTATTGTTTATTTGGGATTAACTCCAATGCCATTTTCTGCATGAAGCCTTTTCTTTTCGGTCTCAATGAAAGTGAATTGTCCTTTCTTCTTGACTATCACAGTCCTTTGCTTTTATGCCAGCTAAAGCACTTAATTCATCTTGTCAGCATTATACTTAGTAATTCATATGTCAGTCCCCCTCTTTGGAACATAGATTTCATGAGGAAAGGGCTATGTCTTATATTCTATTGAATGCAGGCATTTATTTATTCATTTATGCACCCATTCAACAAATATTTATTAAACTTCTTTTATATTTTTTTCAGTGAACTCATGGAACTTGCAGTCTTTAGGGGGAGAGAGAAAAGGAAGCAGGTGACTAGAGTGAACTGGATTAGAATTCAGTGTATTAAGTGTGATGGAGGGGAAGTACAGGGTACTGTGGTGGCACACGTAGTGGCATCCTGTTCAGACATGCACTTCACACGTGTGAGTTGTCACTAAGTCTTTTAAGGCTTAAGGAAAGCTCAAACTGTCTGGTCCTAAGGGCAATATAAAGAGGGCATGTTTCCAGAACTTTTGCTTGACTCTTTCCACTAAGGCTACTTTTCAAGAATATATTGAAGAAATGCTGAAGTTGAGATTGCTTTTCCTTCCTGAGCAGGGAATATGGAAGAAGGATGAATTGGTGAATGGGTTGTTGGCCATCACTAAATAGAATTGGAAGTTCAAGCACTTGTGACAGACATGGGATCCTACACAGGCAATAATTTTCTCCCTTTACCTTAGTAAGTAAACTGCTATTTGATTCAGGGAAAATGTCCTCACTAAAAAAAATTCTAGTTTTCACAGATCCTCTTGCAACTATGGATAGCAAAGAGAGATAATTTTAGAGAATGAGAAATAAATAGCAGTCAGCTAGGGATTTCTGGAAAAGCTGTTGCTTCTCAGATCTGGCGCTAGCACTTCCTCCCCAACCCCCTTACTTTCTTGCCTGGAACATGGATGTGAGGCTGGAGGTGGAGCAGCCACCTTATGAGGATGAGAAGAGGATGAAAACCACATGCAAAGGAATGCAAAGTAGAAAGATCGAGAGAACTGGGTCCATGATGGCATTAACGTACAAATGTATTGGTCTCCAAGCCTCATGTGATGGGAAACAAACAGATCCCTATATTTTTAAGCCACTTTTACTCAGGCTTCTTGCTGTTTGCAGTTAAATGCATTTGTAACTGACCCAGCTATCAATTGTAACACGAGCCTTTTAGAATTAGTTCTACATCTTTATGTTTTTCTGCTCCCCCCTCCCCCATGCTTTCTGGAAGTCTAAGGTAATGAAAATAGATTATTTCCTCTGTTTTAAATTATTTCATTATGTATATAGAATTCCTTATTATATACTGCAAGGGATTTGAGTGTGTATTTGTAAGAAGAAGATAAAAATGAAACAGGCAGAGCTCATCTCATTTTAACTTCATAGCACAAAGTCTCTGCTCCTAAAAGCTGATATCTCCAACTATCATTTCACACATGAAATCTCACTGGACCACACACGTGTGCACTGCTACAGTTTCCTCCATCACCTGTCACTTGTGTTCCCATAATTATAAAGATAATATATAACACAAAAACAACTTGGCAAAAAAGTTAAATTTATAGATCAAATGCTTTATGAAAAAAGGAGAAAATATATTCCTGAAGGTAAAGGACAAATCAACCTGTTAACAATAAATATTTTAGTTTAACATTCGGATTATTAAATTAAGAAATTACTATGTCTTAATATTTATGTAAAGACTCTTTCCTGAGGACTTAAAAACCTGATCCTATTTACTGAGAGGTTGATAGAAGGGGGAACATTTGTACCATGGTTGATGATTGAGAAAATGAACCTCAATGTCATCTACATACACAAAGGATGTGAAAGAACATTGTAAGCTATGAAATACTATAATGACTAGAAATGGTGTTATATTCAATGCGCAAGCAAGTATCTTAACAAAAAGCATGGCAAGTCAAAATCTGCTAGGAAAATCAGCAAACATTTATTGAGTTCCTGTATCTCTGGTGACAGAACATGTTGTAGATTTTTTCACAAGGGTTTTGTAATTAATTCTTCTGACAACCTTATGAGATAGGCTTTAAAACCCATTTTATTAAAGAGGAAAAGGAGGTTTGAAGAGTTTGAAAGACGGTAGGGGATTGTGGTATAGTGGCAACCTATACTCTGCATTTCCTTTCTCTCTATTACCAACTCCAGTCTATCTGCTTCTCCTCAGATAAATAGCTCTGGGGTTTGTGGGGAGGAAGGCTGATTGCAAGGGATGTATGACATTAGCTGGAGGTTTTTCAGAGATGCTTTTTATCTGGTTGTGAAAGTTCCTGCTTACTCTTATCTTACTCTTAGTTTCTCAGAGGTTTTTTTTCTTTAATCATGGATAGATGCTAAATGTTAAAAACTTTTTTTCAATCCATTAAGAGGATCACATGGTCAATTTTAATCTGTTGATATGGTAAATTGTTTTGCTTGATTTTTGCATGTTGAACCAACCTTGCATTCCTAAGGTATATGTCCCTTAGTCCTAAAATATTATCCTTTTATATTTCTATTTTTAGAAATTAATTTACTAACTTTTAGGCATCCTTTAAAATTTTACTTTTAATATAGACTTTATTTTTAGAGCAGTTTTAGGTCACAGCAAAATTAAGAGGAAGGTACAGAGATTTCCCATTTACCCCCTTCCTACCATGCATAGCCTCTCCCATTATGATTATCCCCTATGGTACATTTGTCTCAACTGATGAACCTCCATTGACACATCATTATCACTCAGAGTCCATAATTTACATTATGGTTCACTCTTGGTGTTGTACACTCTAAGGGGTTTGGAAAATGTATAATACATGTTTCCATCATTATGGTATCATACAGAGTATTTTCACTGCCCTAAAAATCCTCTATGTTCTGCCTATTCATCCCTCCCTTCTCCTAACCACTGGCAACCACTGATCTTTTTATTGTCTCCATAGTTTTGCTTTTTCCAGAATGTTAAATAGTTGGAATTATATGGTACGTAGCCTTTTCAGATTGGCTTCTTTCACTTAGTAATATGCCTTTAAGTTTCCTCCATGGCTTTTCATGGCTTGATAGCTCATTTCTTTTCAGCACTGAATAATATTCCACTGTCTGGATTTACCAGTTTATTCACCTACTGAAGGACATCTTGGTTGCTTCCAAGTTTGGCAATTATGAACAAAGCTTGTGTAAACATCCATGTACAGGCTTTTGTGTGAACATAATCTTTCAACTCCTTTGGGTAAATACCAAGGAGTGTGATTGCTGGATTGTATGGTAAGAGTATGTTTACTGTTGTTAAAAACCACCAAGCTGCCTTCCAAAGTGGCTGTACTATTTTGCATTCCCACTAGCAATATATAAGGGCTCCTGTTGTTCCATATCCTCATTAGCATTTGGCATTGTCAGTCTTCTGGAGTTTGGTCATTCTAATAAGTGTATAGCGGTACCTTGTTTTAACTTGCATTTCCCGATGACATATGAAGTGGAGCATCTTTTCATGTGCTTATTTGCCATATGTTTATCTTCTTTGGTGAGGTGTCTGTTAAAGTCTTTGGCATGTTCTTAAATTGGGTTGTTTGCTTTTTTATTGTGGAGTTTTAAGAGTTCTTTATATATTTTGGATGAGTCCTTTATCAGATGTGTCTTTTGCTAATATTTTCTCTCAGTCTATGGCTTGCCTTCTAATTCTCTTGATATTGTCTTTTGCAGAGCAGTAGTTTTTAATTTTAATGAAGTTCAGCTTATCAATTATTTCTTTCATGGATCATGTCTTTGGTTTTGTATCTAAATAGGCATTACCATACCAAAGGTTATCTAGGTTTTCTCCTATGTTATCTTCTAGGACTTTTAAGTTTTGTGTTTTACATTTAGGCCTATGATCCATTTTGAGTTAACTTTTGCAAAGAGTGTAAGGTCTGTGTCTAGATTCATTTTTTTGCATGTGGATGTCCAGTTGTTCCAGCACCATTTGTTGAAGAGACTATGTTTACTCCATTGTATTGCCTTTGCTCTTCTGTAAAAGATCAGTTGACTATATCTATGTGGGTCTATTTCTGGACTCTCTATTCTGTCTATTTGTCTATTCTTTCACTGATACCAAACTTTTTTGAGTACTGTAGCTTTATGGTAAGTTTTGAAGTTGAATAGTGTCAGTCTTCCAACTTAGCCAGTCTTTAACATTGTTTTGGCTATTCTGGGTCTTTTGCTTCCCCATATAAACCTTAGAATCAATTTGTCTATATCCATAAAGTAACTGGATGGCATTTTGATTGGGATTGCATTTAATCTATAGATTAAGTTAGGAAGAACTGACATCTTGAAAATAGTAAGTCTTCTTAGCCGTGATCATGGAATATCTCTCCATTTCTTTGTTCTTCTTTGATTTTGCTCATCAGAGTTTTAGTTTTCCTCATATAGATCTTGTACATTTTTGTTAGATTTATACCTATTTCATTTTTGAGGGGATAATGTGAATGGTATTTTGCTTCTAATTTTAAATTCCACTTGTTCATTGTTGGTATAAAGGGAAACAATTGACTTTTGGACATTAACTATGTATTCTGCAACTTTGCTATAATTGCTTATTAGTTCCTGGAGTTATTTTGTTGACTCTTGGATTTTTTATATAAACAATTATGTCACCTGTGAACAAAGACAGTTTTACATCTTCCTTCTCAATCTGTATACCTTTTATTTTCTTTTTTTGCTTTCTTTTCTTTCTTTTGCTTTTTTCTCTTTTTTTGCTTTTTCACATTAGCAAGAACTTCCAGCATCAAGTTGAAAAGGAGTGGTGAGGGATATATCCTTGCATTGTACTTGATCTTGTGGGAAAGCTTTGAGTTTCTTATCACTAAGTATGACATTAGCTTAGATTTTTTGTAGATATTCTTTATTAAGTGTAGGAAGTTCCCCTCTATTTCTAGTTTACTGAGAGTTTTTATCATGAATGGATGTTGAATTTGTCAAATTCTTTTTCCACAACTATTAATAAGATCATGTGATTTTCTTCATTAGCCTGTTGATGCAATAGATTACATTAATTGATTTTTTGAATTTTCAACCTGCCTTGCATACCTGGGATAAATCCCACTTGGTTGTGGCATATTGTTCTTTTTATACATTGTTGGATTTGATTCACTACCATTTTGTTGAGGATTTTTGTATCTATGTTCATGAGAGATATTGGTCTACAGTTTTCTTTTCTTGTAAAGTTTTTGTCTGGTTTTGGTAGTAGGATAATGCTGGCCTCAAGGAATGAGTTAGGAAGTAGGGATCTGCTTTTATCCTCTGAAAGAGACTGCAGAGAATTGGTCTAATTTATTGCTTAAATTTTTCATAGAATTTACCAGTGAACCTATGTGGGCCTGGTCCTTTTTGTTTTGGAAGTTTATTAATTATTGATTCACTTTCTCCAATAGATATAGGCCTATTCAAATTGTGTGAGTTTTGGCAGATTGTGTCTTTTAAGGAGTTGATCTATTTCATCTAGGTTATCAAATTTTTGTGTGTAGAGTTGTTCATGATATTTCTTTATTATCTTTTAATAAAGGATAATAATCCCTTTATTATACCTTTTTATAAAGGGATCTGTAGTGTTATCTTCTCTTTCATTTCTGATATTGGTAATTTGTGTCGACTTTCTTTTTTTGTTAGTTAGCCTGGCTAGAGGCTTATTGATTTTATTGATCTTTTCAACCAGTTTTTGGTTTTATTAATTTTCCCTATTGACTTTCTATTTTTAACTTCATTGATTTCTGCTCCAATTTTTATTATTTCTTTTATTCTACTTACTTTGGATTTAATGTGCTTCTTTTTTTTTCTAGTTTCCTAAGGTAGAAACTTAGATGATTGATTTTACATCTTTCTTCTGTTCTAATATATGCATTCAAGGCTATAAATTTTGTTCTAAGCACAGTGCTTTCACAAAAATCACAAATTTTGATAAGTTGTGTTTTATCTTACTTCAAAATACTTTCAAATTTTTTTTGAGATTTCTTCTTTGACTCATGCATTATATAGAAGCATGTATTTAATCTCCATGTATTTTGGGATTTTCCAGCTATCTTTTTGTTATTTATTTCTAGGTTAATTGCATTGTTGTGTGAGAGCAGACATTATATGCTTTTCAGTTTTGGAGGTTTCTATTGGGATATCTTCAAGCTCAGAGATTCTTCCCTCAGCCATGTCCAGTCTACTCATAAGCCCATCAAAGGCATTTTTCATTTCTGTTACAGTATTTTTGATCTTTAGCATTTCCTTTTTGTTCTTCCCTAGAATTTCCATCTCTCTGCCTACATTGCCCATCTATTCTTGCATACTGTTTATTTTTTCCATTAAAGCTCCTAGCAGATTAATCATAGTTGTTTTAAATTTTCAGTCTGATAAACATCCCTGGCATATCTGAGTTTGGTTCTGATGCCACATCTCATCAAACTGTGTTTTTCAGTATGTCCAATTTTTTTTTTTGATACCTATACATGATTTATTGGGTAAAAGGAACTTCTGTAAATAACCTTTTAGTAATATGGTGGTAAATTGTGGTGGGAAGGGAAATGTTCAATAGTCCTATGCTTAGATTTCAGGCTTTTAGTGAACAATAAAATGGCTAAATAGCAACAAAATTTAAAAATCAGTATTGTTCTCTACTCTAGTAACAAACCCAGTATAGTAAATGAAAAAGAAATTATAATAGTAGCAAAAGTGTGAAATACTTAGGAATAAATTTAGTGAATGATAAAGCTAGTGCTTCAGGAGCAGAGAATGAATTATTTAACAAATGGTGTGGACTCAACTGGGGATCCATCATATATGAGAAATTAACAAGTTAAGTATAAAGAAATAAGATAATAAATCTCCTACAATAAAATGTAGGATACATGCACAGTCTAGGTTTATGGAAGATCTTCTTAAGCAAGTCTAGTAACTTAGCAGCTATACAAATAAAGATAGACATATTTGATTAAAAGAAATTAAACAGGACAGGAAACAACAAGTGTCAGAGAGGATGTGGAGAGATGGGAACTCTCATACACTGCTGGTTGAGTGCAAACTTGTGCAGCCACTATGGAAAACAGTATGGAGATTCCTCAAAAAATTAAGAATAGAACTACCATACAATCCAGCTATTCCACTGCTGGGTATTTATCCAAGGAACATGAGAACACCAATATGTAAAGATACATGCACCCCTGTGTTCATTGCAGCATTGTTCACAATAACCAAGACTTGGAAGCAACCTAAGTGCCCATCAAGGGATGAATGGATAAAGAAGATGTAGTTTATATACACAATGGAATACTACTCAGCCATAAGAAATGATGAAATCCAGCCATCTGTGACAACATGGATGGACATTGAGGGTATTATGCTAAGTGACATAAGTCAGAGGGAGAAGGTCAAAAATTGTATGATCTCACTCATAAGTAGAAGGTAAAAACAACAACAAACACAGAGAGACAGAGATTGGATTGGTGGTTATCAGCGGGGAAGCGAGGAGGGAGGAGGGTGAAAGGGATGATTAGGCACATGTGTGTGGGGATGGATTGTAATTAGTATTTGGGTGGTGAACATGATGTAATCTACACAGAAATAGAAGTGTAATGATGTACACCTGAAATTTATACAATGTTATAAACCAGTGCTACCACAATTAAAAAATAAAATAAAATGAAATAAAAAAAATTAAAATTATATGCAAAAAATGTAATTAACAAAACAAATAGATAAACAACATAACCGTCTATTAATATAACAAATTGACAATATCACAAATACACAAACAAGACAAAGTTGACTAGGCAAGTAGCAAATTCAGGTGACAAACAAAAGCTGAAAGGAAGGCAAAATTAACTAATAATCAGGAAAAGGCAAATTTAAAGTAACAACCAGATATCACTTCACATCTATCAGATGCTAAAATTTAAAGGACTGCTAACTTCAGTTGCTGCTGGGATACAGGGAACGTGAACTCTCAAACACTCTTGTGAAAATATTAATTTGACAACTTTTGGGGAAAGCAATTAAGAAATATCCATTAAAATTTTAAAAATACACATGCATTTTAACTCAGTAGTCCTTCACTTGGGAGGCATCTCATAGAATCATGAGTTTCAGTACATAAGAATATATTTTCAAAGATGTCTATTGCTGCATTATCTGTTGTAGCAAAAATAAATGAATCACCAAGCAAATAAAAGAATAAATGAATATATAAGTAAACAAATAAAGCAAAGTAAATGTTCATCAATAAAAGAAAAGCCAAATATATTACAGTATAGACACACAGTTAAAAATAATTACAGCTATACTACTAGACGCACTGGAATTTTTGTGAGATATGTGAGAAAAGTGAGAAACGTGTGTGTGTATTAAAATGGTTATTTTACACACATGTTATATATATAATATATATGCTACATATATATATATATGATACATGTGTGTATGTATTTGTATATCTGTGTGTACAAACCTGAAAAACTATAGATGATAAATTCTAACTACTGCTAACACCTGGAGGTATGTGGGTGGTCGGGGGGGGGGCAAATGACATTGCTTGGAGCCTAGGGATAATAGATGAGCAAACCAAAAAGGAGAAGACTAAAAAAAAAAAAAGAATGTTTTAAACATGTATGAATGATATCATCACATTCATTTATGTAAAATTATAAATACATGTAAAATTTAAAAAGTAGTTTGAATGATGTGCCCAATGTCATAAGGTAGATAGTGCCTAAATCAAGATTGGGACTCAGATTGTCTGATGTCACAGCTTGAGCTCTTTCCACTATTCCAGGCTTTCCTTGTTTACAAATATGGTCAGAGATATCAACAAATATATTATTTTTTTAGTGAGTAGAGAGATTGGGCACCGTAGTGCAATGCTCTGATTCTGGATGAACTTAAAAAAAATTTAACCATCTTTTAAGATTTTCACCAGCCTTTCCCGTACTTAGCAAGGCTGCTATCAGTGATAGGTATTAGAAAGTTTCTATTGATTTTATTTTTACAATTCTCACCTTCCCCGTACCTTTTATTCCCAGGGTCTAGAGTTTTAAGATCATGTGAATTATTTTTGTTATTTGAGAAAATATTTGCTGCTGTATTTGTGTCCCAAATTCATCTCCTGGATGTATTCCAATTGAGGGCTTTAAGTCCTCTTTGGGAATTCCAATTATAAAAATAATTCAAATGAAGTCTGCCTTAGAGAAGAAATAGCCACTGCATGCTAACAAATGAGAGAAAAATACAACATTGTTTACTGTTACCTCATGTTTTATAATGATAAAATATTAGGTAGGATTGGAGGTTCTTTGGATAGCAGGGCACAACACAAAGGCACTGGGATAAATGAAATGCAGAACTCATTGTTACATACAACTCCTAATGAGAGAAGCTGTCATACGGGGCCACAGAGGGACATGGTATAAGCAAGAAGGAGCCATAGGAATTGGCTTAAGTAACATGAGATTACCTAGGTTTCATGGGCTCCATGTGGTTGGATAATTTGAACAATTTCCAGGGCTGCTGGCATAGGGGCTGTCCCTAGTTGCCTGGTACCTGGTCCTAGGGAGATTGGGGCAGGTGCATTTTGGCCCTGGAGTGAGAGAGTCCTGTAAGGTAAGGGAAGTGTTTGGGGTGTGGACTTAATCAACGATTTAAAAAGGGGAACTGACGGATATCTAGCCAGGGCCTCAAAACTGAGTCAAGACAACATTTCAAAACAGAACAAAACTATATTATACCTCATAAATATCCCAAGTATGAGAATGATTCCCAAAGAAAAGTCTGGTTTAATTTTTCCTTACCTTTGGTTCTTCTGTCAGCATCATTCTTGACTTATTGGGCTTATGAACAACCAATTTCATTCATGTAATTTCCATGAGTAATTGATAGGAAAATATCTTTATTACTTTCTTAATAATATACAATTAATTACATCAAGATTATTAAATGTGTCTTTTCTTGAATTTATGTATACATGCTTAAAATCATACAATTATATGAAAATCATACATACATGCTAAAAATACATACAATTATATAATTCATTAGATCAAGATTATTAAAAAGTCTCTTTTGTTGCATTTATATATACATGCTAAATATCATACAATAAACTGTGGGCCTTTAATTCCCTTTCTTCTTCTAGCTTCTTTCTGAGAATTTCCTTCTGTAGTCTACCCCAAAATTATGCATTAAAATGAAGGATTATCCTCCATCTACAGAATTATCAGTGAAGTTGAGAATTAAAATAGCATACAGCACCATAAAAATGGCCCAGCCATTGTTCCTCTACTGAATAAATTAAGGAAATACATTTGGTTGTATAACAGTTGTTTCTGAATGCCATTACCATAAATAACAGCACTGCTGAAATAAAGCAAATTATACATGTACTTATGTATAAAACATTGAAAAAATATTTGATGTAATATTAATTCTTCATAAACCTTTGTAAACCTCCCTTTCAAATTGTTTTCTTTTAAAAATATATAGCAAATAGCCAAAACAGTAGATTTGGCACTGAACAGATATTATAAGGATAAGATAGAGAACATGTGTACAAATATATTTGCCTCAATGCTTAATCCACAATCGAAGGAACTGAGTGTGAAGGGAGAATATAACATTTGCTTGTACTTACCATGTGCTCAGCACTGGGCCTGCAATTTTGTAATCACATAAATATCACAGCAACTTTGAGTAGTTGGTATTATCTCCATTTCACAGATGAGGAAACTGAAGCATAGGAACATTAAGTAATTGGCACAGATCACACAACTAGTGAGTGGCAAGGCAAAGCTTTTCACTATAGAGTGGTTGTGTACCTCATGTGTGATGCAAAAGACAGGTAGCTGTTTTTATTTTTATAGTTTATTTTAGTTTATGTTTATTTTAGTATGTTGGAAAAACAATGGCAAGCACATCTAGCTTGTAATTTCACACAAATTATTGCCAAGTTTTAAAAGTGAATCAATTTTAAAGATAAATATTACATAACAAATAGTACAAGTGGTATGGGGACATGACAACATATTAGGACTAAATTAGACTGTGACTTTTTGTTTTTTCTTGACTCTTCTTTTTCACCTATAACTCTTACCATACAGTTACCTACAGGATAAAATTCAGTGTGGCATTATCCTATACAGTGTAGCTCTAGCCAGCTGGCCTCTTAATTTATCTTCCTGAGAACTACCTACCAGAGGCCAAGAAGTTTATTCACTGTACTTCAAGGACACTGTGGGCATGGCTTACTGAAAATGCCCTCCTCCTTACTCCTTTCCATCTATTGTTCTATTTCAAGATCTGCAATGGATCACCTCCACTATGATGCCACATAGCACAGACTCAGAATGCTCTCATTTTTCTTTATTTATAGAGCTTATTTTAAAAAAATATCAGTAACGTAAAAGTTATGTCTATATGGTCATGCGTTGCTTAACAATGGGATATGTTCTGAGAAACACATCGTTAGGTGACTTCATTGTTGTGCCAACATCGTAGAGTGTATTTATGTAAATCTAGATGATATAGTCTAATACACACCTAGGCTATGTGGTACTAATCTTATGGGACCACCATGGTATATGTGGTTCATCATTGACTGAAGTGTTGTTATGTGGTGCATGACTATATAATATGGGTAATTAATCCATAAATGTTTATTTTGTACCTTTTATATGTAAGGCATTATATTAACTTCCCTGGGCACTGTCTTCTTGGTTTTGTAATCTTATAATACAATTGAGAGGCAAGAGATCTATACAAGAAAAGTGAGCTTATAAAAAAGTGATGGTGGATTCCATGACAGTCATTATAAAAGGACAATAGGGTGCATTGGAAAGGTCATAATTTAGAATTAGGCACATGGATTTGGTGTTTATTAGCAGTGAATTAGTGTGAACTTGGGCAATTTACTTAAGTGTTCTGAAGATTTCTTGTTGTAAAATGGGGGAAAATCTATTTTGCAGACCTATTGTAAATCAAAAGATGATATTTTGAAAAACGCTTTGTAAACTTTAAAGTAACCTGCAAGTATATTTTTATTTGCCACAATGTTTTCTATGACGGAAGAATATGTTACTAATAGGAATTTCAAGACTGAATTATGAAAAACTGGTTTCCATGTATAGGCCTAGGACAACAGTAAACTTAATATAGTCAAAGGAGAGTATTGCATAATCACAAAATTCCCCCTTTGGAGTCATTAAATAGGAAACTATTCTAAATATGAAAGAACTTGTTAGAAAAGATTAATTTGTCTCACCAGGGTTCAAGACTTCTTATAAAACGATGGTGATTAAATCAGTGTGCTTTTGATATTAGGAGATGCAGATAGATCCCCTCATGAAGCGTGCGTGCTCACACACACACACACACACACACACACACAGAAGCTTGGAGTATAACAGAGGTAGCACTGTAGACAATTGGGGGTAAAAGAGTATTAAATGGAATGGACAATTGCTAACCAGATGGGAAAAAAAAAAATTAGATACCAACCTCATACTCTCTATAAAGTAAATAGATAATGTTCTAGTAGACTATAGACCAGATTATGAAAATCTAAACCTTAAAATTTTAAAAAGAAAATATAGGAGAATGTCTATATGACACTAAGATAAGAAAAGATTTCTTAAGACAAATGAAGCACAAGTTCAAGGAAAATTGGAAAGTTTTGACTACATTAAAATGAAAATTTTCCGTATGACTAAAGAAATCATAAGCAAAATTAAGAGCCGAAACCTTTACTGGAAGATTATATTTCAACACTCATACCTAACAAAATTTTGTGTCCAGAATAAATAAGAAGAGATACAAATCAATTGGAAAAACACCAAAAATAGAAATAATAGGTGTAGGATATGAATAGACAATTCACAAAAGAGGAAATGTATCTGGCCAATAACCGTATGCAAAGATTTTCAAACTCTCAGTAATCTGGAAAATGTACCCATAAGTCAGCAAATTTTAAAGTCTGATTATACCACCTGTTGGTGAGAATGTGGAGTGAATGAGAACTCTGCCATTGCTTGCGGGAATGTAAATTAGCACAACTGTTTTGCAGGATGATTTCACGATTCTCAATAAAGTTAAAGATGCGCATACTGTGCAAATCAGCAATTTACTTCCATGTATTGACCTTAAATAGACTCTCATACATAGATGATGTGATAGGTGCAAGGATGTCTATTTCAATGTTGTGTAATAGTGAAAATGATAAATGTGGGATCAGCTAAATTGTCTGTCAGTAGAGAAATGAATAAGAAAGCTCTGGTTTAGCCTTACAATTAAAGGTTTAGCTGGAGGAAAAGACGAAATAAAGAAGTTATCAAAATGGCTAAATCTCAATGTTAGGTGAAAAAAAGCAAGCTACAGAATAATACACTGAGTAATACCAAGTTTGCATAAATTCTATAACACTTAATAAAGGTATACGTAGTTTACAGATGTATTCTTGCATAAAATATGCTTGAAACGACGCAAACCAACTACAGTTTCATGTTACATCTGGGGAAGTTGGGAAACTAGCTGGGGGTGGAATCTTAATTGTATCAAATGTTTTATTCCTTAAAAGAAGGAACCCGAAGCAAAAAAGAGAAAATGTCAATCTTTTAAAAATCAGGATGGTAGGGATATGAGTATAAATAATTTTTTATTATTTTATAAAATGCTTTTCTTTTGTATCTGTCATATATTTCTTTTTTATGATCCAGCAGTTCTACTCCTAGGTGTATTGACCTATGAGAAATGAAAGACTTATACAAGAATGCTCATAGCAGCTTTATTCTTAATAGTGCTAAACTTGAAATAATACAAAATGTCCATCAACAGTGGGAATGTTATGCTCATACAATGGAATGCTACTCAACAACACAAAGAAATGAACTGCTGCTACACTTAACAACATGGATGAATCTCATACGGGGCTGGCCTGATGGCATAGGGGTTAAGTTTGCGTGCTCTTCCTTGGCGACCCAGGGTTCACAGGCTTGGATCCCGGGCACGGACCGACTCACCACTTGTCAAGCCATGCTGTGGCAGTGTCCCATATAAAGTAGAGGAAGATGGGCATGGATATTAGCCCAGGGCCACTCTTCCTCAGCATAAAGAGGAAGATTGGCAACGGATGTTAGCTCAGGGATAGTCTTCCTCACACACACACACACAAATCTTATGAAAGCTTTATGTTGAGCTAAAAAAGACACAAAAAAGCAATATTGTAAGATTCCATTTATATGAAACGGGGTGGGCTACATAATTTATATAGCCCAGTGCAAAATGAAAATGCTAGGGTTCAAAAAGCAGGAAAAAAGTGCCTTTACAAGTACTAAGATATAAAGCTTTTTCTTCCTTCTACAGTCTTTCTAATTGTCATGGCATTTTTTATTTGGTAAGTTATGTTGTTCTAAGTAAAGAAAAATTAAAATTAAAATAAATTTAAATTTCATATTAAATATTAAAATTTATTGTTCATCTTTATATTGTGAAATACCAGTTTTAAATGCAAATATAAGAACACTTGTATGCTGAAAAACTGAAATTACACAATTTGTGTTTTGTAGCTCGTACAGGCATATGTATTTTGTTCTACCCAACAGTGGAAATGCTAGACAAAATTAATTTAGCCATTTTTGTTTCACTTCTTGATACATAAACATTCTACCAACACTCTGTACCTTTGTCTTAATCATGAGTATGGTCTGAGGGTCAAGAAACTATGGATTACACTTTGCCCTATCTTTCCTTTCCTTTTATAGCATCATAAGGGTTGGCCAACACAAGGAAGTAACATGAATAGGAAAGGATATGATAGGGTTCCTTGGTCATTGGTGTTTCTTAGAACACCATTGCTTTCTTTCTGTGTTTGAAGCAAGTTCTGGTTGGAATGGAAAATGTGGCCTATGAGGCTGTGGGTGCCTGTGCTTATTCATTCCTAGAGGTATAACCGTGCTTACCTCACTTGGAGTCTCACTGAACCCCCACCCATCATTCTTCCCCTGGAATTCTCTCCTCATGGGGTGTTGCAAAGACCATATGTGAATGGGGTGACAGGAATGGCAGACACACACATTGCTCCATTGTCTAATCAGACTCAATTTATAAAACACAAGTTCAAAGAGAAAATTATTAAGAATTCAACACAGCAATAATAGCAAAGCGCTAAATTAAACGTGGGGCCCTTTTGAGCACAGTTATGTGTGTACACATTTCAGTAATGTGGATGTATACATTTCTCAAAACTCAACAAACTTAAAACCTGTGTGATTTATTATATGTAAATTATAAGTAAATAAAAAGTAAAACAACAAAATCACACCCCCTAGTCTTCTCTTCAGTATAAAATTGAGAAAACTTTTTAAACAATATTGACAATTTTTCTGGTGAATAATCACATATCAAACAAAAGAGATTATATTTACCAGTTATCAGCCTTCTCTATTTCCTCCCGGCTCTATAACCTACTTCAATAGTTACTTAAAAGTGGCAAAACTATTACACAGTCACAGTGGGTAATTTTTTGTCTTGTTCCATGTTTTTTTACAAAGAAAGCATAGTCATCCCTTTGAATACTATAATACATGAAAAGAAGATTATAATGATCAGTCTACAATTTCAACTAAGTAATGAAGTACTGCTTGCTCCTTTTATGTCTTGTGGAATATGTAATGTGTTTGTAATTCACGAGAAATTTACATGCATTTTTCTCTATGATAGCACAACCCCTGGAGAGAAAAGGCTTTGATGGGGTCCATGATATTTTGTCTCACTGTACTCATTTGTCCTGGTTAAAGATGCATATTGAAGGACGTTTCCCCCAATGCCATTATAATCACTCCATTGAGAAGGAATGAAGTTCAGTATTGCTGAGACTTTTCTTCACACTTAGTTCTCACATCTGCAATGCAATAAAGAGCTTTCACCTACTTTCTTTCTTTTTTTGTGTGAGGAAGACCAGCCCTGAGCTAACATCCGTTGCTAATCCTCCTCTTTTTTTTTTTTTTTGCTGAGGGAGACTGGCCCTGGGCTAACATCCGTGCCCATCTTCCTCTACTTTATATGGGGCGCCGCCACTGCATGGCTGAGAAGCAGCGGGTCGGCGGGCGCCCGGGATCCGGGCCGGCGAACCCCGGGCTGCCAAGTGCGGACGAAACCGCTACGCCAATGGGCGGCCCCTCACCTACTTTCTTATGACTTTATTTTCCCAACCACTAATCTTCAGCAGGATGGTGAATTATTTTCATACTTGTCTGTAGTACAGAAGCTGATATATTGTTTAATTACTTCTCAGTTCATGGAGGCAATATTTGATAGAGGTACGTTATAAAGAGACTTATGAATACATTTTTTCTATCTAGTGCTGTGTTATTTGTTCAGAGCTAATATCATTACTTTGAATATTTGCTATGTTTAAAAGAAAAATAGTTTTAAGAAAATACTACAAATGGAAAAAAATGTCAGGCATGAAAAACTTTTCTTAAAGCATATTTATTGCATCCAACAAATTGCTCAGTACTTTTGTATGTTGCCTACAGGGAGCACCCCTTAAGCCTAGGCTAGGGTACAGCCTGGGAAGACACAAGTATTTACAAGCCTGTCCAGAGGAAGAGCACAAAACACGGAAAACACCTTCTGAATCTCAAAAACCATTACCTGAATTACTACTATTTTCTAACAATTCAATTTGTTTTTTCTTCTCTCTTTTTTTTTGGTGAGGAAGTTTAGCCCTTAGCTAACATCTGCTGCCAATCCCTCTCTTTTTGCTGAGGAAGACTAGCCCTGAGCTAACATCTGTGCCCATCTTCCTCCACTTTATGTGGGACACCTGCCACAGCATGGCTTGGTAAGTGATGCATATGTCTATGCCCGGGATCTGAACCCATGAACCCTGGGCTGCTGCAGTGGAGTGTGCCAACTTAACTGCTACACAACCGAGCCGGCCCCTGTTCTTTCTTCTCTTTGAAAATTATATTACATATTTGAGCATGTTTTCCTTAATTCTATTTTACCATCCTCTCAACAATCAAGATTCCAGTGCTGTTTGACTTCTATATGATATAAATGTATACTTCGTAGATATTAAATACTGAATGTGCTTAAAATTTCCATATAAAATCAGGATTTGTAAAGAGAAGCTTGTACTCGCTTTCCTAAACGTATCATTTTACTAACTGGTTTTATGCTTTGAATGACTATATCTAAGTCCTGATTAATACTTCTGTATGATGATCTCTTCACTTTCTTGATAGTCAACATTAAAGAAAAATTTCGTTCACATAGGTGTGTGATTTAAAGATTAAAACTATTTTTTCAACCATTCAAGTAACGTATTTATAACAGCTGAAACTGTATATAAAGCAGCTCTTCCTTTTTTTCCCCTCGGAGATGACACATTGAAATTGTTTTTAATGTTAATGGATTTTTGAATCTACTTGAACTTTTCTGTATCAGAATTTCAAAATAATGATGAGGCTCTAATTTTCAGAATGTGGATGCATTTTTAGAGCCATTATCCACCTGAAGCTGGTTTGAGTCAGAAAAGAGACAAATTAGCCACAAACCCACAGAAGTATTATCACTACGTGATGGCAGAGAGTCAAAGCCACTGCCTGGGTGATGCCTGCCAAGGATTTTGTCTTCGCCCTGCTCCCCATTCCCACCCCCTGCTAGCACACTTAGGGCTGCCTGCTGAGCTCCTTGGGTATCTGCGACATGAACTTCGGTAACTCTGTAGGCTCCTTTTCCATGATGGGCAGCAATGCGTGCTGCAGCTGGCTGCCGAGACACCCAGGGGCTGGAGTAAGCACATGGTAGGGAAGCAACAAGGACTCAGTGAAGCTCATCGTGCTTGCTGCCTGCCACTTAGGGCTGCCAGGTCCATTCTTGCTCTGCTAGGGCCACTTCCTAGGAACCCTGGACAGAGATGCTCATTGCCTGAGGCGACTGGTCTAGGAGCTCTCTGACTGCCACCGTGCAGTCCCGTAGGCTTGGAGGATCAATATTTAGCACACCTGAACCTGTTTCCAGTCACCAGTACCCACAGGCTTGGCTTAGCACAGGAGATGGGAGGCATTTCTCTCTCAAGTAAGGCTGTTTCAAGGCAGAATGGATTAGGACCTCCTGTCAAGGGATATTTTCCTAGGCCAGACTGGATAGTTTTGGATCTGTCTCAGGCTTTTCAACCTGAACCTGCAAAAACAGACCTCCAACATCACTCACTTCACTAGTCATGATGATCCCCTTGATATTAAGAATAATCCCTCCTTATTAAGAATAAATTTCACACCATGCAGATCATGGCCTCTACCACGTCCATTGATACCCTTGACCAAGTTGATCTCCAGCATATTCATGTATGTGTCCCATCTCTGTTTAAAATGGACACCTTATGTGGTGGCTTGGACGTGTCAGCTCAGTTAAGCTAGGGACTTTATTTTCCAGAATAAGCCTCTCTGTGTGGCTCTTGAGGAACTTGTGTGAGAGCCTCATGGCAGAAGTGAAGCAGTGGCCATTATTCTTTGAAGGTGCTTTGAAGGTCAGATGCTGAGATGAACAAATGTAGAGGTGCCTGGCAAGTCCCAACCTGTCCTGGCTCTCCTTTGCTTTGTGTCCAGGCCCGCTGCCAACTACTCACTCTGCTGACTGATATCAGTCTCTGGCCAACCTCTAGGTGCTTGGCTGTGAACTCACGAATGTGTTAGCTACACAAAGTTGACAGCTTCCTGTAGACTGCCGCCCCCCCCACCCCTCCCCCCCGAGCTCCACTTCCCAGGCTCATTTGCTGCTGGAGAAGCCTGGTTCTCAGATTGACAGGTGGGTGTCTCCTCTGTGGCCTCTGATCCTCCAACTCCCCCTCCTAGATCCTCATTTCCCCAGCACCTCTCTCAGTTGTGTGAGACCAAATTCCTATTGCAAATCCCTATTGCATAACATTCATAGTGACTCTGCTGCCCTGTTTGAATCTTGTCTCTTACATCTTGTTCTCCACATACCTCTATTTCTCTAACTTTCTGGACTCATCCTTTTCCTCAGCCTGTATCTTCCACCAGAAATGCTTCCCCTCTCCATTTGTGATAGAAGAAATCTTTTCCATCCTTTGAAGATTCATTTCCAATTTCTCTCTTGAATTCCTGTACATTTGTACTTTTTATGGTTCTCCTCTCTCTCTCACTTTTTTTTTTTTTTTGCTAAAGAAGATTAGCCCTGAGCTAACATCTGTTGCCAATCTTCCTCTTTTTTTTGCTTGAGGAAGATTAGCCAGAAAAATGAGGCTTTTTTAACTTCTTTACATGAAATATTTTGTTTCATATCTTAGGAGTTCTGTTGTGCCTTAAACTGAGTTATAAGATTGAAATAAAAGGAGGTAACAACTTCCCTTCTTCATAATTTAGTGCATTTAATCTGTAGCCAACTGTTAATTGCCTCTGGAATTCATTCTAATTTCCAAATTTTCTTTTCTACCCTTGACCCCAGTATTTAAAAACTTACCTCTTCAGATGAAAGTTATTTTATTTTTTACAATATGTCCTAAAATGTTTGAGCTAGTTCTTGTCTATTTCATGCAGCTGCCTTGGAAGTGATAAATATTAACATTTTCCAGATCCATATATTGGAGTAATGCAGAATGAGGGAACCTCATTGCCCTTCAACCAAGTCATACATTGCTGGTGGTACTAAAAGAGTTCCTGGAATACCGTTTTCCCGGTGCTAGAGTGAGAGCTCCATGAAGGTAGAGATTTTGATTTGTTCATTGTTGTATCCCAAGTGCCCAAACAATTCGTGTCACTTGGTAGGTGCTCAATCAAGATTTTCTTTGTTGTTTCCCACACATGCTTTTAGATACACAGTCAGCCTTAAACACAAATGTGCGTTAACTTATTGAAGAGTATCAGGACAAGCTTTGTGGAGGATGAAATACTCTGTTGCTTCCTAATCTGATTTGCATGATTCAATGCGGTGTTCTTTATGTGTTCTGTTATCAGAATTATAAATGCGTTTGCATTATTTACTGTAGTAGGCTGAATAATTGCCCTATCCCCATCTCCATGTCCTAATCCTTGGACCTTGTGAACGTTTTGTTGGAAGGCAAAAGGATTTTACAGATGTGATAAATTGAAGATCTTAAGATGAGATTATCCTGAATTTTTCATGTGGGCCTGCTGTAATCACCAGGGTCCTTATATGAGTAGTAGATGTGGCTCTGGAAACAAGTGGCTGGAGTGATCCAACCACAAACCAAGCAACGTGGCAGATTCTAAAAGCTGGAAGAGGCTTGGAGTGAGATTCTCTCCTGGAGCCTCCAAGAAAAACCAGCCCTGCCAACCCTTGAATTTTAATCCTCTGAGACTCATTTCAGACTTCTAACCTCCAGTCCTGTATGAGAATAAATTTGTGTTTTTTTTAAGCCACTAAGTTTGTGGTAATTTGTTACAGCAAGTAAACTAGTACATCAACAGTGTTTTTTTTTCTTTGTGTCAAGTGGTTTCTTTATTATGGGGTGATCTTTGTAACTTTTTGGTTATTTGCTATCCTTATTTTTTTTTAAATTTTATTTCACTTAAGTTCACAAGTGAAATAAAATTTTACAAAGTACAATTCATTGCTGATTTTCCTACTGGCGTCTTTATTTCTTATTTTGAAATTCTTTAGAGTTTAATGAAGGGAATTTCACTATAAATTGATTATAATTTACTTAGAAAACTTAGAACATACTGGGTGATTTCTTCGTTTAGGGACACATCTCTTCATATATTTACTGATGGCTTCCATAATGACTTTCCATTTGTTATCTCATTTATTCTTCACAGTAACTCTTTAAAAGTAGGTATTAATTTTCTCATTTTTAAGATAGGAGAAACAAGTTTAGAGAAAATTTGTCTTTTTCAGGGTCAAATTAGGTGAAATTAGTAGACAACAGAGAAGGAATTTGAATTCAAATCTATCTGTCTCTGAAGGATGGGTTCTTATTTTATTACTTTATTCTGAGCCCACTGGTAAAGAATAATTTAAATCAGTGAGGTGACCCTTCAATATGTTGTTTTTTGTTCGAGAAACAGAAGAAAGTGTTGGCAATTGGGATCTCAATTCTCCTTTATAGGAGAGGGCGGCCAGTCTCCAAACTGGGCCCCTGATGTGTATGTGTTGTGGAGTGAGGTTTAGATCATATCCAGCAGACTGAGCTAGATTCAGGGCTGACAACGGAATGTGGTAAGAGTCAGCAATTCATGGGGGTCGCTGAGTCAGATTAAAGAACTGATAAGGAACATGTGAGGAAAGCCATGCAGATAAATATTTTTACTCACCAGATTGACAAATAAGTAAATAAATCCCTTGACAGCAACTCAGTGAAAGAAATGGACAACATAAATTGATAGAGGCCAAATGGGTAGTGGTACATCAAGCTGTAAAATGTGCATACACTTTGCTCTAACAATTTTACTGCTAGGATTTTTTCCAGTCTTGCAGGACCAGGGGAGCACATGGTCTAGGACTAATTTTTTCCCACAGCTGAGGCAAACCTCATCTGAGTCTTCTACCTGACACCCCATGGATTAGATTTTCCACTCTGACTGGTGGGAGCAGGTACTATTCCTGGCCCTGTGAGAGCACCGAGTGCTGTTCCCTCTAATCCCTTCAGGTGGTTCTTTTCCGGGCCTTGGATTACTTCCTCGCATGCAGGTGCTGATTAGTGCTCGAAGTACTTGAGGACTACCCTCTGCAGAGTCCCAGATTTCTCTCTCTGGGTGGTTTTTTTCCTCCAACTCTCTATGTTGCCAATTCTAGCCTTCTTAGTCTCTCTAGAGTCTCGCTTCCCTCTCCTCAAAGCAGGGAGACCTCGCCCTCAGGCTGGGCCTTGCTGAGTTCCCCCTTCCTGCGTTGGAGCCTGGAGAGTCTCTCAAAGCAGTCGGCCGGGACAGTCATCTTGTCGTTTGTTTCTTATTTCTTAAGGATCACTGTCCTTCATTGTCTGATGTTCATTGTCTTTAAAACCATGCTTCCATATATTTTGTCTGGTATTCTTGATTGCTTCAGGCAAGAGGGTAAATCTGATCTGTTATTCCGTCTTGGCCAGAAGCAGAAGAGTTGCTTTTAAAAGAAGGATAAGTATATAGAGAATGATTATTAACTGGAGTATACTGGAAATAGCTATTAATCGACAAAAACTCTTTTGTTTTGCAGCCATTTACTCTTTCAAGTTGCCTGGGTGGCTTTCTCCTGGGGCAGAACTTTGTATTATTTGTGAAAGAGACATATCTTGGGGTGTCAGGGTGTGGGTGGGGGTGACATTTGCAGTCCAGATTCCTCCTTGGTGTGCTGTACCTTCCCAACGAGCAGCTCTGGGTCAGAGTCAAGATGCTGACATTGTAGGAAGGACACCACTAGGTTCAGTTCTATAATTTTAGAGGCACTGTGTGTTTTGTCTCATTTCAGCATAATCATTGATACCTAAGACCCTTGACGAATGTTCTAGCTCTTTAAAGTAATAAACCTGATTCTTCTTCTAAGTGGTTTGACATGATCTTTTCCCTTTGGGCCTAACAGCTTTGCATAGTCTTATCTCTGTACCAATAGACCAGGTCACTAATTCTTAACACTTTTTCAGTCCTATATCTTTTTGAATCTCAGAACAAGCCCAAATCCCTGGACAAGTCAAACACATAATTCTTTATATATTTTATTCTAATGTCTCCACTTTGCCAATTTTCTAGTAAGATTCACACAAATTTCAGCTAGAATTAATGTCAGACACAAGCAATATGCATGTCCAGCTGGAGTTTAAAGATAATTTTCAATCATTTTTCTCTTTGAAAGTTCATGCCTTCTCTCTCTTTCTTCCTTTAAAGATAGGAAGCAAGTTTTCTGTGTAAAATATCAGTTTGTGTTGTTGTTGTGTGACTTTAAATCAAACCTAGTTTCTGTCTTTTACTGTCACTATAATACATTGCAAAAATTATATTACATTTTTAAAATTTTCTAAGTTCTTCTCAGATATGACACTTTTCCCTTTGTCATGGGTTAATGAAGCTAAGCTTCTGTTTGGTTTGTGAATTTTATTTAAGAATGTAGTAAGTGAAACATAAAACAAATCTTTTAATTTTTTTACTGACTCAAGGCAGTTAAAAGATCTTTTTAATTTATAAAAACCCTCTTTGGATTATTTCTCCAAAATAAGAAGCTCTGCTTGCCCAAAGAAATAATAAACTGCCTTTCAGTCAGCTGCAAATGTGTATAAACAAATCTAGTGAGGAATTATCTTGGCAGAGTATGGTCAGATTTTTATCTGGAAGATTTTCTTTTATTTCCACATGACAAACATATGCTAGTGAAGTCTGAAGAAATGCTTGAGGTGAAGTGAATTGAAGGAAACCCTTGGCAGGCAGCATTTCTTTGCCTTCCCATGCCACCTTACAGTTGCACAAAGATCTCCCTTAAGGGTTCGCTTATATGTTAGGACACACAAGCCCAATCATTGGAATTAAGCTTCTTGGAACAGATTCATTGTAGACAAACATAACTGTATCTCTTATAAACAAATGTTGTTTAGAATGGATTTCCAACACTTTGTTTTTGAAGAAGCACAGTTTATTTCATTCTAGTTCTTGCAATCTGCTCCCCAGACACTTCCTTTTTATTTTAGTCACTATCTGCCAGAAAGTGGCCAGCAAGGGGAATATTTTTCTGCTGAATCCTTCAGATTTCTTTAGGTAAAAGTTATTTGTTGTCACTAAATTTGTGAGTTTGATTTTTCCAAGTAATTTACCTTAGATTCAGAGAACTAGGTTTCTCATCAAAAGTACTTAAATAATTAAAACTGCCTTTAGATATGGTTCCTTAGTAAGACTTTTACAGTGGGCAGCATCACCCTTAGAGCTGGGTGACTAGAGCCCCTGCCCTCGGTATCCTCACTGGGCCAGGGCACCTGCACACCTGGAGCTTCTGTTCTCCTCCCTCCCCCACTTCCACACCCCCTCCAGGTTCTCCCCAACCACAGAATTCCCTGTGCAAAAGTGTGGGCTTGCTTTCAAGCCCCAAGCCTGCTTTTGATGACTGTGCAGGCATCTTCCCCAGAGGGATCACTTAAGGCCCAACTGAACTCCAACTGCTCACCCCTGTGGCTGTAGGGTCGCAGAGGTACTGTTGGGAGGAGTGGGAGTCAGAGCATGGAGATATGGACTGGTTTCTCCACAGATGTGTGTTGAAGCCTAAGTGGATCTGGGTGGTGGTGGATGAAAGCTGTAGGGGCATAATGACCTTGGATTGAGTTCTCCTGGGCTGTAAATTATAGGGGAGGGCCTTGGATGGAGAATGAAGAAGTCATGAAAAACTGAAGTGCATACAGATTTTCTCTGAGACAGTTTATATATAGTATGTAACTCAATGCTATTGAGTTTATTTAACGCAATAGCATTGAGCTAAATAAAAGTACAATGAGAAGATGACAATCAAATCAGTTGTCAAGGGCAAGAGATCTTTAAATTATACATACTGGGTCTGCACTGGTGTCTCCTTCTTTCACCTGTGCTCCTTCCTCCCAGGCCTTACCCTGAGAGTGTTCCTGGTCGGGGGAAGGAAGAGCAGGAGGTATGCTGAAGGGCCACTCCTGAGTGCAGGTCACTGTCCAGTTGGAGCAGAAGTGAAACTGGCCTTTAGTGGTATTGGGAAGCATCACAAAATTAGCTAAAGGCAATCAAGGGTTTCATGTCCATCAAATGGGAGACAACAAATAAGGCTTTACCAGTTCAGGTGCTCATGTTAATTTTCCTGCTAGAAATAAAGGTGGGAGGCCTTTGGTGGTAACAAGGACCTGGATTTACCCTCTTGCTTGAACAAAAACAACTGAACAAAGTATACGACACAGTGGTTTATCAAGACGTAGGACATCGTGTAACAAAGGACAGGAATCCCTGAGAGAGGAGAAACAAATAAGGTGAGCCCTATGATTACCCCAGTTTACTGCCTGAGAGAGTTTCTGGGCCATGACGGAAGGAGGAACAACCTAGGTAGATGTTGGTAGTACCGCTGAGTTGAGAAGATGGAGCTGAGAAATCGGGTAGGCTAAGGTGGCAAAAGTTTATAGGGTATTATGCTAAATGAGATGTCAAAGAAAGACAAATGTTATATAGTATCACTTTTATGTAGAATATACGAGGCAGAACTCATAAAACAGAGTAGAATGGTGGTTACCAGGGGCTGGGAGTGGGGGAATTAGCAGATGTTGTTTAAGGATACAAACTTGCAACTAGTAGATAAATAAATCCTAGAGGTCTAATGCACAGCATAGTGATTATAGTCAACAACACTGTATTATAAACTTCATAGTTGCTGAGAGACTAGATCTTGTTCTCACCACGGAAAACAGATAATATTTATGTGACGTGATACAGGTGTTAGCTAAAACTACAGTGGTAATCGTATTGCAATCTATAAATGTATTAAATCAACACCTTAAAGTTATACAATGTTATATAACAATTATATCTTTAAAAAAAGTTTATAGGGCAGAGTACCTGAGGGGAGGGACCTTTGAGGAACTTCAGAGATCTGTAGAGAGTCTACTAGAGTCTTCATCTGAGTATAGACCAGTGCTTGTGTGTGAGGAAATTATGAGGCCATGGGGGGAAAGAACACTCAAAAGGTTCAGAAGGAGCAATCCCAAATAATCTAAATACTCCAATTAAAAGGCAGACATTCTCAGACTGAATACAAAGGCAATGTGGTTAGAATCTAAAATGGTACCCTGAAAGAATAATTAAACACTTCAATATTAAATCAAAGCTTATTCTCCTGAATTAAAAAAAATTACTTTAAGTTTGTAATGAAAACTGATTCATGACCATTGGGAAGATTCATATAATTTTATAAAACTTGTGTCAAAATTAAAATATATTTGTTTCAATTATATCTGTATTTTGACAAAACTAATCCCATATGAGCATTGATCATTTTTCCCTAAATTTCTTCAACTATCATTCAAAATTGTGGATGAATAAATATACGAACAAAAAACTTTCTATACCGTATGATGCCATGGAATTTACTATTTCCATCGTGGGGAGGTAATTTTTACTGATAAAAGGCCTACTGAGTTTTCAGCAGGGTCTGAATAAAAAGTGATTTGTTAAAGTTTGCTGGAGTCTTTTGGAGTCTATGCTCAGTCTTCTGGACAAATGTTACCTCATGAACTAAATTCAGTATTCAGATAGGCCAGAACATTGAACATCAGGGGAGAGTTTGCCACAAGCCAGGCACTTTTCTAAAATCCTCACAACTCAGTGATGCAGGTATTATCATTACCATTCTCATTTTTACAGATGAGGACCCTGAAGTCCAGAGAAGTTAGGGAATTAATCCAAAGAACTCAGTAAGTGTCTCAGTGTGAATCTCATATATTCTGATTAAAGAGCCAATTATTCCGTTATTAATTTATATCATGTCATTATGGTATTTTTACTTCAATCTTTCACGGTAATGAGGAAAGTATAAACTTCTTATATTTGAATTTATTTGTCTACCAGTATGGCAAGTGAATTCTGAATTAATCTCTTTAGATTAGGATTCCCCTTGGCCTCTTATCTGTGTGCTCAGTTTGGGGACGTTTCACTGGGTTGGCACTAGACTCATGTGCCTCAGCAAGGGAACCAACAGAACATGACCATTTCTTTTTTATTTAGATCTGCATAAATTATTCCAGAATTCTTTTTTTCCCATTTTATTACATATTTCTAAATGTCCATGGATTCCATTCAAAGTAATATATCTTCATTTTTGTAACAACACACACAGTTATTTCAACATACTCAAAAACTTTCATTGATAGTAATAGATATGTAGAATGTGGTCTTAGTCAGCTTGGGCTGCCGTAAAAAAATACTGTACACTGGGTGGCTTAAACAACAGAAATTTATTTCTTACAGTTCTGGAGGATAGAAGCCTGAGATCAAGTTGCCAATATGATTGGTTTCTGGTGAGGTTTCTCTTCTTGGCTTGTAGATAGCTGCCTTCCCTCTGGGTCCTCACAAGGCAGGGAGAGAGAGAGAGAGAGAGACAGAGAGAGAGAGAGAGAGAGAGACAGAGAGAGCTCTGGTGTCTCTTCTTATAAGGGCACTAATCCCTCATGAGGGCTGAATTCTCATGACCTCATCTAATCCTAATTATCTCCCAAAGGCCCCATCTCTAAATAGTGTCACCTTGGGGATTAGAGCTTCAACATATGAATTTTGGGGGGATACAATTTAGTTCATAGCAAGTATCTACATTACTTTCTCAGAGTTGCCTTCTTGCACAAAAAACCTTAATTCAGTTCAAAGACTTTTGCCACTTTAACAAGAATTTGAAAAATAAATTCCTTTTTTACTTAAATGTTTAAAAAGATGATTTTGCTTTCCGATTTTTAGTTCGGTGGAAAGATTTCCCTTTCTTCTAGTGCTGCTACAAATAGTAGGTTGGACATAAAAATAGATATAGGAGGCCTTTCTTAGTGTTAAGTTTATTTTTATGTAGAATTTTGTGATCTGGATCTTTGTGATTGTCTCACGTACAGCACATTGTAAAGAGAGACATGCATTTCAAAAAGCTATTGGTCGGGAGTGACGTCAGCATCATGGCGGAGTGAGATTCCCTCTTTGAATCTCTGCCCCCTACGACACAATGAAAACATCATTCACATTCCAACAGAGCTCAATCAAACACTACGAAGGACTTCTGAGAAACCCCTGCTGCCATACATCGGACGGTGGAGGCGCGGGAAGCCCAGGAGAACGGGAGGAGAAGTAGGAGGTTGTACTCCCCCTCCCCAATTGATCGGCAAAAACAGCGCGGTTTGCGGACAGAGGGGGGAGGGGCCGCCCACAGCGGGGAAAACTAGCCCCATCCAGGTGCTCTCACAGACTGTCGCGAGATCCCCACTGGGAAGCGACGACGGACTGTTTAGGGGGTGTAGCAAACACCCTAAGAGAGCCAGAAAGGAAACCCCCGGGTCAAGCAGGAGAAAGAGAGGACCCCTCCCCCCACACACCCGGCGTTTCAGCATAATCCCTCCGGGGGCTGCAGCCGCCTCAGAGCAAACCGCTCGCGATCTCCATCTAGTGGCAGCAGGGGGAAACTGCAGGACTAACTTTAATCATGAGGGGTAAAAATAAAGCCGTCCCCGTCTGATCCTTGCGAAAATATGTCAGGGCTACAGACCAAAAGGAAAATGGCAAACACCCAGAAACCAACCCTGAAGGCACAGAATTTGATAACCTGAATGAGAGAGAATTCAAAATAGCTATCATAAACAAGCTCAATGAAATACAAGAGAACACACAGAAACAAATCAACGAATTCAGGGATTATGTCACAAAAGAGATTGAAACCCTAAAGAAAAACCAATCAGAATTATTGGAGATGAAAAACAAAATCAACAAGATAGTGGAAAAAATGGAGTCTTTAAAGAGCAGAACTGACAATATGGAGGAACGAATTAGCACTATTGAGGATAGCCATGCAGAAATGCTCCTGGTAGAGGAGGAGAGAGAGCTAAGACTAAAAAGAAATGAAGAAATTCTTCGAGAAATATCAGACTCAATGAGGAAAAGCAACATAAGGATAATAGGTATTCCAGAAGGAGAAGAAAGAGAAAAAGGAGCAGAGAGTTTGTTCAAAGAAATAATAGCTGAGAACTTCCCCAACCTAGGGAATGAGAGGGAAATAACAGTGAATGAAATCAATAGATCACCTAAATATATAAACAGGAATAAAAAATCACCTCGCCACATAGTAGCAAACTTGAAGAATACCCGTGACAAGGAAATAATATTGAAGGCAGCTAAACAAAAAAACAAAATAACATACAAAGGAAACCCCATCAGGCTCTCAGCTGATTTCTCGACAGAAACTCTACAGGCTAGGAGAGACTGGAATGATATATTCAAAATCATGAAAAACAAAAACCTTCAGCCGAGAATACTTTATCCAGCAAAAATATCCTTCAAATACGATGGAGAAATAATAACTCTCCCTGATAAACAAAAGCTAAGAGAGTTCGTCACCACAAGACCCCCACTACAAGAAATGCTCAAGAAGGCCCTTAGGCCTGAAAAAAAACAAATGAGAAAGGGGATACAAAGATTTCAGCAAGGAGAAAAGCAAGGAGACTAAACCAGAACAAAATACAGTTGGAAAACATCAAAAATTAATTCAAGCTCATCACTGGAAACACACATTCATGACACAATCTGGAATAAAGAGATAACAAATAAGGAGGGGAAGAGGTAAGGGATTGAACTGACCCAGCCTCAGGAAAAAGGAGGCATCTGAAAATGTACTTTCTTATCCAGGAGATCGCTTATATAAACCGCATGGTAACCACTAAACAAACAACCAGAAGAGAACCACACATGACAAATAAAGAGAAAACCAAAAGAATGAACATGCAGAAATACCAAATTGAATTTGCAGTCTGAAACACAAAGGACAAGAAATGAAGGAAATGCAAAAGAACCAGAAGATGAACAATAAAATAGCAACATTAAACCCTCATATATCAATAATCACTCTAAATGTAAATGGATTGAATGCTCCAATCAAAAGACACAGAGTGGCAGGATGGATTAAAAACCAAGATCCAACAATCTGCTGCCTCCAGGAAACACATCTCAGCTCTAAAGACAAACAGAGACTCAAAATAAAAGGATGGAAAACAATACTCCAAGCTAATGGCAAACAAAAGAAAGCAGGAGTAGCCATACTTATATCAGACAAAGTAGACTTCAAGATAAAAAAGGTAATGAGAGACAAAGAAGGGCAATATATAATGATAAAAGGGATACTTCACCAAGAAGACATAACACTTATAAATATCTATGCACCCAACACAGGAGCACCAAAGTACATAAAACAACTGCTAAAAAATCTTAAAGGAGATATTAACAATAACACAATAATAGTAGGGGATCTTAATACCCCCCTTACATCAATAGATAGATCATCCAGACAAAAAGTCAATAAGGAAATAATGGACTTAAATGAAAAACTAGACGCAATGGATTTAATAGATATATACAGAGCACTCCACCCAAAAAAAGCAGAGTACACATTCTCCTCAAGTGCTCATGGAACATTCTTAAGGATAGACCATATATTAGGAAACAAGGCAAACCTCTATAAATTTAAGAAGATTGAAATCATTACAAGCATCTTTTCTGATCATAATGCTGTGAAACTAGAAATCAACTGCAAGGAAAAAACTAGGAAAGGGACAAAGATGTGGAGACTAAACAACATGCTACTGAACAACCAATGGGTCGTTGATGAAATTAAAGGAGAAATCAAAAGCTATCTGGAGACAAATGAAAAGGAAAATACACCATACCAACTCATATGGGATGCAGCAAAAGCAGTCCTGAGAGGGAAATTCATAGCAATACAAGCTCACCTTAACAAACAAGAAAAATCCCAAATAAATAACCTTAAATTGCACCTAACAGAGTTGGAAAAAGAAGAACAGACAAAGCCCCGAATCAGCAGAAGGAGGGAAATAATAAAAATCAGAGCAGAAATAAATGAAATTGAAACCAAAAAAACAGTAGAAAGGATCAATGAAAGAAAGAGCTGGTTCTTTGAGAAGATAAATAAAATTGACAAACCCTTAGCCAGACTCACTAAGAAAAAAAGGGAGAAGACTCAAATAAATAAAATTAGAAATGAAAGAGGAGAAATTACAACAGACACCACAGAAATACAAGGGATTATTAGGGAATACTATGAAAAACTTTACGCCAACAAATTGGACAACCTAGAGGAAATGGACAAATTCTTGGACGCGTACAACCTCCCAAAACTGAATCAAGAAGAAATAGAGAATCTGAACAGACCAATCACAAGTAAAGAGATTGAAAGAGTAATCAAAAACCTCCCAAAAAATAAAAGCCCAGGACCAGATGGCTTCCCTGGAGAATTTTATCAAACGTTCAAAGAAGATTTAGCACCTATCCTTCTCAAACTATTCCAAAAAATAGAGGAAGATGGAATACTTCCCAACACATTCTATGAGGCCGACATCATGCTGATACCAAAGCCAGACAAGGACAATACAAAGAAGGAAAACTACAGGCCAATATCGCTGATGAACATAGACGCAAAAATCCTCAACAAAATATTGGCAAACCGAATACAGCAATACATCAAAAAGATCATACACCACGATCAAGTGGGATTTATACCAGGGACACAGGGATGGTTCAACATCCGCAAATCAATCAACGTGATACACCACATTAACAAAATGAAGAATAAAAACCACATGATCATCTCAATCGATGCAGAGAAGGCATTCGACAAGATCCAGCATCCATTTATGATAAAAACTCTCAACAAAATGGGTATAGAAGGAAAGTACCTCAACATAATAAGGGCCATATATGACAAACCTACAGCAAACATCCTACTCAATGGGGAAAAACTGAAAGCCATTCCTTTGAGGACAGGAACAAGACAAGGGTGCCCACTCTCACCGCTCTTATTCAACATAGTACTGGAAGTTCTGGCCAGAGCAATTAGGCAAGAAAAAGGAATAAAAGGACTCCAAATAGGCAATGAAGAAGTGAAACTCTCACTATTTGCAGACGACATGATCCTATACATAGAAAACCCCAAAAATTCCATCGGAAAGCTACTAGAAACAATCAACAACTACAGTAAAGTGGCAGGGTATAAAATCAACTTACAAAAGTCAATTGCATTCCTATACACTAATGATAAAAAAACAGAAAGAGAACTCAAAAAGACAATCCCATTTACAATTGCAACAAAGAGAATAAAATATCTGGGAATAAATTTAACCAAGGAGGTCAAAGACCTATACAATGAAAACTATAAGACACTATTGAAAGAAATCGAGGAGGACATAAAGAAATGGAAAAATATTCCATGCACATGGATTGGAAGAATAAATATAGTTAAAATGTCCATTCTACCTAAAGCAATCTACAGATTCAATGCAATCCCCATCAGAATCCCAATGTCATTCTTCACGGTAATAGAACAAAAACTACTGAAATTCGTATGGGGCAACAAAAGAGCCCGAATAGCTAAAGCAATTCTGAAAAAAAAGAACAAAGCTGGAGGCATCACAATCCCTGATTTCAGAATATACTATAAAGCTACAGTAATCAAAACAGCATGGTACTGGTACAAGAATAGACACACAGATCAATGGAACAGAATTGAAACCCCAGAAATAAAACCACACACCTATGGACAGCTAATCTTCGACAAGGGAGCAAAGAACATACAATGGAGAGAGGGAAGTCTCTTCAATAAATGGTGCTGGGAAAACTGGACAGCAACATGCAAAAGAATGAAAGTAGACCATCTCCTATCGCCATATACAAAAATCAATTCAAAATGGATCAAAGACCTGAAAGTGAGACCTGAAACTATAAAACTCCTGGAAGAAAATATAGGCAGTACACTAATTGAGATTGGACATAAAGGGAACCTTTCAGATTCCATGTCTACCCAGACAAGGGAAACAAAAGAAAAAATAAACAAGTGGGACCTCATCAGACTAAAGAGCTTCTACAAGGCAAATGAAACCAGGATCAAAATGAATAAACAACCCACCAGCTGGGAGAAAATATTTGCAAATCGTTTGTCTGACAAGGGATTAATCTCAGTAATATACAAAGATCTCATACAACTGAGCAACAAAAAAACAAACAACCCGATCAAAAAATGGGCAGAGGATATGAACAGACATTTCTCCAAGGAAGAGATACAGATGGCCAATAGACACATGAAAAGATGTTCAACATCACTAATCATCAGGGAAATGCAAATCAAAACGACACTGAGATATCACCTTACACCGGTTAGAATGGCTATAATCACCAAGACAAATAACAACAAATGCTGGAGAGGTTGTGGAGAAACGGGGACCCTCATTCACTGCTGGTGGGAATGCAAACTGGTGCAGCCTCTATGGAAAACAGTATGGAGAGTCCTCAAAAAATTAAAAATAGAAATACCGTATGATCCAGCAATACCACTCTTGGGCATCTACCCAATGGACGTGAAATCAACCATCACAAGAGGCGTATGCACCCCTATGTTCATTGCAGCATTATTCACTATAGCCAAGAAGTGGAAGCAACCCAAGTGTCCCTCAACTGAAGATTGGTTAAAGAAGATGTGGTATATACATACAATGGAATACTACTCAGCCATAAGAAAAGACACAATTGTCCCATTTGCAACAACATGGAAGGACCTAGAGGGTATTATGTTAAGTGAAATAAGCCAGAGAGAGAAGGACAGACACTGCATGAACTCACTCATATATGAAATATAAGTGAACACACGGACAGAGAGAACTGATTGGTGGTTACCAAGGGGAAGGGGGGTGGGGGGGCACAAGGGGTGAAGGGTTACATCCACAAGGTGACAGACAAAAATGTACAACTAAAACCCCACAGTGTTATAAACTAAGACATAAATTTAAAAAAAAAAAAAAAAAAAAAAGCTATTGGTCTCAGTGTTTCCTATGGACAAAGCAATCTGGATAAATGTCACATGGTAACATGCTTTGAAAAAAAAAGAATATCACACCAAAAATGATGTGGTGCCTGAAAAAAAACATTACACTGGGAGCACAGTCTAGCAATAGAGAACAGTACCATCCAGAGGATGGGCAGTGTGTGTGGTAAACAGTAAAATTACTAATGGCAAGATAGTCTGTCAAATATTTCCTTAACAGTCTCCTCCTCCTTCTCCTCTAAAGCCTTTAAAATAATTCATGGATTCTAATTCTATTAGAATGTAATGTAAAATTTAATAATAGCAACTGTTTAAGCATGACACCAGCCGTACATTTGTATTATTGTATATTACCGTCATAGCTACCCATGAGACACCATTTCAGGGAGCCCCAGAGGCTCAGAAAGTTCTGCAGCTGGTTCAAGTTCACAGAGTTAATATGAGACGGGCTCTCACATAAGGGGTTTGACCCTGAAGCCCATGCTTTTAACCACTCTATTCGAGTTGATTCATTCAGATATATGTATCATTCAGGGGCAATCCTCAGATATTCAGGTGGGACTTGACCTGCACTGGGCCCTCCTCTGCTGTGAATTTACTGCCCTCATTCTTACCTATTGGCTGGCTCCATCTCAAATAGCCTGCTCAATCTAATCTAATCTCTCACTGTGACAAACTGGTTGGTTATGCTCTTTCTCTATCCAGGTGAATTAGAATTTTTCACCGCTGGTGTTGGCTGCAAACAGCAAATTTGAAACCATAAAATATCAAAGTATGAAAACGCAAATGGCGTTACCTATTCTGACCTGGAAACTCTCCTGGAACATACCTCCAAATGAGTAAAAATCTTCTTCACTATGGTAGGGTGGAAAATTCAAGGCATAAATTTAAGGCTGATTTTAATATCTATTGTATATGTAAGAGAACGTGGAGTTTGACTTTTCCTGTTGTCTCAGAATTGTGACTGAAACTCAAAGCTGAAGACACAAGGTACTAAGTATTCCTAAGCCATTAATAGATGCCAGGGTTTGCTAAGCAGCATTTGTCCCTACCGCCACCACTAGTCACCGTCTCCCTTTCACACCTCCCTCATTTCCTTCTGCTCTCCTGGAACTGGAGGGAGACAGAACATTCATAATTTATGGCTGGAGATTCCTCCCTCCCATGCCCTTGGAGGAGGAGACAATGGTGCTTTGCCATGCATGGAGCTGAGTAAATCAGCTTAAATAAAATCCTCATGGAGATTGGGGGTGTCTTGAAAAAGGGGAGACTGACACCCTTTTCCTCTGGGTATTTACTTAGCTGCAGAATCTGGAGACTAATTCTGTTGCCAAAAGTATGAATGCTTTTGAAGGATATCAAAATATGCCACTCCAAAATATGCCACTTTATCATAAGGATTATTTTGAGCTAAAGGCAATTGAGAATCAACAGAGGCAGGAAGAGTTCTCTGCCTTTCCCTTATCAGCCTATAAACCAGGCATAAATTTCCCTTTGAAGAAGTTTTCCCCCCACCATTCCCTCCCAGGGTGAGAAGAGCAACTCTTATCACTGAAGATAGGAAGTTGACACCAAGATAAGTTTGCATAAATAATCTTACTAAAATATTTCGTATCTTCCATTAGTTCCCCCATATATTTCCTAGTCATTTCCCTACAACTTATTGTCCCTTTGAAGCCCAAATCCTCTTTCCTTTGTTAAAAGGACTCCCCTAGTCTAACCACTTCTTTGATTTTCACTTTTCTGTGAATTTTCTGTGCACATAAATGTTAATAAAAGTTGTGCGTTTTTCCTCCTGTTAAATCTGTCTTTTGTTAGTTTAATTCGCAGGCCCCCAGGCATTTAACCTAAGTGGGTAGAAGAAAGATTTTTCCTCCCTGACACTTTTCTTTTCAGATTTCCTCCCTCAGTATGGGAAAGAAGAGGAAAATGCTTGATTGTGTGTACTGATGTTTGAAGACATGTCATGGTGAGGTTGAAGAAGAAAAGTTTCTCTTCGGAGGGGCCCTTGGATACTGGAAGGATTTCAGACAGAGAGTTTCAGCATGAAGCTTCACATGTACACCACTGATGAAGAGGCTGCCACATAAGGTAACTAGAAGCAAAGCAGGGATCCTCCCAACCAACACTGTGGAGACAATCACATAAGAAGAATTTTGTTGCCTCCATTCCCATTCCCATTTTTGTCCCCAAATCAGAGTAGCAAATATCTATAAGAAGGAAGAAAAGAAGGTGTCTCAGAGACAAACCACACCCCATCATCCACTTCAACACTAAAGTTTGCATGGAGTAGGGTAGTGGGTAAGAGAAGACCAGAGCTTTGAGTCCAGTGTGAGATTCAAGTTTTAAAAAAATAAATAGCATTAAGTCCCAATTAATGGGAAAAAGATTGTTCTAGTAACTGAAAATGACTGTGGAACCAACTTAAGACATCATTAAGGTAGCAATCACTCAGCCGGAGAAGAAATTTGATCCATTATTGCTGTGGGCATAGTTGGAAGAAAAAAGTCATTTTGTAATTAAATGCCAACAAATTAAGACTCCTCAGTCAGCAGGTATATTTGTAAGTGAATTATTTCCCCAGCAAGTTTCCATGTAAGTTTCCTTATGGGCAAGGCTTCAACTGCTTTTTGTGTTATCTGGACCATGGCTGTCCAACAGAACTTTCTGTGATGAAAATGTTCTATAGATGTGCAGTCCAACATGGTATCCAGTAGACATATGTGGCCACTGGGCATTTGATATGTGGTTTATGAGGTTGAGGAACTGAACTTTTAATTTTAATTAGTTTTGATTTAAATAGTATCAAGTGGCTGATAGATAAAACCTTAAACAGCACTGATCTAGACTCTTGAAAAAAAATTGGGGTAGAGGCAAAGGTGAAGATAAGGAAAGTTTTATGTTAATAGCATGTTTTTCTTTTCCTATGAATTTATTTATTCTTTTTTTTAAAGGCTGGTATAGAGGCATCAATGTGTGCTAACTTGGCGAGGACCTACTTTAACTCAATTCAAAGAAAATCTTTACGGTTGTAAAAATAAGTCATGCGTTTAATGACTCATTTGTTAACTTAAGTGTTGAAAGAAAGAAATGCTTGGATTCAACTCTGCAAAAAACTGAGCCATAGAAAATCTTTATTTAGAGATTATTTCTCCATGGGTTATTTTTCCAGAAATATTTGCTTTGACCTTAAAGTAAGGTTAAAAGTCATCCTTTCTCCCTCAAATTCATTTTGTTCCTCAATATTGCTGTCTTTTAGTTTGACCGTTTCTATCAAAGAATGGCTAAATTAAGAAGTTAAGAAAGCCAAGATGGGGCAGGGACCCTACTAGTGCATAAGATTTCTTCATAATACTCTTGCCAGAATCAAGATGGATAAGATGGTGTTCTGATCTATTTCAAATGGAAATAAAAGACAGCTATGTTCTACTCTCTCTTTTTATCAACCCAAACCAATAGTCTACTATTATTATTTAAGTTAGTTGGATGCATAACCTTTTGTTATAGCCAATAGAAAAGCAAACAAGCTTCTCTATACTGATGAGGTGGTGGTTCTATCACAGACTGGGAGTCCTGATTGCCTACTACAGTTAAGAGAACTAAAATAGGCTTTCTTGGCTGCTGAAGTCTAGCATTCAAACAGTGAATATTTTTAATATTTTTATCCAACAACTTGGCGGTACATTTTGTAGTGAACTCACTCTGGTTGGCCCAACAGGAAGCATTGCTGCTCCATATCAGTTATTGTCAGCATGGGTCCCAACTGGCTGCCTGCAGGCCAAATTCTGCTGGGAGACTGGCTGCCACACTGTTTTGACATTTTTGAATATGAATACCTTTAGGTAAGCGTCTCCAATTTGCGTGTGTTCATGCGGGGCCCCATTACACATTTAGTGACACCTGAGGGCTTTTGAGTTGGCAATTTTCATTCCAATTAAACTGTCCTGAGAGTCCTCTACGGTCAAGGCAGTTCATTGGCAATAATACCTGCCGGATCATCTGCATCTTGCTCTATGGGACTCAACTTAGTGGTGATGGCCTTGAATAAATTCAAAGATTTGAGGTAAAAGTTGACCCTGTCAGACAATTCTAGAGTCCCCAACTATTTAGCTCATGCCAATTTGTGGTTAAAGTGAGAGATGTTGGAAAGAAGCCATACTTGGGACCATTTTGATAAGTTCCTCTAGGTTCTATCCTTGTAGCAAGTTAGGTCAAAAGTCATCTACTTGGACCACATTAGCTTTTCCTATAAAAATGTTTTTTTCTGAAATAAAATAGAATATTATGTCCTTGGCTTTATAAAGAAATGTTGGATGAAAAAATTTTATTAACCAATGTCTTCATATAAAGACACACGGGATACATTTCTTTATCCCTAGTGCCAGAAAAGAAGTTTGACTCTCTTGAATTGGTGTGCTTCTTTTTATCAGGCAATGAGAATTTCCTCACTTATAATGTTTCCTTTTTACCTTGGCTGTCAGAATATTAAAATTAACTGAAAATTAACTCATGGTTGTTTTCCTTCACACTCTCTTCTTTCTCTATATGAGTTCTCATGTCTCTTTTACCTTTAATGCTTTTCTATATGTATATATATATATATATATAAATTTCCTTGCAACTAATTTCAATGGCCTTTTGAAAGTATACAGCTTAAAAACTGCAAATAAATCATCAATCAGGAAACTTAGCCATATTCAAATATGCCGCATGACTTTTAAAGATTCTATGATTCTTCGTCTTACTTTTTCTCTCTTTTCTAAACAAATGGGAAAAAGAATGAAAAATCTAGTGTTTTAAAATATAGATTTTCTTAAGAAAATGAAGAGATTCACATTACAGTCTAACAGAAGGAAATCATAAATAGTACCAGATACATTCCTTAAATGTGTTTCTAATAAGAAAACATGGACATATCTACCTGTATTTATAAAAACAGTGGCAATTTGTTAAATGAATTAATGTGTATCTGTGCTGTGGAATACTATGCAACCATTTGAAAAGATGCTGCTGTGCAAGTATATTTGTTAGGTGAAAGTTGTTTAGAATATTGTGATTCAGAACAATGTATATAGTGTTAGACTTTTTTAGTGCACAGGAAAATTTGGAACTAAATATATATGTATCAAAGAGTTAACAGTAATTGCCTCTGAGTAGTTGCAATTATAAGTATTTAAAATGTATTTTATTTTTGCTTATTTGTATTATTATTATTATTTTTTTTACTTTTTAATAGTAAGCATGTGTTACTTTACAATAAAGGATAATAGATTTCAAATAAAAAACTAGCCTGTGGTTTGGGATTTTGTTGTCATGAGTATTTGAAACAGTAGAGGAACATAAACTATGAAGACGGTGGTATATGCCAGTGAGAGGAAAATCGAGCCCAGAGGGGAACTTCAAAGAGCAGCTTACAGACAGCCCGGAGTGGGCCTTTGATCTTCAGTTTAGCATTCCCCTGAGCACCATTTAGCTCCTCTTGGTTAGTGTCTGCTGATAAAAACACAGGATTAGTGACCTACTTGCTCAGTAAAGTAAGTTTGATGTAAGGTGGAAATCAAGGGATTTTTATAGATTTGGTCCATTAAGGCTTATTATCAATGCTTATTGACGTTTCTGAGAGATTTTCAGAGAGAGGCTATAGAATAAAATAATTCAGTTAATGTGTGTAAGATCTACCCCTTTTTAAGATATAGGCATTTATGGATTTAGAATGAGGGAATTTAAAAGTATCTGGAAAAAAAATCACTTGATGCTTAGAAGCAGAGTAGGAGGAACCAGTGTTGCCCTGTTATAAGCTAGTCCTGTTATAAACTAGTTCAGTTATAAGCTAGTCCTCCAAAGCTATCTGGATTTTATTCTTTTTCACTTCCTTCTGATTATTTTAAAGCATTAGAATTTTATAAATTCCCTGCTTCCTCTTCTCCACACGACAATTTGCATTGAAACCCGAGGTTTCCATTTCCAGAGCAGAGTCTCTTGTCATTTTCCAGAAGGGGCAGCTAATCCTAACTCAATCTCCTGGAACACTTAAAAGGTACAGTTTGCTTCATAGTCTGCTGAAAAATAAAACATTGGGCTTGTGGGTGGTGTCTGACTGGTGTGTAGGGTGTGAAAATGAAGGTAGCCATTTGGAGAACTACTCTGTTCATGGGAAGATTGGGAGAAAGGTTCTCCTCAAACCTGTGGGGTGCCATCTGTCTATGGGTTTATGTAGTCATAAATCAGAGGTTTAGGTGTAATGGTCTCTGCAGTGAAGACTTCACTTGGAATGAACCTCTCACTGCATCTGTTCCCAACACGACAATTAAAGTCTACCTTGTATGGCAGCCGGTATTTCTGGGCCTGATCCTCTGCTCGGCAGTAAGAGACCTGAAGACACTGTCTTATTTAGATTTCGGTTTCTTACAGTGCCCAGCACAGTGCTTTTCACCCTGTTCATATACAATAAATGTTTATTAAATTGACTCTATTAATATTTTCTTCTCTTTATGCTAATGGCTAAAACCTGGCAGCTAAAAAAATCATTGGTTCAAAATCTTAAGGTAAAAAAGTCTGTGTAAAATTCACTGAATGACACTTCCTTGAGACAACTCCTAATAGTCTATGCTGTAATCTGTGGTTGATACCCTCAAATAAAAGGTCTAAACTAAGTTTGGAAATCCCTTGCTAGTGATTAGTCTAGGAAAAGGCATATGACCCCATACTACTCAATGAGATATTGAGAATATAAGTCAGTTAGTGGTTTTAAGGAAGGAAAGTGTTTTACATTTTTCAGAAGGAGGTGCACTAAGAGATGGTTCATTTCATTGCTTGGATGTCATCATATCTAGATGTGATGCTTGGAACACTTGCAGCTACCTTGGGGCCATGTGGAGCCAGTCTGAGGACAAAGACAACACGCTGAAGAAGGGAGAGTGATAAAAATAAAGTAGGTCGTGATGAGTTTATTGAGTCACTGCATCAAACAACCCTGTAGGCCTACTTCCTTGGGAATTCTTATCGTGTGACATCATATATTAAGCCAATTTGTATAAATTATTTTTTGTTATTTTTAGTTAAATGTACCCTGACTAATACAGCCTCCACTGTACTCTCAAGAAATTTTAGAGAACATATGTGTTCTAAGCACATACAGGGATAAATAACAAAAACTTCTGCCCTTGAGGGCTTATGGGTGAAAAAGTAATACCCTTCAAAAGAAATGAGGCAGTTTATTAAAGAGGCCCAGATGTAGCTGAAAACTCATCAATTTATTATTTCAACCCAGATGCTTATATTTGTTTCTCTGCCCTGGATGCTGGAGTGTAGAAAGAAAAAGATTTTGGGTTGAATCCAGAGTTAGGGACTAGTAAGGTAAGTGGAAGGGAAAGTGGACTAAGGAACTGACCATATTGGTGCAAAAATGGTTGAGGTATTTATTATACTATCCAGTCTGGAAAAGAAAGTGAAGCCAGGAGAGGCCAGATGGGCTGAAGAATTGGAAATGGCTAAGCATTAGGGGATTTGTATAATGATGATGAGTAGAAATACTGGTAAAAAGGAGTGAAAACAATAGAAGCAGAGCAAGTTATCATCAGTCTTGAAACATAGGCTCAAAAATATTATGGCTATAACATTTTAATTTATTCATTTATACAGTAACTATTTCTAGTGGATTACTATTGGAGCTTTTAAGATCCACTCCCACATTTTCAATAGTTTTGACTACTTTTAGTGGTTATTGGAGACCATTGGCCAACAAAATACTAGAAAATTTCGTTTGTGCATTACAATTGTGATTCTAAAAATGAACTTATCAAAAAAGATTTTTAAGGCAAAACTTCCTTGGTTCCTCCTGATAGTTACCCCATTCCAAAAGGAAATGTCTCATATTATCTTGTCCAAGGATAGTATCTTAATTTTTAATGGCACCTCACGCCAAAAATAAAAATCTTAAATTGGTTAGATTTTTATGTCAGATATGAAAACATATATCCATACCTTTTCATTTTTTTGTTTTTTTTGGAAGACCAGCCCTGAGCTAACATCCGTCGCCAATCTTCCTCTTTTTGCTGAGGAAGACTGGCCCTGGGCTAACATCGTGCCCATCTTCCTCTACTTTATATGGGACGCCGCCACGGCATGGCTGACGAGCAGTGCGTCGGCGGGCGACCGGGATCCGAACCCGCGAACCCCGGGCTGCCAAGCGCGGGCTAAACCACTGTGCCACCGGGCAGCCCCCATACCTTTTCATTTTTAATACTTTCTCCGAAGGCACTCAAGTATACCTTAAGGTTGGAGATATGTTAGCGTAACAGAGAAACCCCTGATCCAACTACCTAGAAAAGAAAACAAAGGGCTGGATATTCACACCTATTTGACCTTAAGATATTGTCGGCTAATAATGGAGAGGGTAAGTTTTCCCCCTATGAGTTTATTTCTGTCTCCATTTTAATATTAGATCTTCTTAATATTTACTCTGGTCAAGGCATTGCTGTTAAGTTGGTGTAAAGATACAAAGTATGAATCAGGACTAACTCTTACATCCCAAGACTTATTGTCTAGTACATGCATTGATTATAACGAATCCACTTCTCTTAGGTAGAATATTGCAAAAAACCTCATTATCTTCAAATACAGGGCGGCAATGGTGATAGTTTTAAAAGCAAAGTGATAGTTTTAAAAATGTACAACTAAAGTGCTGGAAGTTCTTAGAGTTATGTTGTTGATGCTGTTAATTAAACTTAGGATATTTGAGTAGGTAGTTTTCCTACAGAAAATGATATTTTTATTTTTACCGAGTTTCTCCTCATGAACTTCTGGCAATGTGTATGTTAATTCCACAGGAATTTAGAAATATTCTAAATTACTGGTGACAAGAAATGCATCAAATACAAAAATATTTTTAAAGAAAAATAATATAAATCTCATATATTTTACATTTTCTGTTTGTAATTGTCTATTTTAAGTGTCTCCAGAGTATTCTTTGATCTTTGTCTTTGATAAAATTGTCAAGTCAACCACTTGTTGGAGATGTGATTTCAAAGGTTTTGGCAAAGACTTTAACTTACACGGTGTTTTTCTCTTCCAGCAATGTGATGCCAGAAATTTCCTTCACTGCACCTCTTTCTCTACATGAACAAATCATGCCCATGTTTCAAAACCAATTCAGATGTTACCCTCTCACAGACTTTCTTAATCCCTTCCACTGAAAGTAACCTTTCTCTATAGTATAGAACCTACACCTGCATTCTCAATAATATTGCCCCCAAGGGGGTGAATATTGGCTCTTGGGTAGGGAAGGGTGAAAAAATCTTGGATATTACAATGGTTTCTGGCCCTCCAAAGCCCGACTCTACCCAACAAAATCTTATTACTAAGTATTTAACTTCATGGAGTAGGAAAAATATGGCTAAAAAGGCTCCTCAGAGGGACGATAACAAACAAAAAGGTTGAGAAAGACTACTCTACATTTAGCAGTATGTAACACATTATCCATACTTCTTCCTCATCACTACAACCTATATATCTCCAGTAAGCTTGAACTATTTTTTTGTGTGTGTGTAACACCGTACTGTGTTCATTGTTTACAATAAATAAAGTCTATAAGCTCTCTCAAGGCAGGGGCCATGGCTTATTCATAGTTTTATTTCCCATATGTGGCCTATTTCCCACGTGGTCTCAAAAAACTCTTGACCTTAATTTCAACTCCAACTCCATATCTTCCAATCCTCAATGTCTGGCTGTTCTTTTCCCCATGTAGTTACCAGAATAAATGGTTGTAGGTTCCTTTGAGGAAGGACTGGAGGAATCATTAGCATATATCTTTGCTACAGTGTTGCAGGTCCTTGCTCCTGGGGTTTTAACCTCTCCTTCAGTCAGTGTGCTCCAGACACAAAACTTGGCTCAAGTTCTGAAACTGGGCAATGGGTCCTGACTTTCAACTTGGGCAGCTGCCCTCAGCTTTCTGATCATCCATCCTTAATTTTGATTGCATAAATCGGTGCTGTCGAATATGGTAGCCACAAATGGCTTTGAAATTTTAGATGCACTAAAATGAAATAAACAATTACATTCCTCGGTTACACTGGCCACATTCCTAGGATTGCCCATTTCCAGGATCTCTCGCTTGGAGAATCTCTCCGTTAAATTACTGGCAAAAAGTGAAACCTTGAACTTGCAAAACTGTGGGATTTCCCTGTTCATTCTCAACTAAATTCATAACTCTCAGATGGCAAAGAAAAAATTTCTTCCCTCTGCCCCAAATTGAGTCTGCCCTCCGGCAGAAAAGCTGCTGGTCATTAACCACCAGGCTTGGGAAAGGAGGGGAGCTGCCCGGGCAGGAGCCTCCTGCCACCGACTCCTGCTGTCCCGGCACTTGGTCAAGTATAAATGCTTTTCAATTTGTTGTCTGCCTTTGGCAATTTCCAATGCCCTAAATTAATTGTTTTTGACATTTTCCCCCAGTTTTATATTATTCTTTGGGGAGAGAAATCACTGACCTCTTCGCGCCCCCCAAATCAGAAGTCCCTCCAAGGGTATGTTTTTAGTTGATACAGCCATTAACACATTAATTAATTCTCAGTAAACATTGGCTAATAATGCCATTCATACAAATGCCCATTTAGGTATATAAAATGAAATCGTATCACTTTTCTGGCAAAACCTTTTACCTACTTATCTTTCTCAGAGTAGAATGCCATGTTCTTTCAATGCTCTACCAGGCTCCACGTGATCTGCACCCTCCCCCCCATTTCTCTCTGACATATTTCCTATAACTACGTCTATTGCTCCCTGTGCTCCAGCCACACTAGCCTCCTTTTGTTTCTCCAAATGCCAAACACAGCTTCCCTGAGGGTCTTTTCACTTGCTGCTCCTCTGTCTGGAGCAATCTTCCCCGAGACATCTACATGGCTCACTCTCTCCCTTCTCCTCAGTGAGTCTTCCTGACCACATAGTATAAAAGATCAACGACCCTCTTGCCCAGCGCTCCCTTCCTTTGTTTCTCCATAGCACTTATTACATCTGGCAAAATAGATATTCTTGGACTGTCTACCTCAAATAACGGTTTTGAGGGAAGTTCTACTCCTGCTATATCCTGATACCTAAAACATGCCTGGTACATCCTAGAGTTTCAATACATGTTTATTGAATTAATTGAATAAATGAATGTACATTGTACTTAGCAAGGTGAAGAGAAATACAACAGAATTGAAAGAGAGAGCCACGAAGAAGATAAGACCTAGCTTCTACTCTCCTGTCCCATAACCCCTCCCCAGGCAAAAATGCTTATACTGGGGATACTGGTTAGGATTTCTCCCCATGTGGATTGTCATGTAATGGAATGAGGGAGAAGTGAACTTGGAAAGGATAGTGAAAGATTTTGTCATGAGGAAAGTTGTCCTGTCTATGTAAACCTCAGGAAAATCTTACGCATGTCCCTTGAACTTGAGACATCGTCATTGCTTACTGTCATGTACTACGAAGTCAATAAATACTCCCAAATTTCTGCAATACATAGCAGCCTCTGACTAATTGTCTGAAGGTCCCACAGAGACCATGGCTCCTGAGGGGAAGGATTTGATAATAATAATAATGTTAATAATAATAGCTAACTTTATTTGAAATTACTATGTGCCAGGCACTGTTAGAAGCATTTTATATGTGTTATCTTACTTGATCCTTCTAACAATTCTATGACACTATTATGCCCATTTTCTTTATGAAGAAACTGAAGCACAGAGAAGTTATTTAATTGGTAGCAGACCATAGAAGTTAAGATCCAAAATGAGCAGCACAAGATTTTCGGGCTGGGCCAGCCAGGTGGTGCAGCGGTTAAGTTCATGCACTCCACTTCAGCAGCCCAGGGTTTCGCAGGTTCGGATCCTGGGCCCGGACAGATGCACCGCTTGTCAGCCATGCTGTAGTGGCATCCTGTATAAAGTAGAGGAAGATGGGCACGGATGTTAGCTCAGGGCTAGTCTTCCTCACACACACACACACAAAAAGAAGAATTTCATGCTACTGGACATGGAGGAGATTGTTTGAACATAATATCATTATTTTCTCTGTCCTATCCCAGGAAAACTTGCAGATTACCATACTAAGGCCACACGGCTCTTGTCCAGAGCCTCAGAGAATCCCTCTAGACCAATCGTTCTCACAACGGAGTATTTTGCCTCCCAGGGGATGTTTGGCAATGTCTAGAGATATTTTTGATTGTCTTACTGGGGGTGGGGGAGGGCAGCGTGACTGGCATCTAGTAAGTAGAGACCAGAGATGCTGCTAAACATTCTGCAGTGCACAAGACACGCCCCCACCCAATTAAAGAAGTATCTGGCCCCAAATGTCAATAGTGCCAAGGTTGAGAAACTCTGCTCTAGACTCTCTCTTGCTCTCCATTTTGAATCTACTTTCTCTCCTTTGACATCTCTGGTTTCTGTCCCATGACTTTTTCTGGCTTTCTCTCTGTCTGTAAGGACATCCTTCGGATTGCTGCTTCAGTTGGACCGTCAATTTTCGTTTGATTACGGCTTTGTAAAGGTTAGAATGCTTCTGGCTGAAGGTAGCAGGAATGGCAGCTCAAACGTGCTTAAACAATGAGGAAATTATCGCACATACCCATGAGTCTATAAGTAGGGTAGGAATGAATAGGAATAATATGAACAGAGATAAGGTAAGATTTATTTTTCTCTGTGATTAGATCTGTTTTTCTCTTCTTCATTTTCAGCTTGGTCATTAGGTTGGCTTTTTTCATGATTGCAAGATGCAACCAGCAGCAAATGGGGCAACCACCTTCATTGCTCATACATAGTATATGAAAAGTAGAAAACTCTCCTTCTTTGTCTAAACGTGGAATATGTCCTTTCCTTCATTCTGATTGGGACTAATACATACCCAAACCTAGATCAATAAATGTTTGGAATGGAATACCATGTGCAGATTTGCTTACTATTCAAGATCTATCACTAAAGCTCAGCATAGATTGGGTAATTAAAATCAGGGAGAGAAGAGAGGGGAAAGGATGTTGGACAGGCCACCAGCTGAGCCCAGCATACCCCTGCCTACCGCCTCGAAGATGTTTCTTTGTTCTAATCTCTGCAGCCAATTGGCCAGTCCCATCCCTCCCTTTCTGTCTCTACCCTTGGCTTCTGGAATCACAGTCCTGCTATCTCATCCCATTTTTCAACAAACACAGAAGAAATTGCTGGGGATGAAATTAATAATGAAACTCTCATATGTGAGACCTGACCTGGGCCTTGAGGCATGTCAGAGATTTAGAAGGGCAGCTTTTGTTTCCAATGCAACAGATTCTAAAACATAAAATGATTAGAAAGAGGAGAGTGGGATGTCTAAGAATTCTGGCATAGTATATAAAACACTTTCAGGAAAAAAGATTTTTATTTCTTATCATAAACTAGGGCAACAGATTCATTGTAGAAATTACCTGATATTATAAAAAGTTGTACCAAATTCAGTCAATTTTGTGAAGAATGTTTTAGGGTAATGTATACTGTAGTTACAATAAATTATGTGACCCAAATACCCGTGACAAGCCTGTCTTCTTGAAAAGAACTTGAACTTTTGGGTAAGAATGGAAGCCTGACTAGGTACATAGAAAGAAGAAAAAAAAAGCAATATTAAAACAAAGCAGTGTTTTCTTTAGTTGCTGATGTTTAATTTTGCTAATGTAATTAAGCTTATTTCCATTTGATTTCCTTCTAGAGCTAAATTAATCTTTTAAAAAAGATAAATGGTATACAAGGGTATATTCTTTAAGCATTATGATTTATACAAATAGCTTGCTATCATCTACTTTGAACTTTTGAAAGGTGATAGACAAACCACACCTTCAGGTAGAATCTTTAATTTTGTCGCTTTCTTTGGAATAAACAGGCCACAGTTAAGTTCCTGAGTATAGATAATGAATGTATCTAGCTCCTAGAAATGCCATTTCTGCAAAGAAGAATGTTTTTATATGTTATTATTATGTTAACTGTAACTTTAGTCTTTCATGTGTTCTTATGCATTTTTTATATATTACATGAACTAGAAACCCACTGACAATGCAAAAAGGAGCAGAGAATATCAATAGTTTTTGTCTTTTCACTTTTTGTCATATTATTATTCTTCATTTTATTCTACCCTTTGTTATTACCTACATCAGAAAGCGGGCAAAGTAAATACACTGGGCTAACAAAAATGAGTCTATTTGGTCTCTTTCTTGCAGTTTTGCTAAATTATATTTTTTTCTGAGATGAGATAAATTGTAAAAAATGAAATGGTGAGGTTTACTTTAGATCTTTTTTTCATTGCACTAAATATGATTTTTTAGAATTTGAAAGGTAGACATTGAACTGCCATAATTACATAACTGTACATTTATGATTACATTCACTAAGACTATTTGAAAAAAATTTTCATGAGAAAGGCAAAATGTAGACATCTACCTTAATTTTAATTTTTGTAAAAATAGTCAAATGATTATGGAAAAAAGTTTCTTTTTATATAATTCTTAATAAATACCAAATAGGGACATGATATATTTTATACACACACACACACAAAATTTGATTGTCAGAAAACCAAGTGTTATGAATTGTAGTTTTTCTTAAAATACGATAAAATTTCACTTTAAGAGGAAAATTCCTGAATAAACCAGAAGTCATACTTTTAGCACAAGAGTTCCCGCTTCTAAAAAGACAAAATCAGAGGAACTCCTTAAGAAAATCTCACATAGCTTCCTGGACATTAGCTAAAATGAAGCCATGTCTCATGGATAGAGTTAGGTCACCTCCTTGGCTACCAAAATAAATTAAAGAACTGAGATACTTTCCACAAATTTCAATGAGGTAGATTTTTTCTATTATCTGCATATATCAGGTGTACCTTTTTATCATCCTCAGTTATCTAGGCGTTTCTCTCCATTTTAACTGTTTTACTGGGGTCAGCCAAAAATATTGGATATACTGAAAACAAAAGCAAAGAAGTAGCAACAAAAGCTCTTGCAATAAAAGAGACATAATGGCAGATTCCATTATTGGAGTAGGCATTGTCTTAGTCCATTTGTACTGCTGTCACAGAATACCATAGACTCCGTGACTTAACATTTCTCACAGTTCTGGAGGCTGAGAAGTCAAGATCAAGGCACCAACAGATTTAGATGTCTGGTGAGAGCTCACTTCCTGGTTTGTAGATGGCCATCTTCTCATGGTGTCTCACATGGTAGAAGAGGTGAGGGAGCTCTCAAGCCTCTTTTATAGGGGCAATAACCTCATTCAGGAGGGCTACACCCTAATGACCAAATCACCCCTCAAAAGCCCCATCTCCAAATACCATCACATTGGGTTTCAACACATGAATTTCAGAGGGACACAAACATTCAGTCTATAGCAGCATGTTTCAAGACCCTGGCACAGGGAAGGACCAGGCAGAGATAAAACTATTCTGCCAGACTCTGTCTTTTATCAGGACATAAACTGCATTTCAGACAACAGAGCTGCAGCAGAAACAAATGTCTACAGTGGTGATAAGTAAACCTGGTGGCCCACTTGAATCATCTGGGAAGCCTTAAAAGATACTAACGCCTGGGCTCTGCACCCAGTTATTTGAATTTAATTTATCTGGGGTGGGGTCTAGGTATCGATATTTTTTAAAAGCCCCCTATGTAATCTAAGGTTCAGTCATGTCAGAGACTCACTGGTCTACAGCTATGGAGATAATGAGATGGAATCCAAGCTGAGAATGACAGCTGTACAGGTCCAGACAAGAATGCAGAGAGAAAACATGCATCAAAAACCAGGTGGATGTCCTGAGAGGCAGATAATTAATCAACTCTGGCCAGGGCCCCTGAGCAGCCCATCTCCTATGCTTGGTTATGAATCTGAGTTGTGAATGTCTGTGGATTTCTTGGTAGTTAGTAAGGAGCTATAGAAAAAATATAAAATTACTAGATTTGTTTTTAAAGGGATGAAAGCACATTGATTTATTTAAAATGTAACTCATTAATTATCATAAGTGAAACAGTTCGGGACTTTTTTTACATAATACAGTATTTTTCCCTTTGGCTCCTTAAATTTAAACAACTTTTTAAAAGGAATGCATGCCCATTATTTATAATAAAGGTTTATATTAAAAAAAAGGATGCCCCTTGGCCTAACCTTTTTTGTCCTTCCGTCCCGGTGCCCAAAAGCAAAAATTTTCCACTTTTTTAGCTGTTTCTTTTGGTGTTTCCTTCTGTATTTCTCAATAATATGTGCCTACCATTATTTTTATTGATCAAGTTTTGACTGTCTCTTCAACTTCCTGTTTTGGTAGGTGAAGATTCAGCTGGGTGAGTGCACCCTCCCTTCCCCTCCTGATGTAGCTATAATGACACATCTTTAGTTCCAGTTCTTGATGCTCACTTCTTTAAGGGCCACACACTCAGGGTCCTGGTGCTCTGGGCACTGGTCAGGGTTGACTTAAGTATCTGCCTGTCAGAAATCCAACATGCCAACAGGGATCATTAGGAGAAAAGTAGCTTTTTCTTATAAACACTTAAAACAAAAAAAGTTTGAACAAACCTTCTTTTACTGAACAATGGAACTATTAAACACTTTCTTGAAAGGTACTCTCCTTAAGCTTTCATTTTTGGATATATTCCCACTCCCCCTCACCCCCTGCCCCCCGAAGGGGGCTACCTTCTATGCCTCAAAAGTGACTTACTCTTCTTGGCATCAGCCTCCTATTATTCCAAAATGCCCACTACCTTTTGGGGTGGGGCCACCTCCGGTGATGCCCAGGAGAATATCTGACATGCTTCTAGCCAGAGAAGAGAAAAAGACAAAAATAGAAACTCAAGTTTTATTTGTAGCTGGGCATCTTACCAGAACAGTAGACAACTTTCTCAGGTGATTGTTAAAACAGAACCCTTCATTTAAAGCTGCATGTTCAGACAGGTTTGTTTAAAAACTAATTTCCTTTCTTTGTAGAAATGCCCCTATACACTTTCCACACAGGCACATGTAACTGCAGAGCAGAGTGAAAGTTAAGGTGATCAAACAATAAAAAATTCAGTGTGTTCAGCATTAAGAAATGTGAACGTTTTAATTTAGAATATCTCCTTCTTTAGTGATGAGCTTGATTCTTTTCTCTGCTTGGACTAGAACTGCCTCCTCCTGTTCTCTTCCAGAACATTTTATTTTTCAATAATCTAAAGCTGTGTGTCATGTTCTGGGTATGTGGCTCCAGGCTTTCCTTAGGAATATGGCCAACAGCACCCAGGACTCAACAGAGTGGCCACCTAGACCAGGAGGGAGACCCGTGGCGTCTCTGATTTGGCTGTTTCTGGCTGAGTCTACCTCCTCCTGGGATTGCCAATTCAGGTTTCAATAGCTTAATCTCCACCATTACAAGTGTGTAAATTGAATTAATTTGAATAAAGCTAATTCTCCCTTTTATGCCAGAGAACACACACTCCTCTTTTGCAAGGTGTGCGAGAATCCTGGAAAATTACACACCCCCTCGCCTTTGTCCTTATTTCCCCTCCACCGCCTTCTTCATCTTTCACTTAGCAACTGCGTCCACAGTGGATCCCTTCTGGAAGTCTGGCACGGTGACTTTCTAAGTCCTGCCAGGCAGAGCTAATTGTTCCATTCTTTTTGTTTTTATAACATTTTGTCCATATCTTTGTAATAGTTCTTTTTAAAACCACACTATAATTTATTTCCTTACTTTCCCACTCTTCTAGAAACTTGAGGGAAAGGCCCATTTGTACATGATTTTGTGTTCACTGCACCTAGCTCAGTGCCTGAGTTAAAAAGAGGCTAAATAAGTGTTTATGGAACAAATGAATAAAAGACTTCTATGATGGGAAGGCATTGGGAACGTTGTATGATTTATGCTACTCCTTCAGGGGAATATATTGTTCAGCCTATATTATACTCCAGGAGAGAGTAACTATCTGTGACCAAAAATAGCCATAGACTATCAGAGAACTCAACCCAAGGTGTTCAGATATGTTTTTGAGGAGTATTGTTCTTCCAGGGACCCAATGTCTTTTTTCTGCAATTCAGAGACTGAACAGAGTAATTGTGTAGGTGTCTGCTCCTCTTCCACACTGGGCAACATAAGAAACATCATTTTCTTTGTATTGCCAATGACATTCATCAGAGAACCAAGGGAAATATCTTTTCTGAATTTGCCCTTGGCAATTAACGGAGTGAAACTGTTTTTTGGAGGTAGGGCAAAAGGAAACAATCTGATAGATAGAACATGTTATAATAAGAAGATAAGAGGATATTTTCCAAATAGCCTCTAAAATTTGGAGGATTATGTCAGCCATCCAGCTTGAAAACTGTGAATAGCATTGACAGAATTGATTTGTAAATTTGGAAAAGTAAAACCACAGGTGGAAACTGGAAATTGGGGTATCTTATACACTATGCATATGAATTACAGTCATGCATCACTTAACAACAGGGATACGGTCTGAGAAATGCATCCTTAGGTGATTTTGTCATTGTGCAAACATCATAGAGCATACTTACACAAACCTAGATGGTACAGCCTTCTACACACCTAGGCTGTATGGTATAGCCTATTGTTCCTGGGCTACAAACCTGTACAGCATGTTACTGTACTGAATACTGTAGGCAATTGTAACACAGTGGTAAGTAGTTGTGTATTTAAACATATCTAAACATAGAATAGGTACAGTAAGAAATATGGTCTAAAAAATGGTACACCTGTATGGGGCACTTACCATGAAAGGAGGTTGCAGGACCGGAAGTTGCTCTGGGTGAGTGAGTGAGTGAGTGGTGAGTGAATGTGAAGGCCTAGGGCATCACTGCACACTACTGTGGGTTTCATAAACACTGGACACTAAGGCTACACTAAATTTATAAAAAATATTTTTCTCTCTTTAATAATTAATTTTAGCTTACTGTAAGTTTTTTACTTTACAAACTTTTAAATTTTTTAACTTTTTGACTCTTTTGGAATAACATTTAGCTTAAAACACAAACACATTGTACAGCTGTACAAAAATATTTTCTTTCTTTATATCCTCATTCTGTAAGCTTTCGTCTATTTAAAATTTTTTCTTTTTTTAGTTTTTAAACTTTTTTGTGAAAAACTGAAATACAAACACACACATTAGCCCAGGCCTATACAGGGTCAAGATCACTGATATCACTGTCTTCCACTTCCATATCTTGTCCCTCTAGAAGGTCTTCAGGGGCAATAACATGCATGGAGCTGTCGTCTCCTATTGATAACAAGGCCTTCTTATGGGATATCTCCTGAAGGACCTGCCTGAGGCTCTTCGGAAGGTGTCACTCTTTTCAGAAATGTGTCCATGGTGGTTTGCTTCTTTTTTCATCGTAGATTTGCTTGTAAGCAGATTTTACATTATGAACATTCCTCTCTATTAATGAAAATCTTTTGGTGTTCGGTTCCATGTTTTCAAACTTTTTAAGGACCTTGTTAAGTCTGAAAAAGCTTCTGCTAAGCCATTCATTGTGAATTTTCTTGGGGGTTCTTTTTTTTCTTCTGCAATTTTCTTTTCTCTTGCCTCTCCTTCATCTATAGGTTCCTGTTCCAGTTCCAACAACTCCCCATTAATCAATTCCTCAGGAACCACCTCTAGGAGCTCCTCAATGTCATCCTCACCCACACCCAGGTAAAGTTGTGTGCCATCTCAACCACAGCCTTGTTGATTTTTCCAACCTCCTCATCCTTGGCAAATCCTTGGAAGTCATGGACAAACCTCTTCGGTGTCTTCTTCCAGATGCCATTCATACACTCTTTGATGACATCACTCCAAGCCCAAGCAAGGTTCTTGATGCAGTCATAGATGTTGCAATCCTTCCAGAATTGCCTCAGTGTCTTCCTCAGTTGCAGCAATAGCCCGGGCAAAGGTCCTCCTCAGGTAGTAGGTCTTAAAAGCTGCTACAACTCCTTGATCCGTTGGCTGGATCAAAGAGGTGGTGTTTGGAGGAGAAACACCATACTGATGTTAGGATGAAGATCACCAATAAAAGGAGGATTTCTGGGAGCATTATCAACAATAAGCAAAATCTTGAAAGGTATGTTATTCTCCAAACAGCACTTCTCCATTTCACTGGTATAGCAATTCAGGAGGCATCTTGGAAGAGGAGCTGGGTCATCCATGACTTTTTATTGCTCCTGTAGTGCACCAGCAGTGCGTGATATGCTTGAAGGTCCTGGGATTCTCACTGTGCCAGACCACAAAGGGTTTCAACTTGGAGCCTGAAACATTCCCTGAAGCAAGACTGGTTATCTTGTCCTAAAAGCCTTGAAATCTGGCATTGACTTTGCCTCCTTATGGATGAAAGCCCTTTCAGGCATATGTTTCTAGAATAGGGAGATTTCATCCATATTGAATATTTGCTCTGGCAAGTAATTTTCCTCCACAATGAGCTTATCTAGAGTTTCCAAAAATTCTTCAGCTGCCTTCGCATCAGCACTCACAACCCACCCTCACTTTCACATTATGTAATGAATGACAATTCTTGAATCACTTAAAATGCCCAGAACTAGCAGTAAATTCAACATTGTAGTTTCTTCCAGCCTTTTCTTTCAATGTTGCAAACAAATTATTGTTTTGGCCATGATCATCATAGCGCTGAGAAGGATATGCTTATGTGTCTGGTCTTCAATCCAGGTCAGTAGAAGTTTCTCCATGTCTGGTAGAGGCCCTTTTCAAATTTTTGTTAGTCTTGTTGCCTTCAATGAAGCATATTCTTTAACAGCATCCACCACTTTGTTCTTGTCTTTCAAGACTGTACCTATGGTGGGATGGGACACGCCTGACTGGCGAGCAATAACCATCACTGATTTTCCACTTTTGTAGTCTTTACTCACTTCTAATTTTGTTTCCAGGTTAATCACCTGATGTGGCCTCTTATTGGACAATATCAGCAGTGGATTTTGTATGCTTAGGAGTCACGATGAAGAAAACAACGTGAGATTAAATCAAGCACAAGAGAAAGTGATGCAATCAAGAGATGTGGTAAACATGAGATGTATGAGGCTGCTGTTAGCGTAACACAGCATACAGTTTTACAGTTAACTGTTTTACAGTAGACTTTTTTATAAGTAGAAAGAGTATGCTCTAAAATAACAACAAAAAGCATAGTATAGTAACTACATAAGCCAGTAACATAGTCATTTATTACTCTCATCAAGTATTACGTACTGTAGTAATTGTATGTGCTATACTTTTACACGACTGGCAGCACAGTAGGTTTGTTTACACCGGCATCACCACAAACACATCAGTAAAGCTTTGTGCTATGATGTTAGGATGGCTATGACATCACTAGGCAATAGGAATTTTTTAGCTCTGTTAAAATTTCATGGAGCCATGGTTGTATATGCGGTCCATTGTTGACCAAAGTGTCGTTATGTGGTGCATGGCTGAACTAGTTTTTAGATTTTTTGCAACTAATATTTGTCTTATTGTTTAACCATCTGTATTAGTTTCCTAGGGCTGCTCTAATAAATTACCAGGAATTTGGTGGCTTAAAACAACAAAAATTTATTCTCTCACAGTTCTGGAGGTCAGAAGTCCAAAACTGAGGTGTTGGCAGGATTGGTTCCTTCTGGAGGCTCTAAAGTAGAATCTGTTCTCTGCCTCTCTCCTAGCTTCTGGCAGTCATTGATATCTCTTGCCTTGTAGACTCATCACACACATCTCTGTTCCATCTTTACATCACCTTCTTCTTTGTGTGTCCGTGTCTCAAATCTCCCTCTCCTTTTTCTTATAAGGACACAGTCATTGAATTTAGGGTCCACTCTAAATCCAGGATGATGTGATCTCGAGATCCTTAACTTCATTAAATCTGCAAAGACTGTATTTCCAAACGAGGTCACATTCACAGATACCAAGGTTAGGATCTGGACATATCTTTTGGGGAGATACAATTCAACCCACTACAACATCTATGGATTTTAAAAATATCTGTATTGTATAAAAAGCATGTTAGATTTTATATATATTAAGGGTATGACTACAGAAACAAAGTGAAGTGAAAAGTTGAGGTAGTTGTGTAGAACGTTCCAGAAAAATGGTCAATTTTGATTCATGTGATTGAATATTGTAGGCCAAACATAATTTGAAAATTTGTATGATGCTCTGGGAAGATTCTCTTAGGCTTAAGAGATATGGAGTTGAGAAAAGATAAGAGAATAGCTAGGAGGGGGGGTACAGATCATTAGAGAACAGAGAGACAAGGCTTTTCAGACTCAAAACCACTCTAAAGGTCTGGTGATGTGTGAAAATGACTTGCAATGTTGCAAAATTACTTAACCATGGATATACTTTTTATTTCTTACAGTCTAGAATTTGTGCTTTGATCTGTAATTCTGCAATTTGAGATGTTAATTGGAGTTGGTTGGTTAACATTTATTGAACTCTAGATATTCGATTATGAGAGAATCAACAGATGTATTTTTCTCTTTTATACTAGCTTCTGCTGGTCAGCGATGTTTACATGATTGAATAAGGTTTTGATTGCTTTAGTCTCAATTCCTTTTAACCATTTATTTGGCCTGTGAGGGATCAGTGTAGTGAAATTTTGATAACAATGGAGAATTGGATTTACATTTTCTTAAACACAGTACTCTCATTTATGATACTTCTTTCAGAGAGTGAATGACTTGATGAATTCTTTTAAAACATGCTTTGCTTGGTTATGGAATAAATAAAACAAATGTGAGTAACAAAATATAAAGTTGAGTTCTTATGATTAAAAAACGTCAGTTAAAGAAATTCTACAATGATGAGTCATTGTTTGAATAATTTGTTTTTATGACAGTGATGAATAAAAAACCTTTTAAAATATTAAATGCCAAGGTAGTAAAAAAGATCATGTTAAGCAGTTTTGGCCCTTTTTATTAACCAAAACTCGTGGAATATTTACTGCGTTGTAAAGAAATCCTTGGTGCATTTGATATCTTGGATTTCTTAATCCATCTGGTCAATTTTGGATCAGAAAAGATGATTAAAAGTGAATTCAAAGAAAGTGGAGTTGGAACAAATGTAGTAGAGAAAGAAGGTAGAATCACTGGGGTGAGTATAAACAGTCATCAGAAAGACGCAGGGATTCGTGTGTATGTCCGTGTGTTTGTGTAGGAAATGGATCATTGAATTGATTGTTGGCTAGTGATAAAAGTAAAAATATCCCACCTTCTTACTGTTTCATTTTTTCTCCTCTCTATCTTCTAATGTATTCTAAAAAGTGTTCATATTAATTATTGAAAGCAATATTTATTTGATTAGACCAAATTAAACATTATAATAATATGGTTAAATTGTATGGTAAGATTCAACTTTAGTAGAGAAGAAGAAAACTCTCTCATTACTTTTAAATATCTAGTTTGGAGAGGGAGAGACCACAGGAAAACACAGTCTTTCATATCAGGAAAGGCTGGTGCAAGGAACATGAAAAATGATATCTCCCTAGCAGTTCTTTACTGCTTGTGGGGAGAGAGATGTGTAATGAAGGGACTGCAAACTCCATCTTTGTATTCCCACCTGTGCTTTTTCTCCATTAAGCGAGAACAAGTCCCAAATAACTCTTGGTTATTTTCCAAAGAAGAGGTAAGATATAAAAAGGAATGTTTATTCATTAAGAAGTGGAATAAAGAGAACATAACTCTTAATCATTGTATATGGTGATTTACAATATAGAAACCAACAAGCCCTAAATTAAGCCAGTGTGGGAGAGTGGAAAGAATCAGGAGGTTGGGCTCTAGCCCAACAACCACTTCTAATTCAGTGGGTGAATGCTGGCAACCACCACAACTGTCTGAGCCTCATTGACCTCCTCAGTAAAATGAAGGGACTGCTGCAGATGAGAGGATCATAATGTGTGGCTGAATGAAAAGTACTAATAAAGTCAACATTGTGCACTTAATTTGATCTTTAGGTAGAACAGCAATATCATTATGGTCACAAACTGTTTTTTAATTACATTTAGCTTTCCTGGAGATATTATTCATTGTTTACAATAGTGCCTGGGTAAGAGAAGATGAATTATCCAAAATTTATCACCATTGTTGGGAAACAGCTAAAACTTCATGGCTCTCTCATTTAAGGAAGAATTGATATATTTGACTACTTAAAAACAACTGCATGACAAGTCACCATAAACAAAGTAAAAGAAAAATTGCACATGGTGAAAAAAATATTTGCGTCTTTTATTTCTAACATATAAGGAAGGTACTAAAAACAGGAAAGAGAAAGATCAATAGTGACAGAAAAATGGGCAATAGATATGACAGGCAGTTCACAAGAAGTGAAAATTGAATTTAATAATCTTTAAAGATATTTAATGACGCTCAAACTCACTTATAATAGAAGAAATGCAATTAAAACTGTGTAGAGATACTATTTCTCACCTATCAGATTGGCAAAAATCCAAATGTTTGGCAATATATTCTGTTGGCAAGGTTGTTATGAAATAGGCACCCTCACGTAGTGCTGGTGGGAATGAAAAATTGTTATATCCCTTAGGAAAAGAAATTTGGCAATATTTTTCCAAATTACATATCCATTTACTCTTTGATCCAGCATTCCAACTTCTAGGAATATAATCCAAGAATACACTAGCATAAATAGAAATGACATTAGCCAAAGATTATTCATTGTGTTATTTGCACATACAATATGTGTTATACATGTTTAATATAGTAAAGAATTAAAATGCAATTATGTATATATGTAATAGTAAAGACAAAACAAAACACAATCCAAATGGTATGGTACATCTCACAATGGAATACTAGGTAGACATATAAAGGAATGAGGAAAATTCTCTACTCACCAATATGGTGTGATTTCCAAGACATATTGTTAAATGAATAAAGCAAGGTTCAGAATAACTCTCTCTCTATATATACATACACACACGCATATATATGTATATATATATGTCACCTTTTGTGTAGGAAAGGGGGACAGTGTGCGTGTGTGTATTTGCTTATTTGCAAAAGGAAATACTGAAAGGATAAGATAAAAATTAGCCTTAATGGCCTATAGGGGAGGGAGAGAACAAGGTAGATAAAGGAAATGATGGAAATAAGACGACTCATTTAGTTTCAACTTCAGCATTGTGTAAGTACATACGCATTCACAAAATAAAAATTTAAAAAAGCAATATTTAAAAATTGAAAATTCACTGAAATGAATGAGTTTAAATGCATTGCAAGTTGGAAACAAAACTGTTCAAATAAAAGGATGATTATTTCAAGTGACTTCAGAGCTTATTATTTTGATTATACATATAAAGTATATTCTATAGACAAATGTTCTAAGGTCATATATTTTAAAGACACAGAGATACAACTTATTCTTAAACTTCATTCAGTAGACTTACTGTTAGTAGTAATATTGGTAGAATTATTTAAAAATAATTATGTATACATTGTGAGATAAAGCAAAAAGTATTTATGTTACTATTTCTAGGAACGAAGATATTCTATGTCATAGAAAAAAGTACAGTACAAATTTGAAAAAGTTAAGGAAATTTTGTATCATTAAATTTAAATTGTAAATATGAGCACATAATTTTTTTCTCTATAAGTACATATTTCCAATCTCTGAGCATGTAAAAGACCTAGAAGCAATGATAACCTCATAGCCATGAGCTTCTTGAGCACTTAGATTGTGTTTACAAATAAGATTTATTAGCAAATGAAATCAGATTTTGGAAGAATGGCTGATTCTAACTCAGGGACAAGGAATGTATAATGTAATTCTAGGGCATTTTATACCAAAAGGCAAGGAGATGTTTCAAGGACTAATAGAGTCATGTTGCAAAGGCACAGGAGCCAATATGAAAAGGCCAAAGATGGGACAATTTGAACATAAACAAAAAGTAATGACTGTAATTGATTTAAAGACAATGACTAGAAAACTCATAAATTCACAATGACACTAATGAAAAGAGCTAGCCCCTTCCAAAAGAAAATCCACCTCCCTGCTAAAAAAATTATCCCTTCACTGTCACCATTTGAAGTAACTAGGGCACCAATTACTCTGAAAATTGATGACTAAAGTGAAAGACTCTAGCATTCATCAGAATCTCCAAAGTACTTCTTCACAGGATAATTCAAGCTGATAAAAGTGAAAGGCATCCCAATTCCAACAATCTTTCACCCCACCTGGACCTCCAGGTTTTTGATCCCATTATTGTGTCCCTCACCCTCCTGATTTCTTCCTTCCCCTCCACTCCTAGTTCAAAATCCAAGGTCAATAAGAATAATTATATTGCATACACACCGAGTTCTCTTGGCCCCTTTCTTAGTTTGTCATGAAACCACAGCTTAATTAAGCTCAAATTTTGCCTACTTACGCATCCACATAGCTGAATATGGCTGGAGAAAAACCATGCAATCACACTGACTGATCTCAATTTAAGTTTGTGACCACAAACTTAAAGTAAGGTCTTAATGCTGCCCATCAACAGACTATTCTTGTCTAGTCTGCTGGCTTTCATCATTAAATGTCTATTTCACACATTCTCCTGCATTGTCATACCCCAGCATCTCCCTCATTAGCTGTATACTCTTCTGATTACCTTGCTTCCTTCTTAAGTAGGAAACTAAAGCTGTTGAAGGAGAACTTCCAGAGACTCCCACTACCATATCTACTCATTTGCAATCTCTGTCTTTTTTTTTTACTAGATCTGGGTGCCCTGTTCTTGGCCTTCACACTTGAGTCCCTATTTTAATCCTTTTGTTGCCATATCCCTCTCCATAAAGTGAAAGGTCTGCAGGGCCAAATGGGCACAAGCACCCAAAAAGCTCATTTTGTCCTCTAGACCATGCTCTGGACATCCAGGACCCTGGAATGCCTTGTCTAATGTGTCCCAAGCCCAGTTACAGATAATGTGATCACCTATTCCCATTCCTATTCCAGAATGGAATCTGTCCATTCTGAAGTGGGCAGACCACACTCTGTTATGTGTACGAAGCAGCCAAAGGCCACTAAGGGGTTCTCAAGGAGTAGCCACGTGTGTGTGTGTGTGTGTGTTGTAGATGGAAATACATATGCAACCCCTCAAGGAGCAGGAAGGAGCCAGGGTTAAGCAGACCAGATGAGGCAGGCAAGGATTCTCCATTTGTACTCTTGTCCTGAGCCTCTTTTGTTTAATCAGGAACAATCACCTTTTGCAATTTTTTTTTTGTTTTACTCTCTCATTTGTTAAATTTTCCCTTGCTGTAGATCATCATCATCAGTGTACAAAAGTTCTGTTACTATTCTCACCTTATAAAAAACTAAACAAAACCCTTCTTTTGATCCCACTTCCCCATCAGCTACCACCCCGTGTCTTTGCTCTCCTTTGCAGCAATCTCCTAGAAAGAATCATCTGTACTCATTAACCCCAATTGCTATACTTCTTAACTGGAAAACTGAGGCAATCAAAGGAGAACCTCCATAAACTCTCATCACCATATCGATTTATTTGCAATCTCTGTCTCTTTTCTAGTAGTACTAGAGCCCTTTTTGCTCTTAAACCCACTCAATCAGGCTTTCACCACCACCATTCCACCAACATGGATCTTGGCAAGGTCATGCCAAACCCCTACATTACTAAAGCTTTGTGGTCATTTCTCAGTCCCCACCTTGCTTGATCCAGCTGATCAATTCTGCCTATTTGATACATTTTGGTCTGAGGACCTCTCACCCTTTTGGTTTTACTACTAACTCACTGGCTCGTCTGCTTTGCTGGCTTCTCTTCTCTCTGACAACATAACGTTCGTGTGCACCAGGGCTTAGCCCAAAGGTCTCCTGTCTTCGACATTGACACTTATGCCTTTGGTGTTTTATTTATTCTCATGGGTTTAAACACTCTCTGTATTCCAGTGACCACACCAAAATATACATTGCTAGCCCAGGCCTCCCTTCCAAATCCAGGCTCATATACCCACCTGAACACAACCTCTGGGTGTCTAATAGACATTTCAAACTCACATGTGAAAAATTGAACTCTGGATTTTCAAACCTATTCCCCCTTTCCATATCAGTTAATGGCTGGCCCATCCTTCTGGTTATTCAGACCCCAACCACCCCGGCTCCCATCCCCGCCCCAAATCATTCTTGATTATTCTATTTCTCTCAAATCCTACAGACGATATATCAGGAAAATCTTTCACCCTATCTGACCAATTTTCACCATCTCCACTGCTAGCAGCCTGGCCCACTCCATCATTATCGTTCCCTCAGATTTTTGCAATAGCCTCCTAAGTGGGCTCCCTGCTTCTGCCTTTACTCCCTTACAGTCCATTGTCAACACCAGCACCAGAGTAATTCTCCTAAAGTGTAAGTCAAATCTTCTCACTCCACTGATCAAAATCCTTTGCTGTCTTTCCACTCAGAAAGAAAATCTTTCCATTGAACTGCAAGGCCCTGTGTGGTCTGCCCTGTTACCACTTGATCTTCTCCTACTACCTTTTGCTCAGTCAGCTCCTGGCATTCTGTCCTCCTTGCTGTTCCTTGGACATGCCAGACATACTCCTATTTGCCTTAGCCTGGGTTGTCTTTAAATCAGAGCCTGAGATAAAGGCTTGCATGCAGGTAGTTATTTGGGAAGTGATTCCAGGGAGTAGGCATGAAGAACAGGGTAAATGAAACAGAGAAGCAGGGAAAGCCAACACAAGGGTACTCCAAGGAGCTTTATGAAATGCATCTTGGAAATGTCTACCTGGAAGTCACGGAGGATGGATTTACCCCTTGACTCCGTCCTCCAACGGCCAAGGGTGCTCCCGGAGGCATTAACTCCTATACACTTCTGAGTTGTACATGCATGAGTGTTAAGCTGCTTCCAGTTAGAGAAGTCCTAGAGCAGCAACTGAGAGGTATGTGCAGGTAAAGCTGATGGCCCCAGTGAGGGACCAATCTCACATGTGGTGGGGCTGAGTAGACTTGAGGTGGCTCACAAAATGTGTCACATAATTTACCTTAAAACCTTCACTCTGTCTATTTCTTTGTTTGGAATGCTCTTCCCCTGGAGATCCACAGGGCTAAATTCCTGGCTTTCTTCACATCTCTGCTCATGTGTCACCTTCTTAATGAGTCTATCTTGACCACTCCCTTTAAAATTGTCACCTGCCTGCCCTTGGCACTTCTGATCCTTTTTACCCTGCTGTTCTCTTTTTCACACTTGAGCACTTATCATGTACAATATAACTTATTTGCTTATTATGTTTATTATTTATCTGATCTTTCTAGAATGTAAACTCATGAGGATAGGGTATTTATCTATTTTTTTAACACAGTGGTAGTTGGGGATACTGGGTTGACGTTTGTCACTTTTTTGCAAATACTGCTCCATCACATAATAGTGACAATCAAGGTATACTTTCTCCGTATAGGGTTGGAGGATTACCGTAGTTGAATCTACCCTAAGTGAGTTGCCACTTCCCTACCGTAAATAAAGCATGCAAACAGAGTACTCCAGTGTACTTGGACTCGTCTACCAATGATGACGGCCTAAATATTGGCTTGTTCTTATCTGAGGCCAGGAGAGGGAAAGCCGGTGGTTCATTCCTGCCAACCTAAATCCAATAATTAGTCAACAATCCTACATATTAACTGCTCCCTTGTGATGTCACTCTGGGCACCACAAGTGACCAAATGTGCACCCTTTTGGGTCTCTTTTGGCTCTACATGCTGGTTTGGCTTCCATCTCTCTCAACAGGCATGGCGTCTCTAACTCTCTTATGACTGTCCTCAACGATGATGGATCTAGTCACTAAGTGTGAATTAAAAACAACAGCTGGCTTTCATAAGTGAACATACAGTGCATTCAGTGATCCATTCCATGCTGTGAGCAACTTTTGGAGTATGGAAAATAATTAGAATACTTAAGACTGCCATTAATCAGAACTCACTCAAGTTGCTTACTCTTTGGGGGTTCAGTTTTCCCCTCAGTAAAATACGGACAGTAGACAGGTAATTTCTAGCACTACTTCTACCCCAGAATTCTATGAATAGCTTTATAGAGCTATGCTCTTTTAGATTTTATTAAAAATCTTTCTGAGTGTGATCTCTTTAAACTTATGAAGTCTAATTCTCCTTGAACTCTATACCACGAGGTGTGTTATTTGTCTTTTTTTGTGATCAACTCTAATTTAAGTTATTGCTCACTTATAGAAAGGAAGTAAATGTTATTGAGTGGTTGCCATAATATTTCTGTCACTCCACCATTAAACTACTGGAAGTTTTCAGGAAGGTGCTAGAGCAAAAAGGCAGAAAAGAGCGGGAGGATCCTCCACCTTTTTAGAGGATTTGGTAGTGGAGTGCCAGTTATGTAGAAAGATATGGTTATATGAGGGGCTTTTTCTAGCACATTTCAAACTCTTTTAGGCAATTTTGAAAATGATTGCATAACCATATAGTACAGAACCATTCTTGAGCATATTTTTCTTTTTAGCAGGAATAAAATGTAGGATGTTTAAGGTTGTTGTTGAAGTACTGCAAATACGAGCTATGAAACCCTCTCTGTTGACAGAAAGCTAAACAGACCAAGGAAGACTGAGTTAAAAAAATGACCTATGGACTCATCAATGACTACTTTCTAAGAAACTTTTAGGGGAAAATAAGGACCTCGTGGGTTGAATTCTGTTAATTGAAGCAGAAAACACGTACAACAGTGCTTCATTATTCTGAGCAGCACTTAGCACTGAGGCTTTCTTGTTCTTGAGTAAACACTGTTTTGATAGAATCTTTCTGTCAGATGACTGATTGGTAATATTTTTGTATCATTTAATAGAGGTGGAACAGATAAAAAGTATATTTTTTTCTATTTCCAAAATATTACATAGCTTTAGAACCACCTCAAGTCACCAGATGAAAATATGTGACTGTGAAATTAGCCTACACCAGTCATACAAATTTCTACACATTGCCAGGCTCAGACTCAACAGAAATTAAGCCGGGCTTCAAATAAATAAGGCATCATTGAAGTAAATACAGTGATGTACATCACTGAAGTAAATACACCACAGAAATAAGTACATCATCACTGAAGTAAGTACATCACTGAAGCAAGTACAGTTACACCCTAACCTAGAAGATGAGTTTGCTGAGAACCCTTCTGGAAAGAGTTGAAGAATAAAGATATAGCAAATGTAAGATTAGGAGGGTCAAATTCAGATGGATACTTTAAAAAGGCTTCCAGATATTTTTAAGTTCACAAAAATGAAATGATAAAAGTATATTAAAGAAAGCCATAATGGTATTTTATGCATACAAATCAGCAATCATGGTGCTATGCAATTAAGATTCCTTGCTTGTTTGAAGTTTTTAGGATCTGTATCCCCCATTTCCATGAGACTGTTGCAAATTTCTTTTGCTTTGTTACAGATAATATGAATGATAAGAGATGCTATTTTAGTGTTGGGTGCTTCTTGCAAGTGTTTAACGCCATTGTGATTTTAGAACATGGATTTCTTCCTTCTTCTTGCATTCCTGGCTTCATCAAAATCTCAGAGACAGAGTAAATCTCTGCCTCCCTAAAGACCTGTACTCTCAATAAATGACCATACCTCTACTTTACAAAGAATACAGTCTCTCACATTGGAACGTCTTCAATTTACAAAATTATAATTACTGCATCCAAATCCACTCTTCTTTTCCTTCCCCTCTCAGGGGAAGAGCTGGAACTCTTACTTAGATTAAAATTCAGCCAGTGTCGTGGACTAGCGCTCTCTCACTGCCTCTTGCTTTTTCAGATATCTTTTCTCTCTTTGTATATTCTCTTTATACTCTCTACTGATTCTTTGTGCTTCCATATAAAAGAGCAGACTCAGGTTCCTTTTCTTAAACTCTTGAATGCTTTGTTGTCCTCAGCCGTCTTCCAGCCAGTGTCCTTAGTTACTGTCCTGGTTCTGCATTTCCCAGCCCAGCTTTTTAAAACTTTAGACTTTATTTTTTAGAGCAGTTTTAGGGCCACAGCAAAATAGAGTGGAAAGTGTAGAGATTTCTCATAAACCTCCTGCCCCTACAGATGCATGGCCTCCCCCATTATCAATATCCCCACCAAATTGGTACATTAGTTACAATCAATGAACCTACACTGACACATCATTAGCATCCAAAGCCCATAGCTTACATTAGGCTCACTCTTGGTCTTTTGCATTCTATGGGTTTTGACAAATGAATGATGATATGTATCCATCATTATAGTATTATAACGAAGTGTTTTCAATGCTCTAAAAACCCTCTGTGCTCTACCTATTTATCCCTGACTCCCCTCAACCCCTGACAACTAATGATTTTTTTCATTGTCTCCATAGTTTTTCCTTTTCCAGAATATTGGAATCATAAAGTATGTTGCCTTTTCAGATTAGCTTCTTTCACTTAGTAACACACATTTATTAAGGTTCCACCATGTCTCTTCATGGTTTTATAGCTCAATTTTTTTTCTGGTGAGGAAGATTGGCCCTGAGCTAACACCTGTTGTCAATCTTCCTCTTTTTGCTGAGGAAGATTGGCTCTGAGCTAACATCTGTGCCCATCTTCCTCTATTTTATATGTGGGTCACCACCACAGCATGGCTTGATGAGAGTGTGTTGGTCTGTGCTGGGGATTTGAACCTGTGAACCCTGGGATGTGGAGTGCACGAACTTAACCACTTCGCCACTGGGCGGGCACCAGCTCATTTTTTTTTGGTGCTGAATAATATTCCGTTGTCTGGATGTACCACAGCTTATTGATCCATTCACCTACTGAAGGACATCTTGGTTGCTTCCAAGTTTTAGCAATTATGATGAAGCTGCTATAAACATCCACGTGCAGGTTTCTGTGTAGACAGAAGTTTTCAATTCCTTTGAATACCAAGGAGTGTGATTGCTGGATTGTATGGTAAAAGTATGTTTAGTTTTGCAAGAAACCGCCAAACTGCCCTCCCAAGTGGTTGTACCAGTTTGCATTCCCACCAGCAATGAATGAGAGTTCCTGTTGCTCCACATCCTCAGCAGCATTTGGTGTCCTCAACGTTCCAGATTTGGGCCATTCTAATAGATGTGTAGTCATATCTCATTGCCGTTTTAATTTGCATTGCTCTGATGACATAGGATGTGGAACGCTTTTTCATACGCTTTTTTTGCCACCTGTATATCTTCTTTGGTGAGGTGTCTTAAGATCTTTGGCCCATTTTTAAATTGGGCTGTTTGTTCTCACATTGTGGAGTTAATTAAGAGTTCTTTGTATATTTTGGATGAGTCCTTTATCAGACGTGTCTTTTACAAATATTTTCCCCCAGTCTGTGGCTTGTTTTTTCATTCTCTTGACAGTGTCTTTTGCAGAGCAGAAAAATTTAATTTTAATGAAGTCCAGCTTATCAATTATTTCTCTCATGGATCTGGCCTTTGGTATTGAACACCAGTCTATCTTTTCAAAGGAGTGCCTCTTTCTCCAGATTACTTCATATTTCATGCCTTCCTTAAATCAGTGCAAGGTGGTATCAGGCCCTGTCACTCCATTGAAATTGCTGTGACAAGTGACAGAGCTTAACAATGATTTTTTCCCTCTAGTTGTCAAACCCAGAGGTCTTTTTCAATATTTTCCTACTTAACCTTTCTGTTTCATTTTGCCAGATTGGCCAAGCATTTTTGAAACTCCGTCTTCCTCTGGCTGACACAACACTTTTGTTGTTGCTTCTTACTTTTTGGCATCTCTTTTCTGGTGTCCTTCATGGACTCCTTTCCCTCTGTCTACCCTTTATGTTAGTGTACTCCCCTCTTCTTTTTTCACTTTATATCCCTTCATTATTTGCTTTGATTCACCCCCCTGGTTTTAGTTGCCACCTATTTGTTGAAGACTCAAAAATAGGTAACCCTAGCCCAGGTACCTATTTTGAGACCTAGTTTCTTATAACTAAATGCCTAGTAAATATTCTAAACAGAACTTCACCTCAAACTGAATGTGTACAAAGCAGAACTCATGTCCATTTCAAATCTGCTCCTCCTCCTGCCTTCCCTGTCTTGATGGAACTGCCACCTGATTGTTCAACCAAGCTAGAATTCTGGTAGTTGGCTTCAACTCTCCCTCATCTCACATACATCTCTAGCACGTATCTCTCTAGCACGTACATCTCTGTGAGTTTTACTTAATACCGCTTAAATTAATCTTCTTTTCCCTTTCACCACTAACAATATCTTACTACTATGTTCATTTCTTTTCTATTCTACTCATGATTTTCATTGCTGAGTAACCTTTTTAAAAGGTATCTGATAATATCACTTTCTGATTAAAATACTTCACTAGGTCCCCATCACTTTCAGGATTAAAATGCAAACTTCTAACAGGCATTCAAAGCTCTAATGATCTGGCCTTTGCCTACCTCTCTCGTTTAATCTTCCTATCACCCCAACCTTCCTCCTATATTCCAGTTTTCATATACTCCCTGCAGCTCTTTAAATATGTTCTGCACTCGCAGTGATATTGCATAGTGCCTGGGACCTGCAGGGAGAACTATAAATATTTGTTGATGAATGGATGTTAATAACTTATTAAAAAAATACCCATTACCCCTTCTCTAGCTGGCTAGTTTCTACCACTCCTTCAAGGCTTGGTTCAAGGTTCATCTCTTCCAGGGAGCCTTTTTCACTCTGCTTTGTTCTTTCATCCCCATTGTCTGAGGTAGTTAGAACAATGCCCCCCTCCTCCAAAAATATGTCCTTGTGTAGTTCCTGGAACCTTTGAATATGTTACCTTACTTGGTGAAAGTGACTTTGCAGATGTGATTAAAGTTGAGGACCTTGAGATGGGGAGATTATCCTGGATTATCTAGGTCGGCCCAATCTAATCCTGAGTCCTTAAAAGAAGAGAACCCTTCCTGGCTGTGGTCAGAAAGAGATGTGGTGATGGAAGAAGGGTCAGAGAGATGTGACGTTGCTGTCTTTGAAGATGGAGAAAGGAATACAAACCAAGGTATGGGAGTAGCTGATAGGGGCTGGAAGAGGAAAGGAAATAGATTCTCCTCTAGAGCTGCCAGAAAGGAACGCAGCCCTGCTGACACTTTTATTTTAGCCCAATCGCTCCTGGACGTTTAACCTACAGAACAGTAAGATAATAAAATTGTGTTGCTTAAAGCCATTAAATTTGTGGTAATTTGTTGCAGCAGCAATAGGAAACTAATATACCCTTGCTGTTGAGTTATCTGCCTCTTCTCTGTGTTTACTTGACAGCATGTGGCTACCTATTCTACTACATTAAAATAGTTTATGTGCTGTCTACCTCATTAGGCTGTGTGAAAATTCAAAAACCTGAGTCTGGACTGAACATAATAGGTTGCACATAATAGGTGAACAGAAAATAAATGAATTGATGATTATGACATTAGCAAGAAGAAGGGGCTGATGTGAATTTTTGGAGCCATATGTTATAAATAGAAAGCAAAGAGATACATGCAGTATCAGAGATCTAGCATTATGTGAGGCAGAGAAAGACATCCTTTTATTTTTATTGAAGTTTAGTTGACATATGAGATAAGAAAGAGACTCTTAAGAGCACCTGCATTAAATGATATGAGAGAAGGTAAAGAGTACTTCATTTCTTAAAAATTACTTAAATATTTACTTCAGTGACAAGTGGCTAAAATTTCTACATCTGAAATGCATCCTATTGGATTAATGGTTTTCAAAGAATCTCTTTAAAAATGTAAAAAAATCCCCAAATGGTAATAATTTGGCAGCATTTGCACCTAAATTTACCAGATTACTTCCACTAAGCGAGAGTAACTGCTCCTACTGAATCTTTGGAGATCAAACTCATGCTCATGGACCATTTTAATTATTTTGACTTGAAATTTGGAAGGAAAGGTAGAAACCTCTAGGTAGTCAAATATGTCAGAGTCCCATTGTTTTAAGATGTGAAATCTAGGGAAGAGGGCCCTGAAACAAATAAGGAAAAGTCACATACTCTGTTCTCTCACGTAAAATAGCAGGTAATTCAACATAAAAATCAGTTTAGAAGATAATTCTATAATTACCTTGCTTCCAGTCTGCTCATCAGAATTTTCCTGCAGTTGAGCCTTCTTTCACTCAGATAGCTATGGGCTTTCCTTTCAGAAGATACCAGTGAAATCAAATGCACTGACTCATTGTTTTTAGTGAAATCGCACAAGAGAAAATCTATATCCAAAGTCTTGGTCCTCAAGGCCTGTCATCACCCGGCCCTTGCCTATCTCTCTAGCCTCAACCGCTTTCGGCCCTTCAAATGCACCAAAATCCCTTCTGCCAGGAGGCCTTTGAACACTCCCTCTGCCTGGAGCACTCCCCACCTCCACTACCGAACTCTTACTTATCATTCTTTGGCTCCCAGCTCAATCCTCAACTTGCTCAGAGAAGTGTTCTTTTCCCCTTCAGACTAAATCACAGCTCCTAGCTATAAGTTCTCAAAATTCCTATTCAGTGTTCTCTCAAAACTCTTGCCACAGTGTTCAATTACATATTTTATGATGTTTTGTTTTTCTGCCTCCTCTTTTAGATTGTATGGTCCATGAAGGCAGGGACCTGTATATTCTCAGCACTTAATATAGTGCATGGGACATGGCTGGGGAGTGTTATCTCTGGTTTCACTTACCTGGCTGCCTTGATTCTGTATCCCATGCTGCTTTCACTTCAGAGATACAGTCACAATCTAAAAATGGTGGATCTTGATCCTGGCAGCTCATTAGAATCATCAGAGTGGTTTTAAAAATGGGCTTCACCTCAGACCAGACAAATCAGAGTCTCTAGGGCAGTGGTTCTCAACGTGTGTGATGCTGTTGACCAGCGCATCAGCTTCACTTGGGGATTCATTAGAAATGCAAAATCTTGTGTCCCCCCCACTGAATCCAAAATGCCACCAGCCCCACCAGTCGACGATTAAGTAGGAAAGAGGTGATGAACTGAATTCTGGGATGTATTAGTTACTTTTTTTTTGAGGGTGACATGAATTGGTGATGTGACTAGACCTAGAATGGAAGTCTCAGAGGTCAGGGAAAACTATGAGTGAAGATGCAAGAACCCTCAAATAAACTTCAGCTTGTTGAAGCTAGAATTTCTTAAACTTAACTGACTCCAGAACTCATCTCTGCGTGTGCATGTGTAATATCTACTGGCAACCACAGAGCTAGTGCTCTATGGAGCACACTTTGGGAAAGACTGCTCTCTATAATGGTTGGTTGCTGTTTCTCCGGTAAATCATATTTCCAATCTCTTCGTTAATGGATTTTTCTGCTACCTTCTTTTTTGCCTTCTTCCTTCCTATGTAGCTGAGACTATATCCAGAGCATCCTAGGGCCGGGGTTGTGCAATGGGAATGGGCACCATTGCTCATACTGCTGACTTGTGCTTTCAATACCTGTTTGAGCCCCATCTAATATATGCAGTCTCCACTTGGTGATGGATGGCTGCTGGGCACACCCAGCATTATGGCTCAGGGAGTCACATAGCACCTGGTTCATGACGGGCATCTCAGGTAACTTAGTGTCTTGATAGGGGCTAGTTTTCGAAGTTCAAGCATTTCTAGTGTTAATTCATTTCACTTGAAATGGAAAAAGAACAAGTGATGCTTTTTAAATGTAAAACACCAAAGATACCTGCAAAGTCAATTTGTCTAGTTTTTAATCATTTTTTAATTTCACAGAATATTTAACTAAATGGAGAATAACTTTTCACCTCCAGCTTTACTGTTAATATCCACCATACCTTCCCATTAGTCTGCGCACTTCGTTTATATTCATACATGCAGAGCAGTCTCTTTTCCATACTTGCTAATCCAAGCAAGATAAGAGACTATAATTATAGAGAAATGTATCCTCCTTAGAGTAAAAACGTTCCCTGCATATTTTCTTTTGTTCAGAAAATAGATAACAACTACAAAGTAAGCCAAATTTACTTTTAACTTTGCCAAATTATTTACCAAAATTTCAAAGGACTTCCTGGGCTAAAGAAATGTAAAAATAAACTTAATTTCTTATGAAAATATTATAGCTTCACCTAAAATAAACATAAAAAAGTTATTGAATCGGAGGAAATTTTGGTACAAGTAAAATATGTTTTTTTGTCTAGTTAAATCTAAGATTATAGCAGAATACTCCCATATTTTTATATCTCATTATACTTACTGCCAGGACTCCAGAGCAGATTAGACAATAGTTTTTCCTTATTTATTACACCCCTTTTTTTAACTGAGCATCAGTATCTCAAACAAAGGACGTCCTGGGCAAAGCCAGCAAGACCAGAGTTCCAATTGTACCTACATGCAGATTCTGAATGTCTTCTTTTTTTAACTTATGATTTATTTACTTTGTTTCTTCCTTTTTTTTTTCTTATTTGCTTGAGGAAGTTTCACCCTGAGCTAACATCTGTGCCAGTCTTCCTCTATTTTGTCTGTGGATTTCTGCCACAGCATGGCCATAGACGAGTGGTGAAGGTCTGCACCGGGGAACCGAGCTTGGGCCGCTGAAGTGGAGCGTACCAAACTTAACCACTAGGCCACAGGGCCAGCCCTTCTTACATGTTTTAAATATATTATTATAATAGATCACATTCATGCTTACTTGTCATAAGAATCATAAAAGACATTGATCGTCATTGCAAGAGACCATGCTTTTTATTTACCACCAATCTTGAACCTAGACACATTATGTGATTTAGAATTTTTCTGAAAAGTTAATCTAAATACACTATATCTCTTATTTTATGGGAATTTGAATGAGGTAAATTGACAACCAAGTAACATAAAATTTTAATGAAAAATGTGAAACAATGTGTATCCTGCTGTAGTATATAAAAATAAGGAGTAATTTTAAGGATGGTCTGGCAAGTGACTTGCAAACTGTGTTTACACTACTGCCACATGGTGGTACCACTTCAGCTGATAAATAAAAATGTCCATCATTACATAAGCACTCAGGGAACTGAGCTATTGTTTACATAATTGGGACTTAATTTGAGGGACTGTGGTGACTGCTAGGCTGCTATTTTGCCATTTACTGTTATTATGATTTAAAATATTTTTAGATCACATAACAATGTATCCAAATATTATTTAAGTTGTGGTACTTCAGTGATGAAACAAGCTTTAAAATCAGTAACTTTGGAAAGGAAGTTAGAGGTGATGAAATACTATGAAGAATTTCTCATAATTCTTATGTTATGTATATTTTTTAAAAACTCTGCAAAATATCAGAGATAATATGCAAAAATTAACTTGAGACATTAAAGTGAAAAAATGCACATTTGTTGTAAATTATTCATTCTGTGTAGACATTTTCCACCATATTCTCAACTTGGGAAAATTAGGCTTGAATTATCAAGGTTTTGAAATACGCTAGGTCTTCAGCAACTTGATGCTTGTGTCAAATGCTACTTTCCCAATACCAAAAGAGTTTCCTGTTTTTAGTTAAAAGTTAGGAATTTGCTTTAAAAGTGGAAATTTGGGTATAGGAAACAGAGGAGAGAAAGATGATGGTTTGAGCAAACCAGTATCTGATATCCTTCTGCTTTCACAATTCTCCTGACTGTTTATTTTTCCATTTCCAATATGTGCTCTGATAAAAAAAAAAATTGACTCAGAGACTAGGACAGTGGACAAGAAGAGAGGGCAAAGGAAGACAGAAAATAAGAAAACTACTGACCCAGAATGCTTTTGCAATGGACAGATGGATGTAGAATCTTAAAGAAACTAAGATAGATCTCCCTACATTCTCTTTCATCTTCTTAACTTTTCCACTCTAAGCCCTAACTACCCTACTAACATACCTCTTCTACCAGCTGGGTCCCCATAGAGCAAGATTTTAAATGTCAAGCTCCCTAAATATGCTATTACTAACATATTTCTTTATGGATAATTTAGCTATCAAAGATGGTAAGCATTTTCTCCCCACAATATATTCTAGACCATATTCATTAGGGGCTGACACCCAGCTCCTGTCTGACTATCATAGCACTTACAAAACATGTGCACAAGGGCCACTAATAAATTTTTGGAGATGAGTAATAAACATGATGCTTTTGTTTCCTGGATTAATAATATACCCTATGAATGGTAAAGAAGTGTTGAAATAAATTATGGCTTACCTGTAGGATACCCTTGGAGAGCTGATTTAATTTAATTCTGTGTAGCAGCACAGGTTTTCTGGAGACATTTGCTATAAACATCTCTTATTTTTGCTTAGTTTGGATTCCCTGAAGAGATGAACCTTTGGAGGAACCCAAATTAATGGAGTGGGAAAGAGAGAAAGGGAAAGGAGAAAAGCAAAAAAGAAGGAAAAGCTGTGTGTTAATGAGTGGGCTGTGCAACTGGGGTTCAATCCCATGGGAAACACTATGAGAAACTATATGGAACCCTGGGCCTGTCCCTCTGAAGGACAGGAAGTTTGGGGCATTTATCCACTGACTCTCATCCCTATTGTTTGCAGATTGCCCTTGTGGTCTTAACTCTTCAGCCCTCCAGTACTTCCCGGTCCCGTAGGGTTGAAAAACAACCTCAAGCACAGAAGAGAGACCCTTGAGGTGGGAAGTAGGCTTGCCAGGTACTATGTACTTCAGCTTCAGGTGTACTCAGGTGGGCTGAGGCAAAGGGCAGAGGTGTCGACATCACCTGCTACCTACATAGTGCTAATGCTGAGTAAACACAACATGTTAAAACCTTAATAAATGGAATTTGTTCACAGGCACATTCCTAGAAATAGTCTCATCCATTTTCCTTGCATAGATTTTCTTTTAGACTGATTATTTTCCTGCCAGCTTTGCCTCAAGTGCATATAATGATTTCCCGAGGCATTTCTCAATATTTTCTAAGTGTTTTGGTCTTAGAATTCCTCTACAGGAGGAGAATTTCCAAAATACATGCAACATAACGTCCTAAATATATAAAATAGCAAGTTATTACTACAATGACAACAGAGTGAATTTGTAAATAATCTTTAAAAGAAAAGATAGGTGACAAAGTCACTTTCTGAAGCCAGCAACCCATTTATACATGCATGTAATATAAAAATGAAATCTTTCAGATTGTGCTTATATCTAACATCTGGATTACTAAAGATTGACTTAATCTTTATTTTATATTGTGTGCCAATTTAATGAATCACAATGTGCATTGTTAAGGAAAGAGCAGAAAATGGCAGTGAATAGAAAGTTGTTATATTTATTATCTTAATGCAAGACCGTCTTTATACAGCGAAGACTCTTCTTGAGTCTGAATTGTTTAATAGCAAAAATAACCTCCTTGAAATCATTTGGCTACTAACTATTTGGAGTTATTTATTATGGATAATAACACAAATTGACCTTTCAGATTTTGTTCTGTTTTTATTTTCCTTTCCATTGAAATGAAAAAAAAATGTACATTCTTGGCTATATTCTCTGGTAGAAGGAATAATCAACGAAGGTAGTTGAAATATTTTCTCTCACATTTATTCCATCTCTATAGCAGGACACTAAAATGACTCGTAACACACTGAGCCTAGATCTCTGTCTTCCCTCAGCGCATTATTCCTGAAGCTGTTGCTTGGCCAAACTTCTTGCAGCTGTTTTCTTCCATTATTATTCACATAAATATAAATAATTAATTATCTATACCATTGCCAGATTAAATTCCTTAACTATTTTTTATTATATTATCATCAAGTTTAAGAAGACAAATACAACATCAAGCCCTACGTGATCTATATGATTTACCTTGCCTGTCATCCAACCTTTGCCTTCCAAAAGATTCTCGCCATTCTCTTTTCAGACTTTGCACATATCAGGTTTATGTCTTCTTCTCTTTGCCTTCTGTCATTCTGCTTCTAAAATCTAAGGGGAACATTATCTTCTTTTCTCTTAAGTTTCAGCTTAAGTTCCATATTTTCATTAACAACTTCTGATAGCAGGCCACACAGATTTCTTCTCCTCTAATTCCCATCTTGTTTACTGTGTACTGTGTACACTCTACAAGAAGTGTCTTGTACTTTTTCTATTTGCTAATGGTTTAAGTGACAATCTTCAGAACAATGATCCTCAAATTATAATTGTGCATGACAATTACTTGGGAAGTTTGTTAAAAAAGCAGATTCCAGAATCCCCTCAGATAATTCTGATGAAGGCAGTCATGGACTGTGCCCTGAGAAATACTGTTTTAGTTTATTCTACATGTAAAGCTGTAAGTTATTCATTCTTTTCTGGCTAAATAAAATATTACATTATCTTTTCATTCTTCCTGGTGGAGGGTGAAAGGAGTAAAATGGCACATGAGTAAGGTGAGGGAAGGTAATTAGACTTTGGGTGGTGAATGTGATATAGTCTACATAGAAATCGAAACATAATGATGTACACTTGAAATTTATATCATGTTGTAAACCAGTGTTACCTAAATATAAAGTAGTAAATTATTTAAAAAAAAAAAGAATCTGAAATGTAGATATTACACATTGCCAATGTGCTACTAGAAACTTAGGTGAACCCATAAAATGTGATATCATAATTGCTTTGCACATTGGAAAGGTGTATGTTGGGTAAAATAAAATCAGGGTATATGTGGGGGGAAAAAGACCTATCTTGACCACTGCTGGGCCAGTAACTAAGCCCTGGCCCTGAGATGGTTTTAAAATCTCAGAGACATTGATAAGGAGTGGAAATGGCTAGTTGCCAGATAAATTAGATGCCACTTTGGATTGTAGACGATGATGTCATTTTAGAGTTAACAGTATCCACTCTAAATAGCTTTCAACAGATTTGTTGAAAAGTTTCTTCTTTTTCTCTTGTACTATGTTACCACCATTTCTAGATGACATAAAGTTTTCCAGTCCTAGATGGGAGTAACTTCTTCTGACCCAAGATGGTGCCTGTCTTGTTGGCTGAAGATTCCATTTCATAAAAATAGCCCTGCAGTAAGATAGCCAAAACTAGTTGAAGGAAAACAATAAAAAATTTTTTTTTCTGACATACAGAGGTTCTTTATAGAACAAGAAGAGGTGGATTCTGTAACTGAACAGGAAGAGAGATGCTTGGACATCAGGAAGAATCTTTCTGTGCTCTGACTGGACAATAAACAAATACATAAGTACCTGCTCTCTACCTATGATCCTAAATCTCCATCAACAACTCACTATATCTTACAATGACTCAAGAATTTTATAATACACTCTTTAGTTACATTGTTTATTATTATTAATTTTTTCTATCAAACTTAATGTAGTCAGATGTCTCATAAAAAATATTTGGCTGGTTCTGCACCCCCTAGGTGAGGCCTTTAGAGGCATCAATTCTGTGATGAATTAATAACACCCCCCCAATGACAAAGTATATTTTCTTTTTCGTTGTTGTTGAAATATTTATTTATTTTGTATTTTTGTTATCTAATTTCGAACATACACAAAATTAGAAGCTGTACCCATCACCCAGCTTCAGTGATTATCAATTATGACCAATCATCTCTACTCCTCTCCTGTAATTCCCTCCCACCTGCATTATTTTGCAGTAAATGTCATGTCATGTCGTTTCATCTGTAAATACTTCCGTGTATATTTCTTTTTTTTTAATTTATGTTATTTATTTATCGCGGTAACATTGGTTCATAACATTGTGTAAATTTCAGGTGTACATCATTATACTTCTATTTCTGCATAGATTACATCATGTTCACCGCCCAAATACTGATTACAATCCATCACCACACACATGTGCCTAATCATCCCTTTCACCCTTCTCCTTCCCCCCTTTCCCCTCTGGTAACCACCAATCCAATCTCTGACTCCATGTGTTTGTTTGTTGTTGTTTCTATCTTCTACTTATGAGTGAGATCATACAGTTTTTGGCCTTCTCCCTCTGACTTATTTCACTTAGCATAATACCCTCAATGTCCATCCATATTGTCACAAATGGCTGGATTTCCTCATTTCTTATGGCTGAGTAGTATTCCATTGTGTATATGTACCACATCTTCTTTATCCATTCGTCCCTTGATGGGCACGTAGGTTGTGTCCAAGTCTTGGCTACAGTGAACAATGCTGCAATGAACACAGGGGTGCATGTATCTTTACGTATTGGTGTTTTCATGTTCTTTGGATAAATACCCAGTAGTGGAATAGCTGGATCATATGGTAGTTCTATTCTTCATTTTTTGAGAAATATCCACACTGTTCTCCACAGTGGCTGCACCAATTCGTACTCCTGCCAGCACTGTATGAGAGTTCCCTTCTCTCCACATCCTCTCCAACACTTGTTGTTTCCTGTCTTGTTCATTATAGCCATTCTGAAGCACATGAAGTGAAATCTCATTGTAATTTTGATTTGCATTTCCCTGATAGTTAATGATGTTGAGCATCTTTTCATGTGCCTGTTGGCCATCTGTGTATCTTCTTTGGAGAAATGTCTGTTCAGATCTTTTGCCCATTTTTTAATTGGGCTGTTAGTTTTTTTGTTGTTGAAATGTATGAGTTCTTTATATATTTTGGAGATTAACCCTTTATCAGATATATGGTTTGCAAATATCTTCTCCCAATTGCTAGGTTTTCTTTTCATTTTGTTTATGGTTTCCTTTGCTGTGCAGAAACTCTTTAGTTTGATGTATTCCCATTTGTTTATTTTTTCTATTGTTTCCTTTACCCGGTCAGACACGGTACTTGAAAATATGTTGCTAAGACCGATGCTGAAGAGCATACTTTCTATGTTTTCTTCTAGAACTTTCATGGTTTCAGGTCTTACATTCAAGTCTTTATTCCATTTTGAGTTGATTTTTGTGTAGGGTGTAAGACAGTCATCTACTTTAATTTTTTTGCATGTGGCTGTCCAGTGGAAAACAATAAAATTTAAGAGTAAAATCTTTTAAATTCAAAGAATAGGAAGATAGAATAAAACTCTTTATAAAATTAGGCTTATTTTCCACTGAATAGACTCAAAATAAAGCTTCAATATTTGTTTAACAACTTCTTGTCTATTTCGGTTTTCTATTATGAAAAAGTTAAAATATACTATGATATATTTCTTTAAAATAGCTACTTCAGATGATCTGTTCTTCTGGCTCATACATACACTTTTAATTCTAACTTGAATTGTTACTGTCAGCAAGTCATGAGAGGCATACAACCACCCTAAGGTCTTTTTTCCTTCTATCTGATCTTTAATTCAGAATGTACAACTTAAAGTTTTTGTACTAAATTTTTACAATTTGATATAAATTTTTCCAACTTCCTTTGTTCTCTGCTAATAAAAGTACTACCATAGCTTAATGACTTAAGTTTTGTTTTTTTCCATTTCTCTTCCTACATGACACTGTGGATTATATTGTTATCTCTAACTAAGGAATTTAAAAATTAACTTTAAAAGGTATATCATTTCTATCCAGATGAGAGAAAAGAATCTGTGATCCATTTCAAGATGGAATTTGTTTAAGGAAAGAATAAGACTGTGGTCTGAATCACCTAAAATATGCATAAACTTGCTACATGTATAATTTTGAAGTGAGGGAAGGGAAATGATGATTTATAATGTTTGTTTCAGGTATTGAATGCATATTGTAGCATTAGAGAAATAGGTTCAGTTCTATGCTTCATGCATAGTGGGGTATGCTGAGCAGAACAGTTTGATAATAAATAGTTATTGAGTCATTTATTCATGAAGTAAGAACTATGTGGTGGGAGAGGAAAAGGAATGAGTGAAAATGTGACATTGGTTGTCAGAATACACGAAAGGAGAATTAAGGATAAGGTTTATATAAAGGAAGGCTAACTCTATTCACTTCTAGGGAAGGAGAAGTTAAGATGGGAAATGGAACAAGATCAAAAGAGAATTAAGAATATAAACATACTTAGCAACTGTGCCAAAGATCAAAGGAACATTGAGAATTTGCCAGGATTGTCTCAGCAGATGTTATCTAATCAGTATGAAGTTGTATAAAATTCTAAATGGTATTATTGTTAACATGTACTAGTAAGTAGAATGATTTTTGCAGGGCTATTGTACATTGTGTGCTTTCATTGAAAGTTGAAGATAAGGCTTAATTTCTCTCATTATAGGTTTACATCAGTCTAGTTCAACAAAAGATGACAGAATTACTATGGGGTTCCAGGGTTCCAGGCACTGCACTGGCATTAGAAACACAAAACATTGCTGAGGAAAATTAAGGAAGACCCGAATAAATGGAGAGATATACAATGTTTATGGATCAAAGATTCAATATTAAGATGCCATTTCTCCCTCAAATGATCTATAGATTCAAGGCAATTTCAATCAAAATCTCCACAGACATTTTTGTAGAAATTGACAAGCTACTTCTAAAATTTATGTTGAAATGCAAAGGACCAGAATAGATCAAACCATGTTGGAAAGAATAATAACATTGGAAGACAAAACTTGTTATAAATCTATAGTAATTAAGACACTGTAGCAATGATGTAAAAATAGATATAGAACAATATCAATGGAACATAATAAAGAGTCCAGAAATAGATTCACACATATATGGTTATTTGAGTTTTGACAAAGGTGCCAAGGAGGAAAAATAGTCTTTTCAACAAATGGTGCTGGAACAATTGGATATCCACATGCAAATGAATGGACTTTGATTCATACCTGGCACAATATAGAAAAATTAACTCAAAATGGATTACATACCTAAATACAAACCTAAATCTATAAAATTTCTAGGAGGAAATTTTGTTATCTTGGATTTCTTGGATATGACACCAAAGATGGTGACCAGAGATTTCTTAGAAATAACACCAAAAGCACCATCCATAAAAGAACAAATTGATAAACTGGATTCAATCAAAAGTAAGAACTCCTGCTCTCCAAAAGACACTGTTAAGAGAATACAAAATGAGCCATAGACTGGGAAAAATACTTGCAATACACCTATATAATAAAGTACTTCTACCCAGAATATATACAAATGCTCGACACTTAATAACAAGAAAAAAGCACACCAATAGAACTAGTCAAAAGATTTAATAGACACTTCACCAAAGACTTATGGATAGCAAGTAAGCGTATGAAAAGATGCTCAGCACCATGTAAACTAAAACCACATTGAGATACCACTGTATGTCTACTAGAATTGCTATAATTGAAAAGACCACCGATATCATGTGCTGGCAAGGATGTGGAAAAACTGCAACTCTCAAATTCTTGGTGGGGATAGAAAATAGTACAACCAGGTAGGAGAACAGTTTGACAGCTTCTTAAAAGGTTAAACATACACCTACCTTATAAGTCAGCCATTCTACTCCTAGGTGTTTACGCAAGAGTAACGAGAGCTTATTTCATACAAATATTTGAACACGAACATTCATACCAGCTTTATTTGTAACAGTCAAAAACTGGAAACAGCCCAAATGTTCATTACTAGGTGAATGAATAAACAAATTGTGGTATATCCATACAAGAGAATAATACTCAGCAGTAAAAAGGAGAGCACCACTGGTACATGCAACAGTGGATGAGTCTGAAGACCATTATTCTGAGTGAATCCAGACAAAAAAAGATTACATATTATATGATTCTATCAATATAAAATTCTAGTAAGTGCAAGCTAATCTATAACAGAAAGTGGATCACTGGTTGCCTGAGGATAGAGGAAAAGTCACTGCAGTGAAACAAGAGGGATGGGGCACTACGGACCTTTTGAAAGTGATGGATATGTTCTTTAAGTTGATTGTGCTGATGATTTCTCGGGTGCATAAGGATGGTAAAATGTACAAATTGTGTACTTTAAATACCTTATAAAGTTGACTTAAAACAAAGAAAAATATTAACATTATCTTTGTTGTAAATAAGTATATTGTTTCATGAATGATAAATGGGTAAGTTATAGTCATACATTTTATATAATAAAAAGCATGTTAAAGGAGAGTTCCTCCTCCCTTTTTTTGTGTAAATGTTAGCATGGTCACAAAATTTGATTTCCAATTAAGAAATATCTAGTTCTAGTTTTAAAAGACTTTACCCAGATATATATGTTTTTCCTTTGCATTTTGGAGAATAACAAGGGATTTCAGAGGGGCAAAGGAGCCTGGGTGATGCTCTTATTCTGGGTTTCCACAAAACTGGCCAAATCTGTTAGAAAAAATTAAAAATGTTTTCTATTATGACAACAAGAATCCAGCTGACATGTACCTATGACTCTTTCTGAGTCCTTGAGTAACTTAAAGAAATATACAGACTGTTTAGTGGGAAGATTCTAAAAGATTTTATTTGTCTCATGAAAGCTCATGCCATGGGAGTCTGGCCAAGACTTCATCCAGTTCTGACTCAGAGAGAGAGAGGATGTCACCAAGATTTTATGACCTTCAAAATTAAAAAAATCCCTTCTCATTACAACATACAAACACAAACTTCTGGGGTAGGAGTGGGTGGGAGAATACTTCTTAGACGAGAACAGCAAAGCTATCATAGTGTCACAATCAGGTTTGCTGTAGCATCTCAATCTGTAGACCCCATATTCTCCAATTTAAATATAATGGAGCAAAAAAGTTCTACAAACTAAAGAGATGTGGGATGTCAGCATGGACACTCTAAAATGATTAGCTTGAAAAATTGAAGAAACAAAGGAAATCTAATGCAAAGACATTTGGCATTCTAGCCAAGGGAGAAGGAGCAGGGCCGCCCAAGTCTTAAACTTTTGGATGATTAATATCCCTAAGTATTAGCAGGATCCCTAAATGAATACGATATATCATTACTGAATATTTGAACCAATCTGTTGTGGAGATAAGCTGGTTTATCTGTTATATTACACTCATGGTGAAATATTTTCCTCACTTTTAATACTCTATGCCGTACCTTTTGATTGGCAGATTATTGTTGTCATACAGCGGGATGATTTGAACTGTCCCTTAGCCGTCTGACAAAATACGATCTAAGGCAAGGTACATGAGAGTATATACAAAATACTAGAGATAAGGCAAAGGGAAAAGATGTGGAAAAGTGAGAGAAATTAATAGTACACAGATAACGACTCAGTTAAAACAGCACTGGTCCATGTAATAGGCTGACTAAGCAGGTGCTTAAAGAATTTTGCAAAGAAGTGTGCCCAAAAGAATAATCTGATGATCTAGAAAGAGCCTAGCTAAATTTCCCCATACATGTATGTTTTGTTTCATTTAAAAAATAATACATTTTTTGCTTAGTGTCATTTTTATTTTGAACTACTTGTGGTAAAAATCATAATCTTCCCAATGTTTATGTTATCTAATGTTCTTAATCTAGTTAGAAGCTTGTCTTGCAGGGACTAATAGAAGAGGGGAAAAGAAAACAATTGATCGAACCTAAAGCAATAAAGTTAAAATTGTTTTGTAGGGGCAATAGAAAGGGGGAAAAGAAAACGTTTATGTGGTTAATAGAAACTAAAGCAATAAAGTTAATGGTGGTAGAAGTCATTAGGACTTTTTGGCTCTGTAGAAGCTGATGACCTCAGTATTTCCAGCCCCATTAAGATCTTATGCTTGATTTTAATTCAATTAATTGAACTTGATTTATGTTTTATCAAATAGTGTATTTCCTTAAAAAAGAATGGGCACAAAGGGAATACAGTGAAAAGTAAGACTCTGTTATTCCTAGACCCTCAGTTCCCCGCCCCTCGGGCAAACGCTAGAAGCTCTTTCTTTTGTAGTCTGGGAACTTCTACCTTTTCATGCCTGAATCTAAATATTTTGGCTATAAGCAGATTTCTCCCTGATTGTTTTCATAAAGAATGTAAATCAAATAATTGGTCATGCTGACCCTGTATATGTGACATTTATGCACACTTTATTTTCTGTTTCATAACAACAGGTGATGGAGACAATAAAAATTAAGTGGGGTAAAATATTTTGTGTTGAGTAACAGTCCATTTTCATGTGGACTATATCTTGCCATGGGTGTAAGCATTCTAGAATGAAGGCTGTTTTTTTTTCCTTTGAAGCAAATTGAGAGAGTATTTTCCAAGATCCTTGTCCAGCTTGAAGCACTGCATTTTTGGAGTTGTCTTTTTGCTGGTAGCACGCATGCAAGGGAAGACTGTTTGTGTCCTCCACACATATTTTTTATAGAGTCCTTTGTGCCATTATACTTTACTGAAAATCATGACATCCTTAAGAATTAAAACCTGAAAGATTTGTAAATTCACTGAAATGTTATGCTCAATTAAACCAAATAGTTACGAAGTATCTGGGCCCAGTCCTTGGACTTTTTCCTTGACTCCAAATAACATCCACACCCTGATGACTCCAAAATTTATCCCTCTATTCTCAAACTTTCCAGAATCTCTTACATTTAATTATCTACACAACATCTCCAGCTAGATGTCTAATGGGTATTTTAAAACGAACATGTCCAAAAATGACTCTTAACTTTCCCCCCCAAATTTCTCTCCCAACTTTCTCCATTTCAATTTGTGGAAACTTATCCATCTGGATGCTTAAATTGCAAACCTTAAAATCAACCAACCTTGTCTCCTTTTTCTTTTTCTTCATATCAAAAAGTCAATCCAGAAACAAAACCCAGCCTTGAAAACATATCTCAAATCTGACTCCTTTTTACCACATGTAGTGCAGCGTTCTAGCTGTGCCCTCCACTGGCTTCCATTTGGATTATTGCAATAACTTAACTGGTTTCCCTACTTCGACTCTTGATCTCACAGTCTGTTCTTCATACAGCAGTCCCAGTCATACCTCCTGCTCAGAACCTCCAAGAACTTCCATTCACCTCAGACAGATTACAAGGCCCTATAAGATCTGCCCTTCCGCAAGGTTTATGGCCTCATATCTCCATCTCTTTGCTCTTCCATCCCATCCTCCTTCCTGTTTCTTGAAGATGCTAAGCACATTTCTGCTAAGGACCATTGCACTCGCTATTTCCTCTGCCTGGAAAGTTCTCCTGCAGATATCTATGTAGATTGCTGCCTCACTTTGAAATCTCTGCTCGAAGGTCACTTTGTCACAGAGCCCTCCCTGAACACTCTGTATAAGATGTCAACTTTTCCTCACTGTCCTTCTCTATCTCCCACTTTCTGCTTGATTTTCAACAGAGCACTACCACCTGATATGATTTTAAATCTCTTTGTTGTCTATCTCTCCCTTCTAGGATGTAAGATAACTAGCAGGGTCTTTGTTTTGGTCACTCACCTTTCTGTATGCAATGTGTTGGAGCCTAAATCTCTCTCGCTGCTTGACCAGTGCGGTGGTCTTGAGTTCAGCTAACCAATTATACTTGTGGGACCCAATAAACCAGGCTCATCCAGCTTTGCAAGACGCATATAGGAAATGATGGGAGGATGGCATCAAATTTGTCATCAGCAGGAGTTCCCATGCAGTCCAGGAACCTCTTCTCTAGCCCTTCATGTGACAGCTCAGGTTTAGGGGAAGCGACCAGTTTGGTGGGTGCAGGTACTGCCCTTGCTTAGAAGGTCCATGTTCCATAATATTTGTCTCATAAGAGTATCTTCTAGCAATCCACAAGAAAAAGCACACCCATTGCAAGAGCAGTATCCTCAGGGAAGCCCCAAAGCTACGGCTTCCCACCAGATATTTATCCTGTCCTCCCAGTGCTGATATTGTTTCCAACCAGGCATTACTTTTGCCATAAATATTGTTGACTAGTAATATAGCTGGCATTTCACATTTCCAGGGACACAGTGTTAGATGGTTGACCAAGGTCATTTTCCCATGGAATGGGAGAAAGGTTTTTTTTTTTGGTGAGGAAGATTGGCCCTGAGTTATCATTTGTTGCCAATCTTCCTCCTTTTTTTCGCTGGAGGAAGATGGTCCCTGAGCTAACATCTGTGCTAGTCTTCCTCCACTTTGTATACGGAATGCCGCCACAGCATGTTTTGATGAGCGGTGCATAGGTCTGCACCTGAAATCTGAACCCGTGAACCCTGGGCTGCTGAAGTGGAGCACACAAACTTAACCACTATACCACCGGGCTGGCCGGAAGAAAGGTTTTTGGTTTTGTTTTTTTTTAAATTTTTATTGTGCTGTGAAGCATAATAGGCACCCAATACACATTTGCTGAATGAATAAGTGAATGAATGGATGAGCGTGATACCACAGGGAAAAAATTCAAGACACGGTTAAGAAAATTAAAGTCAAACTACAGCCTGGGAAAAAATATTTGCAAAACATATATCTGATAAAGGACTTACGTCCAGAATATATAAACAACTTTACAACCCAATAATGAGAAGCCAAAAAACCTAATTTAAAAAATGAGAAAGAGATTTGAACACAAAATTTATCAAAGCAGGTATACAAATGGCAAATAAACACATGAAACGATGCTCAGTATCATTAGCCATGCAAATTTAAACCACAGTGAGATAATTCCACACAATCACTAAAATGGCAAAAATTTAAAAGCCTGGCAATTCTAAGTTTTAGCAAGTATGTGAAGAAACTGGAACTCAGACATTGCTGATAGGAATGCAAAATGGTACAGCCACTTTGCAACATATTTTGGCAGTTTCTTATAAAGTTAAAAATACATTTATCATATGATCCAACAAGCTCACTCCTAGGTATTTACTTAAGTGATCAGAAAATATTTGTCCACACAAACATTTACATGCAAATGCACATAGCAGCTTTATTCATAATGGCTCCAAACTAAAACTACTCAAACGTCTACCCACTGGTGAATGGATAAACAAATGTGATAAATCCATCAAATGGAATACTCTTCAGCAATAAAAAGCATCTAACTATGGATACATTTAACTACCTGCATGAATCTCAAAAGTGTGCTAAGTGAAAGAAGCCAGACACCGAAGACTACATACTCTATGATTTCATTTATATGACTTTTTGGAAAAAGCACCATTGTACCAATAGAAAGCAGATCAGTAGTTACCAGAGTTTTGGGTTGGTGGGAAGGGATTGACTATAAAGGGGCTCAAGGAAAGTCTTTGTGGTGATGAAAATTTATTGTATGTATATATGCAACTATAAAGCAGACTTTAAGAAGGTATGGGGAATAAGATAATAAAAGAACATGTTCCCTTAGTAGGTTATAATTTGTTTAGCAAATAATATTATAATGTAAACTGTAATAAACTTTATTTAAATTCTTTAACCCTCTGGTCATAGGAATTTTGCTATAATGAACAAATTTGTCCAACAATTGCTTTTTCTGTTTACTGTCCAACTAATTGTTACTCATTGAAGATAAAGACTTTTGTATCATGTAAAGGAAGAAAATAAGAGAAGCTTTGCATTTCAGTTTTCTGATGATCAAATGATAGCCATTGTACTTCAAAGAGGAAATTCTTATTTTTTTCCTTTGTATTATGAACTGAGGAGTATACTCTCACACAATTCCCTTCAACTTTTAAATATTTCTGAGTCCAGTTTATGTCATTTGTGGGTCCTAAAGGTATATAAGTAATTTTAATTTAATGATATATACTTTAGAAAATGAGGCGTTCAAATAGATATTCAACAACCACAATGAAATTCAGATTTTCCCCATCCATAAATTTAATTTTATTTAATATATTCTGCCTCACATCTGGCTTCTCAGAAAGGAGATGCAATGAAAAGTTTTATTCTTTCCATCTTGAGCCTATGATTTTCTTACTTAAAATCAAATATTCACTTGATAATAATATAGCAAAGAAAGGAAATGAGAAATGGGGGAGACTTTGTCAGGCATAGGCATTTGCATCGATAACTACTCTGTACTATACTAAATATGTTAGTTTGCCTCAGGGAAAATAAAAGTGAAATCTGATGCATAGTAAAAATACATTTATACTTTTCTATCTAAATAATCACACATTATTTCTTAATTACTAAATCTAGAAGTGTTCTCTTAATCAAATAAAATCTCCACAAAATTTAAAACAATTTTATTGAAGGATATCATAATAGAGAAAAGTATACCAGTCATAAGTGTACAGATAAATGAATTTTCAGAAACTAACCATATTCGTAACCAGCACCAAGATCAAGAAGCATGACACTACTGGAACCCAGAACTCCCTCCAAACCCCTGTGAGTCACTACACCCCCCCAGAGAGAAATTACTTTCCTGACTTCTTGCAGCATAGATTAGTTTTGCCTGGTTTTGAACTTTATACAAATGAAATCATCTAATATGTACTCTTTTGTGTAGGACTTCGTTCACTCAATATTACGTTCTTAAGATTCATTCCCGTATTCAACTGTAGTTTGCTCCTTCTCATTGTGTTTATATTCCACTATGGAAAAATAGCACAATTTTTTCGTTCTGCTGTTGATGGTCATTTTGGGTAGTTTTGGTTTTGTGCAGTTACGAGTAGCACTACTATGAATGTTCTTGTCCATATCTTTTGGTGAATAGGTGTATGAATTCCTGTTGAGTATATGTAGAATTGCTAGGTGACAAGGTAGGCGTATGTTCAGTTTCAGTAAACACTGCCAAAGAGTTTTCAGTGATTGTATTAATTTACATTCCTGCCAGCAATGTATAGGAATTCTGATTGCTCCATAGCCTTATTAATAATTGTTTTTTTCTGACTCAAAAAATTTAGACATTCTAGTAGATGGGCTTTATTGAATTCTGGTTTTTTTTTTTTTCTTTTTTTGTGGGGAAGACCAGCCCTGAGCTAACATCTGTTGCCAATCCTCCCCTTTTTTTCCTGAGGAAGACTGGCCCTGGGCTAACATCCGTGCCCATCTTCCTCCACTTTATATGGGACGCCACCACGGCATGACTGACAGGCAGTGCGTTGGCGGGCGCCCGGGATCCGAACTCACAAACCCCGGGCTGCCAAGCGCGGACTAAACTGCTGCGCCACCGGGCGGCCCCTGAATTCTGGTTTTAACTTATATTTTACTAATGTCTAATAAAGCTGAGTACATATTTTATATGCTTATTGGCCATTTGGATATCCTTATTCATGACTTATAATTTCAAATTTTTTGTTCATTTTATTTTGGGATTACTTTCTTTATCTTCTTTTTGTAATATATTGATTTTAGGAGTTTTAAATATGAGTCCTTTGTTGTATATATGTGCTACAAATATCTTATCCTACTTTTCATAAGATTTTATGTATCAAACAATTTTCAGAAAACTATTTCTCATGTGTTAGAATACCACTCTATGGTTAAACAGCTCATTACTAAACAGTTATTACTTCGACTCTGATATTATAGTGCAAAAGCAGCCATAAACACTATGTAAACAATTGAATGTGGCTAGATTTGGCCTATAGCTGGCCAGATTTAGCCAACAGACCACAGCAAGATGGGAGGAAAGAGGAGTAAGATGAAAGATATAATCTCAAATATTTCAGTATTACATTAACTATAAATGGACCGAATATTCCAATTAAAATTCTGTCTCTATTTTAGGGAAAACACAGAAATTCCTAGAACTAAGATTCTTAGATTTTTTTTTTTGCTTTTTTTTTTTTTTGTGAGGAAGACCAGCCCTGAGCTAACATCCGTTGCCAATCCTACTCTTTTTGCTGAGGAAGACTGGCCCTCGGCTAACATTCGTGCACATCTTGCTCTACTTTATATGGGACGCCGCCAGGGTGTGGCTGACAAGCAGTGCGTCGGCAGGCGCCCAGGATCCGAACCGGCAAACCCCAGGCTGCCAAACGTGAACTAAACCGCTATGCCACCAGGCCAGCCCCCTTAGATTGTTTTAAAAACAATAAGTAATACACCTTAAATACAAGGTCCACAAAAGTTGAAACCAAAGGGATGGAAAATCATTCCATGCAAACGCCAACAAAAAGAAAGCTTGTAGAACTATGCTAATAACAGACAATGTAGACTTACAGGCAAAAATTATTACTAAAAATAAAGAGGGGCATTTCAAATGATGAAAGACACAATCCACCAGAAATGTATAACACTTCTAAATTTGTGTATATAGTCTCCAAACGTAAAACAAAACTGACAGAATCGAGACTAGAAATAGGTAAAAACAAGATCATAGAATTTAACATACCTGTCTCAGTAACTAGTATAACAGAGAAATAATGAATAGACATACAGAAATTTAAAACAACATGATCGACTTTACTGTGTACGTGTGTGTGTAAAATGCACTGCTAGAGCATAGCACTCAACACTGGTATCATACATATTCTATTCAAGCTCATGTGGAACACTTAACAAAATCATATGTATATATATATATATATATATATATGGACTGTAAAGGAAGTTACAACAACTTTTCTAAGTGTTAAATCAAGGTATGTTCTCTGATTAGAGTGGAATTAAGTTGGAAATGAATAACAAAAAATACTATGTGGAAATCCCTAAATGATTAGAAAATAAACAATACATCTTTTTTTTCTTTAGAAACTATTTTTTCCCCATCATCCTTATTTCCATTTCCTATTTAAACATTTGTGGAGGAACAGCTTAAGATGACTAAGTGGTTGTTCCTATCCATTAGTTGCAGACCAGTCTTCATTGGCAGGGTGAGTGCTCTACTACTCAGCAGGGAACCGCTGCATAGGCGCAGAGGCCACCTGCACGCCTTCAGACCAGTCTGCACCCTTGGGGTGAGTAGTGGTCAGTTCAGAAGCTGGAGCAGTCCATTCACCCTGAAATTCCTCCTTAGTCACATCCTTTTCAGTAGTAGCCTGCTCTTCCTTTTTAATCTCTTCAGGATGTCTGTAGAAGTAGAGATCAGGCATGGCTTCCACAAGTGCTCATGGGAGATGGTGTCATGCAGACGCAGAGCTTTCCAGGCCAGCATCCACCACACGAAACTCACCAAGTGAGCTTCCTTGTAGTTGCACGGGGTGGCAATGTTCACATAGCACAGAGGAGAGTCTGTGTTACACAAAGCAGTGATAGGCAGGTTAACATAAGAAGCCTCTATGAGAGGCTGGTGGTCAGCCCTGGGATCAGTAGCCACCAGAAGTTGCATCTCCCAGAAGGCTGCCTAGATCTGGTTAATAAAGTTTCCAGGAGTGAAGTGACCAGCAATAGGAGTGGCTCCAGTAACAGCAGCAAACTTCAGCACAGCCCATTGGCCAGTATTCCTAGAGGATATGACACTGACGTCAGCCAAGTTTTCAATAGCAGTAATGACACGAGTTGCCAGTAGAAGTTTCTCCCAGGTTCTCTTCAGATTTATGATGTAGATGCCATCACTTTTCCTTTTGTAAATGTACTGTTCCATTTGGAAGTCAAAGTTGGTGCCACCTAAGTGGGTTTCCGCTGAAAGGAATTTGAGGACATTCTCCTGCTTCATTTGCAGAACATCAAGGGCTCTGGACATTGTGAAAAGTTTCCCTTTAATTTACAATAGAAACCCAGAACATTATCAATTTCTACTCTGGGTAGAGCAGAAAAAACAGCAATACGTTTATAAATAACTCGTGTCAAAGATCTAATCACAATAAAAATTACAAAATATTTAAAAATAAAAGATAATAAAAATATGACATCAAAACTTGTGGGATTCAGCTAAAGCAGTGGTCAGAGGGAAATTTGCAGTCTTAAATGCATATATTAGAAGAAAAGAAAGTCTGAAATTTCATTATGTAGGCATCCATCTCAAGAGTTAGGATAAAAAACAGTAAGTTAAACTCAAAGGATATAGAAGGAAGAAAAAATATTAAGAAAAGACTAGAAATTAGTGAAATTGAAAACAAATATATATCAGAGAAAATCAGTACTAATAATATTGATAAATATCTAGCAAAACTGATGAAAGAAAAACCAAACCAGAGAAAATAAAAATCATCAACATCAAGGTCCCACAGACATTAAAAAGGGATATCATGTACAACTTTATGCCAATACTTTGAAGATGTAGGTGAAATGTGTACAGGAGGAAATAGGAAATCTGAAGTCTACTTTCTGTTAAGGGATTTAAACTGTAATAAAACAGGAACAACAAAAGCCTCCCTTCAAAGAAAATTTCAGATTCTGAAGGACTCATTAATAAAGTCTTCCAGACATTTAAATAACACCCACTAACATCTTAAACAAAATCTCCCCAAGAATAGAGAAAAAGTGAAAACATCCAATTCATTCTCTGAGGCCAGGGCAACATTGACACCAAACTCTCTTCAGGACATTTCAAAAAGGAAAACTTCAAGCTGAATTTGTTTCACATGCGTAGATGGAGAAATCCTCAAGAAAATAACACACCAAATTTCGGTTTATTCTGGGAAGGAGTGCAATGTTGCTTTAACGTATAAAATAATGTAATTCGTAACATTAATTACAAAAAGAGGAAAAAATACAATGATCTTGGAAGAAGCACAAAAAGCATTTGATAAAATCTGATACCTATTTTTGACTTAAAAATAAATCCTTTGTGGGCCGGCCTGGTAGCGCAGCGGTTTAGTCCGCGCTTGGCAGCCCGGGGTTCACTGGTTCGGATCCCGGGCGCCCGCCGACGCACTGCCTGTCAGCCACGCCGTGGCGGCGTCCCATATAAAGTGGAGGAAGATGGCACGGATGTTAGCCCAGGGCCAGTCTTCCTCAGCAAAAAGAGGAGGATTGGCAACTGATGTTAGCTCAGGGCTGGTCTTCCTCACCAAAAAAAAAAAAAAAATCCTTAAGGAAACTAGGATTTACTGGGGACTTCTTTAATCCACAAAAAAACCTACAAGAAACAACATAATTATGGTAAAATGATAAAAACTTTCCCCTTACAGTTGGGAAGGGGAGAACAAGGCCTAATATCCCCATTTATATACAATACTTTACTGGAGGTGCTACCCCATGCCACCTAGCCAGCCCTCAGAAACTGGAATATTTCAGGATCTGGCAATAGCTCTGGGTCTCTGATGTTACTATTCCTGTATCTACCAGGAACAGCACTCTTCTCTACTGCAGGGCTTCTGCTCACACTGACACTGGCCTATACACGTCTTTTATTGCCGCTTATCCTTTATTAGAGTTTCTGCTTCATGTCAGTTCACTTGTGCTAACATTAACTCACTCTCCTTGTATTTCACAATCACACTCCATGATGATTTGTGCCATTACACTGGTAAATCACTGAGCATTATCTTGAAAGGCAGAACATTTGCATACCATACAACTCAGCAATTTCACTCCTAGGTATGCCATGGAGAAAATTTTGTACCTATGTACTGGGAACAATTAGAAGAAAGCTCATGGCAGCACAGATCCTGGTATATTTTTTCCTATTATGAAAAATGATAGTTTTTAACAGGAGAATTGATTAATAAATTGTGGAGGATTAACACAATTAAGGATACAATCATGAAAATAAATAAAATAAAATAACACATAACCACCAAATTGAATTGTGGATGCTTAATGTTGAATGAATACATATATTCACAATAAAAATTTTAAAAATTAAGGGAATGATAAACACAAAATTTGGGTTAGTGATTAGTGCTGATCTGGACAGGAAACAGGGAAATGGGATGAGGATAAATACATGAATTGAGGCAAATAATATTTTATTTCTTGACTGGGTGATGGCTTCATGGGTGTTCATTATATTATTGTTTTATAATGTGTATACATTATATATACATATTCTTTATATGTACCATATTTATATACCAAGTGACCACGTCTTTCATTACAAATGATAATAAATAGGGAATTGCAGTGGTGGGTGACAATTCCCTTGCTGTGGAATGCAGACGCAACTACTTTATGTGGCTAATCAGGTGTTTTGTCTTATTTTATCTAATAGATGAGGATCATCTAAAACACTTCAGACCTATGGTCTGCTTCTTACTTTTGCTAATGGTACAAAGGCACACACAAAAAGACAGAAAAAATTCGAAGACTTTATTGAGCTCTTGGCAGACCTCTCTCATCTGACTACCTCAGAGGCTACTGGCCAGCCTATGGACGGGCTCCCTTTGGGTCAGCTATCCGACCCACTCCAGTCAGCCGTGATTCAGTCATGAGTACTGAGCTGAAGGAGCCTGTGGAAGTGGCAGGAGTTCTGTGGCTTCCTTAGAAGGGAGAGCATGATCGGCGAGCAGCTTGTTTGGTCTATCTAGTATGTGGCCTGAGCTCCTCTAGCAAATATTAAGGTACAAAGTTCTAAGCAGACTGCCCTTTTCACCAGAGGGCAATGTGAATCTCAATATAATGTTTCCTGAGTTTTAGAGCTCCCACACACTTTCAAAACATTTCTTGTAAATATAAAAGTTTTCTGGCCTTAAAATTTTATAGTATCTGAAAGCTAGGGTTCACTGATGCAATATTTTTTTTTCCTCAGACCATTCTGCATAGTTTAATTCACAGCTGAAACTGATACCTTGCCTTAGACAAAATTCTACAACTTTGTTGTTAGGATTAAATGGCTCATTTGTGACTAAATAAGCTTGAGTTTAAACGTTCATTTATTTAAAATTTAGTAGTTAGAATTTAATTTTTATAGATAAAGCAATTTAGGAGAATCATTTGGTAGTGATTTTGCTTAGCAAATTATCCATTGTATTACTGATTTTGCATTGGCTAGAGAAAACACCTTCAAAACAAATAAAGAGAAGAAAATAATTCATTTTTCTTATATTTATATTCCAATGTTGTTCTTTATTATATGCATTGAATATTCTAGGGTTTACAGGTTAGTAAAAGCATTGCAGCTATTCAAGGAAAAAGTAGGTGACTCAAATAAATAAATACTTGTTTGTTTCTGAAAGTCTATACATTTCAACTACTGTAGTGTAATTAAGAATAAAGAAAAAGTCACTTAAGTATTAACAGCATCCAAATAGAATTAAAATTTTGGGATTTTAAAATCTCAAGCTTCTAGTTAACTCGTAATTAGAATAAGCTTTACTTAGCTTGGCAAAATATTTACCTGGCAAAATATTTCAACCTCGACTGGCTTTGCCCCATGATAAATATTTCATGATACTGCAGATGACTTAAAATATGCAGTGTGGATCATTGCTAGAAGATGCAATCACTTTAAACATTTGTTGAAGATGTGACTTTCAGCTTTTACTTGTAAAAGGGTTATAGTCTAGCTTAAGAAGAAACACACAGTATATAAATCTGTTGCTAAGCTCTGACCAGCTCTGCAAAACAGTTAACCGTTCCAGCTCAAGCACACAGTATAGCTTCAGGTTAGAATTCTGCCACCAATGAAGCAAATTATTAGCAATGTAATGGATCTTCACAGATCTTCAAGGATGAAGATCTTCACAGATCTTCTTCTCACAGATCTTCAAGGATGCCTTAGGCTATCCTGATGTGCTTGTATGCTAAATGAGGAAACTGACTTCTGTTACGTAACAGTACTGGATTCAGGACCAAGGCAGGGTTATGGCCTCAAGATACATTAGGACAAAATAAAAAAGATTGGCAGCAAAGCTTCATCTATCACACTCTAAATTGATTCTGTGATTTTTTTGTGTGTGAAAGTTTGGGTCTTTTGAGTTCTTTTTTTTTTTTTTTTTTGGACCAAGTTTTGTGATTTTGTGAAATTAGCCAGGACGTAAAGATCTTTTCCTTTTAGACTGGACCAGCACTGACAATAGTATCTGTGTCATCAAAGTTTATACATATTTAGGTGAAAGGATTGACCTGACTTTCTTGGTTCAACTGCTAAGGTAAATCATTCTAGGTTGGAATCTGTTAGCGACACTATGACCAGTCCAGCCACATTCATCTGTGTTGTCCCTTATGACAACAACAGAAGCTAGGTCAACCCCCGGGATCCCTCTATATCTCCCATCAACAAAGTCTGAAGACGAGCCTGAGTCATTGCTACATATTGTGCAATCTAAACACACACGTGAATGGACTCATACTTATTAGAACCAGATTGAAGCAATGTGCCAGGAATTATTTACCAGTTTTTTAAAATCCTAATAAAACAGAGTAAATAACAGATTAAAGGCACTGCAAAGTCTGGTGGCTCTTGATAAAATGGACCAAGTTGCTTAGGGACTTTTAAACTAAAATGTTTATATATTGTAAAAAGAGTTATTTAGTGATGGCACAAGGGATAGGAAAAGCCACAAAAGCTGTAAAAGTTAATAAAGTCACCTTGAATGAAATCTCTGGCAGAGCAAACCCATAGAACTCTAATGAGCTATGATTATATAGCAGAGTCAATAGTAGTGGGCATCCTGGAGCATATTTAACAGTAAGAAAAAAAAGCAATAAGAACTTTCTTCCTCTAGTGTACATTTAGATAGTAATGAAAGAACCAATGAGGAAGTCATACTTGCTCTTCCTTTCTAGTACTTATCAAATAACACCATGAAAAACCATCTTCCTGTTTGGAGGATGGTGCTATTTGATAAGTATTAAAAAGAAGACAGCAGGCATGATGTCCTCACCCTTCATTCTACTGCCCTTGCCTACTTCCCCAGTTGTGCAGGAAAGAAAGCTGCTGTAGTTTGAGAGCAGGAGACAAAACAAAAGCAAACTGGCACATGTGGAATTGAATCCATGAATTAGACTCAAAACAACATACCCCAGGGGGCCGGCCCCGTGGTGTAGCAGTTAAGTTCGTGCACCCGGATTTGGCAGCTCAGGTTTGCAGGTTCGGATCCCAGGTACGGACCTATGCACCGCTCATCAAGCCATGCTGTGGCAGGCGTCCCACATATAACATAGAAGAAGATGGGCACAGATCTTAGCTCAGGGCCAATCTTCCTCAGGAAAAAGAGGAAGATTGGCAACAGATGTTAGCTCAGGGCTAATCTTCCTCACAAAAACAAATAAACAAATGAAATATCCCAAATAAGTGACTACAGCTTTAGGAGAAGGCTGATTGAATTTCTATTGAATTGCTCCACTACACAGTTAAAGTTAAGTGGACGTGGAGCAAAGTTAGTATGGACATTGCCACCTCCAGCATCACATTCTATGTGATTATTTGACTGGTATTTTTAAGGAGTGAAAGAGGACAAAACTAACATTTGCTGAGTAGCAGCTGCATTATACATTTTTTCTCCATTCTATGATGTAGCCAATAATATTCCCATTTTTATGAGTGGGGAAATTGAGGCATAGAGAGCTAAAGTAACTTGCCAAAGGTTATCCTTCTGGTCAATGACAAAGCTGGGATTTGAACTTGAGTCTGTCTCCAAATATTTACATGTTATTCTAGACTAAAAGTGTCCACCAGAATCATCTCTGGAGATTAAAGAAATACACATGCCTGATAATATCCTTTATGGATTTGGGAGGAGACGGAGGGAGAAATTGATAAAATTTAAATGTGGACTATGGATTAGATAACAGTAATGTATCAATTTAAATTTCCTAATTTTAGTAACTATACTGTGGTTATATAAGGTAATATCTTATTTTTAGGAAATATACACTTAAATATATGTCCATGCATATATTGATATTCTATATCTATATCTATGTAGGGATAAATAGATAGATATGAACAGTGATAAAACAAATGTGGCAAAATGTAAATAATTGGTGACTCTGAGTGTGGCACATTGTATTTTGCAAAAATACCTCTCATCCCATAGCTCTTTAACCAATATGAGGGGTCTATATTACCCCTCAGAATTTGAATGGGCGAGTCTATTGCAGAAACAATGTTATAGGACTTTCCAGGCTGGATAATAAAAAGCAATGTAGCTTCTGCCTTGCATACTCACTCTTGGAACCCACCTGCCATGCTCAGAGGAAGCTCAGGCAGCCCAAATAGAAGCCCATGTGGAGAGACCCGCATGGAAAGGAATTGAGGTCCACAGTTCTCATCACTAGCTGAGCACTGAGCTCAGGGCAGCACTCATTTGCTAGCCAAGGGAGAAGCCATCTTGGATTTAGATCTAGTTGAACCAGTACCACTGCTGATGTTGCATGGAGCAGAGAAAAGCCTTCTCTCTGAGACCTGTCCAAGTTGCAGGTCTGTGAGCTAAAAAATAACTGTTATTTTAAGTTACTCACAAACTTTTGGGGTGTTTGTTATACAGCAAAAGATAACCAGAACTCTGAATAGAGAGTATATGGCAGTTCTTTGTATTACTCTTGCAACTTTCTTATAAGTTTAAAATGATCTCAAAATGAAAAGTTTAAAAAGTACACATGCCCAGACCCTACCATCAGAAGTTGAATTTAGAGTGTGTGGACACGTGTATTTTGAAACAGCAAAACAAATCAAAACCAAGCAAAAAGACTTCTTGGGAGATTCTGATATACATCTTTACTGACAAATCACTGGTCCAGTTGAAAAGGAGCAAATAGATTATTACCGTAAAATATTACATAAGTTTCAATATTATATCAAATGAAGTTATGCTAGCATACTGTAAAAAATTCAATAAATTAATTATAAATATATATGACTGGATTTTTTTAGTTATCACCTGAAACCTTTTGTTATGTGATTTTCCCCTAATTATTTGAAGTTTGAGGCCATTCTAATGTGACTTTTTAGGTTCTTTTTAGACTATGTCTTTTCTTGTTAGACTATGTCTTTTCTTGTATGGCTGCCAGGGTATGAATTTTTTTCTATTCTACGTGTGGACTTGATGTACTGAACACCTCTATGGTGAAAGTTTAGAGAACATGGATCATATTCTTGTTATAGACTCAGCCCCTAATAGAGGTGACCAGCAATCCAGATCATAGCCACTGATGGGTCAAATTTTGGGATTTATTTGGATTAATGTCAGTACCCAAGTGGTTAGATTTCTTGAGTGTACCGTGATTGCCCTTCTAAGAAAGTGATAAGAAGGAGCAGGGATTGTGTCATTTTGCATCAATGAAGAACTCCCACACAATGGCTGAGACAGAGATACAAGGGTTTTTGCTGAAGAAACATGTCTGGATCCCAGACAAGCAAACTGAAGCAGAAGTCCAGCCTTGGCCTGAAACTAGAGCAAACACCTGAAGCAGGTATAGGAGCCCCTTTATACTGACCAGGAAAACACATGAGAGTTGGGCAGGGTGGCTGTGGCCTTAGTGGGCATGTTCATACCAAGTCCTACACATTTCGCCACCACCCATCAGTAGGGCTCAGGATTTTAGTATACGGTCAGATTTGTTCATCTCTGGTTTAGGGACCACTATTATTTCCTCTTTTTACTAATGGCACGACAACCTACCCAGGAGTTCAAGCCAAAATCTGAGAGAAAAACCCAGATTTCTCTTCTGTTCTTCACTTTCAGAACAAATTTCCAAGTCCTTTGGTCTCACTTAAAAATACTGTTGTATTCCTCCTCTCCTTTCCATCCCCACCCTCACTGCCCTAGTTCAGACCCTTGTGGTCTAGTGCACATACCATTGTGGTGGCTTCTAATTGGTCTATTGATACCCTCTAATTTACCTATTTCTCTTTCCTGACTAATATTGATAAACTATTATATACTGCTCCTGTGTCTTCCTGAATACACGATGCTGTCCCACACTCCTGCTTACTTGGGCAAGCTCTTCTCTGTCAAGAATGCCCTTTCTTTGGGATGGTCCCATGGCCTAGTGGTTAAGTTTGGCACACTCTTCTTCAGTGGCCCGAGTTCAGTTCCCGGGCACCATGCTGTGGTAGTGACCCACATACAAAATAAAGGAAGATTGGCACAGATGTTAGCTCAGGGAGAATCTTCCTCACAAAGAAAAAACAAAACAAAAAGAATTCCCTCTCTCTATTTGCATCTTGCCTACCTGGCAATTATCTATTAATGCTTCAAAGTCTCAATCCAAATACCATCTTCTATGTGTGACTGTTAGTGAGTTCCTGCAGCACTTTGAACTTATTTCCATTATAGCAAACATTATATTCATTCGAGATTCAACACATGTTCATCTAGCATGCACTATGTGCCTGGCAGTATCTTAGGCACTGGGGATAGATAATTAAATAAAAATATCAAAAGTTTCTGCCCTTGAGGAGCTGAATTATACTGCAATTGTTACTTTGCCCTCTATCTCCTCATCGGTCAGTGTACAACCTGAGATCAGAGCCTTGGTCTTAATTTTCTTTATATCCTCAGTACCAAGCACAGTGTCTGGCTCATAGGAAGAAATGAACAACAATTTATGAGTATTTAATATACTAGTTTCAAAGTATAGTTTCAAACTTATACTAGTTTCAAAGGAGAAGTTGAATCAAGGAGAAATGTAGGAGATGTCAAGGAACAGACTCCTTTTCAAAATCCTTGTTTCAAGTTTTCCTTTTAAGATGAAGGTAATGAAATAGTCCAGTGATCTTGTGCCCTAAGTCAATCTCTACATGATGTTTTTTCATTTTGTCTTTACATTCACATTATTTCATCACCTCTCCTAAGCAATTAAGTTATCATGCTGCTATTTCTAGGAAGAAGTGCAACTTCTAAGCAGAGATGGTCCTAGGAAAATTGTGAGGGAACAAAGATTCCATCTCACCTGCCTTCAAATGCTCCTTGATTTCAGACAAGCCCTCTTTTAGAGTCTCAATATGCCCCCTTCCTCTATAGCTAAACTTCTTTTCAGGGAATGCTGTGACATCATGATATCCAATGATTATTTACACTTCAGTGAATATATTAAAGCATATTACTTCTTCCACTGAAATTGTCTTGATTCCAGTGGACAAATGGAAAGCTGTGATTTTAAGAGAATTTAAACTAATGGGATGTATATTTTTGATGATAAGAATTCTCCCTACCTCCCTGAAACCATAAGAGATAAATGCTCATGTGTGTATTCCTATGACCTGCCTGTTGTTTGCTTTTAGTGGTTACCCTTGGCAAGTTCAAATATGAGTTGTTGGCTGGTGGTAGTTAAGAAGTGAGGAACTGAAAAAGTATGCTCTGTCCCAACCTTGAAACACACAGACATAGACACACGTAGATTGGAGGTTTGGATAGAGTCAGCTTGTAACCACTTGAGGAAAGAGGCTAGGCAGTGGCCATGGAAATGGTTACTATAAAGCTCTCTTTCTAGGAAGACATACACAGATTTTAATTCACTGAAATGATTCTAAAGATCTTTAGAGCAAAAAGAGTCTCTCCTTGAACAAAACTACTGTGGGTTTATTGTTTTAAAGTTTTAGGCTGTAATGGATCTATCCAGGGCAGAATTACTTGAAGGAAATGGCCATAAAATCCTTTTGGTTCTCTTATTTACTAATGCTGTTTTGGTCTGTTTGAACTGCAGCTTACAACAAAAACCATTCTAGAGCTCCTACCATATAAAACAATAGCTATTATAATTCTGCTTGTTGAGCTCCTGATACTGTTTTATTTTCTTTCTGTGTTGGGAATATTTTTATTCTTTGAATTCTGTATGTTCTATTAGAAACAAGTACACTGATTTCAAATATTGAAAAGTATACAGAAATATGTCTTTTCTTGGCTCAGTGGACACAGTCATGCTAAGCAAGTTGGGATAATGCCTGGAATTGATTCATCTGGTGCAACTGTCTTTTATAATTACTACATGATAGGATTATTTCAGTATCCTGTGACTTTAAAAATAATTGGAAATAAACATTTAATATTCAGTTATTCATTCAACCAGCATATACTGAGCACCCACCATAGATGTGGTAGAGTCTGAGTTAGCTTCTGGATATTTAGTGGTAAACAAAATAGTCTTTTTCTTACCCTCATAGAACTTATAGGGGGAAGGCAAATGTACAAATATCCTCACAAACAGATGAACAAACACATGTTATATTAAATGCTATAAGAAAATACAAGTATAAAAATATTGTAGTTGATGATTCTAATTTATACTGGGATCATACAAATACAATCAAAGAAATCTCTTATTTAAAACCCCCAAATGACTTCCCATCACATTTAAAATCAAGTTCAAGTGCTTACTGACATGTACAAAGTCCTGCATGGTTATGTTGCAGCCTACCTATCCAAGCTCCATTTGCAACCACCTTCTCCCTTGCTCACATACCTTATTCACATGGGTGCTCTTTCTACTTCTCACTATTCCCAGTTTGTTTCTGCTTCAGGGCTTATGTTCTTGTGCTTCTCTTTGCTTGGAATGCTTTTCCACTGGATTTTTTCACAGCTGGCTTCTTCTTGACAGGCCTCAGCACAATAGCATCTCCTCAGAAAGTTCTTCCCTGATTATCCAATTTAAATAGTCCTTTACTTTCACTTATCTTTTCATATCACGTTACCTGTTTGATCTTCATTGTTCTTAGAGCCATTTGACATTCTTGTTTTCTTTGTGTGTGTTCCTTTGTTTACTTGTTTGTGTTCTGTTTCTCTCACTGAAAGGGAGGCTCCATGAGACCAAGTGTGAGACCACAACACTGACCCCAGAACCTAGAATAGTGTTAGGCCTGTGAAAGTTTTTATTACTCTATCTTAGAACCATCTCTGAGTCATATATGTCAAGTATAGCCAAACCCAGTCCAATGTTCTCTTGAAGTCTGCCGTCCAGCTTGAATCAATAATCAGCCAGGGGGTCCAGCTTCTAATTTATATCTATTGAGAATTTCTTGGCCAATCACATGCCCACATTTCAAGAAGATAAAATTTAGTATAGAGCCACAGAACAGTTAAATCACTTAGGAAAAAAAAAAATCTCTAAAACAAGCAGCAGAGTTATAGCTTGGTTGAAATATATATTCAAATTGAATTTTTCAAAGAGAACACATAGTCTCACTCTAACACATCTGCAAATGGCCCATTTTTAAGTTTTTCCCAGAAGAGAGAAAGGAGTTGCTTCAAAGCTTAATCCTAAGATCCAAAAAATATTTTATTAGAAAAATTCCTGGTGTTCCACTTTCAATCAAGACATACTATTTCCTCTAAAAAATTCCTTAATTCTTTATGTAATGGTTGATATTTATGCATGTAATGACTGACAACAACAAATGTTTCATTTTAATTTCAGTGATATTTGTGTTAGTGGTGGTTTCCTTAATTTAGGATTATGTAAATGTGGCTAAACTACATTCGCTAACATTTTTCTAGACTGTCAGTGGACTGTAACTGGTTGATGTCAAAACAAAGAAACTAATTTTAGAAGAGTAGTCTCTTCAGTTCCCTGTTTTACTTGATCCTAGCATTGCATTTTTAGAAGATTGAAGAAGAGATAGTGAGTTACCTTCTACAGAGTATGAAAACAACAGTGTCAAAACCAAATCAGGATAGAAAATGAAGGAGGAAAACACCGTCTATAATTCAAAATCTTAATATATAACTTGTTGCACACATATGACTAACCGGTGGAGGAGACTCTTGAGCCCAAGAGGGTCAAAACGTATTGACTTTTCCCACTTTTTAAAGGGAAAACTAGTAATGCCCACTTGATGTCATGTGGAGGGAGATCTCCCACATGTCCCCTTCCTTAGGTTTCTATACCACAGAGAAGTCTGTGCCCAGCTGGGATGGCTGTACATCTCAGCTTCAGACAACCTAAACAATGCCAAGGGACCATCTCAATGCAGTTGGATGAGGCAGGCCAGTGGCCCCTGAAATTAGCACCCTTACTCATTACACAGCATGATTGCCTGCTCTGTCTTGATCAGCTGCCATTTAGGAGACGCGCAGACAAGGTTCTGGGAAGATGAAGCAGCTTTGCATGACACCACCTTTGAGTTGACTGGGGAGGATGGAGAAGAGGCATGACAAGTTGCTGAAGGAGTTCTCCATGTGAGAAATATGTTTTCAAATTATTAGGAATTCCAGAAACTGAACCTATTCTCATTAACTTTTATCAAAGACTTTAGTTATATAATAAAAAAATTATTTTCCTTACCACAAGATAATATAACATCTGCATTTTAACTGCAAATATGTTTGGTCTAGACAGATATTTTATTCTTCCCCGAAAATAAGATTTTACCAGTAACAACTGAGGGTGTATTAAGGGGAAATAAGGTATAATGGGGCTCCTTCTCCTACTTCTCCAGGAAGCATCCATCTCCTATCTACAAATTGACAAGATCAGCTAAAGAAAATGTCTTATTGCTAACAATTCTGCTTCACCAAATTGCCAGAGGAATACAGACACTGCCTTTTTTTTTCCTTCTTCAGTATATAGAAGACAAACAAGTCATTGACAGAATACTTTTGATTGCTATAACAGACTGAGCAGATATGGGAAATCCTTCTCAGGTTTCAGTATATAAAAATTACAAATAAAATATAACAACAACAAAACCTCAAACCTTAAATATATACTTGAGCTTCAAAAAAGGAGAATCATTAGGTAAATTAATGAAAAGGGAATTCAAACTCATGTCAGTGAGTTTGACACAAGGGCCTGACAAGATAATCAGGACTAAAAGTGGACTTTGTGTTTGCAGAGGGCTGGAGCCCAACTCCCCACTTAACTCAGGGCACCAAGATGAAAAATTCCCTAAAACTTGATCCTAGACTTATAAAATCCACAGGGCCTTTGGAAGAAGAAAACTCAAAATTGCTCTGTAGGACTTCTTCCACAACCCAGGAAACATTGGGCTACCTTGGAAAATAAGCCCCTCCCCTACTATATTATAGTAATATATACCTACTAAAATTGACAAACACAAAGCACAAGCACATGACATGAACAAGAGTCAGAGAACGTAATACATGGGAGAGTTTGCATGTACAAACATTGTAGACATAAAAATATCTGAGAAACCATAGGAGCAATAAGCAGGTAATATATTAAAAAACAGGCAACTTTGGAAACAAACCAAAAGAGAAAATTTAAGAGTAGCATAATTTACAGAAACTGAAGTTTTGAAAATGCAACTGAAAGAGTGAACTATGTAATCATGGAATTGAAAAATAGTTAATTGAAAGACTGATGAAAAAAACACCGATAAAAATTAAGCATAGAGAGCTAAAGAGATGAAAAGTATGAAAGAGATGCCAAGATCCATAGAGGATAAAATAAAGGGCTCTATCAACATATGCTGTTAAAATTCTAGGAAAAAAAGGAAAAAGAGAATACGGCAAAGGGTGATATTAAAAGAGATAATGGCTTGGAACTTCCTAGAATTGAAGACAGTTCTTTGGTTGAAGGAGTACACCAGGATCTAACAGGAAAGAGAAAAATAAATTACATCTAGAAAAACCACAGCAAAATTGCAGGATGTCAAATAAGAAGAGAAGAACTTAATTTACCAGAGAGAAAGGCCAGCTAACTTAGAAAAGAAGGATGATTAGACTGGCAACAGATTTCTCAGCAGCTGCAATCAATGCTACAAAACAGTGAAATAATAGTTTCAATGTTCTGATGTAAAATCATAGTCAACCTAGGATTCTATACAGCTCAACTGTAGCCTGAGAGTGAAGGCAAAATTAAGGTATTTTCAGCCATATAACGATTGCTAGGATATGTTTCCGAGGGATAAGTTCCTAGGGATAGATGTCAGCCTGTTGTTGGTACTGACATTCTTATTTGGAAGTTTAAGTATTGGGAGATAGATTCTGAAAAACACGAGTGGATGGAGATGGATTTGGTGGACTGATGCTGACCATCCATTACTCCCTCATTTTGGGAACAGAATGAAGAGGCTAAAGGAGCATATAACTATGTTTCCCAGGCTCCTTGCAGTTAGATTCCAGCAGTGATTTAGGCTCAGTCAATCAATCTTAGTAACCTGGTTCTGAAGTGTGGCCATAGTGTATGCTGCAGCGCCTTGCCCAGATCCTCTTTATTAGACTAACACACCAGTGCCCCAGCTTCTGTTAGTGTTGCTACTAACAGCTCATAGCTACCCCTCTTCTCTAAAGACATATCCTGAGATGATGATATCCAGATCACCTGGAAAATTATGCATCATCCTCCAGGGGCAGTCCTCAGCCAATGACTGAATGACAAGAGGGCACAAAAGCCCCATCTTCTTACCTCGAGTGACCACCTCTATAGGGTGTCTTGTGATTTAGAGCTTTCCTGTGAGATCAGGCTGAAGACCAGTCTCCAGGTAAAACTACATTTTCTCTTAGCTTTTTTTCTCCTGCCCTAGCTTGCCTTCTTTCCTCTCCTCCTGAGAATACTCACTCAATAAACATTGAACAAGAATCCCCTTATCAGGCTCTCCTTCTAGGGCACCACATCTAAGACAATTGGTGCTGGGAGTGGACCTATGAAACAGACCATAAGGATAGGATTTGCTTCCTCTCAACTGGAGTGCAAAAGGATCCCATATCGGATTTTCCCATTAATGATAGGTAGAATATTGCTAGCCCCTAGCATGCTGTATCAATAAGATTTGCAAAGACTTTTATCTGTGGTAAATTGGGATGGGACACAGATGAAAGAGGATGCACTAGAAAGTGTAATATCTTAAGCATGTGAAGGGGTTGGGGGAAACAATAACTATAAGGACTGTGGAATTGGATGTCAGCTTCTAACTGCCAATGATTTATCGCCAAAAAGAAATGGCAGGCTTAGATATATTAATTAATAACTTCAAGTTTAGTGTGACATTCAAAGAATCCTTTTCACAATATTTCAAGAGACTTTCATTTTCTGCAACCAGAGGGACAGGTATACCATGATTTAGGCCCAGGACTTAATTGTACAATTGAAAGAGAGACTTCAGAGGAGGCTGAATTTTCAGCCCAGGTAAGTCTCCTTGCCAAAGTCAGGGCTCTGTGAGGGGAGGAGTGAGACCCCGGGCTAGAGATGGATATACCTGAGTCGATGCACTTGAGGACTTTAAATCCTCAGATTCCCTTGAACCCTCTGCAAAAGTGGCCCATTTCCTCATGTTTGTGGATAGAGGCTACAAAAACAATGCTTGCGCTCAGCATCTGCCCTTATTTCCACCCTGCCACCAAAATGATAACTAGAGTCAAATCTCAGCATAACTTGATGAGGGAAGTGATGGGCCTGCCAAAGAAGGAAAGATTATAGGCCAAATGAACTGCAGAACCTGGTTAGGCTGTATCGGCAGGAACCAGGAGAATATGGATAAGAATGTGTCTTGGGGGCCCTGATAGATAAGGGAGAGTTTGTCAATATGGGTCATTCTTCTGAGAAACAGGTTTTAACACTCTGGCACGAGCAGTTGTAATACCTTCTAGATATGCACCCAGAAGCCTGGAAAGCTGTGACTTCACTAAAAGAAGTAAAGAGGCAGAGCTCTTGTGCCAGACTGAGGAGGAAGGGATAAGTTCAGAGAATTAGGAATGGTAATGTTTTCCTCAGGGAGACCTGGCAGACACTGTGTTCCCCAGGTCAATAAGAAATCAGCTGATGAAGGGCATACTAGCATCACTGAGATCAGCGGTGGTTGTTTTCTTTAGGTTAGAGCTTATGGTAGGGGCTGTTACAGATTAGGCTCCTTAGTTTGAATGGGAATGGTAGAATCCCAGAAGAGTAGAGGTTAGGCAATAGCATTGAAACATCAGATGCAAATATATTTCAGCATTCCCTTGATAACTACCCAGTACAGTATAAAAAAGGAAAATCACAAGCCAAACTTGCCTATCAATTAAGATACAAAAATCTTAAACAAAATATTAGTAACCTGACTCTAGCAATGTATGAGAAATTAGTATGTGTGGGGATGTATATTCCCAACCAAATTGAGTTTGTCCCCAAAATAAAAGGTTAGTTTAACATTAGAAAATTAATTAATATAAATTAGTACATTAAAAGAAGAAAGAAGTAAAATCATGTCATTATTTCTGATAAGAAATTGATAAAATACAAAAACTATTCATGATTAAAAAGAAAAAAGGAAATCTCAAATTAGGTATAAAGTAAAAGTCCTTAATCTGATAAGGATAGCTTCCAGAAATCTTATAGCAAATATCACAAATAATGGTGACATTGAAAGCATTCCTTTTTTTTGTATGTGTGAGGAAGATTGGCCCTGGGCTAACATCTGTGCCCATCTTCCTCTACTTTATATGGGATGCTGCCACAGCATGGCTTGACAAGCTGTGCGTCTGTCTGTGCCCGGGATCCGAACCTGCGAAACCTGGGCCACCGAAGTGGAGCATGCAAACTTAACCGCTACGCCACCAGGCAGGCCCCTACATTCCTTTTGATAGCAGGAACAAGACAACAGTACTTGCTGTCACCACTTTATTCAATTTTGTACTTGAATTCCTATCCTGTGCAATAAAGAAAAAATAATAATAAAAGAAATGAGGATTGGAAAGACTGAATGACAATTGCTATTATTTACTGATGACATGACTATGTAGTTAGAAAATCCAAATGAATTTATAGCTATATTTTAGAAAATAACAGAGTTGATCAATTTTCCTGGAACAAAATTAATGTACCCAAAGCAGTTGCATTTCTATACACCAGTAACAGATTGTTAGGTAAAGGATATGGCTCAACAGTAGGAAGAAAGTGCAGGCAATCACAGAGAGGTGTGAAAACTTCCCGACACAGTCCTGAGTCCTTTCTCAGTTGTACGGTATACTTCGTCTTCAGATTATGAACCACCAAGATGTGTAGGGGCTATCTTAGTTCTAGAGGAGCCCAGGAACAAGTTTACAGAGAGGTCTTTTATATACCGCTGGCTATGTATCTAAAGCCAGGCTGTGGAATTGGGTAAACCAAGTGCTAACAATCAATCTACACAGCCTTAAACAAAGTAGGCAAGTTAGTACCCCCAGGGACTTTCAAATTTTAAACAGCATCGTGTAAATCACCAGCTGGAAAATCTAATCCTGCCTGGGCCAAGGATCATAGCAGAGTTCCATGCATCCCCCGAGATAAGCATAGCGCTGCCCCAGTCCAGCTGCAAGGTAAACCTGTTCTCATACAAGTGTATAAAAATATCAGAAACAAAATTTTTTATACAATTTTAACCTTTGCTGATTCTGTGTGTTGGGAGGATAAATATCTGTTACATTATTCTCTGACCTTGTCTGTATTTTTTAAACATTTTAAAGTAAAAAAATAATTGGCAGAATCTGTTGTGGTTGTTATTTGTATGTGCTGAGGTTTGTCTTTTTATACAGGTATATGTAATCATTAATATATTAATAATTAATAGTAATTATATTATTTTATATATAATAAAATGTATTATATGTTATGATATAAGATATATATATATAATTTATAAAATATGATCACCATAAATAAATAATAAACTTGGCCAATTTTTGACCTTTTAACTATGGACCAAGTACTATTCAATTGATAGGCTCTCAAAGATTTCCCAGCTAACACTTATTCCTCCTAGTATGTAACTATATTTTTCAATATATGATACCTTAGCAGGGACCATAGTTACTACCAAGATTTGTTATAATTTAGACTAGTCAATTAACTGGAAAGATAAAAATTTCTCGTTAAGAATGTTGAGATTGGCAATAGTTTCTACTTTCCAGGAATATTTAAATTTCTTTTAAAGAAATTAAAATTTTCCTTAAAAATTCTCCTATTTTCATTATTTTAGGAAATCACAATAGTAATTAATTGTTATGGTTTCTTCTAATTCATTGCATTATAAAAATGTAAACTGAATAGTCTTTGGGTTAGATATTTGACTTTATATCTCAAGAGAAATAAATTGCTTAATTCTTAGCAAAGTTTTATAGATGGTCTCAAACTTAAGATATCACCTCAATTTGGCCTAATCTATCTTTTCAAATATACTAAGGAGTGTCTTATTTTTTTTTAAGTATCATTGAAGTGTCTTTGGAAAGAAAAATTTCCCTAGAGTTTTAAATAAATCCCAGTCCTTCCGAGGCATCTTCCTAGTGGTTCATAAGGAAATTACCTTTCATAATCTGAGGTTAGGAGAATTCTGTTAGTGGACCAATTCCAGGAGAACGTGTACCTTTCTCAGGAGATTAGAGTTATATTTGGGGCACTTGCTGCAGTAATGTACTACTATTGCTTTTTTTTAAGGTAATGAAACAAGTAAGTGGAGAGATTTGACCTGGTACATCAGTGTTAGAGCAGCAGTGGGACACTACTTGGGCTTAGACTACCACTTAGCTCCTGAGACAAACTGTTGCTTCTCTTGCAAGAACAGGGTGGGGTTGTGTACCCCACAACAGCTGATACGTGCCTTTTGCAGAGTATCAGTAAGGAGACGACACTCGTGCATGCTATCTAATACAGAGAAATATTCAGCAGCAACATTGATCTCTAGGTCAATGTGGTTGACCGTTTATGATTGGGACTTTATTTATTTTACACCAAGAATGCAGCAACATTGTGAAAGTAAAGTATTATTTGTGATATCCAGTTTGATCTGTTCATTTTAATCAATCTTTTAGGCCATTGCCTTTTCTCTGTGTGGACAAGGTTTCAGAGTTTGCCATGTACACAGATTGCTCTAAAAGCTGAACATAATTTTAGACCTTAAGAATTTCAACATATGGAAATAAATTAGGTATCTTCAATTTGTGAAACCTATTTACATTTGTGAAATCTAACTAAATTCACGTCTAAATTGGTACAGTGTTTTGACATCTTTCTCCTCCTTGATTGAATTAAAACTATTTTCTACTAAGCCTAAAAAACCTGAGGGAATGGAAGTAGGGAGTTTGTACAGTAGCTTCATATGTCTTGATTATAATGTGCTTTATCATTTAACAGTTATCTTAAAACATAATAACAAAAAAATCTGGGTTATGTGATTGAATATGAGAAACTTCAACAAAACATTTACTGTTACTTAGCAGTAAATACTGCATTGTAAACCAATAAGAGCACTCCTTTCCCTAAAAACCACACCACCACCACCACCACCATTGCCAAAATAACAGAAAGCAACCCTTTACTCTTGCTGCTTCCACTATCCCAGTGGAAACTGAAAGAAAAATATCCTTTATATCGCCTCTCTTATGTTTTTGTTCCCTGAAAATGGTTTTTGTGAATTGTGTTCCATAAATTTTCAGAATCTGTGGGACAAGAACTGACTTTCTTTTCTGGAAGGATTATTTCTCGTGAACTGCTCAGTATGCAGTATATTTCTTTAAATTCTACTCTAAATTAAAAACAAAACTCATATACTTCCGTTAAAAAAAGGCCACAAATACCATTCCAAAAGGAAGACCTTAAAATGTTTCAACTTTTTTTATGATATTCAAACTTTTTAAGTTAGTTTAATTCCCATAAATCTGTCAAAGCTATGAAAGGTATAAATTTACAGAGATTGCAATAAATTCACTCCATTGGTTTTGTCACAAAAAGTGGAAACAAACTTAGCATTCCCTTTCCAAACTGTTTATATTTATCATAGAATTATTCAACATAAGAATTTACCAATATAAAATTATTCAGTATATCTAGAGTAAACATTTCTATTGACACACACACACAAACACACACACACACATCCACACACATATTTCTTTGGGGGTAGGGATGGAAGGCCATGCTATACCTTAACTACTATACAAGTGCCTGCAACAGTCCATTGGCTGTCTCATAGATACAAATGTCTCTTTCCTCAGCAGTGGCATATGCTGTCACTGTGTTGGATATGGAAGGGAGCTAAGGGAGCTAGGGGCAGAGTCATGCCAGTGTCTAATCTCAGAGTTCTGGCCCTCAAGCATAGGGAGTGGAGGGACATGTTGTACCTCTCTGTGGGGATAAAATGCCAATGCAGATTTTACAGATTTGCAAATAAGTTGAAGCTGATAAGATGCCCAGGCCAAAATATCCCTGGAAATTAAAGTGTTTTTGTAAAGACTGTATCCTCTTTATTTATTATCTTAAGAAAACCTGGATACTGGCCGCAGGTAGTTTTAACTATCAGATTTCTATAACAGTTTTGTAGTCCTGGTCTTGCTATTAGGGGATTTGGCTCTAACTTCAGCTCTGCCATTAATAGCACATTATGAATTGGACACCAAATCTCTCTGAACTTCTATTTCCTATCTGCAAAATGAGAGGTTTAGACTAGACTAGGTGATCTCTAAGCTGCTTCTGGCTCTACCAGTCTCATTTTCTTATTTCACAGCAGCAGCCCACTGTGATGCATGATTCTGCGTGAGCTGTATTGAACACCTATTGCCATTCCTTTCTACTTCAAACTCTTTCCTCCCCACGAATTCCATACTCCCAAACTTCGCTGGTTTTCTCAATGCCTCTATTCCTTCTCTATCTCATTCATACACTCCTTTTTGACTTCTACCCTTTAAATCTTGATATGTCCCACAATTCATGCTATTATACCTCTTTTTTACTCTATATATGTAACTCTCCCTGAGTGATCTCAGAAACTTTAAGCTATCACCATATGGTGTGGACTTCTCTAACTTTAGAAGTGTTTATCTAACTGCCTGCTGTATATCTTCTTACTACACGCCAGCTCAAATCAATATGTCCAACACAAATTTACCACCTTCCATTCCAAATCTCCTCACATTTGTTAATGTCACCATCATTCCCTGAAGTCATTCTTTTTTTTTTTTTTTTTTTTGTGGGGAAGACCAGCCCTGAGCTAACATCTGTTGCCAATCCTCCCCTTTTTGCTGAGGGAGACTGGCCCTGGGCTAACATCGTGCCCATCTTCCTCTACTTTATATGGGACGCCGCCACAGCATGGCTGACAGGCAGTGCGTCGGCGGGCGCCCGGGATCCGAACCCGCGAACCCCGGGCTGCCAAGCGCGGACTAAACCGCTGCGCCACCGGGCGGCCCCCTGAAGTCATTCTTGTGTCTAGCCTCATTTCCTTTTCCTTTTCCATTCCCATCCAATCAGTTAATTCTTGAGCATTTTACCTTTTCATTGCCCTTATACAGGATCCCTCAAATGAAGAACTGGTCCACTCTCCTGTTTTCCTTGTTCAGGGTCTTGCTCTACCATGAAATTCTGACCATCTCTCTCTTGGGTTTGAAAGCCTTCATTGACTTTTCATGGGCTACAGTGGGGTATGCAGTTTGTAGCCTATAGACTCTTGGTGATATTTGGCAATTTGGGTTAATGTTTGCAGATTTATGCTGGCTGAAACCTTTGACAGGCTGAACAAATAATAGGTCTTGCACATATATATGACTATTTTGCAAAAGTATGTAGATGCATGTATGATTAGTAATATGAATAATAATTTCCTAAATTTTAGTGAATTTGTAGTAACTTTGATATCATGTATTTTTTAATATATATGAATAGTAAAAGTGCAGTTACCATCATGTGGAGGCCCTAAATTCATCAATGTTAAAAAGAGGTGCTGACATTTGAAAAAGTTGGTAATCTTTGAATAAATTCCAAGCTTCTTAAAAATGACTTATAGCTCTATGACCAGACCTCTATGGCTCCTAGCTACCTCTTTTGCCTCATTTTCATAACTACCTACCTGGTATTTTACCATTCAGGGACACTTCACTCTTTGTGGTTCCCATTATACAACATGCTATTTTTCTTTTATGTGCCTTTGCCACTATAAACCCTTTGTCTACTGCTAAATGTTATTTTTCCTTGAAGACTCAAACCAAGGATTATTTTATCTAGGAAGTTTTCCTTCATCTTAAGTTTGCTCCCTCCCCCAATTCTCTATTCATATCCCTGTCTTCATACTCTTCAAATTGCATTATATTTAATACTTAAGAATTTATTTCCCCCAGGGACCATAAGTTCCTTGATATCTCTACCATTATGGCCATTTGTTGGTATCCCCAGGCCTCTAGCACTTTGCCTGCCATCAATAAGCAGTCAACACCAAGCCCCTCTAGGCTTTGTTGAAACATTATTACTTGTACCCAAATATTATATTGTTTACAGGGCTTTTGAAAATATGATTTTAGTAGGAGACCTTTTATACAAACTGCTTTATGCCAATTTAGTCATTCAAAATTATGAGAGGGATTTCTGGGAAGATGGTGGCATAGGAGGACTCTGAACTTACTTCCTCCCACAGACAGAACAAATTTACAACTACCCTTAGAACAATTACCCCTCAGAGATAACAGGAAACTGGATAAGAAGAACCCCTACAATAAGGGACAGCTCTGACTGAAGTGGAAGAGGCAAAAATACCTTTTGGGAGAAGAAAAACCACATTCTAGCTGGCACTTCACAGCTGGAAGTAATCTTAAGCCACATAGGGGACCTGCCCCACCTTCCAATGCCTGAAATAACTGTGTGCTGCCATGCTTGGGGCTGGGCCCATCCAGCTGCACTCCTGAGAGAGCTGAGAAAAGACTCACAGACCAGAGGGCTACATCATTTGTGAGCCTCTGTGTCTAGCAACCAGCCACTCCAGGGGCCTACTCACTTAACAGCAAAACAGCAGCAAGTATGTGATATTAGACCTTGTAGCCAACTGTGCTGGGACTCCCCCCACCCAATAAAGTGACTAAAGGGACCATAACAGTCACACACAGCTGAGCCTTACAACCAGCTGACCAGGGGGACAATCTAGCTTTCTTGTACACCTGCAGTAAGAGAAACCCCACCAAAACAGAAGGACACACATAGCCCACACAGGAGAAACTTCTGGAATATTTGGAATGGGTGATGAGAGGGAAGTACATTTCTGGGCCTGATAAGGCATTTCTTACATAAGGCCACATCTGCAAGATTGAGAGATGTAGATGATCTACCTAATACATAGATATAAGCACAGAGAAATAGGCAAGATGAGGGCACAAAGGAATATGCTCCAAATAAGGGAACAGGACAAATTTTCAGAAAAAGAACTAAATGAAACAGAGATAAACAATCTACCTAATAAAGAGTACAAACTAAGAGTCATAAGGATGCTCACTGAACTTGGGAGAATAGATGAACACAGTGAGAACTTCAATAAAGAATTGGAAAATATAAAAAAGAACTAACCGGAACTGAAGAATACAATCATAGAAATGAGAAATTCACTAGAGGGAATGAATAACAGAGCAGACTGATAGAGAAGAATGAATCAGCTAGCTGAACAAACAGTTCAGGAAATCACCCAAGTTGAACATAAAAAATAAAAAAGAATTAAAAAGAATGAGGACAGTCTAAGGGACCTCTGGGACAACATAAAACATACTAATATCCATATTATAGGTGTTCTGGAAGGAGAAGAGAGAGACAAAGGGGCAGAGAATATATTTCAAGAAATAATAGCTGAAAACTTTCCTAACCAAAGCAAGGAAACAGACATCTAGGCACAGGAAGCACAGAAAGCACCAAACAAGATAAACCCAAAGAGGCCCACACCAAGACATGTTATAATTAAAATGTCAAGAGTTAAAGATAAAGAGAGAATCCTAAAAGCTGCAAGAGAAAGTCAACAAGTTATATACAAAGGAAACTCCATAAGGCTATCAGCTGACTTCTCAGCAGAAACATTGCAGGCTAGAAGGGAGTGGCATGATATATTTAAAGCACTGAAAGGAAAAAACCTACAGTCAAGAATACTCCACCTGGCAAGGTTATCATTCAGAATGGAAGGAGAGATAAAGAGTTTTCCAGACAAGCAAAAACTAAAGAATTTTATCACCAAGAAACCAGCCTTACAAGAAATGTTAAAGGGACTTATTTAAGAGGAAAAGAAAAGACCACAAATAGGAATAAGAAAATTATAAAAAAAGAAAAACCCCACCAATACAATCACAAATATACAGTAAAGGTGACAGATCGATCACCTAAGAAGCTAACATGAAGGTCAAAAGACAAAAGTATTAAAGTGATCTATTTCCATGATAAGAGGTTAATGGATATACACACACAAAAAGGAGCTTAAATATGATGTAAAAACATGAAATGTGGGGAGAGGGGAGTAAAAGAGTAGAACTGTTAGCAAGAGGTCAAACTTAAGAGACCATCAACTTAACACATATTGCTATTTATTTATAGGTTATTGTATGTAAACCTCATGGTAATCACAAACCAGAAACCTATAACAAATGCACAAAAGATTAAGAGAAAGGAACCCAAACATAATATTAAAGAAAGCCCTCAAACCACAAGGGAAGAGAGCAAGAGAAGAGGAAAGGAACAGAGAACTACTAAAACACCCTGAAAAGAAGTAACAAAATGGCAAGACATAAATACTTATCAATAGCTACCTTAAATGTCAATGCACTAAATGCTCCAATCTAAAGACATAGGGTGGCTGATTGTATGAAAAAACAAGACTTGTATATATGCTTCACACAAGAGACACACTTCAGACCTAAAGACATCCACAAACTGAAAGTGAAGGGATGGGAAAAGATACTTCATGCAATGACAATGAAAAGAAAGCTGGGGTAGCAATACTTACAGAGGGAAAAAATAGACTTTAAAACAAAAACTGTAACAAGAGACAAGGAAGGGCACTACTAATGATAGGGAACAATCCAACAAAAGGATATAACACTTGTCAATATCTAGGCACCCAACATAGAAGGACCTAAATATTTAAAGCAATTGTTAACAGATATAAAAGGAGAAATATTAACAGAAGAATAGTAGGGGACAGTGACACTCTGCTTACATCCAAACAGAAGATTAATAAGGAAACATTGGCCTTAAATGACACATTAGACCAGATGGACATAGTAGATATATACAGAACATTTCATCCCAAAACACAGAATACACATTCTTTTTGAATGCACATAGAACATTCTCCAGGATAGATCACATATTAGGCCACAAAACAAGTCTCAATAAATTTAAGAAGATTGAAATAATACCAAGTATCTTTTCTGAACACAACAGTATGAAACTAGAAATTAACTACAAGAAGAAAACTGGAAAAGCCACAAAATGCTAGATTAAACAAAATGCTACTGAACAACGATTGGGTCAACAAAGAAATTAAAGGAGAAATCAAAAAATACCTGGAGACAAAGGAAAATGAAAATACGACATCACAAAATTTATGGGACACAGGAAAGCAGTACTAAGAGAGAAGTTTATAGCAATACAGGCCTATCTCAACAAACAGGAAAAATATCAAATAAACAATCTAACAGTGCACCTAAAGGAACTAGAAAAAGAAGAACAAACAAAGCCCCAAATCAGTAGAAGGAAGGAAATAATAAAATCAGAGCAGAAATAAATGAAATAGAGACTTAGAAAAAAAAAAACCCAGAAAAAAATTAATGAAATTAAGAGCTCATTCTTTGCAAAGAAAAACAAAATTGACAAACCTTTAGCTAGACTCACCAAGAAAAAAAGAGAGAAGGCTCAAATAAATAAAATCAGAAATGAAAGAAGAGAAACTACAATGGACACCTCAGAAATACAAAAGATTATAAGAGAATACTATGAAAAGCTATACACCAATGAATTGGATAATCTAGAAGAAACAGATAAATTCTTAGAATCATACTACCTTCCAAAAATGAGTCAAGAAGAAATAGAGAATTGAATAGACCAATCACCAGTAAGGAGATTGAAACAGTAATCAAAAACCTCCCCCCCTAAAAAGTGCAGGAACAGATGGCTTCCCTGGTGAATTCTACCAAACAGTCAAAAAAGACTTAGTATCTATCCTTCTCAAGATCTTTGAAAAATTTGAAGGTGACAGGAAGCTTCCTAACTCATTCTACAAAGCCAACATTACCCTGATACCAAAACCAGACAAGGACAATGCAAAAAAAAGAACATTACAGGCCAATATCCCTGATGAACATCAACGCAAAAATCCTCAACAAAATATTAGCATATCTAATACAACAATAGATTGAAAAGGTCATACACCATGATCAAGTTGTATTTATTCCAGGGATGCAGGCAGAGATGGTTCAACATCCACAAATGAATCAATGTGATACACCACATTAACAAAATGAAGAATAAAAATCACATGATCATCTCAACAGATGCAGAGAAAGCATTCAACAAGATACAGCATGCATTTATGATAAAAACTGAATAAAATGGATATAGAAGGAAAGTGCCTCAACATAATAAAGAACATATATGACAAAGCTAATATCATACTCAATGGAGAGAAACTGAAAGCTATCCCTTTAACAACAGGAACCAGACAAGGATGCCCACTTTTGCCACTCTTATTTAACATAGTATTGGAAGTCCTAGCCAGAGCATTCGGTCTAGAAAAAGAAATAAAGGGATCCAAATTGGAAAGGAAGAAGTAGAACTGTCACTATTTGCAGATGACATGATTTTATATAGAGAAAAGCCTAAAGCATCCATCAAAAAAACTATTAGAAATAATAAATGAATATAGTAAAGTTGCAGGATGCAAAATCAACATGCAAAAATCAGTTGCATTTCTATACACTAACAATGAATAGCAGAAAGAGAAACTAAGAACACAGTCCAATTTACACATGCAACAAAAAGAATAAAATACCTAGGAGTAAATTTAACCAAAGAGGTGAAAGTCCTGTATACTAAAATGATAAAACATTGTTGAAAGAAATTGAAGAAGACACAAAGAAATGGATATTCTGTGCTCTTGGATTGGAAGAATTGACATAGTGAAAATGCCCATACTCTCTAAAGCAATCCACAGACTCAATGCAATCCCTATAAAGTTCCAATGACATTTTTCACAGAAATAGAACAAAGAATCCTAAAATTTATATGGAACAACAAAAGACCATGAATAGCCAAAAGAATCCTGAGAAAAAAAGAACAAAGCTGGAGGTGTCACAATCCCTGATTTCAAAATATGCTACAAAGCTATAGTAATCAAAACAACATGGTACAGGCAGAAAAACAGACACACAGATCAATGGAACAGAATTGAGAGCCCAGAAATAAACTCACACATCTATGGACAGCTAATTTTTCAAAAGGGAGCCAAGAACGTACAATGGAGAAAGGAAAGTCTCGTCAGTAAATGTTGTTGGGAAAACTGGACAAGCATGTGCAAAAGAATGAAAGTAGACCATTATCTTACACCCTACACAAAAATTAACTCAAAATGGATTATAAAGACTTGAATGTTAGACCTGAAATCATAAAACTTCTAGAAGAAAACATAGGCAGTACACTCTTCAACATCCGTCTTAGCAGCATAGTTTCAAATACCATAACTGACCAGGCAAGGGAAACAAAAGAAAAAATAAACAAATGGGACTACATCAATCTAAAAAGTTTCTGTACAGCAAAAGAAACCATCAACAAAATGAAAAGACAACCTAACAATTGGGAGAAGATATTTGCGAACCATGTCTCTGATAAGAGGTTAATGTCCAAAATATATAAAGAACTCATACATCCCAACCCCAACAACAACAACAAAACCCAATTAAAAAATGGCAAAAGATTTGAACATTCTTCCAAAGAAAATATACAGATGGCAAACAGGCACACGAAAAGGTGTTCAACATCACTAACTATTAGGGAAGGCCAAATCAAAACTACAATGAGAAATTGCCTCGTTCCTGTCAGAGTGGCTATAATTAGTGAGACAAGAAATTAGTGTTGGAGAGGATGTGGAGAAAAGGGAACTCTCATACACTGCTGGTGGGAATGTAAACTGGTGCAGCCACTTTGGAAAACAGCATGGAGATTCCTCAAAAATGATGAATAGAACTGGCATATGATCCAGCTATTCCACTACTGGGTATTTATCCAAAAAACTTGAAAACATGAATGCGTCAAGATATATGCACCCCTATGTTCATTGCAGCATTATTCACAACAGCCGAGACTTGGAAACAACCTAAGTGCCAATCTATGGATGAGTGGATAAAGAAGATGTGGTATATATACACAATGGACTACTACTTAGCTATAAAAAAAGATATAAGCTGGCCATTTGCCACAATATGGATGGACCTTCAGGGTATTATGCTAAGCAAAATAAGTCAGACAGGGAAAGTCAAATACCATATGATCTCATTCATAAATAGAAGACAACAACAACAACAAGAAACAAACAAATACATAGATACAGAGATTAGATTGGTGGTTACCAGAGGGGAAAGGGGAAGGGGCAGGGCAAAAGCGGTGACTGGGCACATGTGTATGGTGATGGATGGTAATTAGTCTTTGGGTGGTGAACATAATCTACACAGAAATCAGAATATAATGATGTACACCTGAAATTTACATAATGTTATAAACCAATGTTACCTCAGAAAAAACTTATGACATTACATTGGTAAATATTTGTAGCCTCCAGAAGTTAACGGTCATTGAGGGCTACCATTGTCCATAATCTTTCTTACAGGTGGGGTATGACAACTCCTGTTTTCTCAGGCCAAATTGTCACATATATAAATATTTATTACCAAAAAGGAAAGAAAAAGGGCAAAGAGTCTGTAAGTTTGATGGAGTCCCAGCTTACTGTCATTCTAGGCATTCTGTCAAGCACCATGAAAGAAAGGTTCATTTAAGGCAGTTGCAACAATACGCTGGCAGCTTCATTCAGCTAAACTTCTAGTCAGATCAGGTGGCATAATCTATAAAAAATGGGTATACAAAAGACTTAGAAGAGTCCTTAGGCCTAGGGAATGACCCTTGAAGATATTGGCTGTTAGCCTTGCTAAATACTTCTTCCTTCTTCCAAGAATTGAGGTACCTGTATACTATTTCTAGCTGACTCACATTTGAACACCACTTATTTCACCAATGGGGAAATGTCTTATATTCCATATGGTATATAAAAAAGCCTTTAGTATTGGAGAGAAAGAGGGTTGAAACATTTTGCAGTAGCTATCTCTGTAGTGTGCAGTTCTGATTACAATTTTTCAAATGCTAACTACTCTGAGTCTAAATTAAAACTTACATATTTATATCACATTGTCCATGTTAGATATTTTAAAGCTTCACACAATAAAATTTCCTTAAAATAGATCATTATGAATGGGAACTACCAAAATCAGAATTCATTTTACCCTTTAATAAGGAAGTGTAGGGGAAGAAGAAATTTTCCTCTACCCTTCAGCTAAAGACAGTTCAGCTATAGTCTTCAGCTAAAGACAATGGAGGATGTCGTGGGTAGTGGCTTGGGACTTCAAAGAGGAGGAAGGCAATTCACATGGAGATGGAAAAGCTAATTTTGGTAAACAAATGTTTGCCATGCCTTGTAAAGACAATGGGACATGGAGAGGGCTTTGACCAAATGGGCCTTGCTAGGTTCCTCTGTCTACCACACCTAGTTTGTATTATACTATAGTTATCTATGCTATTAGCTCCTTCCTGAAACAGGCATTCTGTCGTAAATTCTTCTAGGCAGTTAGGGAGAAAGTCAAAGTTTTTTCCCGAGTCTTTTGTTCTTAAAAATAATCAAGCCAAAGAGACACATTTTGAAGTGGCGAATTCTGCTTCCCTACACAAGTCAAAAATTAATCTTATGAAATAGTATCCTTGCAGTTAATGCTATATTAATGCAGATTAGAAATGGATGTCTTGTTCACATAAAACAAACCAAAATGTCATTTCTTTAACTCTGATGCCAACAGTTATTTTTAATGCCAGAAATAATTTCCAGATTTATGTCTAAAAACATTCACTTTTTGTTATGGGACTGATCACCAGGGCTCAACCTTTATGATCTCATGATTGTGTCTGATGACTCTTAACCTAGAACTGTGGGGAAAAAAACCCCAAATTATTTGTAGAGATGACTTGAATTGTACCCTTCCAGAGATTGAAGGAGTCTGTAAATGGAAAAACCTCAGATTTTCCCTTCCTATGTAGGGAAAAGCCCAGTTCTCCTTACTATGTCTTTCTTCCCTGTGAGTCTCCTTTACTAGTCACACAAAACACTTCAGTTCTGGTCACCAAATATGTGGTTTTTCTCCACAACAACAAGCAAGTCTCTGCAATACCATCTGAGTGTCCTACAATTCAGCTTAATTCTGACACTCTCAAGCTGGAGATAGCATCAGATTCCACAGGTTAAGGGCTCAGTCCTACAAGACTGCCCTCCCATCCCCTGACTTCAGAGCCAATAGCAAGCCCAGGTTGTTACCTGTGCTTCTGACCAATCAGCTATAGCTCAGAAGTTCGAGAGACCCTCTCCTCAGGTTTGATTAATTTGCTAGAGTGGCTTACAGAACTCAGGGAAACACTTACTTATGTTTACCAGTTTATTAAAGGATATGGTAAAAGATGCAGATGAATAGCCAGATGAAGAGATGCATAGGGTGAGGTCTGAGAGTGTCCTGAACATAGTAGCTTCTCTTCCTGTGGAGTTGAGATGTGTCATCCTCGTAATGTGGATGTGTTCACCAACCCGGAAACTCCTTGAACCTCCTCCTATTGGGATTTTATGGAGGCTTCCTCGTGTAGGCATGATCAATTATTAACCCCATTTCTAGCCCCTCTTCCCTTTCTGGGGGATGAGGGATGGAGCTGAAAATTCCAAGCTTCTAATCATGGTTTGGTCCTTCTGGTGACCAGCCCCCATGCAATCCAAGAGTTCACCTGGAGTCTCCTCATTAGAACAAAAGATGCTCCTGGTGTTCTTATCACTTAGAAATTTACAAGGGTTTTAGGAGCCCTGTGTCAGGGACAGGGTCAAAGACCAAATATTAGAACAAGAAATGCTCCCAGTATTCTTATTACTTAGGAAATAAGAAGGGTTTTAGGAGCTCTGTGCCAGGAAATGCAAGCAGGGACCAATATATATATATATTTTCTCTTTTCTCACAGAATCTCCGTGACTTCACAGATTCTTGGCTTCCAAAGAACGGCAAGGCAGGGGGAATGCTAGACTGGGTTATGTTCATAACTTGACCCTGATTTTATTCTCTTTTGTCAAAATATAATCTGCATTTTCTAGACTTTTTTAAAAAAAGTTTTTCCTTCTGTCTAAACCAACCCTACCGCATCTTCATAGCTGTAAATAGACGATGCATCCTTAAAGGGGCAGATCACATCCCTTTCTTCTAGAAACCATAACAGATCTCTCAGTGAGAATTAATCTTTTCTTTTTTGTGTTTCTTTCCATAGCTCCATTTTTTTGGTCCCCATTATATTAGCATTAATTATGTATAAATCTTTTCCCCCCTCCTCATCTCCTTTCTCTAAATTTGAATTCTTGGAGAGTAGAGTTTATGTGTTATTTGTGTTGTCTTTTACACAGAGCCAGAGAACAGGCTTTGTCCACTAAAGATGTTTCACAAAAGATTGGTAGGTTAGATGTTAGAAGAGGCACACTGGTGTACATCAAAGAAAGGACTGGTTCTTCCTCCATTCATGCAAGTGTGCAGGGTCCTTCTTCCTTCACTGAATGCATAGTCATTTGGTCATTTCTTGCTGGCCAACCTTATTTTGAACCCAGAGGCTAGAATAGTGTGTGGCTATGTAAATAGAAACTTGCAATAAAAATAGTTGAATATTAAAAAAATTAAACTCTTGTCTTTATTATTAGTTTTCATCTTTATCAGACATTTGAAACGGTTTAAAAAATACTTTCTTCCCTTGAATTTCAAATATAGCTGTTGGAAGTCTATGGAAATCCTGAATAAAATAATTTTAAGAATAAAACATAGATAACAAATGAAAATACTATATTAGGGCCTGGATTAATTGGGTATGAATTGATGAGATTGGAGGTAACTTTAAAATTTTCATAGAGCGTCATGTTTACAGAAACTGCTTAGAAATCTATGTACCCATTGCCCAAATTCCTCAATTACATTACATTTGCCCTTGCCATTCTTCTCTCTCTGTGTATGTACATATAAAATGTCCTGATCCTCATTAAAATTTCACCCTTTGATGCTCCTTGCCTTGAGTCAAGTATTACTACAATGGCTGCCAAATAATAATTTTCTAATTCCATTATTCCTTCAATATTTATTAGTAGAGCTCCAAGGTAGAGCTTTTCCTTATTTATTTATCTGTTATTTATATTGGTTTGGATTCTTATTTTATTCGATGTATTCTAATTCATTTATGTCTTTATTTAATTTGATTCTCAAATTTTATAAATTTGGCCAGTTAAAGTGTCTTCAAATTGTCTCCTCGGTCTTTTTGATAGCTTCTCATCATTCTCAAGGATTTCCTTATTTTCTGGCACGAGTTGGTCTAGGTTCATCTTGTGCTTTCCCTGCCCAGCCCCTGGATCAGCCATTCCTTTAAGAATACCTGGTTCCTTTAGTGGACAAGGATATTTAGAAAGTGTCTTGTGGTTATCATTGCTCAGTTCAAAGGTGTTAATTTTACTTTAGAATTACTGTATATGATTAATCTCACATTTGCCCTCCTTACACTTTTCTCACATTACTGTGAGATAACCTCTAAGACAAACTTTAAAAATATTCTATATAATTATTAATATTTAAAACAATTCATAAAATAAGAATACTTTACATTTAAAAATCCTATTTTAAATCCCTAGTTGCTTGATAATATACAATTTTTTGAGTGTCATGACTGATCAAGGGGGGAAAATGGCACAGTTTACTTCTTTCCATCACTTAAAAAGTTCAGGTCATTCTGTATTTAGAAATAAGTTTAAATTACAGGACAGTTAAATATATATATTTTTTGCTTCTAAAGTAATTGCCAGTTCCAATTTATTCTACATTAATGTGTGCAAAACCATATACCAACTTAATAATAATAAATCTTTGAAAATCAAAATTGACAGGTCGAATTTGCTTGTTTCATTTATATTTGTTGCTGAAATATCTATTTTCATAAGCATGTTTCTATGGGAGACTAATACTTTGAAATTTTTGAAAAGTATAATTATGCTAATGTGGTTCAAGGCATCTTTGACATCTGCTTAGACATACAAAAGACTAGATTAGCTTTTCAAGTGAGTATTTTTGGCAAAGGGAAATCTCAGTTTTCCAAAATATATTTTCAAATTTCATGAGCTAACTCCTGACTTGAATTATGGAATATAGAATACACAAGAAAATCTTCTTGACTTTGTGCTGCTATGACCCTCTTAACTAAGTTCAGGCCACTTGATTCTCCCTGACTTGAACTCAGCCAAACACTCTGTGATGATCAGGGGCTTTGTGAGTCCTAGAGCAGGGTCTCAGTGGCTCCTCATCACATCTGCCTTCTTGCTGATGCAGCTCTGACCATATCCCTCTGCAGGGGAGCAGAATTTGTCACCCCAAAATGTGTCTCTTTGGTTTGATTACTTTTAATAACAAAAGACACAAGAAGAAACTTTAACCTTCCCCCTAACTGCCTAAGAGAATTTAAGATAGAAGGCCTGTTCCAGGAATGAGCTATCACCACAGATAAATATAGCATAATATGAACTAGGTGTGGTAACTTCAATTCTACATATAAAAGCTCTGAAGACAATATACCCACCTTAAAAAAAACTGAACTGAGCACAAAATTCTGGTAGCTATCACCCACTTTTTTGAAAATTTGATGAAAGTTAAATCACATTTTATTTTTTCAATTACCTCTTTTTTTTTTTTTTTGTGAGGAAGATTAGCCCTGAGCTAACATCTGTTGTCAAGCCTCCTCTTTTTTGCTGAGGAAGATTGGCCCTGGGCTAACATCCATGCCCATCTTCCTCTACTCTACATGTGGGATGCCTGCCACAGCATGGCTCTATAAGCAGTGTATAGGTCTGTGCCCGGGATCCAAACCTGCAAACTCCTGGCCCCTGAAGCAGAGCATGTGAACCCAACCACTATGCCACTGGACCGGGCCCACAAATACCTCTTTTTATCTCAGCAACTTAGACCATATTAAATAAATCAAAATTTATGGAAATAAAACAATTGATGAAAATGTTTAAAATGGGAAAATATAGCAGTTGCATATATGGTTATTGACCAAACATTTAAAGATGTCAAATTATTACTGAACCAATACAAAGAATTTTTAATGAATTTGGTCTTAGAATAATGAAAAGGAATGACATACATTGTTTTAATACCCAAAAATTCAGCAGAATTTTACAGGGTATTTTTTTAAATTGATATCTTAATAGTTTATAACACTGTGGGCTTTTAGTTGTACATTATTGTTTGTCCGTCACCATGTGGATGTAACCCTTCACCCCTTGTGCCCACCCCCCACCCCCCTTCCCCTTGGTAACCACCAATCAGTTCTCTCTGTCCGTGTGTTCATTTATATTCCATATATGAGTGAGTTCATGCAGTGTCTGTCCTTCTCTCTCTGGCTTATTTCACTTAACATAATACCCTCTAGGTCCATCCATGTTGTTGCAAATGGGACAATTGTGTCTTTTCTTATGGCTGAGTAGTATTCCATTGTATGTATATACCACATCTTCTTTAACCAATCATCAATCGAGGGACACTTGGGTTGCTTCCACTTCTTGGCTATAGTGAATAATGCTGCATTAAAGGGTGTTTTTGATGGCATTAAAGTTTCAAATGTAGACTTTTTTTCAGCTTTATTCCTCACCCCAAATACTCGGTATGTATTTGTCTCTAATTTCTAGCCAGAGGACAATTGCTTATCTTCAGACTTTGCCTCTGCTTCAACCTAATTATTGCCAAATATAATGAAGCACAGCTCAGTATCCACAATATATTCCATTCTTTGTGAAGTGTTCCCACACTGTGTATTGGTAGCTCCATTGGTCTGTCTAAATGTTGACATACAGCTTGCTTTTTGTTCAAATTACTGAGACTATAATTTTTAAAAATATAAGACTCCATTCCACCTAACAGTGTCTTTTCCAATATTCTGCAAACATTAGAACTACTTCTGTGAACAGTTTAATATTTATTATCAGTGATGTTTCTGCAGAAACTAAATTACTTGGATTGGTTTGGTTGTGTTAAAAAACAAAATTCATGTGAGTAAATTTGAAGATCTAATTGGCTTTATTAAATGATTCATGAATGGGGTAGCATTCCATTTGCAAGTAGAAAGGAGCTCTGAGGGGCTGTACATAGTGGAAGGTTTTTATATGCAGGAGTTGGGCAGGATAAGGAAGTTATTAGCAAAAGAAAAGAAAGGATTGTTTCAGGAAAAGTCATCTTCCCTTAGGGGGAAGGAGAAGGGGTCTTATCATGCATATCATCTCACTAGTGTAGATCAGGAAATTCCAGACTGATTGGTCTAAAATTTCACTCCTATGAGAGGCTAAAACTGCAGTTAGGTTAGGTGTTAAGTCTTGGTGAGGCTTGGCACAAGTGACTCCATTTTGGGCTTGTTGTTTCTTTTTAACAGTTATAATCATACAAAGTTAAAAGGAAAATAATCTTTTATATCACACTAAAAGATAATCAAATATTTTGCCAAAGTGAGTGCTACACGTCATAATGAATTATAGATCAGTAGGCCATATTTCTAAAGAAAAACAGAGAAGTATAGGAAAGTATCATACAGAAAATATTGGGTAATAGTCTCTCCAATGTCCAATTTACTTCTAATTAAAGCTATATTAATTCTTTCAGACCAGTGCAATGCTCTGAATCAGGATTGAGCAACTGGTGGCTCTGAATACCAGCAGAGAGGTGCCCTTCTCTGTCATCAACTGTTAGGACTTAGGGAGAGAAAGGAACAGAAGATAGTATATAGGGGTATAATCATAAAGAGCATGTGGTGGAGATAAGAACAAAAAGAATATAAAACCTAGAGGATTTGATTAGAGTGTTACTGAAATTGCCAAAGGAGCCTCAAAGTGGCATGAATGACATTGACTTCTTGTCTTCAAATTAATTTGTACTTTTCTAACTTGCAAAGATTAATGTATTTCCATATGTGTCTAATAGTGTCCGCAAGCATTTTTGCAGTAGGCAAAAACACAAATGCTGAAAAAATATGCATTGTCATTTTTCAAAAATCAACAAATGTTTATTAAACATCTCATATTCAGTTAATAAAAAAATGCACAAGAAAGATGGTCCCTGTCCTGAAAGGTTTCCAGTCTAGAAGTCTGTCATCTTTGCACATAACTAATCTATACTGTGAGGTAAGTACCAGACTGGTGGAATAAATGAAGCAATACTGGAAGGGCAATTAATTCCCTCTGTAGAGCCTGGGGAGAGTTTTCTTCAGAAAAAGTATTTTTATTTGAAATTGTCCTTGAAGACTGAACTGAATTATGCCAAATAGAAAGGGAACTCCAGGCCAAAGCAGCAGCAATAGGAATAGTCTTTTGTTGAAATATTGTTTTTCTTTACCTTTCGTATACTTGAAACCAAGGATTCCAAATTGAATTGCTCACAGAATCTTCAAGGTAACATAATAAAGGACACCTATCCAAAGCATTTGAAAATATAATTAAATTATACTTTGGAAAAAAACCCTTTATATTCCTACCATAAATGGAAAATCATTATTACCTGTTATAAATAGAAAGTAACAATAAAAATAAAGGTAATGAAAACAAAAACAACTTAAGTAAATTTTATGTTTAAATAAAACAATAAAATATATGGAACACTAAATCTAATCAATTTATAAAAAGCATACGAGAATAAAATGGACTTATTTAAAATGTCACTAATAAAAGGATGTTCAGCTTAATGTTTCTTAATTTTAGAGAAAAATTAGACTCAACTCTTCAATGATTCTTATTCAATAAATTTCTGTTTCAAGAAGATTGATAAAGTGTGATCCATAATGTAATGTTCTGGAATTATCCATTTATTTGGTAATATCCTGAAAGTGAAGGAAAAATTTTACCTTGCTACTCACTGCTATCTTCTAATTAAGGAAAATATTTATAAAGATCTTTTATTGCCTTTTTAGAGTTTCTTTATAATATTCACATGTTTTTAGGCAGTTCCTTAAAGTTGTTCATGACCAGGTCCTTTAAAAACCAGAAAGAACCCACCCTACATCATTAGGAAATGTGTCCACAGTTCCTATTTTGTTATTATCACATTCACTTTGTACTGCTCATAAGAAATTGATGCACTCTAAATTTTGGTTGGTTACTAGTGAAAATAAGTCTCCAAAATATGCTGCTATATCAAGTAAGTCCCAGTCAAGCCTGTGATCTCTCAAGTCAAATATTTTGCCCAGAAAATCTTGAAAGTCTTGATACTTTAGCAGACCAGTGAGAACTATCTGTGTGAAAAGCCAAGATGGAACAAAAACTGTGTGTAGATACTACCCAGATCTATAAAAAGCAAAGGGAAGAGAATTCAGTGATCTATATATAAACATGATTGATAATTTTAATAACACCATGAAGAAACTAAATATTTTTCTTAAAATTTCATGGCTATTTGGGTGGTGAGGACTTTCCTTTATAGACTAGAATAAGTAGCTTTGGTTTCCAGTGCAAAAGCTTGTATATGTGAATCAAGCCCCATTTTTAGATCTACTGTAGTTTCAGTACTATTTTCTATATACTGTAGGGGATCAGAATTGGCCAACTCAAGATGTGTCTCTCTCTACCCTTGGTCTGAAGGAGGATTTGAGCTTCCCCCTCCCTACTGTCTAAAGGAATTTGGGATGGGCCCAAGGACAGGCCTTCACCTTGGAAGACTCTGGGTATTGATAAACTGGGATGGTCTTTGCTACACCCATTCTTATCAAAGTTCTGTTTACCATACATTTACATTTGTAAGGGAACTTTCCATTTGTAAATGTATCTCCTTCTCTGTACTGGGAAGATGACCTCATCTCTAGAAACTTTTCTATGTGGAAGGTGAGCCCTTAAATCTGCATAACTTTACTGTGCTTTTCTTGTAATCCCTCATGGCTGACACTCCCAAGTACCCCCCAAAATATTTTGTCTATATAAGAGGAGAATCTCCACCATTTTGTCGAGAGACACTCCCTAGTCTCTCCCATGTACATGTTTTATAAAGCTTTGTTTGATTTTCTCCTGCTATTCGGCCTCATGTCAATTTAATTTGTAGCCCAGCCAGAAAGGATCCAGAGTGGGTAGAGAATGCTCTTTCTCCCCATAAATACTATTCTACTTTCAAATAGTCAAGGTGGAAGTTTCAATTTCTAGAAATTGTACATGTTCACATAGTATGAATAAGGAGTATTACCACAATATATATTACTATTTTATATATCAACCTATATTTATATCCATATTATCTGTCTATCCATATAGGATATATAGGATACGTTTTTAATATCTATATTTATTCACATTGTGCATTTCTGGATCAAGGCAGAATATTGTTACTTAGAGTGATAATGAATAACTGCATCAGATCACTTTGCACCAATTTTCTCCCTTTCTATGGCAATGTGATAAGAGCTAGATGGGCAACCGAATGTACAAAAGGGGTTTTTTTTCATTACAGGAAGGGAGCCTCAAAATTAGGGATCTGGGAGCTTATATAGGAGTGGGAATCTGCCCTATCTGTACCTCTGGAGAGACAAAGAGAAATGCAGTCTCTCTAATGCACACAAATTCCATTTGGGAAGAAAAGGAAAAGGTCTCTGGGTTCCTGCCTGTTGGAATCTAAATAAATGCCTCCACAGGGGAGATAAGATAAGCATTTCAGAGTTTATAATCCAGGATTTTATATTTATATATATATTAACTAAATGAAAATTTCTTATTTTTTTTTTCCAGAGAAGTGTTGAATGTTAAGCCTCTATTGTTGTTTAGAAATTACCTTTGATTACAAATAGTCTCAAGGGTTGCCCAAGGTGGGAGAACAATGCCTCATCATGTCTCCTAGTGAGTATTCTCCAGTGACCTTGCATGGAGAAGGACTTCATACTTCTGTAGGCATGAGTGGTTTTTCCTCTGCTGATTCCCATTTGTTTGGTTCCACTAAGGTCATTTGTTTGCCACCCATCACTAGTGTGGTTGATTTAAACTGTGCAGGTCATAATTAGTCTGTTCTCTGTACCCTGGCCTAGTGTATTCTGTCTACTGCCTGAGGCATTCACACTTTAAGTATTTGCAGTGGGAGGCTGAAGCCTGCTCAGTCATGAACTCTTCCAGCCTCACTTCTTTTTTGAGGCTTATCCCTCTGTTGATAAGTCAGCTGTCTTCTGTTCACAGAGTTTCTTGCCTCAATCCCAGCCTTTGGGTTTCTCATTAATTAATACACTGAAGGCTAAAGAAAGAAAATGTTCTCACTTAGAAGACTGAAAAAGTTGAAAGGCATGGTTTGTGTGTAGGAGCAGGTGGCAAAGGTGGTAAACAGCTGCAGAGGTGGGTAGAAATGGTAATGAAGACCATTATTAATTACAGTTTGGGAGAACGCTTCCAGAGAAAATGATAAGTATTTTTTACCTGTGACTTTGAAATTTAAAAAATGCCTTTCTCTTTGTGCAACAGTCTTTTCCGTATCCCATTCTTTGTATAAGTAGGGATGGAGAAGAAACAAACTATTCAATGAATACTATGAATATAACTATTTCTGATTCCTCTCCTGCTGCTCCTCCAAAACAAAACTCTTTTGAAACTACTCTTCTCCACTTTCCTAATTCTACAATCAGTGGAACTATATCAATATGCTCTCAACACTGAGGAGGTTTGTCTGATAGACTGATTGAGCAGCAGCAGCTGCAAGGCAATTCGGGTAGATTTGGTGGTAACTAACATCAGTTGAGAGGAAATAATGAGATTTTAGACAATTGAGATTGTAGACAGAATTTAAGTTTTATTTCTTTGACATAAAGTAGGGGTGTAGGTGAAGATAAGCTCTTGGGGAGGAAAAATCAACAAACTAACGTTTATCAAATACTTACTAAATGCCAGGTAATATGAGGTAGGTATTAGCCAATGATTGACCACGACACTTAGGAATGCACCAAAAACTGTGAAGGAGGAAAAATAAGACTGCCTTCTGAGAACTAACCTACAAAAAGTGAAAAAAATTACCCTAAAAAGAGCTCTTAGGGCCTGCAAGCCTTGGTTATAAAATAATTGAAGATTAAAATGTCTTTCTTCATGTATGTGTCAATCAAAAGGGTAGCTGATTAGTGATGGAGGCTTAGATAAAGAGACAGAAAGTGGAGGCAAATATTGAGAACGCCCATCTGAGTATGAATCAGGAGCCCTCCATACTGGCTGGAGTATTAGGTCAACACGACAAAGATAGCTGTAGGAGAGGAAAGACTTTCCCTCTACTCTCTTAAATTCTGTGGCTGAGCCTGGGAATTAAACGGACAAAAAACAGGTTAACAGGAGAAAAGCATACAAATTTTATTTGATGTTAGTATTTTTACATGCACAGAGACTTTCATATATAAAAAATGAAGACCCAGAGAAGTGGATGGCACTGAGAGTTTCCATACCATTTGAACAAAGAACAATAACTTGTGGAGATGTGACAAGATAAAGGAAAAAGGAGTTTGTACTAGAGTGGTAAATTGTGGGAAAGTGACTAGGAAATATATGGTGAAAATTAATGAAGATAAGGATCATTTTGGTAGGTTTGTTTGTACAGATTCATCCTGGTGTCAACTCTCCCTCTCCAGTGACAAGAATGTTCTTCTCTTCCTAGTACAGGGAGGGCACCTTTCTCACAGGAAATTTATGGCCTGCTTTTAGTTAGAAGAGGTCAGAGGGCCCTTCCTGCATATGCTTTTTCTCAATTGCCTTAGGCTCAAAACGATCAATATTCCAAAATGGCATATTTTGGGGTGGTATGTTCTGATCCCTTTCATAGCCATATGGTGAAGAAAGATACATCCAGTTATGTTATACACCCACGTCAAATAAGCAACTTTCCTTGTTCTGATTCCTCACTCAGGAAGAAGCTTCTGCTCAGTTAGCTTTCCACAAAGCTCACCTTCAGGGACAGGATGTAGCAGACAGTGAGTTCTCATTAAAATGAATGTACAACAATTTATTCTTGTCTCTTCTGTGTTTTGATAGCCTGACTCAGAGTTGCTGAGGCCAGTCTATGCTGGGGTCCCTATAATTTTTAGTTTCTGAGATTTCAGGATTGAAGTCTAGAACCCACTGTAGTAGAATCACTGAGATCAGTGTCACTTGTGGACACCTGATGGGGCAGCTAGCAAGCCCTGACCTGGTGACACCCTCTTTATTTATTTATATTTAATAAATTTTTTATTGAGGTAACATTGGTTTACAAAATTATATAAATTTCAAGTGTACATCATTATAGTTCGACTTTTCTGTAGACTATATTGTGTTCACCACCAGAAGTCTAGTTGCCATCCATCACTGTATTAAATGTGCCCTTTTACCCCTTTCGTTCTCCCCCCCACCTACAGAAGTTCAAGGAATGCATGAAATTTTCTTTTATTTTATGCATTCCTTGAACTTCTGTAGGTATTATTTTTTCCATTTGACAAATGAAGAAGAAACTGAAGTTTAAAAGGCATAATATTCCAAAGTTTACTCAGATAAGTGGCAGAGCTAGAATTTAACCCAGGTGTGAAAAATGCCAGAGCCTCTTCTTATCAGTCACTACGTTGTACACCCTTTCATAAGTGGTACTGAGGTATCTAGAAGCAGTAAGCTGCCTAAAGTCACTACAAATTATTATTCCATGTGGCCAACTTTGTCATACATGATTGATGACCATTGATCTAGCACAAGAAAGGCTCGGTTGCTATATATTATAAAACAAACAACTAAAAGTAAATACCCATCAAAGAATATATAAAAGTCCTAAACAATATAAACACAAGTGCTATGATTTCATGTCTTTATCTTGTTTAACTTATGCAGCAAAGATATACTCTTAGAATAACGATTAATTTGAGTACTACTTACATTTATATTTTCTAGACTAATAAGGTAAGTAAAGCCGTTCTCTGAAATATACTTGATTAGAGCACTGAGAACATAATAATGAGGACTTAATATTACAGCACATTAGTTTACATAATAATTCTTTAATTTGCATTATTTCCTTTGTTCCTGCAGATAACAGTGTGGTAGGCAGGTCTGGTATTTTTAATTTTCATTTTACTGTGTGAAAACTGAGTTTTAGATTGTCAGAAATGGTTCTTAGAACCTTTAAAAAATCCTGGATATGGAATCTGGCACAAGGCAGTCAGAAAAAATTCTTTTGTGTTCTCACAGGTACATTATTTTTCTTCTATTGTGACTTTGACACGCTTCTGAAATTACTTTGCTATCCTAGCTGTTGCTTTTTGCTTTGTCCCTGCAACCCAGTTAACCCTATTTGGGATTTGGTCTTTTTCTGAATCCACCCTTGTTCTAATGACTGCTGATACTATTTTGTCTTCTGGACTCCGAGCGAAAGCTCTCATCCTCTGCCTCTTTGTGTGACAAGTCTCTGGAAGTTTACCATTCCCACGTCTGTTCTCTTCAATACTCTGGCAAATAGCATGTCTTCACAATAGATGAAGAAACCAAGGCTCAGAGGAGTTAATTAAGTTATCTAGTTCTACACTCTAGCAGGTGTCAGGATTGGAATTTTAATTTTTGCCTGTCTGACATCAAACTGTATGTTCTTCCTATTAGCTATACTATAAATTACAGTTATGTTCAGCCTTGAACCTGACTTTCTGCACAATACTTTGTATTAATTCTAGTAATGATCCTCTAGAGCCCAAGAAAACCTCACCTGTAACTTTCCCATGTCAAAGATAAAGAACAGTAGGGTTTAGTAACTTGTCAAAGCAAGGCTCTAAATTGGGTCTAAGGATCATTTACATCCTTATTTCTTGTTCCTCATCAACTAGTTGCTCCATCAACTAGATGTTGGAACATCATCACAGCAATGGCTTATTTAAAATTTTGCCAACACAGTTGAATGTAGAACATGTTGCGTAGGCAGCCCTGCTACTAAAGGAATGTGTGATTACAGTGAAACAAGCTGTTTGCAAATCAATCGTATTAATTTCCCCTGACACTTTAATTTTTCCTTTTGTATATATTTTAGATTTTGAAATGTTGGCAGTACTATTTTTGGAATTATATATTAAAGAAAGGTAGATATGTCTTCAAATATTTTTTCCACTCAAAAGATGTTTGATCCCCATTTGAGATCTTTGATTCCCTTTGTGATTGGCTTCATGTTGAGCCAATTTAGTGTAGATTAATTTTGTACTTTGGAAAACTATAGATTAAAAGAGTCAGTGAATACATTATTCTAACCACTAAACATACATTTCACATGAGAAAGGACAGAGATTTAATGAGACAATCCCCTGAGAGTAAAGCTTTTAAATGCTTAACAAACACAACTTTTATAAATTATGCAGAACAAAATTCCTGGGCAGGGCAGATAACACAATGCACTACTTCCATTTGCCTCACCCACTAGAACTAAACAAGGCCATTCTTTGGTCAAGCTTTGAAGTCTTTTAGATTTGTTTTCTATGAAGACAAATACTTTAGGGAATGATTGATAGTCAGTTCTGTTCACATATGGGTTGACTGCCTTTCTTGTAATGAGTTTTTTCATTCATAAACAATTCTTGTTTTTAGCCAGGGATTTGATTGTAGGCCTGTTAACTCTAAGTTGTGAAATAAAGGTTTGCCCCTTTTTAAAGGCATTTCAGGCAATAGCATACTGTACTTGATTTCATTAAGTATAATAGATATTATGTACCCATAGTGATTATATACCAACAGGTAATTTTAAGCAGTGGATAAAAGCATGGATTCTGGAGCCAGACTAGCTGGGCTTGAATTCTGGCTCTGGCACTTATTAGCCATATGTCCCTGAGCAAGTTACCTCTTTGTGCCTCAGTTGTTTAATCTGTAAAATGGAGAAATTGATAGTAGCTATGTTATAGGCTTATTGGGAAGATTGTGTATTAATATGTGAGAAGCATTTGGGACACAAACCGATACATGGTAAGCACTCAAAAAGTGTTAATTACTATTATAGATGAATATGCTAGGTGAACATGGTCACTTGAATTGAAAAACCATCAAAAATGTATCGAGTATATACTATATATACTGAGCTTGCCTCACACTATGCAGTTTGCCCCTTGATCTTGTTTTTTCCCTTTGATTATGGATTTAGTAGGCCAAGTATGAAGCCTAGGCTGACCCATTCCCTAAGATGCATAAATTGCTTAGAGCTGTAATGTCAAATGTGATACCACTAGCCACCTGTGGCTATTAAAATTTATATTAATTGAAATGGAATAAAATTTAAAAATTCAGTTCCTTACTCACACTAGCCACATTTCAAGTGCTGAATAGCCACATGTGGCTAGTGGCTACCATATTGGATGCTGCAGGTATAGAACATTTCCAACTTTGCAGAAAGTTCTACTGGATAGTGCTGATAGAAGGTTTGGTGATGTGTTGTCTCCTTTGTTCCATCCTAACGTATAGCAAATATAAACAGCTTCTAACTTACAAATGAGATGCATTCTGAAAGTTCATTTGCAAGTTGGTGGGAACTTTGAATAAAACTCCCCATGGACCAGTTATATTAAGACTGTGGCAACATAAGGGATATGAAGAGACAAACAGCTAACAAACGTAAGAAAGTGTTCAAGCTCATTAGAAATGGAAGTTATAACAATGAGCTTAGTTTTGATTATCCAACTGGAAAGATTGGTCAAGTACAGTGCTGGTGAGTGTGTAGTGATGCAAATTCTTGCAGGTGTATATTTTGGTAAAACTTATCTGTAAAACAATTTGACAATACATATTAAAAATCTTAAAATTGTTTGCACTCTTTGGCCCTATGATTTGCCTTCTAGGACTTTAATATAAGAAAATAATTAGAGAGGCTTCCAAGACTCAGTACAAAGGTGCTCATGACAGCATTAATTATAGTAACAATTGGAAACAACCCAAGTGTCTTATAACAGGGAAAGGGTTAGGTCAATTATGACTTTGACATACTGGAACACTGTGATCCATTAAAATGTTTTTGTAGAATGTTTTAGAATGAAGGAAATACTCATGTAGAAATAAAGGAAAAAATGCTATTTATACTGCATAGTATGATTAAATAACTAAAATATCCATAAGAAACTCTTGAAAATAAACTAAAATATTAATAGTGATAATTTAAGTTTTATGAGATGGTGTGTGATTTCTTTTTTATACTCTTTTATACCTTCAAGTTGTCTACAGTGTGCATGTGTTCCTTCTATCATCAGAAAAGAAAAAGTTACAAGAGTACATCAAAATCATTTCCTGCAGATTATTGATAGTGAATCTAATAGTACTATAAATATAAAGTATCCCAGTTTAGGTGACAAATAATATGGTCACCTAAGAATGTCAATCCTTACTGAAGTAGGGAAGATATACAGTGTCTCACCTGCTTCTTTTCATATTGGCTTAGCTCAATATTTTCAATACTTCCCTAGGCCAATCAGATCAACTGATGGTTGGCTCTGATGGTTGGTATTTCAGAGAAACTGCAGCCCTGATCTCCCCATACAATTAATTCACTGACAAACTATTTCTGGGAGTCTCTAGAGATAGCTCACATTCACTCAAAAAGACAGTTCTCTTTGTCCTTTTAATTATTGCGGTAAGTTGTATTATTGAGAAAACAATTGCTGCCCTTCTCTACTGAACCACTTCCTACCAGGTGCCTTTCTACTCACCTGTCCCTGCAGAATAAATATATTTTTTACCCTACTGATATCAAGGTTGGCCATGACACTTGCACTGATCAGTGAGAGGTGAGTGTGAGTGGAAGTAATGGTGCTACTTCAGAACAGAAGTTTTAAGCACCATTACATTGTTCTGCTTTCTCACTTTTCTCTCTGCTACAAGAACAGAATGTTCCAGATAGAAGATGCTCCTTCAGCCTGCGTCCTGGAATGAAGAGGATGTGGAACAAAGCCACATCAAACCTCAAAGCAAAACAGAGACATTTTTGAGTAAGCCACTGTGATTCTGGGATTATTTGGCAATCTAGCAGACTTTAGCCTAAACTGAACGATACAGTTTTCCATATTTTTCATTTTCCTTCTCTTCTATCCCAGTTCTCTCTCATGGTCAGCCTCTGATGCCATGAAAGGTACACGTGGTTTTGAAGAGCCATTGATATGCTGGATCCACTGATGCTGCAACATTGGAAATTGCTATTACAATGCCAAAACATCTTGCCTCATATCTTCTGGGCCAGAGGTACTGCTACTGTAAAAGCTGAGCTGTAGTGTATATATGCTGTTTTTGTTGATGTGCCTCCTCCCTCCTTTGTGAAGTGGTCTGTCCTTTTCTTCAATCATGTTGTTCTGTTGGGGGTGCCACTCATAGATTCCTGCCTCCTCACATGGGAGTCAACATGTGACCTAGGCCCACCTATTCATGGTATTCCATTCCCCTAAGTCCAGTTGGATCCAAGGGTAAGCATGTGGCTAAAGTCTTCTTTTGGGACTCTTCAGTTTCTAGCTGATGTAGAAGGTGCTTTTCTTAAGAGATGTTGGAGCTACAATAGTATCTGAAGCTGCTTTGTGAAGTTTCACTGCCATGTGGAGATAGCCTAGCCCATATGTGGGCAGGAGAGAAAAACCAAGCAAAGATAAGTAGAGCTGAGAGAGAGTCATAGAAAATTTGGGGGGGGGGGCTGGGCAGAGGTAGAAAGGAATAAGATGGCGGGAGAGAGAGAAAGAGACAGACCACCCACCAATTCTGAACTGAGTCATACCTGAATAGCACTCCACTTAATCTCTTCCTATTTACATAAACTAAGAAGTTTCTATTGTCCCATTTGCAACAACATGGATGGACCTAGAGGGTATTATGTTAAGCGAAACAAGCCAGAGAGAGAAGGACAAACACCACATGAATTCACTCATATGTGGAACTAACACACAGACAGAGAGAACTGGTTGGTGGTTACCCGGGGGAAGGAGGATGGGGGATGGGCACAAGGGATGAAGGGATACATTCATATGGTGACAGACAAATAATAATGTACAACTAAAACCCCACAATGTTATAAACTATTAAGACATCAATAAAAATTAAAAATTAAAAAAAATTCTATTTATCTCAAGCCGATTTGTGTTGGGTTTTTGTTCCGTGAAATCAAAAGAGACCTAACTAATATATGAGCTGTGCTGCACAAGGCCGTGCAGAAGTTATATGTTGCAGCACATTTGCCAATATCATTGACTCTGAATGCAACAGAGCCTATGATTTGTCCTGTTGGTAAAGTTGGGGACTATCCTGCTCCCCTCAACTTTATGTAACACAAGTTCCAGAGAAGGGCTGCCACTGCAATGTCTGACCGGGATTTTAATAGCAAGACTTTTTGTTCCTATGTGGCCCATTTTCTCCTTCAGATTCAAGCATATGACTAGAGGAGCTGGATCAGAGGATGACTTGAGGGACAAGCTCCATGTAGTATCCAATCCTAAATTCCAAAGCTACTAATCATAGGTTTTTTTTTTTTTCTTTTTAATTGTTAGCGAATTCCCTTTTGAACAGGAGATTCATATTTCCGATTTCATAGTTTTCTTCCTCAAAGAGGGGCCTCATATTATTGCCTTTATGGCTTCAACTGATAGTCCTTTATTAGGAAGAGTGAGAAAAGGAGTGAGGGAAGCCACAGGGAAAGCTGGAAACATCTCTGTGGAGGCCTCTTCTTTGCCACAGAAGAGCAAGGAAAAGTGCAGAGATATCATCTTTATTTGGTCTGATCTAGACTCCATCCAGAGAAGCAGGCTGCTGAACGAGTCAGAAGAAGAGAGGAAGACCTATGAGCTGCATGCTTTCTCTTTTAGCTGTGTCCATTTTTGGCTGGGAGTATCTCCTCTCTCTGAAGGAGAAACAACAAAAGATGAAAGGAGATAACCCATTGGGACAGGAACACAATAGACTTTAAGGATTCTGAAAGTGATTACTGGAATTAAAGCTATAATTTATTAGCCCCAGCCCTTCCTCCACAATATTCTTGAGCTAATTGCATATTCAGATATAACATCCTCATTAAAAACATGATATTTAGAAAGGTCCAACATGTGACCTTTCCTTGGATGCTACAGAACAGCAGAAAAGAAGCATGGCAAGTGAATGGCAAATGAAAAATACACATAAGTAGAACGATTTCTCCCGTATGCAAGGGAATTAGACAATTTTTGGTTTCTAAGTATCATTTCCCAGTAAAAGAAACTAGTCTCTTTGAAGAAAGGATTAATAAAGGCTTGGGTGAGAGGAGGTATAAGGTGAGTACAAGGAGGTACAGAAAGCAAGGAAGTGCAGAAAGACTGATGGAGGCATTGAGGGGCTCAACTGCCCAATTTTGAGGAATTTAAATATCAAAACCAACAACGTTTACAACGGATTTTAACACATTGAACAGCAACAACAGAAAGTTTCCAAGTCCATAGAAAAAGAGAGAGGTGAGGGAGCAGGGAAAGTTTATTTTTACAGAAGAAGGCTGGATAAAAAATATACAATTAATGGCAAAATTATAAAATCACCTTTTTGCAATCACTGATATAATAATTTATTTGGGCAGGGATTATCGTTAGGTGCTATAGCCATTGAGTGAAAGTTACTTGGGGAACAGGATATTAACACACTCTCAAAGTACTTTTTTTAATAATGTATAAATCTGGTGAGGACCACCTTAATAAAATGATTAAATTCAGCGTCCCTCTTGATGTGATACAATGTGAAATATACAACATTAACTCTTGTATTCTGACAAAAATGTATTAACTGAAGCTATTCATAAGGAATTAATCAGACAAATCAAGATTATAAGATATTTTATAAGACAGCAGGCCTAGATGTCAATTGTCCCTGAATTAGGTTTTCATATTCAGATGTTATCCAATCAAAATACCAATAGACGTGTTGTTACTGTTGTGTTTGTTTGCTTGGAACTTGGTAGACTTATTCTAAATTCATCTTGAAAAATAAGTATTTAAGAATAGCCTGGAATAACCTGAAAGGGAAGAGTAATAATACTGACAAGCTAAACAATTTTAAGATATATTATTAAGATATAGTAATTGCAACTCTATGGTCCTAGCACAAAAAGTGATTACATAATCCGGAGATTGATTCAAGTACCTATAGGAATTTGGCATACATTAAAAACATTTCAGAACACTGAAGAAAAGCAGAATTATTCAACCAACAGTGCTGGAACAACTTATGGGGTGTTTGAAAAAATTATATAGGTAAATCTTCACTCCTTACTCTAAAATTTACTCCACATGGATTAAAAATTTAAATATAATACAAAAAAATAAAGGTTCTAGAAAAAATAATAGAGATTTAAAAAGTAATCATCTTGAGAGAGTGACCAAAATCTGTTAAAAGGAAACATTAGATACATTTCATCATATAAGAATTCAATGTATGATAACGATCACCAAAACCAAAATAAAAAATAAACTGGGAAAAATATTTACCAAAAATTTCACCACGGGAAAAGAGGTTAATTCCTTTAATATACAAAGGGATCCTACAAATTATAATTTTAAATTCCTAGAAACTTCCTAGAAAACTTCCTAGAAAAAATTGTCAAGAGATATGAACAAGAAGATAGGTCACAAGAAAGGCAATACAAGGGGCCAATACACATAGAAAGAATTGATCAATTCTGCTCACAAATTGATACACACTTAGACACATTTAATCATATCCCATTGGGAAATAATTAAGAAACTGATAAAAATTATTTTGACAAGTTTAGGAGAATCTATTAGCAAGGTTAAAATTTAGTTACTGATAAAAATTATTTTGACAAGTTTAGGAGATCTATTAGCAAGGTTAAAATTTAGTTACAACCTTTTACAGAGCATTATGGCAATATCTATCAAAATTTAAAATGTGTATCTATTGTGTGATACAATAATTCTACTAGGAATATGCCTTGTAAACATATACACTTTATGTAAAAGTGCATGAAAATATATATGCAAAGATATTAATGGCAACATTTTATTTATTTTTTAGTAACATACAGCAAATAATCTAAAGACCCTGTGTGTGTGTATAAGAAAGATAAAAATTGAAAGACTAGGAGAGAATGAGAGAATGAATCAAGGTGCTATTTAATTTTCAGTTTTATATTTTTGTTTTTTTCATTGTTTTTAAAACAAACTTGTTTTATTGATAAACAAACCTACCTAAACAAAATCTACATCCATTCCAGAGAGAATTTAGATGGACATCATAAGTTACATTTAAAAAAAAAGAACCAGAATCTTGTTCTATAAAGAACTTTCTTTTAATGTAGTTTTAAACTCCAACCAATATGAATAGCAATTTATGCTGATGAGCTTCTCTCTCTCTTGGGTAAGTAAACTGCATAAGAATGGACCATTTTGGCCCTGCTGGATTGCTCAGAGACTTTTCTGAAAAGCTTGCCCGAATGAATAGTAAGTCAAACAGCTGGGGCTGCAGAACCCAGTAAAATCACACAAAGGCTTAGGAAAATTACGTTTTCTTCCTTTGATTTATGATCTTGAAACATTTTTTCAGGAGAAGAAATCAATCCTACAAAGCATCGAAGTTAAGCAATAATTAGACATTTTGAATTTTTGCAACAGCCACAGAAAAGAGATTTACATTTACATAAAATAGTGCAGCACGTAGAGAGAGCCTGGTTTCTGCAAAAAAATCCCTCGTATATCAAAACGTCCAATACCAAAGTTGCCTTCCAGTTCCCCTCCCAATAAAATGCACAAAAATCTATTGGAATATATTCTGAGCTTTAGTTTTACATATATTTTCTTAACACATGTTTAAGAAATATGTCACATTTCCATATTAAAGTTGGTAGTTTTATTGCCAAGCCAGCACATATATGTGATTTTAAGTTTCAGACCTGAGGTCCTCAATAGGAATCATCACAGTGAAGATGATGTAAGAGAAGAGACAGGATTCTAAATGACTTTTGTTGTGTAAGTGAAGAGAAATGAAGATTCTGGAAAATAGCTTATGATTTGAGCATTTTAGACATGTCCAACTTTCCTAGCTCTACGGAATTTGTTTCATCGTAATTTTCCACTAGGCATTTCAGAGCTAAAATAAACATCAGGCTCATTTGCTGCCCCACTTTTACGTCAAACAGTACCTTAGTAAAACATCATTCTGTACCCAGGAAATAGGAACTGAGGACATACCTTCCTCAACCCAGTCTACCAGTGACGGTAAAACCCTTAGAATCCATGTTCAGAATCCATCCAGTTACAGCAAATGATTACTTAATAGCCTAGTGGGAAAACATTCCAGGCTCTCGGTTCCAAAAAGTTCTTCAAAAATAACAGGGCAAATAGTCCCAGGTCCCTGTGACCTAAAATGTCTAGTGAAGCCGAAGAATTATTAGAGCATCTTAGAGAAACCATTCAGCCTAATGATTTAGTAATGATGTCTCTGTCATTGGGTCAGAGAATAACGTGGTTTCTAGTTTAGTATTTATTAAGCAACATTCCCCAGAGTTGGTAGCACTGTCTGTGAGAGTTCTATGTCCTGAATATTCTAAGGCAACACACTCTTCTGTTTAAATAACTCTAAAAATGGATTTATTTTATGATGTGTTCAACTTCTAGGAAATTGAAAGGATAAAGTCCAAATAATAAAGTCAAAAAGTAATGAAAACCCAATGACTGAAAAGCAGACGTTACACTGAGAATTAGACTGATACAGATGAGATATTAGATAGACAATAGTTTTCTTTCTTAGTTCAGATTTTAAAAATGGCAAAGTATAGTCATTTCCAGAGGGTGGAAAAAAGAAAGAAAGCACAAACTGAAAAAAGAAATTTGAAGTTTATAATTTTTTAGTGTAGGGTATCACAATTAACCTGACACTGGCCTCTGGTGGTCAAATTTGAAAACATATTTATACCAATGAAACGAATGATGATATAATAAACATTAACAACTAAAGGTAAGGCAAACAGATGCCTCATTTTATGTGAATATTGCATTTTAACTAACTCACCTGAGTACATTTCCCCTAATTATTAAAGTTGAATGACTCCTCTTTGGAGATGTCCCAATTTTTCTAAACTTTTTAACTTACTGCAGGGGCTATAGGTAGTAAGTTATATTGGATGATACTACTTGTATACTTGGGATTTGGGTATTCACATATGTAACAATTTATGCAGAAATAATATGAAAATATTTTTCTGGATTTCTTATACTCCTGACTTTTAAGAGAGTAACTGAATTACTTAATGGCTTATTTTATCATCCATGTTAAAATGAAAATTTTAGGAACAAAGACAAATACATTACTAGCATAGAATATCAGGATTTCGAATCTTAACCTAGCAACAAAACCCAGTGCTTTTTGGTGGTTAGTGTGTGTAAACATTAGACACATCTTACAGTATTGATCCTTAAGGGAAAAAGGAATGTATAATTCATTATGGCTTTAAGAAATATAACACTTTTGGGGCCAGCCCGGTGCTGTAGCGGTTAAGTTCTCACGTACAGCTTTGGCGGTCCAGGGTTCGCCAGTTCAAATCCTGGGCGCGGACCTACTCACTGATCATCAAGCCATGCTGAGTCGGTGTCCCATATACAAGACATACAACTCTATATCTATGATACACAATTATGTTACTGGGGCTTTGGGGAGAAAAAAAGAAAAAGAGGAAGATTGGCAACAGATGTTAGCTCAGGGCCAATCTTCCTCAAAATACAAACAAACAAGAGACTTTGCTGCTAAAAAAAAGAAAAAGAAATATAACATTTTAAATTCCAAGATTACTTGGAATATTAATTTTTCTATCTAGGGAAAATTAAAGCCTTCATTCTAGCATGTTTTTCTTGGCTGTTTAGTTTTAAAATCATATTGGATAATTTTATAAGGAAATCAAAGAATTTCTTTTTACTAATGTACTCCTTGAGGCTCAAAAAAATATAAAGAAAAATGTATAAATAATTTTATTTGACTCCTCTTTTTATTTGAATCATAAAACACCCTTTTAACTAGGAAGATATGACAGAAATTATGTTTTACTTTTGTTCTTTCTGATAATTAAAGAGGATTTAACATGGTTTTCTATTATGCTTTCTAAGTTTTATCTACTGTATTAATTGGATATGAGCTATTATTAAAAGACAGTTACTCAGTGAAGTTGTAAATTGTCTTGAACTTTAATGTCTTAATTATTTCTCAAATAAACTGCATCTTTCAAGGTGAAAACTAAATACGTGATAGCAGATAATTTTAGCACCAATGAGCCCTTTAGGATTTAGCTTGTTTTAATTCATTCAATAAATACACATTGTTTACTTATTTCATAAAAATATTGTGTTGGCTACATAAATCAGTGAGGGGAAACTATAAAGATAAATCAGAAGTGTACCTTGAGATTAAGAGGCTTGTAACATTGAGGAGAGATGAGAAGGGTTTAAGAAAAAAGAGAGTGTAATTTGGAAGGGGAGGAAATGGGTTAGTACTGTAGGAGAAGTTTTAGATGTGAGGGCAGAGGCGGGAGAGGTTAAAGAAATGACATCCGAGCTGGGTACTTAAGCTAAAATATAAGCTCCTCTTGAGGAGTTTGGCAGATGATAAACTAGAAAGGGGAGCGTGCATTTTTTAAAATATAGAATACATGCAAATCAAGAAGAAAAAAATTAATATTTTAATAGATTAGAGGATAATGATGCAAAATTTTAATTAATTGAAAATTACAACTGAAAAATTTTAGAACAAGTTCTAAAAGGAGGCAAATTAAATGAATGACACGTTAGTTTTAGTCTACTGTATATTAACTTTTAAAAAATGTTTTAAACTTTTTACTAGGGAAAATTTCAAACGTTTATCAATGTGCAGATAGTAGCATACTTAATCCCAAGTGCCCGTCAAAAACCTCAATTATCAATGAATGTCTAACTTTGTTCAGTAAAAGCCGCATCCACTTAACCCCACCCCTGGATCATTCCGTAACGGATCCCAGACATCAATTAATTTCATTCATAAATAGTTCAGTTGGAATTTCTAAAAATTAATGACTCTTTAAAAACCAACTAAAATATCCCTTTCAAACCTAAACATATTGAAAGATAACTTCTTGTTTAGCCAGTTTTCAAATTTCCAATTGTTATTGTTGAGATCAGGATTGAAATAAGGTTCAGATATGGCTTTTGTTCTATATGTCTCTAAAGTTGTTTTAAATCTATTGAGCCTGCTCTATCTCTCCCTCTCTCTCTCTATATATATGTAGACCTACACACACGTGTGTATATATATGCAGCTAAATATCTTATCTAATACATATGTACACAAATATACATGTACCCACACACATATGCATATTTGTTGAAGCAACCAGGTGATCATTTGTCCCGTAGAGTTTCCCACACACAGTATTTTGCTGATTTTATTCCCGTGGTGTAAAGGACATGTCCCTCTTTTCCCTATTTTGTGTATATTGGTACTTAGAGGGTGTTAGAAAGGACATTTTAGGATTGAGGTTTGTGTTAGGTGGTTTTGGGGGAGGGTTTTAAGGAAGTGAGACTTTGCTCTGGATTGGATGCTATCAGGAAGTGGGGGTAATTCTATGATCTGGTGTCTTTTAAATCTAGGAGAAAGGATGACTAAAGAGAGGCTCAAGCTGTAACTGGTGAAGCAGCAGTCACTGATCTCAGCCAGGAGAGGTATTTTGTGGCTTGGACAGTATTTATGTTTTGTCTGTGTTCAGACATGATTGTGAGTTTTTGTCTTGATCCACTCTGGTCACAGAGAGGCCTTGTCTGATATTGATGTTCTGTGAAACTGTTTATGTTCAGCAGGAGAACACCGAGGCCTAGGTGAGAGGACCAGGCCAGTTCCTGGATATCAGGGCTGCTTTTCTCAATGTTCACTTACCTCCACTCAGCAATTCAACTCCCAGTATATGTGTAAAAGGAATGAATGCAGATACGCATCCACAAAAAGTCTTATACAGGAATGTTCCTAGTAGCTAAAAACTGGAAACAATCCCATGTCTACAAACAGGAGAATGGATACACAAATTGTGGTATATTCATAAAATGCAATGGAATATTACTCATTAATAAAAAGGAGCAAACTATTGATACATACAATAAAATATTTGAGTCTCAAAAATATTACGTAGAGAGAAAAAGCCAAACACTAAATGAATATATTGTGTGATTTCATTACATGTATTGTAAAGACAAGCAAAATTTATGATAGAAATAAGAACAGTGATTGCCTGGAGTGATGTGTGTGTGGGGTGGGCTGCGATAGGAGTAAGAACTGGGGAATTAACTGCAAAGAGTCATGAGGGAAATTTCTTGGGTGATGGAAGCAATGATTTAAAGTTGATTTGTGTGATAATAACACAAATGTATAACAAAAAATTTATGTAGGTGTGCATTTATTGTATGTAAATTGTGCCTCAATAAAGAAAAGGTAATATTCAATTTAAAAATTTCTATTTATTGGGCTATTATTGTTGTCTCCCCAACATCCATTCTAACCTTCACTTATTGTGTAGCAGCTTTGAAATTTTGGACGCAAAGAACACACATATCACTAGCTATGGACCTAAGCCAGGTCCAGAAAGCTCATTTTCCTTGTTTCAATAATTCTGAGAAGATCTAATCAAAATGGTTTTAGGAAGTAGTCTTCTGTTTCCCAGATGTGACGACAGAGCTGCCCCCGTTGCTTCTAAGGGAAACCAGACTGACTCTGACATCTGAGATCAGGAAAAGGAGTACATTGATTGGACAGCACTGGGTCACATGCTTACTTTGGTGGCCTCTGGGAGAAGCAAGATGGAGGATGAAGACATCTCCACACAAACCATTTTTGATCAATAGTTTAAAAATTTTCTACCTTGAACTTTATTACTTGCATAATAAAAAATACTTTTTAAAAAGAAAAATATTGAAATCAAGAGATATCAAATGATTTGTCCATGGTTTCATTGCTGGTAGTATGTAGGTGTCCTAACACAATCCAAGGATTTCTCTATTGTCTGCCAATTATGATATATTTTTCTATTACTATCAAAATTGTAACATTTCCTTTGAACCTGCTCTTCATTAAAATGTGCTGTTCCAGTTTGCTTTCAGTCTCATCTCAGACGCTAATCATTTCGAGGTGAGTACTCAGGTCTAGGGCTTTAGACCTCAAGCCCTCAGAGTTTCTCAAGAGTTATTCTTGACTGTCTTTTCCCTAGCACATCACTGGAGCTAACTAGTGAAAGTTTCCATTCTGTTCACTGGGGCTCTAAGACAGAGATGAAGAAACTTCTCTGTAGATATCCATATATCTAGAAGGAATACAAAACTACTGAAGAACTGTTTGCAAGACTAGACAAGGGCAACTGTCCACTTGCTCTTTGACCACCTCCCTTCCTCACTACAACAGACATTGTTAGTAGTAGTTGCTGAAGAGCTATAACTTCAGTTCATGTAAACTAGAGCTTCTCTTAACCACGTTCTATCAACCTGCAAATTTCACAAATTGCCTCAATAAGAGTAATCCTCAACGTTCCCCCAAACCTCTTTCTCTTACAGTAAAATATTTTGAAACAAATACAAGCATTGTTTTTGAACAGTCTTAACATGTTTTCCCTCTTAAAATTTATGGAATTTTATTTTCTCATAATAAAACATTTTATGTATTTAAAAAATTTGTCATGAATGAATTGATCACCAACCTCATAATGCTGTGCCCAGTCAAGTAAATGACAAGTTACTCTAATACTTTGTCTTTCAAGAGCTATATGTCATGTTTTAATTGAAATATATTACATATGTGAAGAGAATACATTGAGTTTCCTTTTGCAGACTGCACACAAATTTCTTAAAAGGTCTAACCATGTTTTTCCCCCCTTTACTTCTCTAGAGCTTAATTTGACTTCAATATAAGTGAGTGGAATTCTAATTAATGTCAGATCAGGTAGATCCAAGGAAAAACTTCCCAAGAATTGCACGTTCCTTTGTGTGCTTGTAATAAACGTATTTTTACTAAAGTCTCAGACACATTAAAACAATCTCCATAGAATAGTACTACCAAACAGTGTATTCAAGTGTATAAACTCAAATTCTTTTTATGGTTGAAGAGCTAAATACCATAAAATGGCTTACAATATGTATGCCAGTTAATTTTATGTGTCAACTGGGCCACAGGGTGCCCAGATATTTGGTTAAACATTATCCTGGGTGTGTCTGTGAGGATGTTTCTGGATGAGATTAACATTTAAATCTGTAGACTGAATAGAGAAGATTGTGTTCCCCAATGGGGGTGGGCCGCATCCAATCCATTGAAGGCCTGGATAGAACAAAAAGGCTGAGTAAGATAGAATTCACTCTTTCTTTGTCTGACTGTCTTTGAGCTGGGGAGTGGGTCTTCTCCTGCCTTTGGAGGACTGAGCCTCAGACTGGAACTTAGGGCACTGGCTCTCCTGGTTCCCAGGCCTTCAAACTCAGACTGGAACTTATACCATCAACTCACCTTCTCAGGCTTTTGTACTCAGATTGTAACTATACCATCGAGCTCTCCTGGGTCTCTAGCTTGCCAACTGCAAGCTTGGGACTTCTCAGCCTCCATAATCATGTGAGCCTATTATTTATAATAAATCTCTCTCTCTCTCTCTATGTATAAAACTCCAGCATCTTATAAACAAATGACTAGTAAGTCACAGCACACATATTAAGTTCCTTTTTTTATTTTATTTTTCACTTTCTTTAGGATCCTTAAAAATAGAGAAGTATAAGCCTACCTCAGAGATATTGTGGGTTTGGTTCCAGACCACAGCAATAAAGTGAACATTGCAATAAAGCAAGTCACACAATTTTTTTATATAAATATGAAAGTTACATTTACACTAGACTATAGCCTATTAAGTGTGCAATGGCATTATGTCTAAAAATAATATACATCTTAATTAAAAAATACTTTATTACTAAAAAATGCTAACCATCTCTGAGCCTTCAGTGAGTCACAATCTTTTTGCTGGTGGAGAGTCTTAAAAAAAATGCAGTACTTGCAAAGCACAATAAAACAAAGTATGATTCTAACTGTCTTCCAGAGAGACAGTTTGTCTTCAATAGGAAAAAAATGACATGACATGAGTTCCCACATGAGGACTTCAGTAGCTAAAAAACAATCGAGTTCACTCTGATGTCCTCTGTTTGCTAGAAGAATCTTACTGTCAATATCAAGAAACTTTTGAAAAAATCCTATTAATTTTTGTATCTAATTTTTGCCACAGCTTTTCCTGTACAGAGGTACCTGCCTAAAATGCTTTATGCAACATTCCAGGTTACCTGGTTCATTTCTTTCTAAAAAGTAAAAAACAAAAGCAAAAAAATCACTTGACCCATTCTATTTCATTTCACAGAGGAAGAGAGGTATGCCCCATCCCATACTATCTAAAGATGAAACACTCAACTCTGTTGAGGCAAAAAAGCCACTTTTTGAGAACTTCACAACATGTAATTTTTCTACTTATTCTATGTTTGCTTTGCAGTTTAGCCAACATCTGTATCTTAGCAGTAGTATTGCCCGTACTGAAGGTCATAGGTAGATTTTGTGTATCTTATTTTGTGTAGTGTCTTGTATAGTTCCTGGATTAGATACCTGTATTAGTTTCCTAGGGATGCCACAACAAGTTACCACAAACTTGATGGATTAAATAACAGAAATATATTCTCTCACAGAGGTTGAAACTCTGAAATTAAGTTCTTGGCAGGGTTGGTTCCTTCTGGAGTTTCTGAAGGAGAATCCCTTCAATACTGTCTCCTATCTTCTGGTGGCTTCCAACAATCCTTGGCAGTCCTTGGCTTGTAGTTGCACCACACCAACTTCTGCCTCCATCTTCATGTGGCTTTCTCTGTGTCTCTGAGTGTGGAAAATCTCCTTCTCCTTTCTCTTATAAGGATAGCAGTCATTGGATTTAGAGTCCATCCTAAATCCCGGATGATCTCATCTTGAGATCCTTAATTTAATTACATCTGCAAAGACTCTATTTCCAAATAAAGTCATATTCACAGGTACTGGAAATTAGGACTTGGATATATTTCTTGGGGGGCCATTATTCAACCTACTACAATGCCTAATTACTTTTTGATGTTGTTGTTCACGAAAATGTGACAAAAAAAGAAGTTGCAATTAAAATGCAACAGAATGCTAAAAAGAGAACTTCTGCTTCTGGCAAAGATGGAGTAATAGGAATCAGGTTGATCCTTTTACCTTGAAGAAATTTACAAAATGGGCAAAACATATTAAACACTGGACCACAGGCAGCACAGTACAATGATCCCTGTCAGAAGGGGTAGCAAATAAGTTGAGCCCTACAATTTTCCAATATTACTGCCTAGAGAGAGTTTGCAAGGCTGCAGTACAGTAAGGAGGAACACAAACAGAGCCCATCAGTCTTCACGAGTTGAGGAGACAAAGTTGAGAATTTGGGGAGGTCAAAGCAGGTGCAATATACAGAATAAAGTTCTAGAGTGGAGGAAGAGAGAGAGAGAGAGAGACATCAATCTAGAGATCCAGAGATCCAGAGATATGCAGAGGGTTTCTCAGTCTTCAGCTGACTAATGATCAGCAAATTCATGGGAGAAAAATATTAGAGACTGTGCAAAGAACCATGGATAAGGAAAGGAGCAGGTGGAAAATAACCCCCAAATGACCTTGGTCTTGGAAGATTTCATATTCACCACAGCCAAAGTAATAAAAACAAAGAACAAAACCCAAAAAACCTCATAATATACATAGCATCAGAGTACCAGAGTACTCAAGAGCAATACATAGTAGTGGGATAAATAAGCCCTAGACTAAATATTGCTGATTCTACCTAACAAAGCTTAAGAGTAAGTTGTGAAAGAATAAAACTCTTTCCAAGTAACTACACTGGGTCCTAGAACAATGCTCAAAAATGCATAAATAAAAAATCTAGCATTCAACAGCAAAAAATGCACAATATCTGGTATCCAAACAAAAATTAGCTGGTATACAAAGAAGCAAGAAAATAAAACCTGTAAGGAGGAGAAAAATCAATTTACAGAAACTTACCCAGAAACGACATAGATTCTACGATTAATAGACAATGACATTAGAACAGCAATTATAAATATACTTCACATGTTCAAAATGGTAGAGGAAAGCATAAGCATATTAAAAGACAAAGAAGATATAAAAAAGACTCAAAAAAATGTCTAGTAACAAACACATCTAAGATGAAAAATATACTGAATGGAATTAACAATAGATTGGACACTAAAGAAGAAAAGATTAGTGAACTTGAAGACAGGAAAATAGACACTATCCAAAATGAAATAGAGAGAAAGTGACTGAATAAAAAGTAAACAGGAAATCAGTAAGATGTGGGAAAAATTAAAGCAGCCTAATATACGTGTAACTGGAGTTCTAGAGGAAGGAGAAGGGGACAAGGAATAAGAGCAAGATAAAAACCTAAAGGAAATAGAATAAATAATGGAGAAGAACATAAATCAATTGAAATAGATGAGAAAAACATAATAGAAAAGACTCAAGGAAATCTAGAACTAATTCATTAAACATCAATAAAATTGACAAACTTTTAGCTGGAATGTTCAGAAAAGAAAGAGAAGAAACAAATTATCATTGTCAGGAATGAGAAAGTGGACATAATTACAGATTCTACAGATATGAAAGGGAGAAATAATGAAATATTATGAACAATATTATACCAATAATTTCTACAATGAATATGAAATGAGAAAATTCCTTGAAAGACATAAACTAGGAAAGCTCATTCAAGAAAAAATAGATAACCTGAATCACCCTATATTTGTTAAAGAAAATGAGGCCCAGATAGCTTCACTTTTGAATTCTACCAAACACTTAAAGAAGAATAATATTATTCCTTAACAAATTTTTTGAAGCCAGTACTACCCTGATGTTATAGACCAATATTACTCATTAACACAAAAGCAAAAATTTTAAACAAAATTTTAGCAAATTAAAATCAACAATATACAGAAAGACTAATAAACATGACCATGTGGTGTTTCACAGGAATGCAAAGTTGGTTTAACATTTGAAAATAAATCAATGCAATTCACCATATTAACAGAGTAAAAAGAAAAATCATATTATCATCTCAATAGATGCAAAAAAGTTTTCACAAAATATAACATCCTTTTGTGATGAAAACTCTCAGCAAAGTACAAACAGAAGGTAATTTCCTCAACCTGATAAAGAGCATCTAGGAAAAAACCTACAGCTTACATTATATTTAATGGTGAAAGATTGAATGGTTTCTCCCTAAAATTGGGAGTGAGGCAAGTGTGTCCCCTTTTACCGCTTCTATTCAAAATGCAGTGGTGGTCATAGCCAGGGCAATAAATCAATGCAAAGAAATGAAAGGTATCTGGATTGAAAAATAGGAAATAAAACTCTTTACTTGCTCACATCATGATTGTCTATGTAGAAAACCTTAAGAAATCTACAAGAAATCTACTAGAGCAAGTAGCTTGAGTTTAACAAAGCTGCAAGATACAATCTGTGCTTTCTTTCTTAATACAATCAAAATAGAAAACTTTCTTACATTTCTTTTGGTTTCACTATGCAAAACTAATTTGGCCTTATTTTATGGATTATCTTTGATGATCAGGTCCCCTTACTATATTCCCTCATAGCACCCTATAATTTTTCTTTATAGCCATTTAAGATTTTTATTTGATTTCTTTGGGATTCTCTAAGTTCCATGTCTGCTTTACTGATGGATCTCAATGCCGAGCCTGAGCCTCAGATGCAAAGAAACCACTCAATAAATGTTTAATGCATGATTCAGTAAATTACTAAGGACCTGTTTTAAAAGAATCATTGGCTAATAAATTTTACTTTAAGACGTTCTTCAGAGTACATGGCAAAAAAGCCATGATTTTTTCTTGTGAGCCATGCACTGTCTGCCAGGTCCTTGAAATACAAAAATGAATAAAACAACTTCTACTCTCAAGGAGTTCACAGCAATTTTAACTGTCACATGCATATAAGGTCAATATAATTCTCAAATATTCCTGGAGAAAAGGGAAACAAAACAGCTGTCAGTGTTGGAAAAAAATTATTTGAGGTAAGTTTCATACAATCGAAACTTTGTGGTATATGTGAAAGACAGATTTATGAATTCTTTAGTTATGTATGTAAAGTAAGAACAAGTTAGAAATTGTGCTTACAAGTATCTTGTTGGTAAGAGAAGGAAAAACACAGTCAATGTCTTAGCAGGACTTATTAGGTTATTTAGAAAACCACGTGGAATGCTTTAAAAAATTAGGCTCTAGCTTATTACAGCCTACAGTCTCTACTCAAGAAACAAACTATTCTCACCTTCCTCTCTATTCATTTCCAGTGATTTATTCTATTAGGTCTATTAGATCTATTAAGATTTAGGAAAATCTTCACTTGGAAATTGGGATTTTTGTTTGTTTTCATAGGACTTTTGTCAACATGAATTGTTTAAAGATTTTATTACTGAAAAAGAAATAATTTGTCTGCAGAATCTGAAGTTAAAATAGACTTGGCCACCAACCTCTTGGAGATGATTGAATATGTAGAAGTTAAGAGCTTTGAGACAAAAAAGAGAGCTAATATGATGCCCAGTTATTATTTTTTGCAGAAAAAGTTCCATTTAAATAGATTGGTCTTAAGCATTTCACTTTTTCTCCTAAAAAGTCTTCATAAAATTAAATGAATACTCCTTCTTTTATTTTCTCTCTCTTTATGTAGGAGTAGAAGACAGAATATTCTTTTTCATTTTTAATAGCCCAGTTCTTTGAAATCTTTTAAATATCAAGGTATAAATAATGAATACAAAAAATTTAGAGCACAAGCACGATAAGAATCACCAAGGGTATTTGTAAAAACTGCAAATTCACACTTTTCACCCCCAGAGATTATAATTCATTAGGTTGTTGTAGGAAATCCAAGTATATACATTTTTCTCAACATGTAGAATATGGAGGTAATCTAGTTTAAGCAGTTTAATATTTTACAGTCCCTCAAAAGAGAACATTATAGAATGCAGATGGACTCAAAGGGTAGCTAAGAATTCCTCTTAACTAAACCATTAATTTAAAACATAGTGAATTTCTGCAACATGACACATCACACGCTTAAATATAATAATTACAAATGTTAATCATTTTTGCTTTAGTTGTTATTTTGAACATACACATATGCTCTCTTCCATGAGGGAATGAATTATAATTGTTTTAGATCAGTAAAAATTGTTTGAACATGCCTATAAGATGAAAGAAATCAGACACAAAAGGGTATATACTACCTGAAATTTTAGAATAAGTGAAAATAATCTAGAATGACAGAAAACAGATCCTAGGTGGCCTCGGGCAGGGGGGTTAACTACAAAGGTGCATAAGGGAACTTTTTGGGTTGCTAGAAATGTTCTATATCTAGGTTGCAGTGGTGATTACATGAGTGTATATATTTGCTGAAGCTCATAGAACTGTCTACTTAAAATGGGTGATGGGGCTGGGCCGGTGGCATAGTGGTTAAGTTTGCACCCTCTGCTTTGCCGGCCTGGGGTTTGCAGGTTTGGATCCTGGGCACGGACCTACCACTTATCAAGCCATCCTATGGCAGCATCCCATATACAGTAGAGGAAGAGGGGCACAGATGTTAGCCCAGGGCCAATCTTTCTCAGCAAAAAGAGGAGGATTGGCAACAGATGTTAGCTCAGGGCTAATCTTCCTCACCAAAAAAAAAAAAAAAAAAAGAAAAAGAAATGTGAGTTTTTTTTAATGAGGCCAAATTTCTGAAACAACTTTATTAGGTAGCTTACTGAATCTCCAACAGGACCAGGGTATTGGGCTTGAAAGCCACATTGTCAGGAATAACACTTATATCCTAGCTGCAAGGGAGGCTAGGAAAGTGAGTTTCTGGCTTCTACCTTTAGGAGGTGGGAATATTAAGTTGAAAAATTTCCCAACTTTGTTTTGATCTTTGTCTTTTTTATTTGTGTGTACATGCTTGCTTTGAAATTTTAAAAAGTAGTAAAAACATTAAAGAGGGCAGAAGAGAAATCAAGAGTGCAATCCCATGTATAACCACAACAAAAAGAATAAAATACAGCGGCTGACTCCGTGGCTGAATGGTTAAAGTTCCGTGCACTCTGCTTCGGTGGCCTGGGTTCGCAGGTTTGGATCCTGGGCACGGACTTACTCCACTCACCAGCTGCGCTGTGTGGGTGTCCCACCCACACACACACACACAAATTAGAGGAAGATTGGCACAGATGTTAGCTCAGGGCTAATCTTCTTCAAGCAAAAAAGACGAGGATGGGCAACAGATGTTAGTTCAAGGCAAATCTTCCTCAGCCAAAAAAAAAAAAAAAAGAATAAAATATATAGGAATAAATTTAACCAAGGAGGGAAAAGACTTGTATGCTGAAAACTATAAGACACAGTTGAAAGAAATTGCAGAAGATATAAAGAAATGGAAAAATATTCTGTGCTCATGGATTGGAAGAATTAACATAGTTAAAATGTCCATACTACCTAAAGCAATCTACAGATTCAATGCAATCCCAATCAGAATCCCAACAACAGTTTTCACAGAAATGGAGCAAAGAATCCTAAAATTTATATGGAACAACAAAAGACCCCAAATAGCCAAAGTAATCTTGAGAAAAAAGAACAAAGCTGGAAGTGTCACACTCCCTGATTTCAAAATGTACTACAAAGTTATAGTAATCAAAACAGCATGGTACTGGCAGAAAAACAGACACACAGATCAATGGAACAGAATTGAGAGCCCAGAAATACATCCACACATCTAAGGACAGCTAATTTTTCACAAAGGAGCCAAGAACAAACCACGGAGAATGGAAAATCTTTTCAATAAATGGTGTTAGGAAAACTGGACAGCCACGTGCAAAAGAATGAAAGTAAACCATTATCTTATGCCACACAAAAACTAACTCAAAATGGATTAAAGACTTAAATGTAAGACCTGAAACTGTAACTCCTAAAAGAACACATGGGCAGTATACCCTTGGACATCAGTCTCAGCAGTATCCTTTTGGATATGTCTCCTCAGGCAAGGGAAACAAAGAAAAAATAAACAAACGGGACTACATCAAACTCAAAAGCTTCTGTACAGCAAAGGAAATAATCAACAAAATGAAAAGACAACCTATCAATTGGGAGAAAATATTTGCAAATCATATATCTGACAAGAGGTTAATATCCAAAAAATATAAAGAACTCATACAATTCAACAACAAAAAAACAAACAACCTGATCAAAAAATGAGCAGAGGATCTGAACAAACATTTTTCCAAAAGAAGATATACAGATGGCCAAGAGGCACATGAAAAGATGTTCAACATCACTAATTATTAGGGAAATGCAATTCAAAGCTACAATGAGATATCACTTCATGCCTTTCAGAATGACGACTATTAAAAAAACAAGAAATAACAAGTGTTGGAAAGGATGTGGAGAAAAAGGAACCACTGTACACTGCTGGTAAGAATGTAAATTGATGTAGCCACTATGGAAAACTGTATGGAGATTCCTCAAAAAATTAAAAGTAGAAGTACCATATGATCCAGCTATTCCTCTTCTGGGTATTTATCTAAAGAACATGAAAACACTAATTAGAAAAGATATATGCACCCCTATGTTCATTGCAGCGTTAATCACAATAGCCAAGGCTTGGAGCAACCTCAGTGCCCATCAACAGATGAATGGATAAAGATGTGGTATACATACAATGGAATACTACTCAGCCATAAAACATGAACTCTTGCCATTTGTGACAACATAGATGGACCATGAGAGTTTAAGAATAAGCTAAGCGAAATAAGTCAGACAGAGAAAGACAATTACCATATGATTTCACTCATAATTGGAAGATAAACAAACATACACATAGATACAGAGAACAGGTTGGTGGTTACCAGAGGGGAAGGGGGTTGGAGATGAGCGAAAAAGGTAAAGGGGAACATGTGTACGGTAATGGATGGCATCTAGACTTTTGGTGGTGAAGATGGTGCAGTCTATACAGAAGGCGAAATACAATGAGGTACACCTGAAATTTATACAATGTTTATAAACCAATGTTACCTCAATTAAAAAAAAATAAAGAGGGAAATAACATTCATCCATATTCTCTTTACCCAGACTTAATTACTTTAACATTTAGACATATGCTTCTGAGATGTTTTTTGCTGTTGATTCTTCAACACATTTTAAAGAACATGTATATGAATTCATTGCCATAAAAATTAAGAGTATTACAGATATTGCTCAAGTTCACCTTGATCCTGGTGTCTCCATTCTGATCTCATTTATCCTCACTAGAAGCAAACATTATTATGAGTTTTGTATATATATTTTTCTAAGCTTTTGCATATATATGCATTTACAGAAAAAAATATTACTTTTGATTTTTAAAATTGACCTAAATGGTATCGTACCGTGCACACGGTTCCACAACTTGCCTTTTTCACTCAGTGTGTTTTTCAGCTCTACTAATATTGATTCATACAGTCGTAGTAGTTAGCAACTCGAAGTACAAATAAATCAGTGAAACAGGAATCAAAGGAGATTTGGTAGCCCCGGGGGAAATGACGTACACCTGAAATTTACACAATGTTTATAAACAAATGTTACCTCAATTAAAAAAAAATAAAGAGGGAAATAACATTCATCCATATTCTCTTTAGAGAATTCTCTTTAAAGAATTTATTAATTCTTTAAAATTCATTAGGCATTTTTGTTCCAATAGTAGAAAATTCCCATAATTTGGATGCCAGCCTCATTGGGCTACCACTTCCCTCCTTATTGTTGTGCCGTCTCTGTACACAGATGGCAGGATTTCTTCGGTGGTGATAAGTTACCATTCCAGATAAGGCGAGAGAGAAAGCCAAGCCAGAAAAAGTTAACATAAACACAAGAATTTGGCCACGATAGACAAGAAAAAATAAAACCTCAAAACCTTGAGAGAGATACGCATTAACTCTCTAAGGCGAGCACAGAAGGTGGAGATTTGGCAAATGTCCATTTAGATTCATCTCTACGTGGTAAGTTGTTTGGCAACCATTTGAAAAAGCTTGTTTTTTTCCACGCTGCTCTTACTAACATAGACACTGGCATTATCTGGTAGCAGAAACTGCATAGTGATAATAGTTTTTTTTCATTTTTCTCCTGCAGTTCCTTTACTTCACATTTAAAATTTTGCATCTAAATTGGCAATCTCAACTAAAGAATAATTAATTGCTATCCATATGAAATTTTAAAATGTATTTAAGTGAGAAAAATAGCTTTTGTATCGTGTCAATTTATTTGAAGTTATCAACATAATTAATGACATTTCAGGTTGAAATAAATGAGTTTTTGTAAGATGTTACAATCACATGTTTATTTATATGAGCAATTCAACAATTAAACAGGGACTCCAGGACCATTTTTAAGTTGCATTCATATGGAGGAACAATAAATAGTTTGGATGGGGTGGTTGCCATGGCAGCGGCTCTTATAAGGTATTCTCCAATCTACAGACACGTGTTTTCTTTCTCAAACAACACATAATAATAATAGCTAAGAATTACATAATATTTGCCAAGTGCTGGACACTCATGGATATAATTTACAGATTTTAATTAATTTGAACCTCACAACAACCATGTGAGATAGAGATTATCATCATCCCCAGTTTACAGTGAAGAATTTGATACAGGGTTTCAGAAAGGGACTCATCCAAAGTCATACAAACTTGGTGAAGCAGAGGTGGGATTGAAACTCATCAGGTTAGCGGCAGAATGCAAACACTTAAGCAGCATGCTATTCCGTCTCTCCTGCAAACCATCAGGGGGGGAGTGGGTGAAATTTACACTTCACTAGGGGTTCTATTACTTTGAGAGTTTGGGAACCATTGTGATTAATATTGTACTAGCAGTTCATTTCAGTTTTCTTAAATGAAACCAGCATGTCTGTCATTTTCTTTTGCCTAGTGGAAACCATCAATGAAACAGGAAGAAAACCTCCCGTTAAAAGAGGGATTTTAGAAAAGTACATTTCAGGAAAAAAAAATTATACATCCAAAGGAGTGTTTGGTCCCTTTAAATTCTCACTCTGATATGCTAGAACCTCACTTCAGAAACTCTAGAATTTCCCCCCAATTTGGAATAGTACATACATATATATGTGTATTTATGTGTGTGTACTTGTACATGTACGTACAAGTATTACACACATATTCTCAATGGTGGGAAATTTTTGTTCTCTGTGAATGGATTTTAACTGGAGATAATCAAAAGCATTTTGAGCTAAGATGGACGGGTGATATAAGGTTGGACAACATTAATTTGAAGTAAAAATAAGTTTGGGCTAAATATAATGAAATGGCCTTTTTAACATTCAGTTACCAAATCTGACATTTGCTTTTCTAGCAAAGGATCCGGACACCTTTGGAATCTAATTCTATTACAAGATAAGTCTTCTCCTCCCTCCTCCCGCCCCCATTTTTCTGACTCTCTTCATTAATGAGGGTAATTTGTTGGAAATTTGGACATATATAGAATTCTTTGTATGTGAACTCTGCCCTGTTTTCTAGATTATGCAACACTAAGTACACGTTGTGGTAAAAGGAGCACTCTCAGATGTAATGCTGTAAGAATGCAGACATTTTAGTCACCCAGTAAGTCCTACCTTCATAAATAGTTCATTAGAAGAATTTTTCATTTTTATACTTGACTGAAACTCAGTTTTCTTTTATTCTCACATTTGTGAAAAAAAAATCATTTACCCACTCCAAGACAGGCTGAGATCCATTTGCTGTATGAAAATGAACTCTGTTCTCAGCATAATCTGTCTGTGTTCAGTAGAGGCGTTCTCTTAACCACTGCTGCCATCTGCTGGTCGTGTGACTGTTAGATTTTGGAAAAAGCAGTGCATAATGCTCCACTCAAGATGATGCAAAATGCAAGTATCATTAACAGGTAGTTTTGTAGACCCTGAATAATAAAAAAGAATACTTGTGATTAAGAACACCTGAGTCGAATACACAAAAAGTACACACTCCCAAGACTGCTAGGGACCTTACTAATCATCTGCTATAGTCACCTGCATGCCTTTTGCTATCCCTCCAAGCAATCACCCAGATTCTCTTGAAAATCCACAAGAACCTTACTAATTCACCCATTCAGTAAATATATGTGGGCTCCCACTATGCATCAACATGTGCTGGGTTAAAATGATGAGCAAAATGTGCCCTTATTCAGCTAATGGTATAATATGAGAGACAGGAATTAATAAAATCATCATAGAAAAGAATGTTACAAAGTGAGCGCAGTGTTAATAAGAAAACAACCATGGTTGTTTCTGAGTGTGTTGCAAAGAACTTTGGCGAGGCTGTTGTGGAGGGTGGGGAGTTAAGCTTCTGACTATAAATGTCAATGAATTAGGCAGGGAAAGAGGGCAGCAGGTAGAGATTCCAGGTAGAAAAAATTTTACATATGAAGCTCTGTTGTAAGAGAAAACATACTTGCCAGGGACTGAACGGTCAGTGTGTCCAGAGCAATGAGAGTTAAATGGAGCAAGATGAGGTTGGCGGGCTATGGGCCCAAGAATACAGGGATCTCATAGGCCATGCTAGGCCCATAGGCCATCGGTGATACTTTTGAGTTTTATTTTTCCAAGCAATGGGAAGACAGTAAAGAAACGGGCACAGCTGGTGAAGACATTGGATTTGCATTTCATAAAACCCACACCTTTTTGCAGATGGTGAACAGATTGGAGGGGGCCAGAATGGATGCAAGGAGACCAATAAGGAGGTGATTACGCTTCTGGGGAGAGATGATGAAGTGTAGATGGAGAGACAGAGGTTGATTTAAAGGGTGAGGAAGAAAGAGAGACTACGTTTGACTTGTCCAGCCGTGCATGGGTGCACTGGTCTTAAAGATGGTAAATACTGAGAACCACTGCCCAATGTAGCCAGCCCATCTTGGATTAACAAAGAAATATCTTCCTGTGTTACACAGAGATATTTTATTTCCTGCAAGTTCTATCTCTAGGGGTACAGATAGACCAAATATAATCTCTCTCCCACAAGATAAACCCTCAAACATTGAAAAATAACTGTCTTATTTCCCTGAAGCATCTTTTTTTCCTGGTCAATTTTAGCTCTCTTGATCATTTTTCATATGGAATGGTTTTAAGCTGCCTCAGTGTCCTGCATGTTCCCCTCTGAATGACTGCCAGCTTGTCTACATCCCTCTTTAAATATAGATCCCAATACTCTAAGGAAAGTTTTGAACATCACCAAGTAAAACAGGACTAGCACCTCTCTAATTGTAGATATATGGTCTAAAATTACATTGAGATCTCCTGAGAGTCAAGTCATATAACACTATCATTAGCTCTTATTCAGAGTGATGCCAATTAACGCATAGCCAAAACACCAAAAAAATGTATATTTCCTTTTCGCAAGTTAATAAAGAATTGGGTTGGAGCGGATTAATTGGGTTGGGGCCAGTTGAATTGTCTCATTCACTGTGGGCATCAACAATATCAGAAGTCACTCTACTACAAGTTCTACAAGTGAGAGACAGACCACAAATCCTTGCCAAGTACACAGCAGCTTATTTACACACACACACACACACACACTCACACAACTGCAATACGCTTTTAAGGTTCCCTGATATCTTTTCCTTAGTTTTAAAGACTGCAACCTTTACCTAGACACCAGTATTGGTACAGAGTAGGCACTCAATAAATACTTGTTCAAAGAATGAATACACTCAGGTGATTTCCAAAGGTACTTTGTGATTTAGACATTGTGACGTCACTGAAATAAGAAAAAATACATGGGCCTCAATTATCAGCACTTTACAATCTAATTACGTGACTACTCTGCTAAGCTCTCTATTTTATTTTCCATGCAGAGAGAAGAATGTTCTCAGGGAGGAAAATATTTTTCCCCTTTAAGGTTAAGAATCTGCCCAAACTGCCTATTCTCCTAGAGAAAAAGACTGATTCTATTTGGACAATAGCAAAAGTTTTCCTTTGTCAAAGGTGAATGTTAACTCTTAGAAACATCATGCTAACATTCTCTCCAAAGCAAAAAGTTTTTAACTTGGATTTTTGAAGCAGCTACTAGAATAACAAATCATCTCATTCTTTATCTGAGAGTAGCTACTGACCTATAAATTGTTGTGGTAATAATCCCGTATGTTGGTATTACTGTAGACATACTAAGTGTGTTCCTAAAAATATAATGGATATCCAGCTTAAAACAGCTAAATATAAAATTCCAAAACAAACTTCCCAAAGAGAACAGATACCAGATACAAAAGATTATCAGAAGTACAAAGCATCCAACTGGAGCACTGATGGTATTAAAACTAAACAAAATCATTAAACTCTTTCATACAAAAACATGCATGGATCTCAGATTAAGTCTTTACTGCTAGAGGTTGTAGACTTCGTGTCTCTTATGCGTCTGAAGACTGCTTCAAGACACAACCGAGATGACCTAAAAGTCATAAAGATAAACGTTTTGCTTTTGTTTTCCTATAGGGTTCTATCTTGTTTCTAAGAAAAATAATTAAAAAAAAATCTGATAGGATTTTGGTTTCAGTGTTTAGTTGATAACTCAAACTAGTTGGCATGTAAAGTGTTTCAAACTTTCTTTTAAATGAGTTGTCAAGAGGCAATTAGATATCTGCATTGAGTAGGTATCACTGGACACTCCTTGAGTTTTGTTTGTAGACAGATTTGTAAGGTTTTTTTAACCTTAGAAGGGTCAATGAAACTCACTTTTTGCTTTCAGGTTGGCCCTCCCTCTCTTTATTTTTACACACATACTTGGCCAAACTGTACAACTCACTCTCAAAATTCCAGATAGACCACCACTGGAATTTCATAGGCTTCTCACTGAATGTAATTGGAGAGAACAGAATCCTGAGTTGTTCCATCAGGAATATGGTGAGTCTCCTCATTTGTTCTGACATTCTTTTATGTCCTGTGGTAAACTTTGGTAGTAAAGCAAAGGCTTTATAAATCTAGCACATTTCTTGTTAACTATTTTCTTATATTTTTATAATTTTTGTGAGTATTAATAGCATTTATTTTTCTCTTTTTAATTGGTTATTGGTGGCTTACAGGAAAGCTATTGATTTTATATTTATTCTATATTTCAGCACCTTACTAAATGATCTTATTGGATCTCAAGATTTTCAGCTGATTCTCTTAAATTTTTAAAGACAATAATGTTATGTGCAAATGACAATTTTCTTTCCTATATCTGTTCCTCTTATTTCTTAATTTTATCTTACCACAGTGATGAGGATCTCCAGAATAAACTTAATAATGGCAGTAATTTTTGACTTCCAACTTACAGAGAATTCTTTTATTTTTCAGCTTTATTGAGGTATAATTGATAGAGAACTCTTATGTTTCACCTTAGTTACATATTTGCTATTGTTTTTTGGTAGACATCTTGTATCAGTTAAAGCTTCCTCCTATTTTTGCTTTACCAAGAAGTTGTTTTCTTAATTAAAAACTGGTTTTAAATTTTAATAAATGCCTTTTGTATATATATTATCACATAGTTTTTCTCTGTTTATCTAATATATAATAAATTACATTAATTAATTTGCATTTTATGAATCACCTTTGCATTTTTGAATTAAACCCTATTTGGCCGTGGCTCCTCTACTTGGTTCCTCCTCTATTTGGTCTGAGCTGTCTTTTTAAAGATGTCTTTAGAAAAAAACTTTCTGAATGTCTTTTAGTATCTTTCTGGAAGACTCTGAGGAATGAACAGTAGGCTCAATGGTTAGGGATTCTCTCTCTCAAGGGAGTTCTTGTATCCAGGGAAGAGGATTTTTAATTCAGTATTGTTATTACTGTAGTAGTGATTAAAACAAATCTCAAATGCTTTATAATAAATCTATTCTTAGTTTGGGCTTCTTTATACCTATAATTGCAAATAAGCTATGGTCACTTATTTGGTTTTTTTCTAAGGCTTCAGCATATTATACTGGATAATACCCAATTCTTAAACAGAAATTATTATCCTTTGTGAGGCAGATGAAATATTTGTAAAGAGACTTACAGTGTGTTTTGGGCATAAAATTATTATTTGTGGAAAGCAACCCTTTCTAAAATAAATGAGAAACATGTGCATGAAAGTAACTTATGGGCCTATAAATGTTTTAAGTTATTTTGTGTATTTAAAAAAACAAAAATTAAGATCACAATCCAAACATCTTCTAAACAAATTTATTATTTATTTAATCTGAGAACCTTACTTGTATTATCAAATTATGGCTTTCTAAATCAAAACACTTCATTTAGAATGAATGAAATGATGTTTTAAATTGAAAACTGAATCATCATTTTAAGGATTAGCCAGGGATATGGTTCACTTTATAGTTCCCAGGAATTAGCAACATGAGATCTTCTTAGAACTAGGAATTATTTGTTATTACAGCTGCATATTAAGACAGAAAATATTATGTCTATGCTGCCTTGACAGAGCGTCTCTGGATTTATATTGTTTTTTGTAAAAACGATTACAAAATACCATTTATGCATATTCCTCAACTGAAGACTTTTTCCACAAATAGAGGTAAATGGGAAAAATTCTAAAACAATTTTTAATGAAAATACACACACACACACATCCTAGAACTATGTGATGAATGCAATTTTAAATCACCATCATTTACACTTGAAAGGGAAGTGGTGGTAGTCACCTGTTATTATAACTGTTTTTCCATAAAGTTGCTGGTTTGATGTGGATGCCTTTGGGAGACATGAGAAACAATGGAAAAATCTATTCCCAAATTCCATCTGCCTCAGGGATATTTTAATCTTTGAGATAGAAACCTTTCATCTTGTTTATCTACAATATTTTACACTAAATAAAATTTCCCTTTACCATATTTCATTGGATTATTTAACCAAAATCTCTTAAGGGAAAATAAAGTTAACTAAAGCATTTTTCCACGGGGAGTGGGGTGGAGAGAAACATGTTTCATAATAATTATCATATCTTTAGTGTTTTCTTTCCTAGTTAGGGATGACACCATTTTGAACATTTGAACTGTCAACTCCTTTCATGTGTTATCTGTCCTGGGCTTAGGAGTCACATGCAGTTGTCAGAAAATAACACAAATATAGTATTAAATACCCTTCTTATCTGGATCTACACCTGTTTTCTAAATCTGTCCTTTCTTGTACATACCTGTATTTCCTTAAACATGAAGACACCCCACACTGCAGCTATAAATCCTGGACCCTTAAACAAAAATAAGAACTTTAATTAAATTGGTTATTTTTCTGTGACTGTACTCCACATAAATATAGTGAACTAGTTCCTTAGGATACTAGAAATGACACTAATAGGAAAAAGTACAAATTCTTAACTTTCTTTGGCATGAGACAATCTCATAACTGAAGAAATTTTAGTATGTTCTTTTGGGCCTGACAAATAATGTGCACATGGAAGCACCATGTACTTTAAAACATTTTTTTAACTGATACTACTGCACAGTAATCAACTATGTCTAACATTACACTCTAATGAATGCTAAAGATAGTATTATGGGAAGATAGAAAAACCATGTAAGGAAAAATAAACAGTGGGTTAGTGGCAGGAGACAAAGATAGGAATGAAATAATATAGGACAAAGGAAATGAGGAGAAATGAGATGGAAAAAAAGGATGATTCTGCAATTTGAAAACTTCAATCTTTTAAAGTTTAATTTTTTTTAGCTGAGAAGGGAAAAAACTGGAATTTGGATGAACCATGGTCTCTGTGGAGAAAGTGTATTGTATCAGCATTTTTATGATTCCTTTTTAAGTCCTGCACAAACTCTGGAAGAGTTTCAAATAAACAATTCTCACATGTTTTTTTCCCCCTCCACCACTCCAACTGTCTAAATGACTGGGTCAACAAAGTTAGCCTCCACTCCTGGAATGTAAGTGAAGTAATAAAAATACATTACTCTCTGTTTATCAGCATCTGGAAAAGTCAATATCAAAAGAGCCAGAGAAACAGGTCAAAGGAACTGTCTTTTATCAATGATGTAAGGTCCTAAGCCTCCAAATTCAAACCAAACAAGAAGCATCTGGGTCCTCTAGGCAATTCCTTACTGACTTTGGACAGGACAGATGGAAACAATAGAAAAGAGGATATAATATTAATGTTATCGTGCCAACTGATCACGAATTTTATCCTCTTTAATCTGGAAATTTATTTCCTTTCAGTGAACATGGTAGAAGACAATACCAAGAGGTATCATTGATCATTAAGGCTTTTTGGCTGATGATTTTCTAAATATTAGTTTAGACGTGGTCTAAGGGTTGCTGTGAGGAGTGACGTGGTTACAGGAAGTGGTGCTTTGATTTAGGCAAAGGAGAGCCAAAGGGGAGGGACACTTTAGATAAGAGATACAACTGTTCTGGCAATTGGGAGTGTATATTTTCCTAATCAACACAAACTACACATTTGTAAATCAGCCTGTGAAAACACTGGGAGCTTGAGCCATCTTCACAAGCTGAACCGCCAGGCTAAGCTGATTCAGCTTTTAGACTTATCAGGGAAGACCTGGAGGAGAGGTAACAAGCCTTTTCTCCTGCCATGTGGGTTTTTTCTTTTATTCTTTTTTTGCTTTTTAATTTAATGTTATTTGCCAGTAAACAATACAGATGCCGCTTTCAAGGAGCTCACAGTCTAGTCACCAATGGATATGGAACAGTAGAAATATATGTACTTGGAAGGACGGCACTGCTGGGATTTAAAAAATGTACTCTTTTGATTAAAATAAGATTGACCATATTCATTATTTATTTATTTATTTTTTTTGTGAGGAAGACCAGCCCTGAGCTAACATCAGTTGCCAATCCTCCTCTTTATGCCGAGGAAGACTGGCCCTGAGCTAACATCCGTCCCCATCTTCCTCTACTTTATATGGGACGCCGCCACAGCATGGCTGACAGGCAGTGCGTTGGCGGGCGCCCGGGATCCGAACTGGCGGACCTCGGGCTGCCAAGCGCGAACTAAACCGCTGCGCCACTGGGCCAACCCCGATATTCATTATTTTTAAAGCCTGGTGATGGGTCTGTTTGAAATTTTCCAACAAAAAAAGTTAAAGTAAAAAAATCTAGCTTTATCAGGAAAATAAATTAAAAAAGAATGTAAGATCCTTGAGGATAGGGACTAAATCTTTTCTGCACGTGGTTAAGCTTGTCCTTGACTAGAGCAACAAAAGTGAAACCAAGGAAGAACCTAGTAATAATACAGACCTATTCCCTCACCTCCCAGAAATACCTGTCCCTCCCAGAGAACAATCCCCAATCTCCAGAGGAAGCTACACCGAGAGGGTGAGAAGACTTGGCTACATCACAGTGGTTCGAGAATAATCCTTCTGACGGGCAAGTCTCCAAAACCACAGTGACCACTCTCACTGACATTCTGCCCACACTCTGCCTACCTTGATTTATTTTCACTTAATTAGGGTTGAATGTTTTGTCCCAAGTCTTTATCATACTTTAACACACGAAGCAGTGGTAGCAAAAACCTATCTACGTAACACATGAAGCAGTGGTAGCAAAAACCTATCTACGTCTACAACAAAATTTTTGTGAATATTATTTATTGTTGTACAATATCCCCTGTAAAAGGCTCCATATGATAAATTCTATTAAGAATTTAGTGCTAAAAATAATTGGTCTTTTCTGAGGAAATAATATGTTACCAGTTAAAAAGAATCAGCTACCCCCTAGTACTACTCCCTTTTGTAAGCACAAAGCAAAACAATGTTTAATCACTGAATTATTTAAGCTTCATGCTATTTGCTTCCTTTCTCTTTTTTATCATAGTTTTGGTTTTCTATTTGTGCTTGTATTTCTATTTGCCTTCTGTGACTTAACTGTATCTGTATATTTTTACATAAAATTTCTTCACACCCTTTTTGGAGAACCCACATTTGTTCAAGAATATAACTTGATTAAAAGACAAAATCACTGACATATGACAAAGTTTAAGTTTGATGTGATTAATGACTTGATCTATTTTAATAAGTATTATTCCTCCTTATGTAGTGAGATATTACTGTCAAATAATATTTGCATCCCTAGTTGAGAAGCATATCATACTGTAAACTTTTCTCTACAAATTTACTTTTAATCATTTAACTGGTAAGGTTTATACCCCATTGTCCATTATATTTTCTGGTGTTATATGGTCACTTCTAGCATTAAATATCCTTGAAATGATGAGAAACAAACCCTTTTTGGAAAGAATTTGGGATCTTTGCCATTCCAATGATGAGGACTTAAACCTAAAAAAAAAATTCCTTATAACGTGCTTGGTTTTGATAACATTTTTCCTCAGCAGAGATTAACAATGTCAAAATGTATGCTCTTTAAATTAAAAAAAAAACCTTTTATTGTTTAAGTATTCTGTCTGAAATCCAAAATTTATGTAAAAATTTAAGAATGTTTCAAACTTTTAAGCAATGTGTTTCAGACTAGATGATGTGTTTAAAAAAATCAGTTTTCTAGGTTTGCACAGGTGTGCTGCTAACATGTTTTAGGCAAATTTTGTCGAGGATGATGATTTAGGAAGCAGGGGATGCAGGTGAAAAACTGGTCAGCAATCTATGACATCTAGCGTAGCCATAAGAGGCCAACATTAAAGCAATTAATTTCTGTGTGTATACGTCGGTCCTAGTGCCACAATGAACCTGAAGCAAACTCTAAGTTGGATTCTATACCGATGGCAGGAAGTAGCACTGTGTACTGGAAACTCTGTACTTTGAAGCCTTGAGAGTTCCACCAGCTGTGTGTCCTTCAGACAATGCTCCTAGCTATTGTCTCAATGTTCTCATCTTCAAAATGGGGACGAGCCTATCAGTACTTGTCCTGCTGACATCAAAGAAAACATTTTTGCTTTTCTGTTACCTAACTGTGTGCTAATAATTGACACCTATAAAAAGCCAATGAAGCAAACTGTATTATGTATGCCATGACAGATGACATCATCCAGAGACAATACTTTGCTTTAGCACTTTCTGAAAGCCTTCCTTAAAACTACTGAAGTCCGATATGAAGAGAAGCCTGAAGTACTTACTGTCTCACAAGGTTGTCATGAGATTCAAGTGTGATAATATATTCAAAAGCGTTTTTATATTTGTAAACTGTTATATCGAGATGAATATTGTTATAAATAGCAAACTATAATGTATCCACACCAACATTAGGTAAAACGACCAAACAGAAACTGCAAGGATATTAAAGATGAACAAACCTGGTAAAATGATGTTAGCAGCGTTACCTTACAATCAACGACATGGGATTAGAGGGTGTCAGGTTATCCACATGAATCTATTATATTAACTGTAGTCCTTAGAAAACCAAACTCCATGACAGTCTTTAGTGATTCGCTAAGAATGCTTCAGAAAAATTAGATTTACATTTGGAAAACAAAAATTTGGAAAAACATTTCAGCTACTTACAGCAGTGATTATTGGAAAACTGACCACAGCACTGAGAGAGTGGTTAGCTATGAACCAACAGCAGGTGGCTACTGCCCAAAGAACTCCCGACAGGAACCCTGAAACACACACAGACAGCACACATTTACACACCAGGTGCCTCGCCTGAAAAATGTACACGCTGGATACAGCAGGAATATCCGAGTGCGCATGTTAATGCATTTCTATCGATACCGTTGGCCAAAATGGATTTTTGAGCTGTGTTTTATGATCATTTTGGAAACCAAATGCTTTCTCTGCTCTTGAGTGCTGTGGGTGTAATTATCAATCCTTTCACTTTATTGACAGTAAATAAAGTACCCAAAGTAGTAATTGAGGTAAAGACTGGATAGTGGAGAGAGGCCTAGGGAAGAGACTGGATCTGAAGATGCTCCGCAAACACCATTTACTCTAAACCACGAACATAATAATGTGTGAAATTCAGAATGATGCTTATGGCTAAGGAAAAAACTCCTAGAATCTGAATGAAAATATCAGCTAAAATCTTTAGGATACTTTAGATAGGCATTCGGTAAATATTCTACCATTTTCTATAATGGTGTAGTGGCGACTTTGGCTTAAATGAATCAGGCACTCAGAATGAACCTCTGATGTACGCTTTATTTTGTTCTTTAAAAAATTTTACTTGTGGACCTAAATTCCAAATTGAATTACAGCAAAATTCTAAATAAGTGAGAAATTATATATATATTTTTTACCATCAGTGCCTAATGGATTAAGTCCAAAAGCGTGAGCATTTAACATACACCTGTTTTGAACTCTAAAACAATTTATCCTTACTTTTTGGAGAAAATGTTTGTTTCCCAAGTGACTACAGATTCCTATTTGTTGCTTTTTTTGTTGTTTACATAGAGTCATAGGACTCTTGACTTTTAACATGAATCCTTATATAGTGAAGGAGAAATAATAAAGGCTGATGGTCAATACATAAGATGTTTTGGCATAGGAAACGATCTTAGATTCATTGTTCAGGTTTTAGGTTCTGTAATAATGACTAGCATTTCATACCCAGTTTCATTGTTTTTAAATCCTTCATATTTGGTGGTGAACTGGGCAAAGCAATTAAGAGAATGAACACACACACACACACACACACACACACACACACACACACAGAGGATGGCTTGGTTTCCAGAAAACTATTATTCAAGCTAAATGAGTAGAGAATGATAGTTCCACAGAGTAAGAAGATTTTCTGTAGTACATATTCTTACCTGGCAAGACTACTTCAGGATATAGTTTAGGATTATTTTTCACGGCTATACAGTAGGCCAGAAAGTAGACCGTGCTTGTAAGAAAGATGCCACTGAAGTGTGCAAAAACATAGTCTAAATCTGAAAATACAGATTATAAAACTCTCAAGTGTATTGTTTTAGTCATTTCAAATACATTTAAAGTTCTAAAAATAAACTCACCAAAATTAACCTTAAAAGTAAAGGAACCGTTAATTACATTTTATCATCCTGGTTTTCAACATACTGTTTACACAGAATTTTAATTAACATATTTAAAACCTAGAAATATTAAGTAGTAAATTAGTTACTATAATCAAATCTAAAAGGCTGGTTTTCATGATTATCTTGGGAAGCTAAATAAGAAACAACAAACATTATGTGAATAAAATGTTAATATCTCCTTTTTAAGAATAGGTATTCAGACCTAATTTTACTAATGGTTATAACAATTGTAGCAAGTCTCCAAGTAGACTGTACTGGGGAGTGTGTGTGAAAAAATTGGGGGAGTGGTAATTTTATATGGTCTATTAATCAACCTGAAGACCAGCATCTCTGTTGCAGGTGTCAGTTATACAGAAGGATATGCAGTTATTCCAAAGAGGGTTTTATTCAATTCTTTACTATAAACCTAATTACATGGAGAAGTTAATAACACATGATGGTGGCCTAAATTTTGAGAAAGCCCAACTCCACTGACTTTAAGCAGATGGTACTTTGGCCATACAGATGGATATACTACAGGTTCTTGTCTGGGAAGGCCACAGTGGATTCACTGTTTCTCTCAACTAAAATTTTGACAAAGGTGACCGGCCAGGTTTAGGGAGGAAAGCTTGATGATCAAAGAGTGTCTATTCTTCTAAGATCTTAAATCTTACTTCTGAATCTCATAACAACAACACATCCAACTACGGACAACCACAAAAGGCAGCATAACATAGGGGGCCGGCCCAGTGGCATGGTGGTTAAGTTCACGTGCTCTGCTTTGGTGGCCTGGGGTTTGTCGGTTCAGATCCCAGGTGCAGACCTACACACCGCTCATGAAGCCATGCTGTGGTGGCATCCCACATACAAAGCAGAAGAGGACTGGCACAGATGTTGGCTCAGGGACAATCTTCCTCACCAAAAAAAAAAAAAAAAAAGGCAGCATAACATAGCAATTAAAAGCACAGACCATCTGGGTGGGAATCCTCAATTCACTACTTGCTAACTTTGAGATTTGATCAAATTATCTAATCTCTGTCTGTCTTAATTTTCTCAGCTGCAAAACAAGGATAATAATGGTATCCAACCAGTAAGGTTGCTGTGAGGGTCAACGATCTAGTATTGTAACATGGTTAGAATGGTGCCTGGCACAGAGCACATACTACTTATGTTTTGTTAAATAAATGGAAAAAAAATTATGCCCCCCTAGAATTATTTTTGAATAAATTGAAATAAAGTGTGTTCCTATCAGACTACATTTGAGTTGTCATAAGAAAGATCCTTAAGCACTGATTATCCTATTTATGTTGAGATTGTTGAAGACATTGTTTATTATGTCCTAGTACCGAGAACAACTGTACTCCTGAACAATTAGTTGTTTTTATCTTGTGTTTGCTGAATTGTGGGATTGATCTAATTTCCCTTGTGGCTGTAAGAGATCTTAGAGCCAAATTTATGGCTAATTTCTAACAAGTGATACAGTTTTTAGACTCATTCCTGGTTCCGTTTTATTTTTTCACTCTTGTTTTTCCTTCTCTTGTATCTTGTTAGTCTATTTTTATTAGTTTTTATCTTTTAAAAATAAAAATACAAAAAGTATTTGTATAAAATCTTAAAAAAAGGCAGAAGTTAGTAAAAGGTTTGAGTACCGTTTGTGGGGCTGAACATTGAAAAGAAGAAAGAAACTATGAGATCTACTCAAAGTCTATTCACTCATTTAAAGTCAAGTTCAAATCCCAGCTTCTTCATCAGTCTTTCCCTCATGACTTTGGCCCTCCAAACTTCTGTCTTATGTGAACACAGATCACATTAACTTTCTGCACCATCCAAATTGGAACTTTATTATCCATGATCTCATTCTTTTATCATTTCATTGGTGTAAGCCATGTTTCAACATAATTATAGGATACCTGAGTTGACAATTTTTCATCTCCTTTTGAGCCTGTCCAAGTCTACTGCACACACTGTTGAGTTTATGCCTGAGAGATTAATTCTATCACTAGAAGCTGAGATAATTAGGGACCATTATGTCAGGCCTTTCAGTGCACTACTCAATGCTTGAAAAATAATACCTTTTGACTGAATAGGCTATACTTTGACCTTTAGGAAGGCTATACTTTGACTTTTACCTGATTTTAAGGTACAATATACTGCACTTTAGCTTTTTTAAAAAGAGATGAAGAATACATATTTTCTCAGAGATCAGCTAACCAGTAAATAATCTCCAAACCTTACTTGTAAAGCCAGAAACCATGTGTTAAGATCCAAGTAGCTGAAATGAATCCTGACTAAAGTTGATTATATTTGTATATTAAAGATCACATGAAAATAAACAGTCCTCTATTACTTTTAGTCTTCAGTGACTTTCTAATGCACCACTTACAATGGAAAAGTAAGATCAAATCTATGTACCAGTATTTACTACAATCACATTCTTTTTACATTCTTAAGTAGAAAAACAGTTATTGAGTTTAAAAAGTAAATAACTTTTTACTCTCACCATACTGGCTTGCTCCTGCATATATGCTATCATTTCTTTTGCTGTGGTCCTTGATATAAATGATTGGCACAAATGTTGATCCATAGAGTATTCCAGATATCACTGCAAGACTGCAGCCTCTTAAAAAACAAATAAATCACTATTAATCTGGGTCCAAAGCAATATTTCTGACAAACACACAGATAGAATGATAATTAAAGCATGCTTCAAAATGTAAATCACAAGCAGTTATGCACAAATCACCCATCCATCTCAAGCTCTGTGACTAGCAGAAGACAAAGAAATATCCTGCAGTGTCAAAGGGATGTCAAGACTAAGAGTGAAGCTTCAGTCCTCCACTGTCTAATTTTGGAAGTACATGATTTACAGAAGTTATAATGGATTCCTGTTATAAATAGTCATTATATAGATGAGAATAGTGCTATTATATTATACAGTCTACATAAATAAACTTGGCTCTATGCTTCTTTTTAAAACATTATAATATCTAGCACAGGGCTAAGACAGACTACGCACTCAACCCATGTTCATTCAGAACAACTCTTGAGATCCATAGATGAGCCTATGTCTTAGTTGACTACGGCATAGTCAAAAGGAAGTGCTGATTTAATAAAATCATCTGGATATTTCAGGTAAAACATGACTTTTTGTAGGAAGAAAATCTTTCATTTTAAGCACTTGGAGTCATGTTGACTCCTCAGACTTGGGCCATATCTGCACGAAGCACAAACATTTCCAATGATTTTGGATGGAGTTGATTAATATTTTGGAATAGTGCCTTTAACTTAATACAAAGGACAATGGCATGAAACAGGAAAGAGTTTTAGGCAAAAACCATTCCCTCCTAAGCTCAAAAAAAAATTCTTCAAGTCTGTTTTAATAGTGCTTTAAGGAATATGACACTGTGGGAACGCACAGGGCCAACTTGGCAATGAGCTCTATTCACACCGGAAACCCCTGTGTCATGGTGAAGCCTGGACTTCACGGTCCTATAGGACTATCTCAAACACAGACCAGACTAATAAACTAGGCCTGGCCAATCACCAGACAACTAAAAATGTCTTTAACAAATATTGCCTTAACAAAGGAGATGCTTTGTGAAAAAATGTTTTATTTGAGAGATCTATTTTATTCTGAAGCAAAAGCAAAGCAGCAACGTATTTATTCTTCCAAAGCTTGTTTGTTTTAGTTCATTCTTTCATTCATTCACTTTATTCAAATATTTGCTCAGCATTTATTATGCCCCAGGCACTGCCTCTTTCCCACTGTGAGGATAGTATATACAGAGGAAATGGTTTATATTCTTGAGGCAAACGGTGTCACCACATAGGGACTGGCCCAGTGATGTAGCGGTTAAGTTCACGCGCTCTGCTTCAGTGGCCTGGGGTTCGTAGGTTCAGATCCTGGGTGTGGACCTACGCAACGCTTATCAAGACATGCTGTGGCAGGGGTCCCACATATGAAGTGGAGGAAGACGGGCACAGAAGTTAGCCCAGGGCCAATCTTCCTCAGCAAAAAGGGGAGGATTGGCAACAGATGTTAACTCAGGGTTAGTCTTCCTCACAAAGAAAAAAAAAAACGTGTCACCACATAAAGTCCAAAACAGCCATCCATTGTAAAATGCTAGCTATATACTATTATATATTTTCATACTTCTTTGCCAGTCCAAAAAACACCCCCCAAAACCCTAAAATATAGGGGCTGATAGTGAGCCTAACTCTCCTAGTCTTTATGAAGACGGTGGGGGGTAGGACTTACATGGACACAAAGTATTCTACTACATTTGACAACGAGTATCTTGGGAGTATAAAACCATCTAACACACGAGTGGAGGGATTTCCGGTGGAGGGTGGGCATCTCAGGCAGTGCAATACTACACAAGCGTATTGCCTAATTCAGTGATGATTGCTGAGAGCATGTTGGTCATTATATTCTGTGGTCTATACTACTTCTTTTACTTTAGGTACAAAAGTCCTGCTAAATGAGATTGTTCTTGTCGGCTCCTTATTGGCTAGAGATACCGGAGTGGCTTAGGAATTCCTTGAAGCGTTGAGACCAGGGATCCTTTACCTAAAAATTCAGCAGCGGACAAGAAAGTCTTCCCACCACGGAGCTAAGGAAGTAAAGCTTGGGTTACCATTTTCTTCATGAATTCAGATGCATATCGCTTCACTCTGGTAATCCCTGCTTTACCCAAATATGAAACAGAATAACAGAACCTCTTCTTACACTATGCGGCGTTGCACTGTGGAAAGTTTATCCACCCAGGAATAATCGGGACAGGGATCTTGAGTTCTGTTGATCGCCTATTGAAAACATTGGCACGAACCAAAACAAAACAGCATTCAATTGATAATCACACTGGTGACAAAAAGATTTTCCGTGTTTTTCTGTTCTCTCTCAAACATACTTTAAAACATGAACATGTTTCACTCTGCCTTCTGATTCCGTGGATGTCTCTAGACTCAAATGTTTCTGTTTCTGTTCCTCTTTCATTGAGAAAAGTTTGGCAGTTGGCAACTTTTCTGTTTAAATTTATCACAGTTTAATATATGGCTATTTTGATACACCTATCAAAACTAACAAAGGTACTAATGCTTGTGTTTCATTTGCATATTTTAATAATCTGTAGAGAAACTAGAACCAAGGAAAACTCAGACTCTTCTACTATGGAATGCCTAAGATCAATAGGTACTTTTTATTCTGATTTTTTTTTACTGAATTAGTTAATAAAATATTTCCAGTCATGTTTCAAGATTAGGCTAATATTCTAAGCCAGGAAAAAATTATGAGCAAATTCATAATATTTCTACTATTGAATGTAATCATCTTTGTCTCTTAGCTGAAGTTTCCTTGATCTTATACTCCTACTGTTTTTGTAAGAGATAGGAAACTAGATTTGAATTCTTTGTCATGTGCTAAGTCAAATTTTCCTTTGGCAATAATGCTTTCTTTCACGATGAAGAACTCAGGATGTATGGTTCATACTAACCAATCACGCTGTTTATGTATCTTTACACTTAGTTTGCTTATATCCTTCCATCTTGCCTAGAAAAATCTAAGTCGGTTGTCTTACTATGTATCTTTTACCAAGTTGCATTTTTTTTTTAATTTTCTTTTTTTGTTCCTTTGTTTGAAGGGTGGTTGGTTAGGAGATATCTGGATCCTTAAAGTAGGCAAGGAACACCCAACAGCTCTTCCCAGACCCAACTCCTCCATTCTCTCTGAAACATTTCCCTGATTAGAGATGCCTATGGATTAATAAATCTCTTTTCTCTTACACTTAAGCTAATTAGTATTTAACTTTAGTGTCAGTTTAACTTATGTTTCACTCACTGTAGTTGATAAGAGTTTTGATAGGGGATGAAGCAAGGGAGAAGATTAATTTTGAAGTAAGGAGCCAAGGCAGCACCTTCCAGGGAGGCAATACCTCAGTGGGAGTATGGGACGCTGGATTCAGAGGGCAGCTAGGGGCACTGGGCCCCTGGCGGGTAGAAGAGATACTTAAAATAGGAAGGACTGGAGTCTGGGCTCATGGCCAGGGAGGTTTGCCCTGAAATCACTTTAGTACACACAGCCACTGGTGCTTGTGCTGTGTCAGATCTCTTTTAATGGTTGTCCCTTTTTAATCTAGATTTGCTATTCCAGACTAATGTAGGTTCTCCAAGATCAGAACAGTGACTCCTTATATATTTCCTGTCTTTACCTTTGATAGGAACAGGCTATAGCAGAAAAGAGAAATAGGAAGAAATTCAAGTCCAATTCCTATTTCATTTGACTTGATTTACCCTTTCGTTGGCTTCCTCTGATTTATTCCCTCCTGTCCTCCCTGGGCCTACTTTAAAACCTCCTTCCTCCCCTTTTTCAAAGTAACTTTCATATTCCTCTTCAGTATTTGGGGTTCCCCTACTGCAGAAATTCTTAAGTCATTCCAAAATATGGGCTTGTTTATGCATTTCCTTGTAGAGATCTACTATTAGTAAAAATAAATAGACCTCTGTGTTTATTGAGAAGCTTTACTGTGGAAATACTGATTGACTGCTGCATAGACCCAGCCATAATAAATATGCTAGGATATTTTAGACAGCCCTGGTTGAAAAACAAAAACACCACCTTCTCATCTGTGTTTCAAATCTATGCATTTTCCTTTTTTCTTAATTTTATGTCTCAAATCAAGTTGTCTCTCATAGTATACTCACATGCTCTGTCATTAATGATGTGGTGTCCACAGAATACGTGTTATTTGGTACTTCACTTTTGATGAACAAAAATATGAAAGCACTGTAAAGAAAATAAATTGTAGTTATGTTTATTATAACCCTGGTTCATATCAAGTTGCCTGAATTTTAAGAGAAAACACAGCTTAAATCAAGTCCTAATGATGTGACGATTACTTCCAACTGCCTCTTCAGAGATCCTGCCATTTCTCCAGTACTGCCATTCTCTTTGATGTCTCTCAAAGAGATGATATCTTTGTGCTTAATTGCAACAGGTTAAAGCTAAAGTCATAAGCTTTCACCCCAAAACAGACCTTTCTCCTGATTTTTTTGTTTCAGTCAATGGCCACATCTTTCTTTTTATTTCTGGTTAACCCTGAAATCACAAGGTAAAAAAATACAAACAAAAACTACCTTGAAATAATATTTATTGGGGGAGGGCAAAGGGGGTGAAGGGGTGAATTTATATGGTAACAGACAAATAATAATGGACAACTAAAACCCCACAATGTCATAAACTATTGACATCAATTAAAATTAAAAATTAAAAAAAAGAAATAATATTTCATACTATTATATTGACAAAACCCCCAAGGTTTAACAACATCCTCAGTTGGACAAACTATGGGAGACAAACACCACTTATGTGAGCGCAGAACTGTATGATCCCCAGGGAGGAGACTCTGGGGCCATCTACTGAAGCTACAGGTGTGTCTACTCCTGACCTTACCAACCCTGCTCCACGCTCTATAACACAGGTACATCCACACTCAGGTTAGGTGACTTTCATAGCCACACAATGGAATACTATACAGCTGTAAAAAAGGAATGAGGATGCCCTCTATGCTCTGATATATAAAGATCTCCCAAGTATATTTTAAGAGAGAAAAACACACACAAGTCTAATGACTTTTTCACCCTTAATATCTCTTTCATAACACACTGTCTATTCATGTCCAGCATCTTCATAACAAATGCCTTACTTACTATTGACTTTTGAACCATGCAAATATGTTAAAATGTGTTAAAATATTAAATTAACAATTTTGGCATATTTTTGATGGTCCTTTTTTAATATGTTGGCATGGTTTGAAAGTTAAAACAATATACGAAGTTTCAAAGTACATATGAGGCTGAAATAACATCGGTAGCTAAGTGTAGAATAGTGCATATGATATGCTATCTTTTGTATAAGAATTTAAAATTTCCTAGTAAGCTTCCTTAGTTCAGTCCCTTATTTGCTTGAAGAACTTGAATGGCTCCATATTCCCCTCCATAGGAAATTTCACTTTCATTTTTGATCTTTATTGCTCTCTGCATTATGCTCCACCCAACCTATCTCAACATAATCTCCCACATGAACTTCTATTTCTGATTAATCCCTGCTTCGAGCTCTCCTCCAGTCTCAATCTTTCACAACTGCCTGCTCCTGCTTGTGTTTCCTCCCTAGCTGGACACACTGGGTACTCGCCTGTTCTTGTCCAAACTAAAGAAGAGTTGAAGTCCTGAATGTGAGAAGACAACTTCCCCCCAGGCCAGTCCTCATCGAATCTTCTTCTCTGAATTCCCACAACACTGAGACTAGTCATCACACCATCCAGACCATTTGCCACAAATCTATGTAGTCTTTTTTCTCTAAAGATTTTCTAATTCAATAGAAGATAGGAACCACATCTTGTATCTCCTTCAAGGTCCTCAAAGTACTTAACACTCAGTAAAACCGAATGCATAAAACCTAATTATACCTGTAGATCTAATTAGTTAAATATGTGTGTGTGTGCTTATATACATGTTAATTTGCAAAGCTAATATTAGACGGTGCAATTACATTTTCTTCTCAAAGTTACAATGAAAACCCTCTAGTTTGTATAGACTAGTGTGTTTTTCTAATAATACAGGATGATATGTTAGAAATACTTGAAGGATACAGATAAAGGTCCCTGAGTGTTTCTTCAAACAACTTATGACCCTCCAACAAATCATTTAATCTCTCTGAGGCTCAACTTTTTTCATCTAGAGAAATGAAGATATACCCACTTTACAGAGCTGTGATGAGAATTAAATAATAATGCATACAAAATTCTCATTGTACTTTTTGGCACATACTAATTTCTCAAAACATGGTAGTAAATAGAGAGCATTCACTCCAAACTGGATGGGAGAGGGAGGTGCTGAGCATGAGATAGAAATTAAGACTAAGAAATCAGTGGTTTTGAGCCTGTGAGACTAGTGCTAGTGACAAAATAGGTGTCAGAAAGAAGAATCCCAGGTCATTAGGTCAAGAGAGGGTGTGGTGCCACTAAGTTAAGACAAGGTAATGAGATTTATCCTATCTATGTGAACATAAAACCAAATAGATCACAAGGTCTTTGGGCTACAGACTTAAAGAACTTGGTACAGTGTGTCAAACACAAAGTTCCATGATAAAGTCTATGAATGCTGTCAAAAGCATAGGAAACTTAAAAAAAAACAATGTTATACCCAAGGGTACTTCTCGACATTTTCAACCTATCCAGTCTTGTTAGGTTTGCAACCCTACACTTCTTATTATTAGTAAAAGTCATGTGTATGTGTGTGTGTGTGTTTACACTGACAATTGAACTCAACAAGTATTTATTGAGATCTTTTATGTGTCAAGTGCTGTGTAGCAAAGTCTGATGGGGATGGTGGGAGGGATGGTGTATAAAGAAAATAATGAACCTTGTCCTTCAGGTTCTCCTAGTTCAACGATAAAAAGCATTGTATGAATAACACAAAACAGACCCTGAGAATTTCAATAATAGGTGAAGAACAAAATGCAATGGAAGTTTAGGGGTGACATTCTAATCAGGAAGAAGAAAATCAAGAAAACATCACATAGGATGGAAAATTTCAATTGATACTTAAGGGTGGGCAAGGAGGCTGAGGAAAGGGCCTTTCAGGCTGAGGGAAGTGTCTGGGGTATGGTGTGATAAATAATCTTGGGTCAGTGAATTGACAATACAAAGAGAAAGACATGTTAGGAAGAAGGGCTAAATCTATAACTGTGGAGGACATGCCAAATTGAGGAGACAGATTTATTCTGAATCCAATGGGGAGCCTTCAGAAGTTCTTAAATAAGAGAGTGATGATCTGATTTGACAGCAGATACAAGCAAGTCATACTGGCAAAAGGAAAGAATGGAACTGGGGAAATTAGATGTGAGATTTTTACAATTGTATAGAGGTGGGTAGGTAGTAAGGGACCAAGGGAAAGGAGAGGAAGAACTTGTGAAACATTCAGAAAGAACTGTACAGGATTAAATATAGGGTGGGATACAAAAGGAAAAAAAATTTAAGATGACTGAGGTTTTCAATTTGAATGACTGTGGCTAAAATCTTCTATGGAGAGAGGGAATGCGGGAAGAGGAACCAGTTCGTAGGGAAGGGTAAAACAAGAAAAGTAATTCTGATTGGGAAATGTTGAAGGCAGAGAGGAAGAAACTAACAGTCTGGTGTTTGTGGTGTGCTGACCATATGCCTGACCCAGCATGGTCCCCTTCCAAGCATTATCTCACCTCAGATTGTGTAGGAGGTGCCTGGGGGACATCCAAGTAGAGATGTCTAGCCTGGTCTTTAGTTAGATATAAGTAAGCACTGTGCTTCTGGAGAAAGGTGATGGCTAGAAACAAAGATTGGGGTTTCCTCAGAACACAACTCTCCAGAGAAAGCAAGTTAGCTGAGAAGAGAAAAGAATGGAGAGCAGACTCAAGGCTAATCCAAAGCATTTTTCTCAATTGAAAACGAAATCTGCCTTTTAAAGAACTCCAACTCCTGGAACTTCATTAGAGCACATTTAAGAGAGTGTCCTGGACATTGTTTCATGGTGTCAGCTCCATTTCCACCCTTTTATATTCTCTTCTGACCCAGGGGGCCTAGAAGCCTGAAAACTAAGTTTTCTCAAACTGTTTGGCAGTTAGGTCTTGCCAAGGGGAGGCATATGTATAAGATTAAAAGCTGGGAGGAGCCATTTTGTTTTGATGGCTGCTCCAGTAGTTTCAGCAGCAGTGTGCTCAGGGCAGTGCAGGCAGGTGTGTGGGCTCCAGGGCTGTGGGTGATGCTACCTTCCTCCTTTTGCTCCATTGGGCCTGATAACACTTTTGCAAACAATCTTCTGTGTTAAATCCTCTGCCATTTAAAATACTTAAAAGTGATTTTGGTTGTAGAGACTGACTGATAGTTACCTTAGATATCATACAGGGAAAATGTAAGGCTAGAAATGATCTAACCAATCTTTTAAAAACTGCACTCTATGGAGGATAGAAGCAATAATTTCCATTTTAAAAAGAAAAGCAACAAACCAATGTAACCATATTCCAAGTTTCCTTATACTGACCATGAAGCTCCAAGTTTATTCAATGATTGCCCTTCAGAAAAAATTGATTTAACTGAGTTAAAATAATGAAATGAAAGGTTCCAGAATTCTTTTCAGTAAAGAAACATAGCGGGGCTGGCCCAGTGGCGTAGTGGTTAAATTCACACACTCTGCTTTAGCAGCCCAGGGTTTGCACATTCGAATCCCAGGTGCAGACCTACACACTGCTCACTAAGCCATGCTGTGGCAGGCATCTCACATACAAAAGGGAGGAAAATGGGCACAGATGTTAGCTCAGGGCCAGTCTTCCTCACTAAAAAAAAAAGAAACATAGAAGGGAGCTGGGATGCACTCCAGGAAGAGATCATTGCATTTCCCTGCCAAAGACCAGGCTCCAAACCAAGCTGCATGATTCCCCGGGTGCACTGACTAGTTGACCAAAGAGTTGGACAACACATGACCGAAAGAGGAAACAGTAATTGAACATGAAATAGTTATTAATAAAAATGATTATCATAATGAAAATACCCAACATACAGAGCATTAGCCACGTGCCTAGTGCTATACAAAGAACTTATATTTTATCCCATTTATTCCTCAAAATATCTTATGAGGCTGGTATAATTATTATCCCCACTTTATCCCCAGATGAAGAAATTCAAGCTTGGAGAAATTAAGTGATTTGCCCAAGGTCACACAGGTAGAAGTGGTAGAACACGAATAATTTGCAATTTTAGAGAATGTATACTTTCTAAGGAAAGAAGAAATATGGAGAAAAACAATGCCTGATTGACTAGGTAAATTGGCCTTAAATTACCATTAAGTCAAAACTAAGGCTACATTACAACTTCTGGGTGTAAAGGAATTGTTTCGGAGTGAGCTATTCAAAGCTCGAATGCTGTATGAATTGTATAAAATACATAAAATTGCCTCTAACCAAAAATGTCAGGAATCTGCTATTTTAGAATAATCTATGTTATTTCTTCTCCAATTGGCCTGGAACCGCTCTCCATGGCAACATTTCAATGACAAAGAGATTGTTCTTGAATGTGGCTGGAGAAAAGCTATCATGGCAGGAGGAAGAGAAATATAGTGCTCTTTCCCTGAAGAATAAAAAAGTACTAAAATCTTTCCAGGCAGTGCTATCCATTATGTGAAGCACTGACAGGGAATATAAATGAAGTCTAGGGAGGAAAGGGCACTGAATTTAAGGTGACCTAATTCCTGTTAGAGTTTTATTGACTGAACACTGCCATACAGAGATTCAAAGTCATTTTCATCTTCATTCGTTTAGTGCATACAACTAGGTACAGATACATTCAAAAATAGGTATGTAAATGAGTATGTGCTTTCACAGGTGAGAGAGTGGTTATCTAACTGGGTTGAGAAGAGTTGAGTGAGGTGACAGGAAAGTGGAAACTAGGTGGCAAACAGTAAGTGAGTAATAAGAGAGAATCAATGACTATTCCAGAGGCATCAGGAAGCCAGCATAACAATTATCGATATAGCATTTTTCAGTTTGCAAAATACAGTAATGTGCCATTTGAGTCTAATTTATGAGCTATGTATTACGATTTTCTAAATATTACAGATAATGAAAGTGAGCTTCAAGGCGGCTACATGCTTTTCCCAGGGTCTCAGAGCTTTTGAGACCTAAAGCTAGGGCTCCTGACCCCACAGCTGGCACTTTTGTCCTCTAAAGCGAAATCTGTCAATGTAAATGAGCAATCTGAGGAAGAATCATGATGATTTTATGAAATGCAGATTTAAAAATATGTAAGTACATCAGGATCTTTAAAATGTACTCTAAATGTTTAGAAGAATAGCTAAATCATCAGAAATGGCTGTGTACCTTAATACTGAGAGCCCAGCTCCAATGTAATTTAGCAACGGTTTTGATACTTCTTCTGCATCCATTCCAAACCAGCCAAACCTGGAAATTGAGAAAGTCACATCGAAGTAGATATTGCTGAAAATGTGTTCATTATAGCATTTAAGGGCATAAACTCAGGGTCAGATTCCTGGGTTCAAATCCTAGGTCCTTCACTTACTAACTGTAACTTGGATAAATTAACTATCTTCATTGTGCCTCAATTTCCCATGTTTAAAATGGGGAAATTACACCTACCTTACAGGTTTCTTGTGAAGATTAAATGAGTTAGTTATGCTAAAGTACTTGTGAGTGCCCCTTTCTTATCAAGACTAAGGAAAAGGAAGAAAAAATAGATTAAGTGGCAAATAGAATGCTAAATGGTTGGCTGAAATTTTGTATAGTATTTGAAACAGACTTTTAAATAACTGCTTGGTTAAAGATCCCTATTCTTTGGCATCACTTTAAATTCCTTTTTTTTTTCATGTCTTGACACTGTAGTGATTCTTACCAACAATCACCATGAACCATCCAGGGGCAAGAGAAAAGGAGGCAAGAAAAAGAAAAAGAAAATAGCGCTTATAGAAAGCAGGGCAGGAATGGGGAAAGGACAGGAAGGAATGGATGGGAGGTTAGTTTGTTTTATTATTACTGAGGTTGTTGGAGTGCTTTGAGTGGGAAGAGGAGGCCAAAAAGTAAGGTAAGAGTAACAGCCTCCCTTCTACTCATTTTCCCAAACTCAACTTGAGTGTTAATCTTAAGGCTGATGAAGGGCAGTGCAGTCCAATAGAACTTTCTGTGATGATGGGGCTCTTCTACAGCTGCACTGTACAGCAGTATAGCTTCTAGTCAGATATGGCTATTGAGTGCTCAAAATGTGGCTAGCACAACTGAGGAAATGAATGCTTAATTTTATCAAATTTTAATGAATTTAAAATTAAATATAAATGGCCACATGTGGTGCCATTGGCTTGTGGTGCCCCATTGGACAGCCCAGTTCCAGAGCTGTGGTGGGTAAACTCTTCCTTAAAGAGCCAGAGAGTAAATATTTTGGTCTTTGTGGGCCAGATGGTCTCTTGCCACGACTCAATTCTGCCATTACAGTGTAAAAGCAGCCATTGACAATACTTAAATGGATGGGATTGGCTGTGTTCCGATAACACTTTATTTACAAAAATGGCTAGGAAGCTGGGCCACGGTTTGCCGACCCTGGCCCAGCCTCTAGAGGGAAGAATGCATGCTTTAGAACTAGAAGACCTGAGTTTAAATCCTGGCTTACTGGTTCTGTGACTTTCAGCAAGTTACTCAATCTCTTTGTATCAGCTCTCTTGTAAGGGTGCTTACCTCATATATTTGTAAAAATGAGATGAGACTGATGCATATAACATGTCCAGCAAATTGTCACATAGTAGAAAAAGAAGATAAACATCAGTTCCCTTCCTCTCTCCCTAATTCCATTCCCTAGAGATAATTCTTTTCTTTATCTTGATCAAACATCTAGATCAGATAATAGAACTTAGGCCAAATAATAATTAGAGGTGGCATATCTCATGCACATGTCTTACCAGCTGTAATCTCTGTGAGGGTAAGAATCATGTGTTATTCTTCTCAGTTAGCTCAAATCCTAGCGCCTGCCCTACATAGAGTATGAGTGCAGAGAATCTTAGTTGAAATAGTTTGCTTTGTGTTACCTTGAGCTTGCCCAGCCAGTTAAGGCATTAAATGACCCCCAGATTAAGATTCCAAGGCCTAAACCAATGGTTTTGATAATTGGGACAGCAGCAATGTTCCCTGTAGATGTAACATACGGAAGAAAGGTGTTATTTCCAATGCAGAAAACACATTTATAAATTGAATTAATCTTTATTTTAACTTCGACTGAAGGTTACGGGATTTGGACGAATTTTGCACAGCACAATTCCTCATCTTTTAAATAAAATAAGCACATTTTTTGGCATTAAACTCAAGATTATGATTACTAAAAGCACTAGGCTTAGGGCAAAATCCTACAAAGAAAAAAGTTGAATTAGCTCCTTGACTAAATGCACCGGTGCTCTTCTTCCTTAACACGGGTCTCTTGTTCTACGACTTGCTGCAGAAGCCGTCAATGATAAAATTAGGAGTGACCATCCTCTTAGACTCGAGCCAGGGCTAACCACGGGTAGAAGTCTTTGGCCCAATAGGACCCCAGACTTTGCTCTTCCATGCTCACTGACTTGCCTTCTAGGTTCCTGCATTCATGGCTTTGTGCTCTTAAGCGTCACTCAGGGCAAAACCATGACTGTTCTTCACAGTTCTTAACCCTTCAGCAGTCTTGCCTCAGTCCTGCAATCTCCTCTCGAAAGGTTTACTCTCTTGGCTTCCAAAGTGCCTTCCTCTCCTGATTCCCTCCTGTTTCTCTCTTTAGCTCTTTCTCTGGCTGTTCTTTCTCATCATATCATCTGGATTCGGATGCCCCCTAAATATTTTCCTAGAATACATTCCTTCTCTTGCTACATTCTTCTTTGGGTACTTGACTAATTTCATGATTTCAGGTACAAACTAGAGACACATGCTCCCAGCGCTACAGCTCTAGCCTGGACCTTCTCCAGAGCTTTAGTGCTATGCTCCAAACTGCCAATAAGAGATCTCCAACCAGATGTCCCCCACTGTGGGAACATCAGAAACCTCAAACTCAGAAGGTCCCAAGCTGAACTCATCATTTTCCCTTTCAAACATGTTCTTTTCCCTATTTTCCTCATACATGTTAATGATACCACCACCCTCCTCATCACCTATAATAAAATCCCTATATCATTGTCTCCTCCCTTTCCTCTCCCTCCCATATCCAGTTGCATCCTCATCTGCAACATTTCTCAAAGTAGACCCTTCCCCACTGACTCCCAGTGGAACCTGCTGGGTGAGTATAAATACTAAGGTGGTTATCAAGATCTGCAGGATGAATGGATGCTTTCTCTGTTCCCCTCTTCCCATTAGACATGATAAACAATCATAGAAAGGTATAAGTGAAGTATAATAATTTAAATTCTAGTGGATATTTAACTCTATTGTCCTCCAACTCATGAACTTCACTAAATCATTTAATTCTGAAGAGATTCAAATTAAGTGGGTACCCAGTAAATTTTTAACATTTTAAAATGTATTTGCTTTTAATGAAATTACCTCTAACTTAATACTTGGAATTCTCTTTGCTAAAAAGAAGAAAGCTCTTCTGGGATGTATTAATATTAACAGAAGGAAAACATTCCTGCCTGGCCAAAGGCATAAATTCTAGTTATAAAATTTTAGGAATTGATATGGCAACAGAGGGAAGATTTCTGTTTGCTTTTGTTTCCCTGCCAGTGCTTTTGAAATGATAATATGTCTGTGTTTGCCTACTTTTAAGGACAAGTCCTAAAAATGCTATTAGAAGAGACTATGATTTAATAAATATTTTCTGATAAACACATTAGAGAAAGAAAGGCCAGAACATTTAAACAAATATATGAGTTATGCTTGAACAGACAGAGAGCAATTGAAACATTTTTGCTATAATAAATAATAGTTTCTATATGATAGTTTCTATCAAGAACGAAGAAAGAAATCATTAAGAGGAAAGAGTCAGGAAATGCACCAAAAATATTTATGAAGCATCTGAATGAAAGAAACTAAATTGTTAATTTCTAGTACTTATGACAAAGGATTATTCAGAATTATTGTTGGTTCTATTTCCCTCTATTATGAACCAGAGTTATTTTGATGAAAATACTAAACGATTAAAGAATAAATTATATCATACATTACCTGTTGCCCATATGCAGCCCCCGACCATTGCAAAAGGCCAAAACTTAGGGCAACGTAATATCAGATTGACCACCAAGGCAACTAACCATATGGCAGCACAAAGTATCCACTGGAGAAACATTCCTGGAAATAAAAGAAATGGTGTCAGTTGATTGACATCAGACTACACAAATTGATTTGCGTAAATTAATGCTTAGGAATATTAATGAGATATTATTATATGAACGGCCACAGTTTATTGAATGCTTATATGCCAGGCACTTTGCACATTTAATGTAATTCTTACAAAATACTCTCCATCATAATTAATTCTAGTTCAAAGATAGAGAAAATGAATCTGAGATGAAGCAACCTGTCCAAACAGCTAACAGTTTGTAGAATTGGAATTTAAACCCAAATTGTTTGACTCCAAAGCTTACTATATACAGTACATTCCTATTTAAAGTTCTGTTTTTCATCTATTAAACAAATCAAGAATTTTCTACCAAAGAGTATGGGTAAGACCAAGTTTATATATTTTTATTCAGATGCTATACCTAGTGCCATCCCTTACCAAAAACACAGCATTAGGAAATTTCAGAAAAGCACAACAGTGATTTAAACTTTGGGGATCATTTTTGCCACTTTTGGGATCAAAATAAAGCCATTTATGGCCAGACATAGACCACATACAATTAGAGCCAAATGCCTGTGATGAGCCAGACATTACAAACCTGAGGATTAGCCTTCTAGGTCAGTGCTACTCTCCTTTCTACGCTCAGCATGCCATTTGTCAGTGATCTGAAGATCACATGGTAATGTGAGGTATAGCTGTTCCTTTCTGAGCTTCTGCACCGTCAAAGGTTTAGGGATTAAAAGGGTAAAGAAAAAGTCAACATTGGAAGAAATACTAAGTTAGTTATAACTCAATGTAGCACTTCTGACTCTAATTTTGGAAGATTTTTGCCTATTTCTATTCAATCTCATGGTGGAGGAGAGAAAAAAAATGGCTGTTAACCTCCACCACAAAAAAGTAGATGAGAGAGATGAAACGGAACTTCATTTACAAGTTCTTCATTTTACAAATGTGAAACTGAGAATAAAAGAGCTGGTAAGACTTGCCCAGGATCACACAGTTGTTGTGAAATACCTAAAAGCCAAGTCCTTGACCACTTTAGTGTGCTTTTTGTTCTTCTTTTAGTAGTTTCCATTCCTGTCCTAACTCCAAAGGAAATGAGAAGAAAGGCTCTGGAGGAAAAAGATTTGTAAGTCTATTGTCTAAGTCATATTAAGACAATAAAGGAATTGGAGTGGTAACGCAATTGCTTCCCAAGAGGTGTTCACTACAACATATCCAATTCCTTCTCCTGTCTCTAACAAGATAGGCGGGTAGATACAAAAAACTGTTGCTTCTCCTTCCCTAAAATTCACATTACAGTCAGGTCTACTATAATACGATATGTGCATTCCTAAAAATCACTGCGCTATGCAAAACCATGCAATAAAACTGCAGGGCTTATGGGAAAAATGGGGCTAAGGGCACAACACAGAAACTTCATCAACAACATGTTAAAAATAAAAAGATAGGAACCTAATAAAAATGGTAGCACAGTTTTACACTGGTTAAGTAGTTAAGAAATTCACAAGTACTATAATAAATATGGCACTTTAACTTGAAAAAGCCCTGAAGTTTGCTTACAGAAGTGGGCATGGGAATTGTTGCGGCTTGCAGTTATTGTGAAGTTGGTGGATGGAGGGGGTTCTAACAGCTGACGTGGATGCGTGCGGTGCTGAGGGAGCTGGATGTTTGAGGGGTGGGTGTGAGCACATTTTGTGTATTACCATGCATCTTTATCCATCTAGGTGCAGTTTTCTGTGTTCACTGAGTGTTTTGTCAGAGCCAACATTGCACATAAGCAAACACAAAATTCGTGTTATGCTCAAATCATTCTCTATTATATCAATTGTTTTGGACATTTGTGTTTTCAAAACACCTGTTATTAGAACTAACTTTCTTCTTTTGTAAACACAACAGATATGGCTAAAAAGCTTTCCTGACAATATCCATCCTAGCTTTACCATGAAACACAATGTCAAGGTTATCCTATGCTGACTTAACTCTTGGATAAACTGGCATGGCCATTATTAAATGATTTATTTAAAGCTCTATTCACTTAGCACTAGGTTCAACAGAATTTACTTTTGTAGCCATCATTATAAAAAGACCAAAAAAGAGAAATTCACATTTAAAAATAATTTAAGGTTAACAATGAAGGAAGAATAATTACCATCACCAGTGTCATATTTTTTAAGTGGTACATAGTTTGAGCCAAACAAAAGGACAGCAACAGAAGAGGAGAGGAAACCAATGGTTAGGTCTGTTCCATTGTTGCTCATGGTTCCAGTACTGCCTGAGAGGGAGCTGGTTCACTTTAGACTGGATGCACTTTTCAAGAGCTACTGAAACAAAAGAAATAAAAATGAAACAATTAACAGGTTGTAAATCTGCAAACAAATTGTGATTAATACATATTTATTGAGGTTTTCAAAAGTATGCTAACATTCCTTCTTCCAGACAAAGAGTTAAGACATTATGAAACGATGTATTATGTTGACACTCCCTGTTCATTCACTCATTTTTTTCCTTTATTTTATCAACAAATACTTTTTGATCACTAACCTACAATTAAAAAAAAAAGACAAACTTTGTCTTCAGAGCTTGAAAACTTCTTTCACGATGTGGATACAATTTTTTATTTATTATAAAAAAAATTCTCCTCTATAGGAGGACAAGTATAATGAAAAGATCTGTAGACTAAGACTCTGTTTACTTCAATTGGTTGTCATGATACTCACATGAGAGAGTATGTGTGAGGACTTTCAGAACCATCAGCGCCTTACAAGCAAAAGCTTTTGTTATATTTCAGACACGAGCTTAAGGGCACATTTAGGTTGTATTGCTGCTGCATACTCAGGATCCTACAGAGGTATAGGCACTTTTCTTCATCAGTAGTACTCCCACAGTGGGGATTAGTTTAAATAGTTCATGAAATCTATATCTTTACGACTTCTTGAAAAACTGAACAGATAGAAGAATCTCCTAAAGATCTCTTTGAGAATGTCCTAAATCTGTTCAAGATTTAGATTCTTGAAGAATCTCTTCAGGAATCTCCTAAACCATAAGATCAGCAATGGTGTGTTGCACAATACTATCAGCCAGCCAGCAGAACAAGGTGAGGCAGCTGGACAGCCATCTGTGCAACCTGGTAGCCACTAGCCACATATGGATAACTAAATTTTCATTAAAATGAAGTAAAAGAAAAAAAAATTCAGTTCCTCAGCCACACTAACCACATTTCAAATGCTCAATAGCCACATACAGGCAGTAGCTACCATACTGGACAGTGCAGATTATAGAACATTATCATCATTATGGAAAGTTCTATGGACAATACTGCTAAGCTTATTAAAATCTTCTGGTTTCCCTATGGAGAAATGGACCAATCCCACAAAGAGTCAAGAACCAGACATTTTTCATAAGATAACATTTGAAAAAGGCTACTGAACACAATTCATCTTTTTAGCTGTACAAAGTACATGAGAAAAAAAATAACACAAAAGAGTCATTTGGTCACAGGAGGTAACCAGAGTCTTCCTACAATACCATCTTGAATTCGTATTTTGCACATTGACCTTTGGGTTGACTTTACCATCTAAGTCCTCTGAAATGGAATGGAGGATGATCCAGTCTTTTTATTTTCCTACAAATTTAATGCTATCGTGATAACTTCTTCTGGATATGTATTGAATAAAATACATCTGTAATCACCTTTCCTTATTTTATTTTACAATGATAAATACTTACTTTAAAGGTGTTTCATTTTTCCATGTATTGTTTTTAAATGTGTTCTTGCAGAGAATATTAAAACGACAACTACCTTCAATAATTGTTCTTTGGCATTATTATTGATAATTTAACTGAAAACGGGAATAACTTCAAAAATGCTCAATAGATTTTAGTAAGAAAAATTATTTGAAATTATGCGTGCTTTCTTTAAAAACAAACAAGAAACACTGCTGGTAAGACCACATCCTCCATGGGGATGTAGCTGAGGAAAAGACATTGAGGCACATTTAAACACTGACACAGTATCACTATTTCAATAAAAATAATAATAGCTTTAATGTTAGGCTGAAAGAAAGTTTCAGCCCTGCAATGGCTCACAGGGGCTATTGCTCAAGGGTCAAGCAGGTAGATTGTTGCTAAGATATCAGAGTGACAATAAGTCACAGGGGCAGAAGGTATCTGGGAAGGATATCATGGGACTAAAAAGACACATGACTAAGTGTTAGCTAAGAAACCATTTTTTTTCCATTTTAATTAAAATTGGCAAAGTGAAACAAAACTTTTATGAGCATATTGATAAGAGAATGTCTAATCTTCAAAAGTGGCAAATTATTTTAGTGAAAAGATGGCTCTGTTAAAAAATATTGATAGCTCTAAACCTCTCAGATTTCACCCCATTGAAAGAATAATTTGGAGTGCTAATCAGAGTGCATGAACTGCATTTTGACTGCTGAATGAACTTTAGTCAGTGTGAATTCACTTCAAGTTGTTACCTGCAGATAAATGAAGTTTATCGTATACAGCTCTGGTACATTTCAGAAAGCATGTGATCTGATTTCAGTGCAGACTGGCGATGCTTGTTCTCTTTAAGGAAGAATCTACCTCTTTCTAAATCAATGAAATTTTAATGGAAAAGAAAATCAGTATCACGCTATCTAGCACATTACTCCCAATTCTTTTTAGTGCAAACCTGTTGAGTTAAACGTGTCAAACTACTTTTAAATACAAGTGGTTTCTTAATGTTTACTTTTGCGTCCACTGATATTTTATTAGACTTTACTCACTCAATTTTATTTTAGTAATTTTGCTTCATTTATTAGTAAATATTTTTCCTCGAAATTTCTCCTAGCAATTTAAACTTCTATGCGGACTTTTTTTTGTTAGCATTTGGTACGTTCTGATCAATAATGCTCGTTCTACTTCAACTAAGATTTCAGTTTTAGTTTCATGTTAATTTCCTCAAATCTCCTGGCAAGCTCTTCCGGAGTCTTGGTTAAAATCAGCAGTGCTTGAACGTACTTATTCTGAGCCTTGATTTTTCTTTCTAACCATGAGCACGTTTTGAAAAACCATGAGACCCTCCTGCAAAGCTACTTGGGTTTCCTTTGAGTTGCTGTACTCACCGCGCTGCAGGCTGGCGGCTGAAACTCCCTCCTGCTCAGCATCTGAGCGATCCGCCTCCACCGCGCCGGTGCGGAGACTGCATCCGCCTTATTCCCTCTGCCTCCCGGGGCGGCCTGGCCGGCCTTTACTTCCTGTTGGGGCAATTACCTATGCACCGAGCGGGAGGAGAAGGGAGGGCTCTAACACCCATGACCCAGAGGCCTCGTTCCCTCGGCTCGCCCGGGCGGCCTGGCAGCCTTTACCCCCTGGGGGACAATTACCTACATACCTGGCCGGAGGAGAAGGGAGGGCTCCAGCCAAGGAGACCAGGCGGCCTAGCCGAGGGCAGCAGGTTGAGAAACACCTTCCTTCAGCTGTAGTGAGGGAGCCCAAGGTCGTGTGACATGTGCCTCCGATGAGGAGTCATCAGGCCCTTTGTCAACTGCCAAAGTAGAGACACTTTTGTGTTTTTAAAGAGGTTATTGTTCAGGGAACTCTGAGCATGTCACCCTCTCCAAACGTCACAGAGCTAAGTATTTGTAGTGTTTATGGGTAAAACAAACGTTGAGGAACTTCACACAGTTGTAAAAGATTATCTAAAGTTGATTTTTTTTTTTACTGAGTGTCAAAAAATTCATCTGAACCACTAATGTTGCTAATCTCTTGTGACATCATAAGATTTTACTTGTAATCACTAATCCTTTATAAATGCACCTAGATCATTTATCTGTAAATTTAGCTAATATGAACTGAGTGCCATGTAAGAACATATGTTCTGGGCCTCTCAAGCTTGACTACACATTACAATCTCTGGGGGAGGTTTTTTTCACTTTGTTCCAGTTTTTAAATACTAATGCCTGAACCCCACCCCAGACCAATTGAAATAGAATCTTGGGGATGTGGCTCAGGAATCGTTTTCTTTTAAAAACCTCCTCCAGGCGATTCTATTGTGAAGCCAGACTTGAGAATCACATTCTAGGTCAACAGTTGTCAAATTTGATTCCCCTTCAGAATCACCTGGGGAATGGGTTAAAATGCAGATTCCTGACATCTTGATTTACATTTTGAGAAACATTGCTCTGGTCCTCCACTGTCTGATATGTAGCCACTAACTGCAAATGGCTATTTAAGTTTAAATTAGAATAAAAAATTCAGTAGTTCACTTGTACTGGACATTTTTCAACTGCTCAGTAGCCACATGTGCAGATTATAGAACACTTCTGTCATCACAGAAAGTTCTTTTGGACAGCACTCTTCTAGCCCTAGGATTGCAGCAGTGACCTATACAGAGTCCTACCTTCATGTAGATTCCAGAATAGCAAGTGACACAGACATGAACAAATAAGTTTAGAAAAGGGAAGCACTGGGTTCTGTCATACTCTAAGAGTTCAAGGAAGGCCTCTCTGAGGACATTTGACTGAGACTGTCCAGTGGTTGGTAATGGTTGTGGAGTTACAAAAAAGAGAAAACATAAGGACTATCCAAGGATGAGATATCCTGGAAGGAAGTCCTGCTTTAAACATTACTCAAATTCACAAACTATAGCCTGAGATAAGCAGATGGGAAGGTAAGGTATCATGTCATTCAAAGAATTAAAGAAGCTAAGGCTTTTCACTTAAGGGAAAGGATTGATTTAGCAATTCAGAGGAATTTTGAAGAAATAAGTTCCCCTTTCCACACATACACACTCACAAATACACACATAGACAAACTCTCTCTCCCAAAAATATAGCATCTAAATCCAACCTAGAATTGTTTCACTTTGTGGTTATAAGAGACCTTAGTGATCAAGTGGTTTATTCTTGCTTCAGATTCGCACTGACAAACTGAGACTCCCGTTGTTGTGAATTCCTTAAAATCTAAAAGTGAGTTGGGGGTGAGTTAGACTTGAGGACATTTATTATGGGATATCCCAGTCCAGGGCTTTTTACATCATGCCACGGAGCCAAGCCAAACATGGGTGATCCTCTACTTAAGCTAAACTTTTCCTTTCAAATTGTTTCATATGCATTAATGCTAAACACAAAGATCTGCACTGAAAGAATCTTGGCAGGCACTAGAAGGTCCAGGGTAGCTTCACCTACTAGCCTTTTGTCTCTGGAAAAGTCACCTAATCTCTCTAAACTTCGGTTTCCTTGTATGTAAAATGTCAGTAATAAGATCTGTGTACCTCACCCTTTTATGTAGGAAAAAGATATAATGTACATAAACTATTATTATTAGGACTTCTGATTTCTGCTGTGACATTTGAAGATCTTAGAAGTTGTCACTCCAGTCATCACAATAAGAAAAAAGCTGAACAAACTGAAAATCAACAACTCTTCTTAGATCTGTCAGAGAATTGAGGTCACAGGGCAGATCACCTCCCTGGAAACTGACGAGATAGGTGAAGGCAGAGAGTAACCGCTTACTGTGCAGTGGAAGTGGCAAGAGAACAGAAGCCTCTGGAGCCAGTAAGTAGTAGGGCCACTGGAGCAATAATTGGTGAATTGCTGGAGACTGAGTGTGGACTAAATTGAGAGTTGAAAACTCTGGGGGATCAGGACCCAGTCTTAGGGGAGCACCCACACTTTAATGAGTTTTACCATCAAGAGCCCCACCAAGTCTCACAGTGAAGATCAAAGAAAAATTCCCTCTTGCTTCAGGCAAGGGAAGGGAAAAAGTAACCATTACAAAATACATCCAAAACCTTCTGTTCTCTGAAACAAAGGCTAGCCCTCAAGGTAAAATTCCTTATCAGAGCTTTATCTGACCTAGAGGAAGAACAATTAGACAACTTGAGCTCCTTCTAGCCTTTCTGTCTCACATGAGGGGAGGAAAAAAAAAAAAAAAAAGGTTAAGAAACTCTTCTGAAGATCACAGCCCAGGGAATGGAGATTTAATCATAAGATTATAGAATGCTTCCATTCCCCTATACCTTCTGACCACATTAAAAATGCTTCAGCACAATAACGCTGGATTACAACTGAGAAAGCTGAAGACACACACACTGTTTAAGAAGGAGTATCCAAGAAAACCCAAAGACAAAAGGGGAGACAAAAAGACAGACATTAGAGGAAATTGAAGCCCGGGACACCTGCAGCTACAGTAAACATCAAACACAGCCTAACTTCTGGCCAGATAAACATAAAACCTCACACTAAAGACCTATTTACCTCAGTTCTTATTATCAGATACATTGTCTGGCTTGTAAAAATTTACAAAGTATGCTAAAGGGCAAGAAGAAACGTAGTCTGAAGAGATAAAGCAAGCATCAAAACCAGACTCAGATATGGTAGAGATTTTGGAATTAACAGACTGGGAATTTAAAATACCTATAATTAATATACTAAGAGCTCTATTGGAAAAATGTGGAAAACATGCAAGAACAGATGTGTAATATGAGCAGAGAGATGAAAACTCTTAAGAATCAAAAGAAAATGCTAGAGCAAAAACACTGCAACAGAAAGGAAGAATGCTTTTCACAGCTGAGAAGTAATCAGTGAGCTTGAAGAGATGTCAACAGAAACTTCGCAAACTTAAATATAAAGAGAAAACTATTTAAAAAAAGGAACAGAATATCCAAGAACTGTGGGAAAATTACAAAAAGTGTAAGATATAGGTAATGGGAATACCAGAAAAAAACAGAGAGAAAGGAGTAGAAAAAATACGGGAACTAATAATGGCTGAGAATTTTCCAAAATTAATGACAGATAAAAAACCACATGTTCAGGAAGCTCAGAGAACAAACAGGATAAATACAAAAAGTATCTATATGTAGGCATATTGTATTCAAATTGCAGAAAATTAGATTAAGAAAAAATATTGAAAGAAGCCAGAGGAAAAAATATACATTTCCTATAGAGGAGCAAGAGTCAGAATTATATCAGACTTCTCTTCAGAAACCATGCAAATAAGAAGAGAATGGAGTGAAATATTAAGAATGTTGAAAGAAGTGTCCACCAACCTAGAATTCTATATCCAGTGTAATTATCCTTTAAAAATGAAGAGGAAATAAAGATGTTCTCAGACAAACAAAAATTGAGTGAAATCTCACCAGTAGATATGCCTTTGAAGAAATATTAAAAGAAGTTCTTCATAGAGAATGAAAATGATATAGGTCAGAAAATTGGATATACATAAAGAAAAGAAGAACATTAGAAAAGGAATAAATGAAGGTAAAATAAGATCATTTATTTTTTATTCTTAATTGATCTAATAGATAACTTTCAAATAATAATAGCAACAATGTGTTAGGTGATTATAGCTTATGGATAAGTGAAATGAATGACAGCAATGTTATAAGGGATGGGAGGGAGGAATTGGAATAGCTTATGGTGAATTATCTGCACTACCTGTGAAGAGGTATAGCGTTGTGTGAAAGTGGATTTAGATTAGTTGTAAATGTATACTGCAAACTCTGGGGGCAATTCTTAAAAAAAAATTTTTTTTAAAGAAGTATAATGGTATACTAAGAGATGAGAGAAAGTGGAATTATATAAAATGCTTAATTGAAACCAGAGAAAGCAGAAAAAGAGAGGAAGACAAAAAAGGAAATACAGAACAGGGCAACAAATAAAAAACAATATATAGTAGATATTAATCCAGCTCCATTAATCACTTTAAATGTGAATGATCTAAATATACCAATTAAAAGACAAACTGACAGAGACTAAAATACAGGACCCAACTATGTGTTGTTTACAAGAAATCCACTTTAGTTATGAAGACGTAGATTAAAAGGGATGGAGAAAGGTATACCATGCTAACACTAATCAAAAGAAACCTGGAATAACTATTTGAATTTCAGACAAAGCAGACTTCAGAACAAGGAAATTATCAGAGATAAAGAGGGGCATTACATAATGATAAAGGGGACAACTCTCCAAGAAGATATGACAATCCTGCGTATGCACCTCACAACAGAATGTTAAAATACATGAGGCAAAAACAGATAAAACTGCAAGGAGAAATCCACACAAATCCACTATTATAGCTGAGGTCTTCAACACCCCTCAATTAGTAATTGACAGATCCAGTAGGCAGAAAATCAGCAAGGATATAGCTGAACTAAATAGCACCATTATTGTCTGGATCTAATTGACAGTTATATAATATTTCATCCAACCACAGGAGACTACACATTCTCCTGGAGCTCACATAGAACATTAACCAAGATGAACTACATTCTGGGCTATTTAGCACATTTTAACAAATTTAAAAGAATAGATATCATAAATGATACTTTCAGACCACAATGAAATTAAACTAGAAATCAATAACAGAAAGATAGCTGGAAAACCCCAAAATATTGGAAATAAAGCAACACACCACTAAATAACTCATGAATCAAAGAAGAGCTATCAAAACTTCAAACTAAATGAAAATGAAAAATATTACTTTTCAAATTTGTGGGATGCAGTGAAAGCAACGCTTAGAGGGAAATTTATAGTATTGAATGATTATATTAGAAAAGAAAGAATGGAAATCAATAATCTGTGTCCACAATAGGAAACTAGAAATAGAAGAGCAAGTTAAATCCAAAGTAAGCAGAAGAACAAAAAAAAGGTAGAGTAAAAATGAGTGAAATTGAAAACCAGAAATCAATGAGAAAATCAGTGAAATAGAAAGCTGCTTATTTGAAAAGATCAATAAAATTGATAACCCTCTAGACAGGATAACCAAAAAAAAAAAAAAAAAAAGACACGTATTACTATTACTAGAAATGATAGAGAAGCCATCACCAGTGATCCCATGGATGTTAAAAGGATACTAAAGAAATATCATGAACAACTCTATGTTCACACATTTGATAACCTAGATGAAATAGACCAATTCCTTGAAAGACACAATTTGCCAAAACTCACCCAAGGAGAAATAGACAATCTGAATAGGCCTATATCTATTAAAGAAATTGTTTCAATAATTAATGGCCCTCTAAAGCAGAAAGCACTAGGCCTAAGTGAGTTCACTGGTGAATTTTACCAAACATTTAAGGAAGAAATTATCTTAATTATCTGCAATCTATTCCAGAAAATAGAAACAGAGAAACACTTTTTAACTCATTCTGTGAGGCCAGCATTAACCCAGTACTAAAACCAGATAAAGACATTACAAGAAAAGAAAAGTATAGGCCAATATCTCTCATGAGCATAGATGCAAAAATCTTCAATAAAATATTAGCAAATAGAAGCCAACAATGTATAAAAAGAATTATGCACCATGACTAAATGGGATTTATTCCAGATATGCAAGGCTGGTTCAATATTCAAAAATCAGTTTATGTAATTCGTCATATCAACAGGCTAAAAAAAGAAAAATCACATCATCATATCAATAAATGCAGAAAAGCATTTGACAAAATTCAATACCAATTTATAATAAAAATGCTCAGCAAACTAGGGCTAGAGGCAAACTTCCTCAGCTTTACAAAGAACATCTACAAAGAACCAATAGCTAACATCATACTTAAGGGTGAGAATCTAGAAGATTCCCTAAGATCAGGAGCAAGACAAGGACAGGCCCTCTCACCACTGCTTTTTAATATTGTTCTGAAAGTCCTAGCTAATACAATAAGACAAGAAAAAGAAATAAAAGCTATACAGATTGGGAAGGAAAAAAAAAAAACTGTCTTTGGTCACAATTGATATAATGGAAAGTCTCTAAGACCTGCCAAAAAGAACTCCTGAAACTAATAAGCAATTATGTAAAGTTTGCAGAGTACATGGTTAATATATAAAAGTCAATTGTCTTTCTATATACCATCAATGAGCAATGAAATTTGAAATTAAAAACACAGTACCATTTACATTAGCAGCCACAAAATGAAATATTTAGGTATAAATCTAACAGCATATGTACAAGATGTATAAGAGGAAAACTACAGAATTCTGATGAATGAAATCAAAGAAGAACTGAATAAATGTTCATGGATAGAAGACTCTGTATTGTTAAAAGATGTCACTTTATCCCAGCTTGGTCTATTGATTCAATGCAATTCCAATCAAAATCCTAGCAAGCTATTTTGTGAATGTTGACAAACTGATTCTAAGATCTATACAGAAAGGCAAAAGATGCAGAATAAACCAACACAATATGGAAGAAGAACAAAATTGGAAAAATGACACTACCCACCTTCAAGGCTTACTATAAAGTACAGTAATCAAGACAATGTGGTATTGGTGAAAGAATAGACACATAGATCAATGGGACAGAATAGAGAGCCCAGAAATAGATCCACACATATATAGTCAACTGTTCTTTGACAAAGGGGCAAAGGCAAGTCAATAGTGAAAGGATAGGCTTTTCAACAAATGGTGCTGAAACAATTAGACATCTGTGTGCAAAACAAATGAAGCTAGATGCAGCCCCTACACTTTTCACAAAAATTAACTCAATATGAACCATACATCTAAATGTATAACACAAAACTTAAAAACTTGTAGAAGATAACATGGGACAAAATCAAGGTGAACTTGACTTTGGTAATGAGTTTTTATAAACACTAAAAGGATAATCAATGAAGGAAACAATTGATGAGTTGGAATTATTAAAATTAAAAACTTCTCTCTGTGAAAGATATTGTTAAAAGAATGAAAAAACAACTCTCGTACTGGAGAATCTATTTGCAAAATACATGTCTGATAAAGGACGTGTATCCAAAAACACTCAAAGGGATCTTAAAACTCAACAGTAAGAAAATCAAAAAGACAATTTGAAAAGTGGACCAAAGATCCAAAAAGATACCTCACTAAAGAAAAAATAAAAATTACAGAGAATCGTATGAAAAGATGTTCAACATAATATGTCATTAGGCAACTGTAAATTAAAAAAACAATTGCAAATTTAACTGCAGTTTAAAAACCACTATACACCTACAAGAATGGCTAAAATCCAAAAATCTGACAATAGCAAATGATGGCGAAACTGTGGAGCAACAGGAACTCTCATTCATTGCTGGTGGGAATGCAAAATGATACCATGACTTTGGAAGACAGTTTGGCAGTTTCTTACAAAGCTAAACATAGTCTTACCATATTATCCAGCAATCATGCTCCTAGTATTTACCCAAATGAATTGAAACTTACATCTACACAAATGTGTATAGCAGCTTTATTCATAATTGTGAAAACTGGAAGCATTCAAGATGTCTCTCAAGAGATGAGTGGATACACAAACTGTGGTAGGTACATCCATACTGTGGAATATTATTTAAAAATAAAAAGAAATGAACTATCAAATCACAAAAAGACATGGAGGAAATTTAAATGCATATTTCTAAGTGAAAAAAGCCAATCAGAAAAGCTATATACTGTATGATTCCAACTATATGACATTCTGGAAAAGGCAAAACTATGTAGACAGCAAAAAGATCAGTGATTGTCAGGGGTTCAAAGGAAGGTGGGGAGGGATGAATATGTGAAGCCCAGGGGACTCCAAGGATAGTGAAACTATTCTGTATATACTGTAATAGTGGATATGTGACATTATACATTTGTCAGAATCCATAGAATTGTACAACCTAGAGAGTAAACCCTAATGTAAACTATACACTTTAGTATATAATAAAGTATCAATATTGATTCATCAATAGTAATTATGTAACACATCATTAATGTGTATTAATGCACACTAATGCAACATGTTAATAAGAGGGGAACTGTGAGAGGGGAGAGAGGAGGTATATGGGAACTCTCTGTCCTATCTCCCCAACTTTTCTGTAAATCTAAAACTGTTTTAAAAAATAAAATCTATAAAAATATTATTTTAAGTTTGTGATTATTTTATGGCAGTTACCCTATTTCCTCAGCTGGGTGAAGTACACCAACTACATCAAATACCGTACCATATTTAAATATGATTATATATATATATAAACACACACTATTTTTTGCTTGTATTTTTCAACCATTTACTAAATACAAGAGAAGTATTTATAAAGTGAGACATCTACTGTCAAGTACTATTTTATTCTTTCCTATAGAATCAAACCCAATATCTCCCATATGTAATCTCTGAACACCTGTTTCTCATTTTATGACCCTTTGGGATATGTATGGCTGTAGGAGCTTAAAAACATTTAGGCTACTTTCTCTCCTTCCCCTAGTTGCTAAATGATCCAGGAGGATCCTACAGGGTGTGTGCTTCTGCTCCCTATTTTGAGGATCTCTCTATATAAAGAGAAATTATGATTGTGTGAAGGTGGAAAAAAACCTGCTGATTCATTAGATAGTGTAATTATGCACTTTATGTTTAAAAGAACTCTTTCTGGGTTTTTAGACAAGAGGGAATCAATTTAACACAAATAATTTTCAAGAAGGGTTTTATTATACCAGGGAAGCAAACAAAATTTTCTAAGAATAACCTAAAATTAGGAAAAATATGCTATGGTACTGAGACTTGATGAGTTAGTGTTGAAATAAATGTTCCTGTCTTGATCCAAAGCATATTTTTCACAATGTATATATTGTAGTATAATATTCTACAATAAATTTTACCTTGATGAATTAATAGAACTATAACCTTTTGTTGACTTTTAAAATAGAGCTCACAAAAAATTAAAGCTTTGTTCCTTAAAAAGTTCACAATTCTGTAAGTATAATATACCAAACCAATGTTAGTTTTCATTTTTGGTGGTTTTTTTTTTTTTTTGGTGAGGAAGATTGGCCCTGAGCTAACATCTGTCGCCAATCTTCCTCTATTTTGTAAATGGGACACCGCCACAGCATGGCTTGATGAGTGGTGTAGGTCCACGCCCGGGATCCGGACCTGGGTCGCTGAAGCAGAGCATGCTGAACTTGATCACCACAGCACCAGGCCAGCCCCAAACCAATAATAGTTTAAATCACCTATTCTGAGTTGGAGAAAACACTATTTACTTGTTTATTTTTATTTATTTATATTAATTTCATAAAGTCTTTGAAGCAGTGTGGAACGAGAAGATACAATGAAATCATAGAAATAAAGGGTAAACTACAGGGAACTTATAAATAAGAGAAAAAAAGTCAAGATGAAACAAAATAAAAGGTACAGCCTCTAAGGATCCATATAATTACTATAATTGACTTTCAATTTAGCCAGAGTTTCACAAGGAAAAAGGCAAATAGTTGGTTAGGATAGTTTGCTACTTACCTGCTAATTTTGTGAAACAATTATTCAGGAAAGAAAAGCTTTCTCTTGCAGCAAATTATAGAAGCAGCTTTATAGACTTGGGGTGGGTCACAAAAGGGCTGTGTTTGAGACATTTTTAAAGTTACTGTTAATTGGGTATCCTTCTGTCCTTAACATTTATGTATTCATTTGATGAATCTTTATGGAGTATGTACTATAAAACAGACACTGCTCTAGGCATCACGAATAGACAAAAATCCCTGCACCAATTCAGCTTTCAACTTAATAAGGGGAGCTGGATAATAAGCAACATATATGGTATATTAAACAGTAATATGAAATGAAAAAAAATAAAGGAAGGAGGGAGAATGGAGAATGTGTGTGTGTGTCGGTGCATGTAGGGAAGCTGCATTTTTGGAAGGGTAGTCAGGGAAGACGTCATGAGAGGCAGACATGGAGTAAAGTCCTGAAAGAGCTGGGGGAGGGGCAGGGGGATGGTGAGTACAGAGGTCCAGAGGCATATCTGAGGAATGATAAAGTCCCTATGGCTGGAACTGCAGTGGTGAGAAGGAGAGTGGTAGCAGATGAAGTCAGAGAGGTTAACAGGGTGAATAGAATGTGAGGGGCCTGTGGGCCATCGAGAGGACTTTGGCTTTTCCTCTGAGAAAAACTGGGAGCCACTGAAGTATTTTGATCACAGGAGAGGTATTCGTTATCTATCGTTGCATAACAAATTACCCCAAAATGTAGTAGCTTAAAGAACACTGAACATTTATTATTTCTCCCAGCTTCTGTGGGTCAAGAATTCGGGAGCATCTTGGGTAGCAGTTCACACTCAGAGTCTCTCACAAAGTTGCAGTCAAATATTGGTCTTCTCCCAGCCCAATCAGCCTGAGACCATGAGGCACAAACCCGTAGATCAACTAAGTCAGGTTTACTGACTCATTGGAATGTGGGGGACTGCACATCAAAGGACCGGTGGAATGTTTCATCAAAGAAAGGAAAAGAGTTGTTATGGGATTTTGCGAAAGAGTGGAGTTTAGGGGCAGTGTAAATGAAGTAGTGTTTTGACGGGCTCAAAGCAAAGTAGGGCTTTGTGTAAAGGGGCGACCTCAGTTCTGAACTGTGAAATGGACCCATGGTTCTGTTTTCTTGGAAACAAAGTTAAGGTAGATGTCCAGGGTTATGTCCAGAGACCTGCTATCTGAAGCTCTGCACGTGCACCGTAAATCGAGGCTGCTTCACTGTCACATGACATAACTCCTCTGGACAAGAGTGGAATGTTTAATTCTACTGAAATAATTTTAGATTTTAGAAAAGAAGATTTCTCAGTAAGAAACCAGTGGACACTCCAAGAATTGGGCTGTTATGGCATTTTATGGCTGCAATGTGTATTTGGGAGAAATATTATTTTCTGATACATTTGCACCTGGCTTGATCTGCAGTTCTGATTCTGGATTGATGAATGGTAGGGAAGAGTTTTACTTTCTCAGTTTATATTATTGTAACTTACTGTAGTTCAAAGTACTGATGCATAAGTCACTGTCTCTTCCTAGGTAATCTTGGTTAAGACAGTTCATCTCATTTTTTAAAATTTGTAGTACATGGAGGTTGGAAGAAATCCTCGCCAGTCTACGTATGTAAAATTAGAACTTTTTTATTTTTAATGCTCAAACTATAATGCCTCCTGCAGCATGTTTATAAGACCTCAGCATCCAAGTGTCTTGCGTTTATGGCTGCTAGTTTCCAAAGGGAGGCCTCGCAGGTGCTCACAGCCCCAGTGTGATGTCTTCATCGTCTTCCTTTCTTGTTCTGGCTTCCTCAGGCTAACATCACTAGCATCCCAGTAGTCTGAAGAAGCTCTCCTGTTGCTGCGACTGATGGGTGTGTGGCACTATACCCATGTTCCCGTAACTGCAGCTCCCCAAGGGAGCAGCGCACTATTGGGTTCTATAAAAACCTGGGAGGAAGTTTCTCCTCACTGCGATGTCTTCTGGGTCTTGGAGTTCTGCTCATGCTCATTCTTTCAGTAAATCTGCTTCTGCCTTCTGTGCCTCATCTCCCGCAAGCAATCCTCAAAACTTATAGCAAACAAAAGAAAACAAAAACAAAATCAAAGAAATCCACCAATAATAATAATAACGATGATAATAAAAGAAATGAAGTCGGTGTTCTCGGAGACCTAGCTCTGAGTCTACCTTACACGATGACCAATCAAACCACAACCCTTAGGTTCAGCCTACAGATCACCACAGTTTTGTCAAGAACAAAGACTTGCCTTACATTTGTACAGTTCAAGGGCTTGTCTGTTGATATTCTAAAAACAAGGAAGAGCACATCCAGGTAATTTAAAGTCCCCATCCTTAGAGACCAAAAACTTCTCATGGTGCCACATTTAATTAAAAGTTTTCACTTGATTTTATTCATCAGAAATTTAAAATCTCTTGAGGTCAGTCTTAGCCAGGATATCCAATTGCGTAAGAAATCTTTAACACGCCCTCCAACCAGCACACGTGACCTCTCATACCTTGCTTGTTGGCACAACTGTGCGATTTTTTTCTTCAACAGTGTTTCTAGGCAATGAAGTCACAGGGTGAGTCAACATAATACCTGTGGAAGGACAGAGGAGAAAGGTCGTTGAGGGCGCTGATGAGACTGTTATTGATGAGATCTAGCAAGGGCTTTAAGCGGGGTGGAGAAATAAGTGAGGAAAGAAAGATACTGATGGGGCTCTAAAAGAAAGCCTTCTGGATGTTGTATAATAACACTAATAATTACTAACAATTATCGAGCATTTGCTACAGGCAGGGACTGCATGAAGACCCTTATCTGCATTATCTTGTTCAGTCTTAGAACAACGTGCTGAGTTATGTGTTATCCTTATCTCCATTTTATGGTTGAGAACAATGAACAAGGTTCAAGGAGTAACTTGCTCAGATTCACACAGCCAATGAGTGGTAGTGCCAGTTCTCGAGCCAAAATCTCTCTGATTTCAGTGCTTGGGTTATTAATTCTTTTTATTTATTTATTTATTTTTTTATTGATGTCTTAGTTTATAACACTGTGGGGTTTTAGTTGTACATTTTTGTTTGTCCGTCACCTTGTGGATGTAACCCTTCACCCCTTGTGCCCCCCCACCCCACTTCCCCTTGGTAACCACCAATCAGTTCTCTCTGTCCGTGTGTTCACTTATATTCCATATATGAGTGAGTTCATGCAGTGTCTGTCCTTCTCTCTCTGGCTTATTTCACTTAACATAATACCCTCTAGGTCCTTCCATATTGTTGCAAATGGGACAATTGTGTCTTTTCTTATGGCTGAGTAGTATTCCATTGTATGTATATACCACATCTTCTTTAACCAATCTTCAGTTGAGGGACACTTGGGTTGCTTCCACTTCTTGGCTATAGTGAATAATGCTGCAATGAACATAGGGGTGCATACGCCTCTTGTGATGGTTGATTTCACGTCCATTGGGTAGATGCCCAAGAGTGGTATTGCTGGATCATATGGTATTTCTATTTTTAATTTTTTGAGGACTCTCCATACTGTTTTCCATAGAGGCTGCATCAGTTTGCATTCCCACCAGCAGTGAATGAGGGTCCCCATTTCTCCACAACCTCTCCAGCATTTGTTGTTATTTGTCTTGGTGATTATAGCCATTCTAACCGGTGTAAGGTGATATCTCAGTGTAGTTTTGATTTGCATTTCCCTGATGATTAGTGATGTTGAACATCTTTTCATGTGTCTATTGGCCATCTGTATCTCTTCCTTGGAAAAATGTCTGTTCATATCCTCTGCCCATTTTTTGATCGGGTTGTTTGTTTTTTTGTTGCTCAGTTGTATGAGATCTTTGTATATTACTGAGATTAATCCCTTGTCAGACAAACAATTTGCAAATATTTTCTCCCAGCTGGTGGGTTGTTTATTCATTTTGATCCTGGTTTCATTTGCCTTGTAGAAGCTCTTTAGTCTGATGAGGTCCCACTTGTTTATTTTTTCTTTTGTTTCCCTTGTCTGGGTAGACATGGAATCTGAAAGGATCCCTTTATGTCCAATCGCAATTAGCGTACTGCCTATATTTTCTTCCAGGAGTTTTATAGTTTCAGGTCTCACTTTCAGGTCTTTGATCCATTTTGAATTGATTTTTGTATATGGCGATAGGAGATGGTCTACTTTCATTCTTTTGCATGTTGCTGTCCAATTTTCCCAGCACCATTTATTGAAGAGACTTCCCTCTCTCCATTGTATGTTCTTTGCTCCTTTGTCGAAGATTAGCTGTCCATAGGTGTGTGGTTTTATTTCTGGGCTTTCAATTCTGTTGCATTGATCTGTGTGTCTATTATTGTACCAGTACCATGCTGTTTTGATTACTGTAGCTTTATAGTATATTTTGAAATCAGGGATTGTGATGCCTCCAGCTTTGTTCTTTTTTTTCAGAATTGCTTTAGCTATTCAGGCTCTTTTGTTGCCCCATACGAATTTCAGTAGTTTTTGTTCTATTACCGTGAAGAATGACATTGGGATTCTGATGGGGATTGCATTAAATCTGTAGATTGCTTTAGGTAGAATGGACATTTTAACTATATTTATTCTTCCAATCCATGTGCATGGAATATTTTTCTATTTCTTTATGTCCTCCTCGATTTCTTTCAATAGTGTCTTATAGTTTTCATTGTATAGGTCTTTGACCTCCTTCGTTAAATTTATTCCCAGATATTTTATTCTCTTTGTTGCAATTGTAAATGGGATTGTCTTTTTGAGTTCTCTTTCTGTTTTTTCATCGTTAGTGTATAGAAATGCAATTGATTTTTGTAAGTTGATTTTATACCCTGCCACTTTACTGTAGTTGTTGATTGTTTCTAGTAGCTTTCCGATGGAATTTTTGGGGTTTTCTATGTATAGGATCATGTCGTCTGCAAATAGTGAGAGTTTCACTTCTTCATTGCCTATTTGGAGTCCTTTTATTCCTTTTTCTTGCCTAATTGCTCTGGCCAGAACTTCCAGCACTATGTTGAATAAGAGCGGTGAGAGTTGGGTTATTAATTCTTAATATGCTTTCCAAAATATTATGAGATATGTGCCCCATTCTGACCTCTTTAAATAGACCTGAAATGCACACACAAGTAAGTATCTGAAGCAGGTGGGAAAAAAAAAATACATGAAGCTTGTATCTATGTCTTGGCATGCATGTTCAAAAATTCTCAAAGCCTCCTTCATCCACTGCCAATCAACTACTTCTTTACTTTTTTTGTTTCTGACTTTTGAGTCTTCCTAATTTGACTCCATTCCCACTCTCCTTATACTTTTTAGGTGGATGTCTCATTTTCAAACTTGACATATTGATTTCTCCCAGCAGGATCTCACCTCGATGCTATTCAATTTCATGGACCAAACCCACTATTTAGAGACAGCTTTACAGTTGCCAAATAATCACAGGAAAAAGATTAGATATATTTGAAAAAAAAATGTCTACTATTAACTGTGGATCTGATATGGGAAGTTTATTAATGAAAATTTATAATGGATCCAGCAATCTCATTTCTGGGAATATTCCCAAAGGAAATGAAATCAGTATCTCAAAGAAATATCTGCACTCTCATGTTCATTGCAGCGTAGCCAAGATAGGGGAACAATCTAAGTGTCCACCGACAGATGATGCATAAAGAAAATATGGTATATAATGGAATGTTACTATATGTATTATAATGGAATATTATTCATCCATAAAAAAAGAAGGAAATCCTATATTTGAGACAACATGGATGAACCTGGAGGACGTTACATTAAGTGAAATAAACCAGTCACAGAAAGAATAAAACTGCATGATCTTCCTTATACATGGAATCTAAAAAGGCAAACTCATAGGACCAGAGTGTAGAATGGTGATTGCCAGGGGCTGAGGGGTGGGGGACATGGGGCGATGTTGGTCAAAGCACACAAACTTTCAGTTATGAGATGAATAAGTTCTGGCGATCTAAACTACAGCATGGTGATTATATTTAATAATACTGCATTGCATATTTAAAATATGCTTAAAAAGTAGATTTTAAGTGTTCTTATCACACACATATGGAAAAGGTAACTATGTGAGGTGATGGATGTATTAATTAGCTTGATTGTGGTAATCATTTCACAATGTATATGTACAGGATATCAAATCATCACATTGTACACCTTAAATATATACAATTTTTATTTCCCAATTATACCTCAATAAAGCTGGAAAAATAATGATAAAAATTTGACCCAATGAGGGTCAAACACTTAACACAGGCAACAGGTCCAATATGAGGATAAAATGTAATTCCTTTAGCTTTGTTTTTAGTAGATTTGATCTTTCTCCCCACCTGCTGGTAAGAAGGAAAAACATTAATTTTGATTTAAAGCTCAGTCTGATCTGTTCATTTAAATAGAAGCTTTATCTAATACTCAGTCTCTCTTGGCAAAATAAAAAGCATACATATAGTGCTCAGTTTATCAATCTCCCTGTCCCTAATTGTCTCCCTCAGGTGGTGTCCCTGTGTATGGGGGAAAGGGTATGGTTTACAGGACATTATGAACATGGAAGAGTCAGAGTCCTAAGGTGCTGTGTCTTATGCATCCTCTAGTTTCCAGGACAGTGTCCCACTTAATTTCTGTCTTTCCTGCTGGCATTCATGGCAAAAGCATAACTCTTGTCTTTTGTTCCCATCACTCCGTGGAAACTGTCAAAATCACCAATGGCAGCCACATTGCTAAATTTAATAGTTAATTCTCTGTCATTATTTATGTGACCCTTCAGCAGCAATTGTCACAGTTGATTTTTCCCGTCTCTTTGATGTTTTTTCATCCACATGCCTTCCAGAACACCGCATTCTCCTGGTTTTTCTCCGATACTCTGAAGCCTCCTTCATTAATCTGCTTGGACGGTGTTTTGTGCCCGTCTCAGAGGATCGATATCCACTGTTGTGGCTGGACTGGCCCTTGTCATTCTTATTATGATGGCAAGACATCCTCAGCAATAACCACCAGGCAACTTTGAAAACAAAAGGGTTTATTACTTACAGGTCTTGGAAATTACATGGCACACCTAGGGCCACACAATGAGGTCATGGGGGAGGGAGGGATGTGAGAGAGTGGGCCTGGGGCTCCGATTTTATTGAGGTGGAGGGTGGGGGCCTAGGGTTTCATGGGCTCACTCTATATTGGTGAATTTAAAACATAAGAGCAGGAATTTAAAGCGCGGGGAGAGAAAAAACAAGCGGCTGAAATGGTCAGTTATCGAAATCAACCAACATCTCTAAAACAAAGGAGCCTTAGTTGGGGGAGGCAGCCTGGCTCTTTATCTAGTCCTTTGGCTGCCCCTGTGTTTATTCAAGATAGCCATCTTTGAAGTAGATGCCTACGCAATCAAAGCTTAAATCAGGCACTTGCATTATAAAAAGAAAATCCAACCGTCCGGGCTTACACTACAGATGGGTTCCGCCTTTCATTCCTGACCTCTTAATATTGGAATGCTCGGATTGCTCTGAAATCCAGGCCCTAATATTTCTGTCGGTTTACTTAACATCTCCACTTCAATGTCTGAGAGAAGATTCAAACTTACCCCAGAACTGCCCTACTCACAACCTTCCCCTTCTCAGTCAGTCCCATTACTCCAGTTGCTCAGATTAAAAATCCTGGGATCCTGACACTCTGCTAGTCCATTGTATTATCTCCTGCCCAATAGGGGAGAAACATAGATCAGAATTTTTTGCCCTCAAGGTCCTGCCTCTGCGATTCACAAGCTTTCTCTTCTCTTACTTCACAATGTCCACTCTACAACAGCGCATAACCATTTTAAAGTGTGCAAAATTGTTTTGAAAACTAGAGTTGCAGGTAATCTTGAGGTAAAGTTATGTATATAATTTGAAGTTTATGGTCTGAATGACCTGTTTCATCAGAATCAATTATATGCATAAATTGTCTCTTATAGACTTGAGTAATAATTTTAACTGACAACATTGCCTTGGCTCTTGTTGGCCCTTCACAAGGCCTCAAATTCAACATGTTTAAAACATTATCCTTCCAGTAAGGGACACCTATAGTTATGTTTGCCCTTCTTCTGGGAACAGTACTTTTATTCTTCGTGGAATTATTCCTCGCCCTCCTCTAACTTTATGGTTTCCTTGAGCATGGCTATTTGCCTACATGAGCCTGCCCCACTGGCCTCATTTGATTGGTTCAGGGATGTCAGCCTGGCCCAAGGTAAGCCAATCATAGTATTTCAAAATCCTCATTACAATTGATTGATCTATTATTTGACGTGAGGTAGGTCAATTAGAATCTTTTCCTTAGTATTTTTGAACTTGGAAGCACAAGTAAAACTGACTTTTACTTTCTGTGCTTCCAAGTTCAAAAATAGAGATAGAACCTAGTTCAAAAATAGAGATAGAACCTATAAAAAGTAAAACAAGGAGCTGTTGGTGGCCATATTTCCAACTATGTAAAGGAAAGTAGTCTGTAGCGAGAGAGAATGAAACCAGTATCCAGAGCAAGGCAGAGCTGAGAGCTGGAGGGCTAGATTCTGTTGATATTCCTGCCCCTGGATCTAGTTTTCCTGAGGCCCAGTCGTATTTCTAGCCTTTTAGTAGGTATTAATGGAGAATCTTATACTTTATACTACTGAGACCCATTGCTAACTAGCCTAAGGGAGAAAAAAGGAACTTATTTTCTTTTGTGGTTGGGAAGGATATTGAAGTAGCTAACATGACCACAGAAATAACTGCATTAACCAGGCCTCTACTGATGCCCAGAACAGATGCTTCAGAACTACTAGGTCTCTCTTTTTAGCCATCTCTCATCTCTGCTTGTCTCAGCTTTTGAATCTCAATTGGACTTTATGCAGTTAAATGTTTTTTTTTTGTGTGTGTGAGGAATATTGGCCCTGAGCTAACATCTATTGCCAATCTTCCTCCATTTTTCGCTTTTTTTCTCCCTAAAGCCCCAATAGATAGTTATATGTCATAGTTGTGCATCCTTCTAGTTGCTCTATGTGGGACGCCACCTCAGCATGGCTTGATGAGCAGTGTGTTGGTCCGCACCCAGGATCCGAACCAGCGAACCCTGGGCCACCAAAGTGGAGCACGTGAACTTAACCACTATGCTACCAGGCCAGACTGGACTTCTTGCAGTTAGACTTTTCCTAGGGGGCTGAGAAAGAGGGTTGCAGGTTGTTCCATTCTTTCATCCTTCCTAAAAGGTGACCCCAAAGACAAAAGCTCTAGGGGAAAACTCTCTGCTTTAACAGAGAAGTCTCATGAAGGCTCCTGATTGGCTTAGCTGAAGTCTCATGACCACCTCGGAGCAAATCTAGCCAAAAGCATGGGGATATCTGATTGGCTCATATGCTACTTTTATGTCTGTGAGTAGGTCAGAAATAGCTGTACTCAAAACACAAAAGCTGTTACTGGAAGGGATATTAGAATACATTCTGAGAAGACAACACGATAGCTACCAGAGTTCCATCGTTGGTTTAATACTTTCTTAGGTTCCATGCAGTGAGAAAAGCCATTTTTTGCCTAAGCCAATTATTTTCTCTCATTTGCAATCAAGAGTACTGATGAATATACACTTTATCTCTCTTTTTCTTCCTAGATGCCTATCTCCTTGAATGACACTGTTTACTGAATCACCCTAGTTGGACTTGTGGGAATCCTCTTCAACTTCTCCCTATCCCTCCCTCTCCATATCCAGAAATGTGGGAATTATTCTCAATTTCTCCCTATCCCTCTCTCTCCATATCCAATCAGATAACCTATGTCAGTCCTAAATCTAAAATTTCTCTAAAACCAACCTCACTATTCCATCCCTATTGACACCGTTTTGTTTATACCTTTATCATCTTTTGCTTGATTTGGCTCTTTAATTAGTTTTCTTACTTCCAGTCTTGTTTCTTTGTATTCTATCCTCCACCCTACTGTGAAAGTAAAATGGTCATATCATTTCCCTGAATAAAATCTTCTCTTGGCACCCACTGCCAAGAACTTAAAAACTTCTTGGTGATGTGGACAAGATTCTTTGTGAACTTTCACTAAGGATGTCCCTTGGTGTTCAGGTCTCAGCATCAGTTCTTACCTCTGTATCCCGTTATATGGCTGCTGTGTTATCTTTGTCCTATTCCTTTAAGGCATTGCTGCTGTGGCCCTAAATTTTAATCTCATAATTAGGAGTCTTTTATTTGCTCTTGGGGCTCCTTGATATCCTGATTCCTCTGCCTTTGATTTTTATCAGGTTCCTCAATCTGGCATTATAGATAAATCACTTAATGGAGCTTTTAAGAAACATATATTTCCCTGACCCAACCCACACACACTGAATCAGAAATATTTTTTTAAATGTCTCCTAGAGATTCAGAAGCAGATGATTTGCAGAAGCAGTCATTTGGCAAAACACTATGCTTGAGTATTTCTGCTATTGCCTGCTGTTGTAGATCTCTGATGCCTCTTTTCTACATTGACTGGGTTTCTTCCTCTACTTGTTCCTGAAACTTCTGATTGGCTGACCTGACTTTGAAGTCTCTTCAGGTTTACATCCTAGTCATCTCTGTTCTGGACCCCTGTGCCATCAACCAAGAATCACTATTTCAACCATTTCACTCTTCTATAGTTAGGTAGCCCCATTGTTATTTCATATGCTTGGATTTATTTTGTCTATTCTTGCTTTAGCATCTATACTTCAATCTCTAGTTCAAGTCTAAATTATTTTTCCCAACTACTTAGGCTACATTTCCAACCATATTCTCTGTCTCATTTGGGAGCCCCAAACTACCATTGCTAGATGTTCACCAGCACTTTAAAATTATTGTAGAGGTTCCAGTTAGTTGTATGCTACAGCTGAGGGTAGATTGTGTGCATCTCTTCCAAATTCCATATTCAATAAAATCACGTTTGAAAGTGGCTACGGTGGGAATGTTTACACCACAGAAATCAGCAAATACTCAACAAAAACTACTTTTTTCCCTGAGGGATTGGTACATATTTGCCAGCATACCACTCTCTCTAGTGGAAGACCAAGCTGTGGGAGCCCTGGTGCCAATCTAGAGTAACCCCTTTAGGGAAGAAGTATGTACCAAGGACTAATACCAGCTCAAAGCAAAGGTGGACTGAGGCTGGACAGGTGGGTAGTTAGTGGTCTCTAGACTTTAAAAAGGTAGAAAACTAAGCCCCTAACCCTGCTCCAAATCTGTTCTACTCCTACACTGATCCATCTCAATTAATGGCAACAACATTCCCTGGGACCTTGCACAAGTCATTTACACAATCTGTGCATCAAGTTCCTCATCTATAAAATGATGCTGCTAATAACATCTATCTCATAGGGTTGTTATGAGAATTAAATGAGTTGTGATTGGCAAAGTGCTTAGAATAATGTGTGGCACAATGATTTCCTGAAATAGTATGTAAGTGTTTAAATAATTGCTTAGATCAAAACCCTTAGAGTCAGCTCTGCCTCCATTCTTTCTCTTATATTCCATATCCAATCTGTCAGGAAATCCTTTTACCTCGATTTTTAAAATATATATCTGTATCTGATCTTATCTTACCACATCTATTACAACCACCCTGGATCAAGCCACCATCATCTCATTCTGAATTATTTTGCAGGCTTGCAGAGGATTTTCCTGCTTTTACTCCCCCTACCCTCAGAAGTCTGTTCTTAAAATAACAACCAGAGGGATCCTTTTCTATTATTTTTAGACCATGTTCACTCCTCAGCTGAAAACTCTCCAATGGTTCCCATTTCCCTAGGAGTAAAAGGCAATGTCTTTACAGTGGCCTACAAAGGCTTGGCCCTGCTCTGAGCTCCCTCTGGCATCTTCTTCTATGACACTCCCTCACTCAATCGAGTCTAGCCATCGGAGCCATTCTATAATGGAGTGAGAGAGAGGAGTTTAATAAGATTATCAAAAGAAGAATGGGTGAGAAAGCAAGAATGGACATATTGAATGCAAGAGAGGCAGGCGTGGAGGGTAGCATTGAAGTAGTTCACAGCAAAAAGTAAGAGTCAGCTAGTGTAGGAGCAGGTCAGGAATTTTGTCCAAAGCAAATCAAGTAAGGACAAGATCTGTACCTAACCACTTGGAAGTGGGCCTAGTATGAAGAAGGCAAGAAAACAGCCCCAACTGGTGCCCTGTGGAGAACCTGGCAATCTTGAAGGCCCCTGAATCCTAGATAGAAGTGAGCCAAGTGTGGTCTGGCTTTGTTGTGGAGGTATTCAGTGCATGTCTTGACAAAAAAAAAATATTTCCAAACCTGGTGGTATGTGGAACAAACTCCATTAATAATATTGACCTGCTTCTCTCCTAGAAAAATGATGGGAACTGAATGTTCCTTGGAAACAGCTGGGATGGAGCTAGGATGAGGTCAAGGGTTAACACAGCAAACAACAAAACCATGGCAACCAGGGCATGTAGGAGAGTCAGCCTTGATCTAGCTCATGGGTAATCTTCCTTTTTATTCAGAGACAGAGAAGGCATAGACCGAGAGCAGATATACAGAGAATCATCTTTAAAATATCATCTTGATAGGGTCAGGATTGTAAACCAAATAAACGGACAACCAAAAACAAAACGAAACCGAAAACAAGCCTTTTGCTTGCTCAGTTTAAAAACACTACCCTAAGATAAAGATTCCACAACAAAATCTATTGGGACCCCACAATAAAATCAGCTGGGATCCTGACTGTTGTCTTACAGCCCAGCCTCATCTTCTACCCTTCTCTTTTTGGTACTGATCTCAGTCTATTGACCCTGTTACAGACTGTATATACACCTTTTTGGCTTAGTTTCTCATCCATGAGCTCACAGTTAGCTGCCTAGCTCTAGGATTCAATACCCTTTATAATTACTTGGCTGCAGCTCATCTACTCATTCTTCGCTTTGCTCAGGTCCCTATGCTTTAGGTACCTGTTGATACAGTTGCTTCTATTATTGTAATCTTTCCCTCACTGCCCCTTTGTCACCTGCATCTACCCCATCCTGGCTTCTTCCAGACCATGTCCTTGGATTAACCCAGGTTACTCAGAGAGATAGACTCCATGCAAACACTTGACGACAGGATAGAAAATTCCATCATAGCACATCCGGCCACCAAATAAAACATTCTGGTGGCTGACAAGGTCAAGATTTGCTCTTACACTACGAAAATTTGTTCTAGCTGAGAGGTTAGGACCTGGTGATGAATCATTTTTTGCTCATATGTAGTTGATGCTATTGTTTCCCCATAGAGCTCCTCCTCACATAGCCACCCCACATCACCTTCCTCCAGCCGCTGAAAGTATAGAAGCTAAAGCTTAGAACTACAACTTTCTCCAGAGAATTGCCCCTGGCTAACGGGAGCTGCCTCACCCAGAGACACTTGGGAATTTACACCTCCCTCTCTCTATCAGTCTACCTGGATTAGATTTCACATCTCACTTTTTGTGTCGGTGGAGTTGGGGGGAAGCATCCTTCCCCCCACATAATCAGCATACATGGCTCTCTGAGAAAGGTTATTGAGTGTGACTTTCTGCTAAATGAGTGGTGCCAATTAAAATGATCCTTCTTTCCACCTTCAAATGAAATTTACCTTGTTATTTGGAATTTTTAGACAATTCAAGCATTAAAACCTTTCTCCAACTCTGAATAGGGCATTATTTCCAGACGAGAGCTCTGATACATCTTCTTGGACAAGCTGTCAAACCCATACTTCATCAAGTATGCCTTACCCCAGTAATGAATAGCATCTTTTTGAGGTAATAGATCTCCAGACTTATAAAATAGAGGCAGGAGGTAGTACATTAGTCCCTCTCATCAAATTGCATTGATGTGAGCCTCTAGAGAGAGGTATTGGATTCTGTTTCCATGGCAACTGCTTCACTGCTCAAGGGGAAAATAGGACCGCAATTGAAGCCTGTGTTAATAGCAGCTCTAAAAATAATCAGTAATGTGTTGAAATCAAGTGAGAGACCCAGGAAGCAATAAGTAAAAATTATAACCAGGCATGGTGGGATTGAACAATAAGGTGTTGTGCAAATATTATTACAACTACAATATGCTTTAAGAATTATAGGAATGGTTGGTGACAAATATATTTCTGAGGAGAATCAATTATTATTTTATTTGTTCATTCATTCAGATGACTGTTGAATACTATGCCAGCCATGAGGTAGGACCTGAAGATACAGAGATATGTCAGTGCTCTCTCTGTCTTCCAGGCTCTCATGATTTTATGGCAGCAATAGAAAAAAAATCTACCATGGTTTTAATGGATGTTTTGTTTGTCTACCCAACACCATTCTAACCGTTTCCATTGTGTAACAGCCAGTAGACTAAGGATTTTTGTGGGTTTGATAGCACATTCAGCTCCAGGGATAATTCAAAATCATTTACTACAGTTATTGGTTCAGCAATGAGCATGTAACCAAGGTGTAAACCTATACGACTTTCTTTAATCTATAGCGATTGTCTTCTGCACAAAGCTCAGAAATCTTGTTTGGTGGTTGTGAGATGCTTAGAATCTTCTTACTTAGACATGAAAGAGGGATCATGTAGAGTCTGTTGCTTCAGGAAGCTGCTTTGTGATCAGGAGGAAAAGTCAGCCATTGGAATGGGTCCAGCTAAAAGAATCACAAAGAAACATAGCCAGATGTGACTGAACTGCACTGAAGCTTACCCTACCCCTGGATGTTCGAGTGATCCTAGCCAATAAAATTTCTTTTTGTGGAAGCTTGAGTTGCGTTTTTGGGTTTTCTGTTGCCTAAAACCAAAAAAAAGGATCCAACTAATTACAAATGACAATACCACGGAATAAGTGAAATAATGGAAATAAGCAGAGGGAGTTGGACGTACACAGGAAGAATAAATCAGAGGGAGAAAGAAGAGAGAACAACTAACTCAGTCTTGGAGAATGGAGTGCAGGAAAGATCAAAAAGTTACCTACACTATGAGGTAGAGAATTCAGCTTTTCTGTCAGCACAGCTCCTGGTTGTCCAACTCTCTAGGGTTGCTGGCTACGGGCAGAATGCGCCTCTCTTAACCCAGGCTGTATGCAGAGGTGGATGTATCATGAACCTAAAGAAGCTTAGGCTCAAGTGCCCTTCACTTACACTGTCCCTTTGGGCTGGGAGTGAAAGTAGCAGCCCCAGCTGCACATTAGTAACAGCTGCCGCAGCTGAAGGTCACTCTCTAAAGCCTGGTGGTGTTTCTGGGCTATGGGTTGGGTGCGGGTGGTCTATCAGCACTACTTCTACATTTTCCTGACCTCCAGTTAACAGCTCCTGGAAGACCCTACCGAGTACCTGGACCTCATCTTTGACACCAATGATGGACGCTATTACTGCATTTCTTCAGGCTTGCCTTGTGTGTTCAAGGCTCAAAAGTTGACCAGCAATTTGAGGGAAATTTGAATGCATATTTTTGGGCATTTTCTCTGAGATTCCCTTCTCTCCAATATTTTGCTCCTCAATTCCAGCTCCTTTGGCATTCCTGATCTCAATATCTGTCTCAGACCTATGAGACGGCTGCTTTCTTCTTGGGCTCTCTTCACCCTTGGCACAATTTGAAAAATTCCCACAGAAAAATTCTGAGGTGAATGTGCAGTGTACCTTGTGTGCTTCCCTTTTTTAAGGATTCTAAAGCTCAATATTACTTGTTGGTTGGTTCTCCAATGTCTTAAAAGGATTGTTTATATGTTTTTCCAACTTTTAAAGTTATTTTTGGTAGAAGATTTAGTTCAATATCAGCTACACTGTTGGGTCCAGGGCCTGAAATTTTATCCATTGAATTTTAATTTCAACAATTTTTTTAATCATTTCTAAATGTTATTTTTAAATTTCTTTTAAATATATACTCAATCATTTTGAATCCCTTCTTGTTGCATACTCACTTTGTCTTCCATGAAAACATTATTTACATCTACTAAATTTATATTTTGATTCTGATAATTGTAAAATTTCTCTGTCTCTCATTTTTCTTTTTTCTTTGTATGCTTGGTGATTTCTTAAATTCACCTCATATAAACTGATATCCACTTGTGGAAAATTTAAAATTGGAAATTCTTCCTTTTTAGAGAACTTGAAAACAGTAGATTATATGTTTTTCCTTACTTATCCTGGGTCAAAGCTTGAAGTAAGAAGGCCTTTGAGAGTATCTAGCCTGACATACTGCTGAAGTAGAAGTTATACGTTTTAATCTTGAATTGTGCTCTCTGTGGAAAACTTAGAAAAATCAAAACTGTTTAGTGATGAACTTAGATTTGCTAAGCTTCTCAGACATTTAAAAGCTTTAGCTGCAGAAATTCCAGACCCATCTTTTAACCTTTGTTTCCATTTATTTAAAAAATTTATATACTTTAGAGGGAAAGTTATCTCTCTGTTCGCTGAAATTCAGCTAATTTTAAAGGATTTTTTTTCTTAAGGAAAAGGAGAATGTCTTTTTTTTCTTTTTTTTCCAGGATCCAATAAGCGAGTAAGTGAAAATAAGCTTTGGTTTGGTTTGAAACTTACGACAGATTGGTAGTTGAATTATTTATCAAACTGAAATGAATAATCTATAAGACTAATCAAACCAGTCTAGTACTATCGCTTGGCAGATGACAAGTTTGGCCTGATTAGAATTGCCATATTTGAGGCTGTGTGCAGGCATTGAGACCAGATCGAATGGGAAGAACTGAGATCTGAAACTAGGCATGTCTGTGAGGTTTGGGCAGGTTCTAAGGGTGGGAAATGGAAAGAAGGTGGAGAACTGATAGACCTGAAAGTCTTAGAAGGGAGCCCAGTCTAGAAGGTAGGCTCCTATACGCCCCTTGACTGCTAGACCGTTGTGTATCTTTTTCACTGCCACACCCAAAGTGACTTGACAGTGCCTGTCACATAGCAGTTGCTCCAAAGATATTTTAAATGAAAAAAGAAGAAGACTAACATAGGAGTCTGAAGGTATGGTAACAGATACTCAGTCTCTGAGAGCCCATTACAAGTTTTTCCATAATAGGGAGATATCTGCCAGGAGAACTGGCTATCTGAAATTATCCAATAATTGGGTGACCTCTCCCCTATCAGTGTGTAGATGGGCATGATTAACTCTGAATCTCTTTTTAGCTATAATAAATGAATACTTCTAAGGTCAATTTTTCCCCACCACAGTGTCCTGGTAATGACAAAATTAATTTTTTTTATGGTAAAGGCTTTATTATTAATTCCTCTACTCTTCCCACGAACCCTATGCAGTGCTATTATTAAGAATAGTAAAACTAATATTAAATTATTATACTTCTATTGTGGTCAGTCATTATTGTTCTGGTAATATTACCAGAGGCCTAGGGGAAGTGTGTCTAACCAGCTTGAAGGCGTCAGATCTCCTGAGGGGAGATTCTTCAATGTGTGATCCACACTTAATACCTTGTATGACAAGCCCCTTGCTTTCAATTACTTTGTGAAGGTCCCACCTTACTAGAGCCTCACAGTGGTTACCACAGACTAGCTCTAAATATCAAAGGCAAAGATGACCAAAGATCTGAATCCAAAGTAGCACACAGAATATACTCCCGATTGTCTCTTAAGTCCTTTGTTAAGCATAGAAGGAGATAGGGAAGCAAATTCTGGATAATTTGCTGCATTCGTAATTTAGTAAGACTGACAACTATTTCTTGAACCTGAAATTATGTGTTGATCAATGTTTTATCCATCCGGGTTGTCTTACTTCTCTTTTGAGAATGCTTAGTCATTCGCATCATCCTTGCAAGGAAATGAGAACAAGTGAATGAGCCATGACCTCTTATCGTGGGTCAAGCACCGTGCTAAACATTCTACATATAACATAGAATTTAATTCTCAGAACAATCCCGTGAACTGGATAAAATAATCCCAGTTAGTTCAATTGAGGAAACAGCAAAATTAAATATCTTGGTGTCTTAGTTTGGGCTGCTATAACAAATTACCATAGACTAGGTGGCTTACACAACAAAAATTTATTTCTCACAATTCTGGAGGCTAGAAGTCCGAAAGCAGAGGGCCAGAGTGGTTGGGTTCTGGTGAGGGCTCTCTGCCTGGTGTGCAGATGGCTGTCTCCTTGCTGTGTCCTCACACAGCAGAGAGCAGAGAGAGGGGAAATGAGCTCTATTCTGTCTCTTCTCACAAGGGCACTAATTCCATCATGAGAGCTCCACCTTGGTGACCGAATTACTTCCCCAAAGCCCCATCTCCAAATACCATCATGTTGGCGATAACTTTCAACACATGAATTTTGAGGGGACACACACATTCAGTCCATAGCACTTGCTAAAAGCACCTGGCTGAGATGGGAATATTTTGTTTACAAATTTCTCAAATCAACTGAATTAAATGCAGATTAACTGTCATAAACTACATTGTCTGGCTATTTCTCTACGGCAAGTAATTAGTGCAAAGATAAAACAAGGAGCATTGCCTCTGAGCTGGTATTACCTCAGTCAGGGTTGTCTTCTCTCCCCAAAGAACTGCAAAATAATGTGCATTCTTGACCACAGCATTGGTGGTTTCCTGTGGGAAAATAATTGTGGTGTGTTATATTTAGAGAAATGACACGTTCATTCTCACGAAATATTTAATTTTCCTCTATGTGTTATATGGCTTTGTATCTGTTCATCTTTTTAATTTCAGAACCCATTCCAGGCTTCTCACCAAAGTCTTTTGACTTATAAGTTTTGGCTATGCTACACATATGTGACCATGGAACCTGGTGGCTACCTTTTGGAAAACTGTGATTTTACTACAAAAGGCATCTTTATGGGTGCAGAACTGGTGGTGGCCTATAGGGGATTTGATTTCTTCCTGAAATTTTCCTTAGACAGTCCCTCCACACCCAACCACGAGTGCTCCTGGCTTTCATTTCATGGGTTGTGAATTGTAGTCTCTCTCCAATTTCTTCTTTTCCCAGTATCTACTTGCTATGACCGTCCTTTGAGAAAGGGACTAGAATCTATAGGGCTGGGTAGGTGAGGGTGGCTGGCTGGGCAGAGTATATGATATTAATATATTCTGTCTTTCCCAATCCAATGGATGACATGTTGAGGAGGAAATGGAACTCTCATAAAGAAGGAAAAAGTGCAGAACTACCTCACGTAAATTGCAAATGTTGTTTTGAATCTTCTTACAACTTTTTACTTTATTCTAGTCTTCTTCTTTTGGCATTTTCCCATCTTCTTCCTGGCCGCCCCATTCTTTTGGGGGTTCCTCAACTAGGGCAAACTTTAGCATACATCAGATTACCTGGAGGGCTTGTTACAACACAGATTAGAGCCTCTCCTCCAGAGTTTCCAATTCACTAGGTCTGGGATAGGGTTCAAGGATTTGCATTTCTAACAAATTCACAGGTGAAGCTGATGCTGCTGTGCCACACTTTGAGAACCACTGGTCTAGCGACTGTGCTTTATCATCTTAATATTTTTATTCATTCATTCATTCATTCACTGAATATTTATTGAGACATTACTGAGCCAGGCAGCACCTTAGATACTGCATACTCCCCACAGAACCCAGCTTCAGTGATTGGCACTTAGTGGGTCTTTAATAAATATTAAGTGGCTTTGCAACCTACATTTCCACGAGTATCACCAGCCTATGGGTATCAAGTGCTCTTTAGTGGGAGTGACTCAAATTGCACCGGCACTTACCGTCTCCTGCATTAAACAAGACCTCCAGCACCTCTCAAAAAAGCATGCAATTGTGTCCAAGGATGCCAGGGCTTGTCACTCATGTGCTTATAACCCAGTCAGTGCTGGTTACCACATACTAGCCTCTCATGGATGTTTTCTGTCTGTGCAGCTACTTACGAGTGCTGAGCCTACTGTTGTTGCCGCTGTCTTCTACAGGAACCGTGAGGTTCACGCCAGGGTTGCTGCCCACCAGTGCTCTCAAAATTGCCAACACCTGGAAGTGGTGGGGAGAATGAGATGCCCCCTGACCCTGCATCACATTTCCTTGCCTGGAAACCAAAGTATGCTGCTGGGGCCTTGATATCTCACAGAATAATAGATGAAAATATCTCCATCCATGTTTGCCTGTAGTTCTTTCCTAGGGCTTGACTCTACAGGGCTGGGGAGGTGGGAATGGGTGGATGGGCAGGCTATGTGATATTAACACATTCTGTATTTTCTAATGAGGCTCTCTATCAATTCACAAAACATGTATGTGTAGTTTCCACAGTGCTACAACTTATCAGATATGTCAGACATGTCTGAATCACAACGGGGAACACAACTGAGCCTCAAAACCACTAGATATAAATGAAAATGGACCCCAAATTTCTATCTTCTTCTCTTGCACTTTCATGGTGTTTATTTATAACCCCAACGCATTTCTGACGTGCCAAATTTAATCTAGCATAGCCTGGGGGCCTTCCTTCCTTTAAATGTACTCTGCAGCTTATTTCTTTTACACAAACTATGACTTAGGCGAGGAAGTAAGAGATAATTTGTAGCTCTGCACCAGTTTCCTGCAAGGAGCCTAAGAATCAAGACAGCTTTATCCAACCTTGACTCCTCTACACAGGCCGAAAACCACTGCTGCTTGGGTTGGTCTATACTAAGCCAAGAATGATCTTGGGCCAGCGTGTCTGAGTGTGTGGCCTGGGAGTGGGGTGGGAGGCAGAGTACGGAGACCTTCAGCACCCACAGCTGAAACAGAGAAGTTTAGTTGTCTATATTGTCCGGGGGCTTTTAGAAGGAACTTGGGTAGCCTCTGACTTACCTAATTCTTCTCTTGCTCCATAATGACTGTATACATTCTTGGGTTTTAGAACTATAAAACAAATGCTGATTATTATAAGGTGCATAAACCATCAAATTTTCCAGTAGTGAAATAACCACCATACAAATATCTGTTATGTCAAATTGTCTGTCATACATTTTATCTGTTTCCTGTATTGTTGTCCATCAACACAAACATTGCTCAGTTTCTGGGTATGTGGCAGAACCATCTGCAGGAGATGTCCATACTGGGAAAAGGCAGGGGGTTCAGATTACTCTTTGCCAGCTATAATAGTAGATAGAGGAGAGAATATCCAATGCGATGAAATGCCAGGCACTTCATCCCCTGGAAATATGCCTCTTTGGTGCTCTCTTGGTCACACATCTCTTGGTCACACATGAGAGATTAAGCTACGGCACTCAGTGTCACTTCATAGATTTGTAAGGCTAGGTCTGAGGAAACAGGTGGTATTCCTTTAAAGTGCTTCTCCTACCACAGCAGATGTAGTGGTATAGGTCAACAGGAAAGATGTCCTTAGGAGCGAGTAATCAAGTGTCAGATAAAAGTGCACACATTTCTCTAAAATGTAACACAAGAACTGTAACTTCTTTTGCATACAGTTTTAAAGACAGATATAATATAGAGCACTATTTAAGGAACTACAAACTTCTTGGTACCAATTAAACACCTTTATGACAAAATTTCAAAGACTGTAAGGCTAAGAGGTTTCCAGTGGAAGGCCTGCTGGGTACTGCCCAGGCCTGGTGTTAAATTGGGCAGTAAAAGTATCAGCAAATTCCATACGACAAGCGGGCAGAGGTTGTACCAAAGAACCTAGGCTAAGCAGGATGATAGTCCTAGCAGGGCTGTGGGGCCCAGAGGTCAGGAGGGTGGTGAGCAAGGGTTAGGGACCCAGCAGGAGGGTCTGGTCAGCACAGAGCCAGGAACAAAGTGTCTGTCTTGTAGGTCTGTAATCTATGTAACAAGCATGGGTCAACAACAGCAAGCAACAGCTTAATGCCTAACTTTTCAGTGACTGGAGTCCTTACATATTTCTCCTTACTTTCTGAATGGCTCTCAGGGGGGTGGGTGAGTTTGAGGCCACAGAAGCAGCAAACAGTACTCCTGACAGGAGCGGGGAAATGAGAGGGCTTTGGGGTGGGAAATTGGGAGCCCTACTCACTGTGTAGTCTGCTCCTGGAGTTCTCCCAGACTGAAGGAGAAAGGCCTTTACCACACTTGGGTTTTGCAATGGGAAGTCTTGAAGGATTTCAAGATTATTTCACTGCCAATGTAACCTAAGACTTAACTTACAGTTAAGACTTACCACTGCACCGTAAAAAGGTGTTAATTTGCTTCCAAAACTAGCCATTTAACTTTTGGAGGAGTGAATTATAACGCTGCACATTAAAAGTTTTTCCAATTATGGATTGCTGGGCTCCACCTCGAGCCAATTAAATTAGAATCTCTGGGGAGGTGGATGAGTAGGCATCTAGATATTTTTAAAAATTTTCAGTGATTTCATTGTCCCTTAAGTTTTTAATTTAATTTTCAAATGATAAAAGTAGCATGAACTTTTCAATGCAAATAAAAAAAGATGTAAAAATTTTTACTCTCTTACTCCCTTTCTATATGGAGGTACGGCAGATGCAAGATAGAAAGTGAATATTTGTTCATCTGCCACCTCTTTCAGTTTTATTAAAGGATAAGCTATAATATGGGAAAATGCACAAATCATAAATATATAAACAAATTATCCCAAAATAAACATACTTTGATAAATACCATCTAGGTCCAGAAATAGAACATTACCACAAGCTCCGGTCCCTGCTCATGTTGCTTTTCCATCTTCATCCTCCATAAAGGTATTAAAAGATTCCCAGGTAATTTTAATAGGCCATACCATTGTCTTATCATCTACTTTTTCACTTTGTTTTCCTCATAGATGTTTATTTTAATGGAGAGAAAATACTTTAGGTATGAGGATGATTATATCAGTCTCTCTCATCCAATAATATTCATAACAATAAAACATTTTGAGTGTTATATGCACACTCACATGTTATATGTGAATGTTGTGTAGAGGCAACACATTTTCCAACCATTATTCAATCAAGGAATTGAGCTTTATTTTTCCAAAACTAAATTAAACTTCTCTCTTGAGACCCATGACACGTGACGCAGGGAAATACTTTTCTGTTCAGTGTCAACAGTGACCATGAGCAATAGACGGCAACTGCTTCCCCATTCCAAAATGGGGGTCCTGCATGCCAAGAGAAGTACACTGCTGCATTGGGAAGCCTGAGGTTGCTGGAGCAAAGGGAGGTGACTGTCTATTGGACCACTTGTGGGAGATGCATATAGGGCCAAGGGAGAAAGCCAGCCTGCCTGTCATCTTAAATGCTGCCCAAGAGAACAGCCAGAAGAAACAAGGTGACTTCAACAGAACAGTGGGTTGCCAGATTCCAAGGGGCTGAGAAGACATCAACAGCCACCCAGAGAGACAGTAATAGAGGCGTCTTTGAAGTGACTGCAAAATGCCCACCAGAGGGTCAGCTTTATATCCCTGCTAAGCCCAGAGAGTTTACAAGCCTATTCACAAAAATATCAGTGGAGTAGCAAGAACATGTCTACTGTTTCTACTTATCCCTTCCCATGACCCTTCAACTCTGGAATAGCCAGAGCCAGACTCAAAGTGGGGCAAGTGGGTGGGTGGGTGAAGAATAGACGGTCTAGACAGGAAAAAACAATCCCACATGGATCTCCTCTCCCCCTTTTCGGTAGGTTTGGCTAAGACTTTTGAGGGACAGCTAACTTCTAGAGAAGGGAAATGCTTTAGTTAAAAGAAATGTGAAAATTCTGACTATTATATAGAATCAAACACTTTGATTAGTTTATGTGTGTGTGTCTCTCTGACTAAAATGGCTAGAGACATTTTAAAAAGGTCTAAGTGTGACTAGAAATGTCATGTCTGAGCTTTTATCCAAGGAAGTTGAAAAGAACTACTAGGGTACACAGCAGGTGTGAACAGGCAGTGGGGAGAATAATTAAAATTGTTTTCTCATTACATCTGATGAGTGTTGTTTGTCCACTCTATTGTTCCTGTCAATATATTGGCTACATCAATAATTCAACGAGCTTGCTCCTAAACTACCATGATGCCTTCCCCTTGGTGCAATGGTGACTCCCTGTCAAGCTGCCTGGGCTGGGAGAAGGGCCTCTGAGAAGTTCAATAAGATGTTGGGGGGATAGAAACCCATTGCCTAATATTTCAAATTATCATTCTGTCACCACTATCTTATTTAATCATCACAAGAAACTGGTGCGGTAAGTGCTATTGTTATTCTTCTCTTCGAGGTGCAAATAGGCTAGAGAGGTGAGGTTACTTGCCACAAGGGACCACAGCTAAGAAGTGAAGGAGAAGTCAAAGCTAGGTATTTTCCCTCTGGAGCCCATTTCTAAACATCACACCCTTCAGCCTCCACTAATCCCTCTGGAGGCTATAAGGAGAGGCAATGAATCAGTCTTCTAATAAAAAGACAGTTTTTGGGTGGAGAGGGGCAGTCAACCAAATTTAATAACTCACACAACTCTTACCTACTTCAGCATTTCTCCACTAAAAAAGTTGCTTTAGAAACAGATAGCAGAAGCTTCTGTCCATTATAACCTGGCCTCTGCCAAAGATTTACTTAATTTTTAAAGAGTCAGGTCAGGTATTTTTCTCACTATGTAAGAATAATAAGATAGTTATAATAAAACAGCTCTGTCATGGTTTCCTTTCAAGAAGTTAACATTTACTATCTAGAAAATCATTCTGTGCTTATGGAGGTGTGCTTTAAGAGTTTGGGAGCACAAAGAAAATTGCTTTGATGCATGAATTCTCACAAAGTTGAGACAAAATCTGCAGGTACTTGTAGGCCACTGTCAATATTGGAATTGTTCCTTCTTCCTCCATGTGGCAGAACTTTTAAAGAGGAAGAGAGGCCTGAGTTTAAGAGTGCTAAAGTAACAGTTCTATCATAATTTTTGGCATGTTACCACGTGGACGTTTATTCTTTCTTTCTCTATATATTCCCATACCTTGATCTTTTTTGCATTGTAAAATGTAGTATTTTTAGGATTATACATCATACTGTCATCTCTGACCCACTCTGCAGTATCATGAACTTCTTTTCCAGTGGGGAAAACAGTCCCTCTCTCCTTCCTGTCTTCTGATTCTATTCGCCGTAGAAGCAGAAAGAATTAGCCTAAGTGAGACCGGGAGGTCATCAACCCCTGCCTCTGTGCCAGGACATGCAAACTACCGAAGCCAATTACTAACCTGTTTTTAAAAAAACCTCCAATCAGAGCGAGTCAACGACTTCTTTTTGTGAACTGTTGCACCGCGCGACTGCATACTATAAACGTCTTTCTCTATCCATGTGCGCTCTTATCTCCCGGTTCTATTTTTTCCCTTATTTGCGTTAACCCTTTCTTACCTTTTTATGAACTTCTAGGCCTTCTCTTCTTAGAAGTGGTGGGAGACAAATGTCACGCTGCGAACGGTCCAGACGGTAAGGTGAGTCGCAGTCCCTGGAAACCCTCGTGCCCCTGAGCCCCAGCTATGTGGGATGGCCGGCGGGGGCATGGCCTTCCTCATTGTATAAAGTATTTATTCTGCAGCTGCTAAGCAAACACTCTCAATTCTTTTCAACTCCGCCAGACTGACTGATATTTCTTAGTCGGTCTCCAAACAGGACACTAGAGGGCTCCCGGGGGTTAAAAATCAGTGGGAAATTATTTCAATGAAAACTGCTTCTGCACGGCATTTTGTTTTTTCAGAATTTCAAATTAAAGTTTATTTTTTAAACTATTAAAAAAAAAAACCTTACCCGTCTTAAAACTGGGTTATCTGCAGCCAGCTTCCAAGTAACCACTTTGCTTTGCAATCAGTAGTTTTCAAGGGAGCTTTTAAAGCTGAGCTGAAATATTTGAAATGTGGAACACTCTTGACCATGAAATATGTTCTACTTACATGCCTCAGCCTTTAAAAGTTCTTTGCATTAGAGTCAGGGATTACATTCTTCCTGGAGCCAAGCATGGGGCCAGCTGTGTAAGTAAGGTTGCTATGAGTTCTTCTTCTCCTCTTAAATAATGAGAAAATAGAGCTACAGATCCTTTTCTTTTCTTTCAGCTGACTTTGGTGGAAAGAAAAATAAAAAGCAGTCGGATATGTGTTTTGTGTTTGTGTGTGTGTGTGTGCGTGTGTGACTGAATAAATGTAACTAACTGCTTCCAATATGTATGGGCATTAATGGCTTTATATTACAATAGCTCTTAATGTAAGATAATGGAAGATATTATAAGAAAAAAATTGTACCATCAGATTAAGAGAATATGTTTCTGAATTTGAATGTTAATACTTGGTGCTTCTGCCCAGTTAGTTAATGCAGGACTTTTAAAAATAAATATGGGACAGCTATAGATTTTTAAAAACATCTATTACTTGTCTTATTTCTGAATTTCAAAAAGGAAAAGCCTGGGTTTGTCAAATTTTACTGCTTTTCCTTCAGAATCAAATTATATGAGTCTATCTACAAGTTATAAAATATTCTTGGACTTTCTGTGGCTTGTTTTCAGTACTTTACACTGAATATCAAATCTAAACATTTATTTTGCTTCTATTTTTTAAGCTTTATTTAGTGGTGATGTTTATGAAAGGAAAGTGTTACTTTTCTTCTTTCCTCTTGTAGAGGAACTGAACTAGTCTGAGATTGTGACTCAGTTAACGCTGTTTCCATTCATTCCCAGAAACGAGCCACACTTCTCCTTGGGGAGGCTGATAGGAGTTTAAAAGGTTTGTTGTGGCGAGTGTCAGAAACTTTCCCAACTCCATCACCAACCCTTTGCTTCCACCTCTACCCACTGGAGACCACTTAGACACCTAAGTGGAGGCGACAGCTGAGTTCAGGAAATCATGCATCATGCCAGCAGGAGCCCACTCCAGACTTTAAACTCTGTTCAACATGTGGATGCGGCAGAGAAATGACCTGTCCAGACAAGCCAGGGCAACTCATAAACTGGTTCATTTGCTCCTTGTGTGTCCCGCGGGTGTGTAAACTCTGGAGCAGCCGGCGCCCGAGGACCCGGAGGAACCTCCTGCTGGGCACTGCCTGTGCCATCTACCTGGGCTTCCTGGTGAGCCAGGTGGGGCGCGCCTCTCTCCAGCACAGACGGGCAGCAGAAAAGGGGCCGCACCAGAGCCGCGACACCACTGAGGCACCCTTCCCTGAGATACCCTTGGATGGGACTCTGGCCCCTCCCGAGTCCCAGGGCAACGGAACCACTCTGCAGCCCAATGTGGTGTACATTACCCTGCGCTCTAAGCGCAGCAAGCCGGCCAATATCCGTGGCACAGTGAGACCCAAGCGCAGGAAGAAGTATGCAGTGGCCTCTCGGGCCCCTGGACAGAAGGCTTTGGTCGGACCATCCCTTCAGCCGCAGGAAGCTGCAAGGGCTGCTGATGCTGAAGTACCTGGGTACATCCAGGGAGGAAACCTGGCCAAGGTTGGGGAACGACCCTGGAGGTTGATACCGGGTCCTGAACTGCGAGATGGGGGCTCAGATTTCCAGCTGCCCAAGACCAGGGAGAGCAACATCAGGATCTACAGCGAGAGCGCCCCCTCGTGGCTGAGCAAAGAAGACATCCGCAGAATGCGTCTGTTGGCCGATGGTGCAGTGGCAGGCCTCCAGCCAGCGTCCTCTAAGAGCGGAGCGCGCTTGCTGGTGCTGGAGGGGACCGCTGCTGGCTCTGCGCCTGGCTGCGGCCCTAGGCCCTGTGGGCTGCTCAAGCAGCCTTTGGACATGAGTGAGGTGTTTGCATTCCACCTGGACAGGATCCTAGGGCTCAACAGGACCCTGCCTTCTGTGAGCCGGAAATCGGAGTTCATCCAAGGTAACAGCTTCCCATGCTTCCTTCTTTGCAGCTGTTGGGGATTCGGGTTGATTTTCTCTTTTCCCTCGCTCTCTTCTTCTAAGTGATTTTCTCCACCCACGTTTCACATTTGGACAGCAGCAGCAGCAGCGTGCCTTTCCATACACTTGGCATTCTTTATTTTCCCAGCTAAGGGAGGATATGCGAGTTCCAGGGAAATGCTGTACTCGACGTGCAAGAGTAAGCCCACACTGTGTAATCTTTGCTCTCCATTTCCCTCGCTGACTTCCCAGTGGCTTATTAAATTTAATTAAAGCCAGTGGCAATTTACATGATGAGGAGAGGAAGCCAGGGTGCAGGCAAAGAACTTGCTGACAGTCAGCATAATATAATATAATATATTATATTATATTAATATTATATAATATATAATAACCATAATAACAGGTTACTATGGAAGTAAGTAGAATTTTGTTCCTTAGAAGTTTTTAAAAGTAAAGGGGAAATGGGTTATCTTTCTTAAGCAGATAGAATCTTAAGAGGCCCAGAGGCAGACCATGTTAGATTCAACCCCTTAAATTTTCTCAGTGGATTTAATCTCTTTATTGTACAAAGAAAATGAGGCAAAAATAGGTGATTTGTTCAGTATACTAACTAACCACGTGGTTTCTTCAAGCCATGACTCTCATATATTGAGCCTAATTTCCAAGATTCTCTCAGGTGACAAACATTTTGGCAGGTTCAAGGGTATATGGCCAGTCACTTCCATTGCAGGCAAAGGGACTGGTCTGTGGCCATGCTCAGGCCATATAAAGGATATTCTCTGAATCTTGAGACTATTCCAAGGTTTGAATACAAAGTAGGGTGGGTCAGTGGCTCATGTTTGAAAGCAGAATAATCCCAGAAGTTGCCACCATGAATCCAGGCCGGCCTGACAGGCTAAAAAGGACCCCAAAGAGATGATAAGCTCAAGGGATATTCCTGTATTTCCTGTCCCCATAACATTTAGCATTTTATTGAGATTCCCATGGAGTCTGGACTAAATTAAAACTCCTGGGAGTGTCCTACAACTAAACTGCTTTTCCAACAGCTTTAAGATTATAATTTAGTCTTGGAATGGGTACTTCTTGAAGTACCGGTGATTTGCTTAGAAAGATTTGGCATTCCTTACTTATCCTGGTTCACGTCTAAGTGGTTCATATTCACAGGTATGTTTTGATGTCTCAAGTTCACAAAATAGTCCACCGTGATTATGCCGATGTGAGATAGCCTCTCAAACATTTAACTGAATGTTGGAAAAAGCTAATTTTTATTGGGTGCTCACTATTTGCTAAGCAATATACTAAATTGATTCATATAGTTTATGCGTGCATTGACTCATATGGTTCTCACAACAATGCTATGAGGGAGGTACTATTATTTTATTTATTTTTTGAGGAAGATTGGCCCTGAGCTAACATCTGTTGCCAATCTTCCTCCTTTTTTTTTCTTGCTTTTGTCTCCCCAAAGCCCCAGTAGATAGTTGTATGTTGTAATCGTGCATCCTTCTAGTTGCTCTATTTGGGACGCCGCCTCAGCATGGCCTGATGAGTGGTGAGTAGGTCTGCGCCCAGGATCTGAACCGGCAAACCCTGGGCCGCCGAAGTGGAGCACGCGACCGCTACGCCACTGGGCCAGCCCAGGGAGGTACTATTATTATTTCCTTTTAGTAGATGAAAATTGAGGCTTAGTTAGGCAAAGTAATTGGCCTCAACTCCCACAGCAAACGTTAATGGCTAAGCTGGGTTTTGAACCTGGGCTCCGCAAACTTCAGAACATAACCACTGGACTTAGGTGACTGTATTGCTCATTATCTAAACCGGGACACCCTGGAGTGAAAGAAGATATTGGTGGGCATTGAGATGACAGGCATATACTGAGGCTGTCCTGGGCACAGCAGGGCATAGGGTCATCCTTGTTATAATATATTGCCCTGCATTTTCATATCATAAAGGCCCCTGAGAAGAGAAGGTGAACTCTTGAATATATCCTGAGGCACGGTACTCTAATATGTCCTCTGAGCTTCCCTGGGATGCTCCTGCATGGAAGTTGGGAGAATAAAGTAATGGGTGGCCTGGGCTCTGGAACTAGATTGCCTGGGTTTGAATTTACCAGCCACGTGACTTGGAAATGTCACAATATCTCTCTATGCCTCAGTTCCCGCAGCTATGAAATGGCAATAATACCTACCTCTTGAGGTGATTGTTAGTATACATGGAAAACACGTGGAACAGTGCTTGTCACACAGTAAACTTTCAAAAAATGTTAGCTATTTTTGTTCCTACACTAAGCACATGAGGTATCAAGTTCTTTGAGTTACTCACATAGCCTCCCAGCCTCACATATCATTTCTTTATGTGATGGGACTAGGACTGAAACCCAGGTCTCCTGACTGTTAAACTTTTTGATACCAGGATTCCTCTTAGATATTTAATTCTGTGCTCTGAATATCCAGCATCTGTGGGAATAAAGAGGGCAGTTGCATTCAGTTTGAAGGAGGGGATTGTAATTCCAGTGTAGCCTGGTGTTCCCCTCTCCTTTCCGAAGTAAGTGGTGATGGAAAGAAACCAGCAAGATTGTATTAATAGGTCTCTTAATGTGATGAATTAAATACCTAAGATTATATCTCAAACAATACCAGATCTTTCTTTGTTCTTTCTTTGATACCTTCTCTGATTTAGTTATTTAGAGTCATAAAATCAGGCAATTTCCTCAGGAGCCTATGAAATGATTTAAATATAGTTATGAGCACCCTACACAATATAATTCTACTCATGTAGACTCTCATACTGCTATAAAGTATGTAAATAGATCAGTTCTGGTCATTGTAGGAGATACATAGACAGTCTTAGGTCCTCAGTATCTCTCTCCATCCACCCATTTCTAGTCTTCTCCTGACCTGTGTCTTTCTTCCCATGATTTCCACAGAAGTGTGTATTTTCTTTCTAGGGTCCTCCTGGTTCAAGCTTAGCTTTATATGAGCATCCCCGTCCACCCAAGGAGGTGATAAATCTTATCTAGTTACCCAGCATGTATTTCTGGCTCATTCTGTGTCATTGCTTTGTGTTATAATTGCTTGTGTAATCATCTGTTCCTTCCCACTAGTCTATGGGTCTGTGAAGATAGAGATATTTCTTCTCTTGTTTATCATTGCATTTCTGGATCCTAGGGGAGAGTCTGGCACATAGTAGGTACTCAATAAATATTTTTGAATAAATGCAGGAATGCATTCTTGGCCTGTTCCATTGACTCTAAACAGTAAATCTATATTTGCCTCTAGCTTCTAATACTCATGACAAGTACTACCATTTTTAGTCCTAAATCCTGGCTGGGATTTCTCCTGGAGGATCTTATAAAGAGCTCATTGTAGAGGAAATGAAAAAATGTCCTTGGCAGCCTCTGTATAATGCAAATAATAAGACTTATAAAGCTTGTTTTTGTGAGGCCCATCAGTATGGTCTGTTGGCCTCACACTATAATGTAATTTGATAATGAGTTTTCTGTAGGAGCGACAATAGGATTTAGTTTACGTATATATTTCTCTGGTGATCTGGCTTGGTCTAGGAGTAGATCTTTAATCTCTGGGAGAGTGGCTAGCCAGCAAATCCTGTAAGTCATCTTCTCTAAATGTTGTTTCTGTTCTCTGACTTTTGATTAATGTTTGTGAAAATAAATTCATGCCTGGTACCAAGAACATAGCTAGTCTGTATTGTGAGTTGAATATAGATATTTGGCTTTTCTTAGTTAATCTTTCCAAGAAACCTATGCAGTAAACATTTTTTTACCTCAATTTTGAGATGAAAGAAAAGTAATTAAGAAGACAGCTTAAGATTCTACAATGAGTTAGTTGTCCAGAAAGAATTCAAACCATTGTCTTCTAACTTCCAAGTCTTTCCTCTTTTCATCAATCTGCTTCCTTCAACAAATCCTTTAAGGGGCCTAAGGTATGCTTCTTTTCTTCCTCACCACAGCCTATTAGTATATCTAGTTGTATAATATAACTAGAAACAGACAGCTTGCACGCTGATGCACAGATAGAGGCTATGGGAAACTCTTTTTTCTCAAGGAGATAACAACCTTAACCATACCAAGAGTAATACTGATGTTACTATATACCAGGCACTCTTTCAAGTACTGTGCATGCATTGTCTCATTAAATCCTCATAAAAATTTTACAAGGTGGGTACTCTATAAGAGACATTTTGTGGATATGAATATAGAGGCTCAAGGTAATTAGGTACCTTGCTCAAAGTCATATAAATGGGTTGGATATAAAAAAGATACATGAGATGCAAAGGGAGATGTAAAAGAGAGTCAAATGCTATGATTTGAATGATCTGCCTGCCCCCAGACTCTCAGATGCAGCTTTCTGTTGATTTCGGTCCAAAGACAAAAGGGCTCAATTATAAAGCTCACCCTCAGGGTCTTTTTTAAATTAGTAAAACCTATGTGGGTGATTCAATCAGCACAGAGCCAGCAGCTTAGGTTAGTCTGGGACAGGTTCGTATAACTTGAATTCTCCTTGAATACAAAACTATAAATGGGAAATTAGTGGACTTACTGGCCTTGTACTGAATACCAGGCCATTTTCTGGCAGGTGTGACTCCAAAGATAACTCAGAAAATGAGAAGGATGTGCTTGGGGAAGAGCAGGGTTGTAATTAGGTGAGGAGGGCCAGCAGTGTACTATACTACGAAATCCAGCAATTATCATGAAGCAGAGTCTCATCCCCTGCATAGCTGCAGGAAGTGCAAAAGTGAGTTGAAATATAGCATCAATGGGCTTTTTTGAAAAATCTGTCTTTTGCAATCATGAAATCTTCAATTTGAATCTATAAAGAATCCAGTGTTATGCATCACACAATGCCTACACTGCATGTGGTGTCTTTTGTCTATGACGTCACTTAACACATCCACACAGCAGATAGTGTTGCTACTTTAAATATGGGGATCCAGGCTCAGTGATGTTATGAAATTTGCCCAAGGACACATAGCTAGTGAGCAGTAGAATTGGAATTTGTACCCAATTCTGTCTGACACTAAAGCCTCCTTATGTCGCTTCTCCTAAACCATACCACCTCTCAAATATAACATGGTATAATTGTGGGATGGTAATAAAAATGTGCAAATTTTAGTATGGTGATTTCCGATTTACCAATATGCCAACATTTTTAATTAATTTCTTTTTTTAATTCTATAATTTAACATGGATAATATTTTTACTGAAGGGAAGTATTGATTTATCATTCTGAGCACCACTACAAGGGTTGTTTTTCTTTAAATGCAACCCAATGCCCACCAGATTTTCTTGTTTTACCATAAATAATCATATGTAATGCAAATGTGGCTGAACATATTAGTGTGTTTGCTGCCCAACGATCCTTGCGAAAGTCATAAATCATTACAAAGGTCACCAGATACTATGTGGTGCTGATGCATTTAGATAATTTTTTTTGACAAAATATTTAAAAATATTTATCTAGGACAAGACAAAGAAGACTATGTCCATGTAAAAGTCAAGAGTGTAAGAGAACCCAGCATTTTCTGTGATCCTAGATTTAGCAGCTTTGCTAAAGTTTCCCTACGAATCTGCACAGTAATGTGAATGAATCCCAGGGGACACCATTTTGGTAGCATTTAAGCATTGTACTATTTTTCATGCCCAGCATGGAAGATGCATTATGTATGCTTTATTTTTAGGATGCTGCTTTATTGCCACAGAGCTGTCATACTGAATTAAGGTAGTCTAGTTCCAGGAATTCTGTGTGTCAAGGCTGCTTAGAAGACAAACTACAGGCACCCCACCAACTTCCATTCAAATTCATTGTAGATCCCAAGTTGCTCACTGTTTTCCAACTTGTATTGCCTCGTCCATTATAAAGTAGGCGAAATACATTGTGTATTTTCCACTCTCTTTCCGCGTCCGCGCGAGCAGCACTGTGAGTTGCTGGGTAATGGTGCATTTCAGAGCAAGGGGATGGCAGCTGCACATTTCATGTTGGTTTCAGGCTCTCAGGTAAGGACAGAGGCATTTTGCGGGGAGTTAAGAGAATAACCCACATGCCTCCACAACTTGGAAACACACTGACTTCAAAATCCTAGAAATCTTGGACATATGGGCAAACTTTCTTAAAATATTTATTTAGGAGTATAGGAATCTTGTTTTATTTTTGAAAATCTGGATTGAAAGCACATTGTGTTCTTTATCAGAAAAGCCCTAAGGGTATTTATTTAGCAATCAAATTGAGCTGGTTAGCTTAATACTTTCATTCAATGCTGAACAAAAGTTTACTGAGCATCGGCTCCGAGCAGCACCCTGCTCCAGGGTCCTCTTGTTCACGCTCTGCATACCTTCAGAGACAGAGTGGGGGAACCGGGTATCCTTCTCTGCTATGCCTCTGGAACTTGTCTGCTGATGTTCACATGTCTGGGAAGGAAAGGACAATCAATAGTTGCTACAGTGCTCACAGCGTAAAAGATGCATGTGCCTCAGCTCCATGCAGTCTATTCCTTTCTATGCTATCACATTGATCTTTTCTTCTTTTAAGAAATATTATTTGAGCACCTGCTCTGTGCCTGCCACTCTTTTAGGCATTGGGGGCTACATCAGTGAATAAAACAGTCAAGAATCCCTGCCTTGTGGAGCTGACACTAGTGGGCCATGTGAGAGTTCGGTGGCCTGGAGGGAATCTTCTTATTGCCACTGATTTCAGGATTCACTCAGCACCAGCCTGAGCTCAAGTTCATGACCTTTCCATTAGAACTGAATCTGTTGCTGTCTCTGGGTTGGTCTAAGGACAATACACCTGCAGAAGGACTAGACGGCCTCCCTCTGACCTCAGTTAATGGGCAAATATTGAAGTTTCAGTCTAATTCAGTTGTAATCGATAGCATTTACTGTCTATGTGCATGGCACTGCTCTAAGCATAGGGAAGAAGCCATACAGTCTCTAAGTCAAATAGCTTTGTAGTTAAGAGTGTGGACTGACATATTAGTTTGCTAGGGCTACCATCACAAATACCGGGCTGGATGGCTTAAACAACAAAAATTTATTTTCTCACAGTTCTGGAGGCTAGAAGTCCAAGATCAAGGCGTCAGCAGGTTGGTTTCTCCTGAGGCCTCTGTCCTTGGCTTGCAGATGCCTGCCTTCTTGTTGTACCCTCACGTGGCCCTTCCTCTGGGTGCACACATCCCTGGTGTTTCTCTGTGTGTCCCAATTTCCTCTTCTTATAAGGACACCAGTCATATTGGATTAGGGCCCACTATAATGGCCTTATTTTATCTTAATTACCTCTTTAAAGACCCTGTCTCCAAATACAATTACATTCTGAGGTACTGGGGGTTAGAGCTTCAACATATGAATTTTGGGGGAACACAATTCAGTTCATACCAACTGGCAATCTAGACGCCCTGAGCTTGAATCCTCGTTCTACCACTTGATAGCTGTGTGACCTGGGTAATTAACTACTTAATCCCTTTGTACGTTATTTCTTCGTTAGTATAATAGGGATGATGATAATGAAAATAATGATGATGGTAACAGTACTTACCTCATAGTTGTGGTGAGAATTGAGTTAATACGTATAAAATATGTATAGCAGTGCCTAACACATAACACTCAGCAAATGTTACCTATTATTTTCACTCAGTTTCTAAGCTGGTTCAGCTCTTTGTGATGTGTTTCCTTAGATTTTCTTAGTTTATCTAGATTGATGTTTACTTGAACTAAGTAAACAGGCACCTAAAAATCTCATTTTAAGAAAGTGTGTGGAGTTGATAGTGGATAATACCAATATCTCTCATTTGTAGAGTGCTATGCACTTTACATTCATTATCTCACTAAATTTCCCAACAGCCCTATACATCAGATATTCTTGGACAGATTTTCTCTGCGAAAAATGAAGATATATGTCAGAGAATAACATATGTCCTCCAAAGGCCCATGGGTCGTGTGTAGTGGGGTTGGGATGTAGACATGGGTCAAGAGGACTCCATAGGTTGTTTTTCATCACTGCGCTGTACTGTCTCCATTATCCCTTTACAGCACGTGTTAGCCTCCAATGGTTGTGGGGCTCTCCTAGTTAATCATACATCCAGATTATAACCTGCTTTCCCCACTGCCTTTCTGTCTCATTCCTGAATGTAGCCATGATGCCTTAACTGTTCTTCTTCTCATGATGATGATTTGGGGTCAGGAGGAGAGAGGCAGTGGTGTCTCCACCACTCCAGTTTTCATAATTCTATTCCAGTGTCTCATAGAGTTATGGAGACATGGGAGTGGATTACTGAGTACAAGCTGGGTAGAATGTGGGCATGGAAACCGCTGCACATCCTCACCTGTATTTTTAAAGTTTCTCTCTAATCTCTCTCAGTTCATTTAGAGTGAGGACAGTGAAATCACAGCTTACTAGGATGTCACACCAATCAAACTTTTATTCAGGGCCCATTGACTGTTCCTTAGAACCTAAGGGCAATAGATGAAAATTGGGGGATTCTGAAAAATTCATTCACTCATTAAAAGTTTTGAATGTTTGCTTTGGTCCAGACATTATGTCAGGAGATGGAGATCCAAAGATGATTGAGAAATGATCCCTGTTCTCATAGAGCTCTCAGCTTGTAAGGCAGGAGACAGCTAAGCAAACCCACCATACAAGAAGGGTATGATCAAGACCTCAATGGAAATATTTTTAGGAGGCCCTGCAGGCACAGAGAAGGAGAATTTAGCCCAGAATGTGTGTAGGGGGTTAGGTGGGGGGACTGTAAAGACTTTTAGAAGAGATATTGTTAAACTGGTTCTTAAAAGTCACTGTGGGTGGAGTGAGAGATGGGGTGGGTGTAGAAAGGGTAGGGAGAAAGATGTGTGGAAAACTTGTGAAGGCATAGTGTGCTTAGGAAACTGTGAATAGTTCTGAAAACACGAGATTAGGGTTTGGGGGGATTGTGGGGTGGGATGAAGTGAGATAAAGCTGTGGTGAGTGGAGATTGGTTGGTTTTATGTCATGTAAGGACATGGACTGTATCTTGTAGATAACGGGGAATCATTGAAGGGTTTGAAGAAGAGGAATTATGTAATGAGCTTTGCATTGTAGGAAGGTCACTGTGGTCAGGAATTCCTGGCTCCTTTATCTACATTAATAAACACTAAATTGCCCAGGACTGGGTGACCCTGATGTGACCAAGACTTTGTTTGCAAAACGTGACTGTTTGTGGAGCCTGGCACAGTGACCACATCATCACCACCCTCTGAAGTCAGGTTTGATTCCTGTTTTTTAAATGGAATATTGAGACAGGAAGAGTCTGGGAGTTTCCATTTTTATAGCGGAAGTCCAGGGCAGACCTAGAAAGCAGAAGTTCCTGTTCATTAGTCAAAGGTTCAGAACAAAGAAGGACACTTTGTTTTTAAAATAGAACTGAGGATTTCCATTGTTTAAGTAGTTTGTGGTGGAGGAAGTCACAAGACATTCTCCTTTCCTGCTTCCTCAGCTTTACCCTTAGCTAACTCTTGAGGAAATATGGAGATTATTTTAACTCAGCCCCATCTGGAGAAAACAAGTCATGCAATGAAAAACAGTTAGGTAAGTAAATAAATACATTTATTTTTTGTTTGAAGAAGTGTATTCTAGAAATCTTAGAAATCACCCAGGAATCTATTTCTAAGACCAGTCCCTATATCCAGGACTTGGCTGGCTGTATAGAATTGATACCTGCAAAATCTATGGAATTCTGCCTCTCTACTGCCTCCCCATTTTTTAAATCTTAAATACTGAACATAAATTTGGTTCTTTTTAATATTTGACAGTGCTGTGTTTTTGGTATTTCACTGGATTCTCACACAACCCTGCCAGGCAGATTGGAGGTACTCTTCTCACACCTGGTGGATCTCAGTGCCTCCATCAGGGTGGCCAGAGGATGCGGCTCAAGTCCTACGGAGACCAGTGATAGAGTCAAGAATAGAATTAACACTTGTGACTCCTTTTTTTACCCTGCTACATACTCTCAGCTCCTTTTCAGTGAAAGTTCTTGTTTACTGCGGCATTTCACCACATAGCTATTCTGGCGCATGACATGTCTTCATTTCTTGGCTTTCCACTGAGAGCTCCGTCTTTATTGTAGTCCTTCACTTGTTCCCTTCAAAACACTCGTTCAACTGGCAAATGTTTTATTTGATCATTATTATGTGTGCACACTTGTCTGTTTTATGAAACTCCAAGCTCTCTAAGGCCCGGACCTTGCCTGGGACTGGGATCTTGTAAGGCCTCCATTTTTGGTGTGCCTCCCTCTGAATTCTTTCTATACAAAACAGAGGAAGAAAATAGGTCCAGATACTGAGGGACAATTGTAAATACTTATTTTTTGAATAAGTGAATTAACAATATTTAAAACCCTGAGCAGAAGTAAGATTTTATCTAATCCTTCAAATTTCCTCCTCTCAAGGCTGTCACAGAATCTTGCATTCCTATTCTGCTCTCCCTCACATTTACTAACTTGCTCACATTTGCCAACTCTAGGCCAAGAGATCTTACCTGCTTTTTCACTTCAGTCTAATTAATACTTTTAATTGCCAAAACCCTACTGTGATAGACACTGTAGAAAAATAGAGCAGATAGTACTTAAGGGGTCATTAACAACTAGACACCTGCTACACTACCATTGGAGTTGCATCAACATCAACAATTGCTTTTAGCAATTAGAGATCTGCATCATTAAGGTTTTCCTTCAGCTCATTGGACATTTGTGATGGAACCTGACAGAATTTGTTTCCTATAACAAAGATGAGCCTCAAGTTTTGACTGGCCTTTGTTTTCTTTAATGGGTTTGTAGAGTTATTTTTAATGAAGAGCTCTGAAATGAACTGTCACTTTCCTTTTTGTGTTGTTCACAAGAAGTCTTGGAATGTAGCCCATGTGATAGAAAGGACTTTTGGTTTCAGAGCTCAGGATGTTTTTACTTATCTTTGCTCAGTGGCAAATGCAGATAGTTCAGTAAAACTAGTCAGCCAGTGTTCAAAGTAAAGGGCATTTAATAAATTCAGGCAAAGGAGTTGTGTATAGCATTCTTTCTTAGAGAATTTTCATGTTCGTCTTCTCAAAATTAACTTTGTTAATTTTATCTTCTTTGTGCTTTTGAATAAAGAATGACTTGGGAGAACATCAAAATTCAGGGAAAATATTCAGATTTTGGAAAAAATAAGTTTTACTGGCAAGTGTCCTTTTTTAAGATAGCTGTGTAACCTTTAATTCACATGAACACCCACATATCTTTTAAAACCTGCTTTCTCACTACTCTGACACTTAGAATTTTATCTCTTCACTGTTAAGATTTCTCTAGAGAGTACAGTACTGCATCATTTTGACAACCCTGAATGCGAAGAGATGAATGCTCCTCATCTCTGAAACACTTCAGGGTAAGTTGCTTTAACCAGTTTCCTGTTTTCAGAGGCTATTTTTCTGTCATCCCTTCAGATCTATCAAAGTTCATTTAATTCTTTTAACAGTCATATTTTATAAAAAGTGGAATTCTCCTCACAGTAGTACTCATAGCTCTGAGACCTGGCGCCATACTGACTATTGTTATCTCAAGGGCCATGTGCACTGATACGCAGCAAGAGACCTTTGTGTCAAAAGGGCCCACAACCACCCATGGCTCAGCCTGACAATTGCTGCTCACCCTGCTTTCTGGAAATCCCCCTTTCCCGAGGTGCACTGATTTCTAGCAGGGCGGGACAGAACATCTTCATGTGATAGGCAGCATTCAAAATATTTTGCCTAGGGACCATGGATGGATATGGAGAAAAGCACAGAATATTAATTGAAAACCAGTTATTCCTATCAGCTGAAAGCTTCCTTTGACAGTTTGAGAATAACTTTTTCTTTTTTTTGGTGAGGGAGCTTGGCCCTGAGCTAATGTCCATTGCCAATCTTCCTCTTTTTGCTGAGAAAGATTAGCCCTGAGCTAACATCTATGCCCATCTTCCTCTACTTGGTATATGGGATGCTGCCACAGCATGGCTTGATGAGTGGTACATAGGTCCACACCAGGGATCTGAACCTGTGAACCTCAGGCCGCTGAAGTGAAACATGCTAACTTAACCACTACACTGCTGGGCCAGCCCCAAGAATAAGTTTTTAGATAATAGTATAGAAAATGTATCATGCGAAAAATGTGATGATCTAAAGTAGAGAAATGGCAAATGAAATACAGTATCCTCATAGACTAGATCAGGGGTTGATACACTACAATTTCTGGGCCAAACATGGCCCACTGCCTGTTTCTGTGTGGCCTGTGAGTTACAAATGGTTTCTACAATTTTAAATGGTTGAAAAAAATAAAAAGAATAGTAATATTACTATGACACATAAAAGTTACATGAAATGCAAATTTCAGTGTCTGTAATAAAGTTCTATTGAAACACAGTCATGGCCGTTTGTTGATATATTGTCTTTAACTGCTTTTATGCTACAACAGAGTTGAGCACTTGCTAGCTGAATAGTGGTGGTGGAGACCACATGGCCTTCAAAGCCTAAAATATTTACTATCTGCCTTTAACAAAGACCACTGGGCTGAGTTATTGTATCACAGTTAGAGTGATGCTATTTAAAAATATTTGATTATTAGAGAAATGTTTATGATATAAATTTAGTGAAATAATTATGACAAACTGTATATACAAGATGATTCCAAATAGGTTTTTTTTTTTGGATAATTTTTGCCTCTTCCCCTGGTGGAAATGTAACTTCCATGAAAGCAAAAAATAAAAAAAGCATAAATTAATTAATTTAGCTTCAGGTCTAGAACAGTCCTTGGCCCATGGTAGGTGCTCAATAAACAAATAAAGGCCAGTTGAAGACTGATGAATTTTGTGATTGTATAATGTATATATGTAATAAGAGAGCAAAACCTTTGTGGAATATGCATGTATGTCAGGCACCAGGTTGAGAACTTTAGGGCATGATCCCATTTAATCCTAACAAAGTCCATTTGGAAGACACATTATCACCCCCATTTTACAGATGACAAAAGCAAGGAGAGGTTGCATAACTCATCTGACATTACAAAGCTAAGAAGTAATGTGACCAGAATTCAAAAGGTCTGTTGGATTCTAGAGTCTGAGCTCTAGCCATAAGCTGTACTCCTTAAATTTCTAAAAGCAATTTACATTTCCAGGTGAGGAAGAAAAGGATGGGAAAATACCAAAGGTAAATATACAAATAACAGAACCAATTACTGGGATATGAGATTATGGATGACTTTTGTTTTCTTAGCTCTCCATTTTAATGTTTTTCCACATTTCCTAAAATGAGTGGATTTACTTTTAATTACTTTTAAAATAAGAAACAAATGTTTCTAAAGGAAAGGAAAAACAGTCCAGAAGGTTGTTAACTGTTTAATTGTTTATGTAGATCATTTCCTTGTTCCTCTGAGGGCCTTGTGTGAATTGCTGAGGAAACTGTACTGGCCTGTCTGTCTCGTGTATTGATTTGTGTTGTTGAAGTTCAGTATTAGGTTTCAACTCCCTTTGAATACTTCCTAGCGCTGAGAATGCAAAGTGCTGTCTGTGTATAATTTTGGTCCAAAGAGACCGATGGGTAGAGCTTCTTGGTGTTTATCTTTAGAAGTCTGAAGTACATGTCTTTGAATGCTATGTTGTGTCTTCTACTTGTATTTGGTTACACTGGTCTATTATGTCTTCCAACCCATGATGGACTTTTACTTGGAATTTATTATTATTTTTTTAAATTGGCATAGTATTTGGAGTACACACATTTAAAATTATATTTATCTCATATCTAAGGAGATAATTAGGTCCCAGCAACTTCAAGTTATTTAGTAAAGTAAAAGGAAATAAAAAGGAGAGAGAGAACGGTAAAAATGAAGTTCTTTAGTTATGGTTCATGTTTCTTTCTCTCTCTTTCTCTTAATTGTACATCAATGACTGTGGCATATTTTCTGTAATCTAAGGACTTTCCACATGCAAGGCTAAAAGGAGAAAGATTTTTCTTTTGGCCAAAACTGGAATGCAGGTGATGAGAATGATCAAGTGAATACTCTTAAAATTATTGAGGTCACTGTGACCAAAATGAAGAGTGGTTAGAGAAGAAGACTGTTTCCTGTATTAAGGACCAGAGATAAGAACCCTATAAGAAGGCAGACAAGCAAGGTGGTAAAATAAAAGTCTTTAACAAAAGGAAATACAGTTATAGATTGAAAACCTCTCGGGTTATTTAAAAGGGCATTTAAAAATTCCTGTGATATGTCTAGACATTCCAGTCATAATTTCAGAGGCTTCATTGTCCGGGCCTGTTAAGAATGAGGTAAGTGGGCCTTTTCAGATCTTTGTGACATAGTTGTTTTTTTTTCCAACAGCATCATTCTGATTTTTGAGTTAAAAGCAAAGCTGCACAACATCATCTCTCAGTGACCTTATTTGGCAGAAATGGGGGCTTGAGAGTGATGTAATTGCTTGAAATGTCATTTAATGTACCACATCATGGTCTTCCCCGTTTATGATGATTTCACTTGGGCTCATCATTTTTTATACAGCTTAGCAATGAAATTTCTAAACTATGAAGAGTGAGACAAAAGCAATTAGAATGACAGATTTTTTCAGAAATCATCTGTGCACATGCAGTTGAAGAAATGACATTTGCTTAAATACACTTTGTGAAGTTATATGTGAGTAAATGATCCATTACCGAGAACACCGTAGTTTCCATCAGAAAAGAAAAAAACTCTTGCTTCTTTTGTCTTTTTTTGGAGATTATAGTGACTGGTGTGAACCATACAATTTCACTTTTAAATTTGCGACTTCTAAAAATTCTTTTTCTTCTTGACATCATAATGTGGCCTCAGAAAATCAGACAGTTGTTATTACAAATAGAGAGCAGCTCCACTCAGACATTGAATAGACAATTATAAATGTCTGGATTCTTTCCTTTTTTGTGGTGGCTGCTTTTAGATGTGGGATAAAACCACCTTAACCAGAGGACGTTGTTATTGGTGGTTAGTGGCCTATTTCCGCCACATCTATAAAGTATCTTGTTTAAAACAATTTTTCTTTCATCGTCTACCAGTCTAACAGTGACTTTCCGTTTTATAAGACTTCTATCAGGAAGCATCATTGAGGTATAAAAACATTAAAACTTCAGGAGACAAAAGGACCATAAAGTATCATCTAATAAAACTCTCACATTGGACAGGTGGGAGAGTGAAGCTGTGCAAGAGTAAATGCCTGATCAAGGGCACACACTGGGTCAACAGCAGGCTAAAAGCATGTTTGTTTTTCGGATTCCGTAGATGGCCGCCCACGTCCTGTCATTCTCTGGGACTCATCTTTATCTCCAACAAGTAATGAGACCCACTCTTCTGTGAAGCTCACCTGGGGAACTTATCAGCAGTTGCTGAAACAGAAGTGCTGGCAGAATGGCCGAGTACCCAAACCTGAATGGGGTTGTACTGAAATACATCACCATGAGTGGTCCAAGATGGCACTCTTTGATTTCTTGTTGCAGGTAAGTTTATCAAATCAAGTAAGTGGTTATTTAAGACTGACACTGAGTTATCTAAGTCTGACTGACACTAAGGAATTTTCTGCACCTTGAGTTTTTATGAAGCCAGAGTTTAAGTTCTGTGATGCCATATTTGGCAAATATGGTACCACATTACAAAATTTTATATCCTTTTGGAAAATATTCAGAAATGTCCCTCAGTCCTTTTATTAACTTCTGAAGATGTAATTCTTCAGTGCTTTAATCCTGCAATAGTCGTACTCATCACAGAGTATCTCAATTTATTGAGATAACCCATCACAACTCTTCAAAGTGGACAGTCTTATCCTCATGGGAAGTGAGTAAACTGAAGTTTGGCGAGGTTAAGGAACTCACCCAAGTTCTTACAACTACTAAAACTTGGAGCTGGGATTCCCTAGGATCTATCGATGGTAAGAATTTGTCTTCTTTCCATTATCCACACTGTGTTTCAATGGTCACTTGTCCACATAGCTTACAGCCTTCATTTCTCTTGTTTTCTTTCCAGTAATTGTTTTGAAAATACTTCATTAAGATTAGACATTGAAGAATAATAAATATAGACCATCTACATAATTGAGTGACTTGACATTTTATAGGTTTCTTATAACTCTTATCTCCTTTTGATAAAGATCTCATGATTCTCTTCACCCCTTCCTTCTGATTGCTGCCTTTCCCTTCCTCCATTTTGGAAAAACTGGTTTTCTATTGTTGTATTGTTAATTAGTATTTTGTGGAAATTTGGGACTGTCTTAGGACATTTGCAAAACATTTTCCTTTTGTTAATTCTTTTATTTGTATGTAACATTTCAAGAAGGAACTAGAGAGGGACAAAGATGTAGGAAGGAAACTAGTTTAGTGCAGAGTCACAGTCTAGGAATTAGGAACTTTTAAGAAGGAGAGAATGATTTATAGCAGTGCATGAAGCCACCAGTGAGAACTGAGCTGGAGAGCACGCCATTTGGTTTGGCAAGGAGGCAGTCAAAAGTTGCCAAATACTGTTGAAGAGTCCAGCTATGAGGCTCAGGCTGGTTTTAAGCACTGCATAGGTATCATCTCATTATTCCATTTAATTAACATACTAACTGTGTGAGGTAAGCACCTTCTCTCCATTTTACAGGGAGGGAAACTGAGGCATGAAGAACTTGTTATCAGGAACTGTGAAAAATCTGAGATCTTACTCTTTTTGCAAGGTAACATGTTCACAGATACCAGCAGAAGACAGAAGACTCTGGGTCAGAGACAAATGACTTCATTACTCATGGTGCAGCAAGTGGCATGAGCTTCCTGTTCCTTTGCCCCCCAGGTTCCACTGGGGTGATACAAAGTAGCCACGGTGAATGCTACATATAATGGGTTTGTGCCACTGCTGAGAAACTCTAAGCTCAGGAAACCCCCAATCTTATAAGATGCTGCTAGCAAACCTGCTCAACATTTGCCCCAGAAGGAGATATTATCTTTATTATCTTGGTCAAGAAGCAAATCTGCCTTCCACTCCAGAGGGAGACACTCTTTTATCTTCCAAGGCTATTTGCTATACTAACATCCTCAAAGAGATAGTGCAGAACAAAATCTGATATAAGATGTGCAGAAATGCCATGGAGAATTGCCTTGCAACAGTTGTCTAACTCGTTCAGTGTTATATAGCTAGTAAGTTCCCAAATAGAGATTTCAGCAAGTTTGGCTACCTCTAGATTCCTATTTTTAATCATTATCGTATAACAACTACCAAGTTATTCTTAGGTTAATGAAAGAAGTCGGTGTGATAAAATGTAGTAGAATAAAGTGGCGAATGAATGAAGATTTCTAGTATTAAGTAGGTAAAGTTACTCACTATGAGGCTAGCTGTTTGGGGAGTGGTCAGCATGGACGTTGAAGTTCCTGAGAATGATGACTAGGGAGAGGAAATCCGTGAACTTTTAGACAGTGAAGTCTATGAGAAAGGAATGACCTTGAGGTTTGTAGCTGAGGAACATAAGAGCTAACCTGTAATGAAGAGAGGGCAAACCCTTTCAGAAGTTGTCTCGAAGTGATATTTGTTTCAATTCTGGAATCTTCAACTAAACCTCAACCTACCCTCTGTCTTTATCATTCCCGTCTCTACTCAGGGAAGCTACAACAATCATTCAACTAATGTAAATCTGTTTATGCAACATCTGTGCGTTATACTGTAGAAAACAACCACGGGAGTAGCAAAGTATCCCTACTGCCCACCTGAAGTTTGGTTTTTTAAAAATTTCGTCAGGAAAATATAGTGTATGAAACAAAAAGATAGATCCATGTAAGAATGGCTGGCTGAAATAATATGTTTTCATTGTTTTAAGGTCAAGAGAGGGAGAGCACTTTGCCGTAAAATAAGTAGTGAAGGAGGAAGAGTTTGAGTAGAACTGTAGCCTGTAAATGACAGAAAGGATAGGAAAAAATGTGAGGAAGAACATGGGATTGTCAATGTTTATATGATATTTAGGGCATCCTACATATACCGTTTGTCTGAAGCAGAGTTACGTAGGGGAGTAGTGATGCTCCCTGCCTATAAGAGATAGGATAGAACATGGAGGAAGAGAGTCGTTTTCCAAGATGTGTGTTCACTTTGTGACTCTTTCTGTTCATTACCCTGACTGAGCAAGAACAAATTCCAGCTGAGCCTATCTCCTTCTGAGTGCCTCAGCAGCTTTTAACATCGTTGTATCCATTGTCTGTGGTCTTGAGGATGAATCTGGGTGCATGAAATCACTATTATAAATTTTTGACAAAGATAATATTTCAAATCCTTAGACTGATACTATTAATAATCGAACAATCATATACCATTTGCTACGTGCCTGGCATTGTTCTAAGCACTTGATACTAAGCACTAAGATAACTTATTTAATCCTCATATCAGCCCTATGAAGGAGATATTATTATTATTCCTATTTTAGAGATGAGGAAATCAAGGCAAAGAGAAATTAATAACTTGACCAGGGTGACATAGCTGGAATGCCATAGAACCTGGAGTCAAACTCAGGAGTCCCGGCTTAAGAGACAAACTTCTGAGCAATGCTTCCTTCTATTCATTTTATGGGAGAATGGCACCATCATCATCCAATTTTCTAAGTCAAAAACTTGCGAGTCATCAGGGTGCTTTGTGATACTTACCCTCCCATCCATACAGTGACCAAATCCTTGATATCTCCCCAATCCTTCTTCTTTAAGGTATAGAGCTTGTGCTCCTATCTTAGTTCAGGCTTTGTCGTTTATTACCTGGATGATTCCCTCCAAACCACTCTATGAGCCAAGATCACCTCTGGCTTGAGATATTGTGCATCAGGCTGCTGCTTACGTCTGCAGGAACTGATTCTGTTGGTATGTCTGTTCTATTTGTGGTCTACCCTCTTGTTCCTTCTGCCTGGGGAAGGGGTGGGGTCTTTCTCATTCTTGATAATCCTTGAGAATGAGATCTCTGCAAGACTTTACTGGAACCTGTCAAAGTTATGACGCCAAGATTGGAGTTCCTAATATTGGCTATGGCTAAAGCACTGAATCTGAAAGTCAGAAGTTAATCTGATTGTTAAGAGGTAATTTGGTTAGTATTTACAAAAGTATGTCAAATTATACATATGAGGATGGCATCTTGAGAGTGGGTGTACATTTTTCATTCATCCAAGATTTATGTACTTCCCAGAGTGCAATAGACAAAAGGCTAATTTCCTTTAGATGTTGCGGTATTTTACAGTTTCACCAGTTAGGTATGAAAGTGCCTGTTTCCCTCTCTCTTGCCAACTTTGGGAAGTGGAAAACTAACTAATGTTTTTGCTGATTTTATGGTGAGTAATGGGGTCTTGTTTATACTTCCATTTTTTCATTATGAGTGAGATTGAGGATATCATATTTTCAATGATTGATTATTTGTATTTTGTTTTCTGTGAGTTGCCTGTTCAAATCATTGCCCTTTTTTTATTGCATTTTGTATCTTTTTCTTATTGATTCATAAAAACATTTTGTATATCATGAAAATTATCCTTTATCAATCCTATATGTCTCAAATAATTTTTCTTGCTTTCTTGTTTTTCTTTTGATTTTGCTCATAGTAGATTTTACTCTAGGGAAATTTTGAATTTTTTTATAAGCTCATAACTTAATCAATCTTTTTACTTCCTATATTTAGCATCATACAATACTTATAGAGAGATGTTTATTGAAAATGTTTATTGAACAAACAGGCTATTTTTCATGAGTATTATTTTTCATGAGTACCATACTAAATAGTTATCTTTTATACAATAATCCTTCTCATCATCTATACTGAAATTTTTATTTTAAAGTCGAATATATGCCTTATTTAAATGGTGTTTGGCAATGTGTTGGAATGTATTGGATGGATTTTGTGAGCAGCAATCTTAGAAAAATTATGCCTGAAGCAAACTAAAATCAATTTCTCTATGATGCTACAGCAAGGGCAAGAGAATACAGAACCCAGTTGTTAATTTTCTGTACACAACATTCTTTTTGTTCCACCCAATTAACAAATCTACATTCACAAAGCCTATGCCATTTTACTGGGTATGTAAAATGTGATAGAGGCACAAGTAACCTTTTATTCTTGAAGCGTGGGAGTATAAACCACATAGACAAAAATTTACCTCCATTAGGATGACAAAGAGTAGTATTCTAGAGAACATTTGAGTTTCCAAGATTTGGTCAAATTTCTTCCAAAAGATTATATAAAATAACAGGGGGAGATTTAGGGTGTAGAAAACTTGCTTCTTGATCTCAGAGATAGTCTATATAATGGTTAGGAACTGAAATTCTGGAGCCAGCCTGTTAAATTTGAATCTCAACTGCCAATACTAATTTTTTAACATTGAGAAGTTGCTTAATCTCCCTCTGCCTCAGTTTCTGCATCTGTAAAATAGAAATAATAATATCGTTTATATAGAAGGCCATAGAGAGGATTCAGTACTTTTATATACATAAAGGATTTAGAATAAAGCCTGGTACATAGTAGGTGCTTAGTGAGTATTACATATTAATTAAGAAATGGATCATTCAGAAATAATAGTAGAGGTAAATATCAATATAAGAATTGAATAAAGTATTTTATCATTATTTTTATTCATTATATTGCAAGCCATTCCCAAATCATTTCATTTTTTTCTACTCTTATGTACTTTCATATTTATATTATAGATCTTAGCCTATTAAGTTTTCATTGTTTTTGACTAGTCTGTCTTCTTTAATAAGATGTGACTTTCTCAAGGGCAAGTCCCTGTCTTATTCAACTTTGTAACCTTTCAGTTGGCAGCAGAGTGTTTGAAAATATCACAGTTACTCAGGGCATTGTTTTTTGATCAAAGAAAACTACCTAGTTAATATATTATATCCAGTGTCAAATTAAAAATGTTAAAAGTGAAAGAAATAAAATGTACCTGCAATAAAGAAATAAAGTTTTGTTAAAGGAAGAGAATTAGAAGTTTAGAAAATGAAAAATCAAATAAATAGAAGCTACTTAAATTTTTACTATTTAATGGAGTTTCTCCTGCACTTATATTTTCTAAGAATAACTGTTTATTTGATGAGAAGTTACAGGGAACATGATGGGGACCAACAGAGATTTGTCTCGGGAGATGTTTGCTTCCACCATCAACAAAATAAGTTACACATGTTTCTTTCCACTTGGATTTGACAGACTTTTTTTGAGCTCTTCTGTATTCCAGACACTTAGCAGGTTCAGTGCTGGTGATAAAAAGATGGCGGAGACCATCTTCCTGCCTTCAAGAGTTACACAATCTAATAGAAGAGACAGATAATCATAGCAGAATATATCAGGTGTCATAATTGAGTTGTTTAATATCCTGTGTAAACAAATATGCTGCTATTAGTTCTTATGGAATTGGAGGTAAGAGACTGTGGACAGACAATGTGACATTTAATCTAGAAACTGAAGAACCTGCAGAAGTCAGGTGAGTATAAGAGACAGGAAGAAAGTTTCAGAGAGAGGGATTCTAACCAGGGGTCGAAAGTGTGAAAAAATTCAGAGTCGGAAAAATGATGCTTATGGAAACTTCCTGTTCCATTGAGGTAGTTTTCTCCCAGATGGCTGTGAGTAGTAAATTTATGCTCATAAATTCAACAAGCAACAACAATCTGAATTGGTATGCCTTGTCTCCTGGAGTAGTCTCTCTTCAGTTAACTTTTCTAACTCTTACCTGGCTTCTAATGATTTAGCTCCTGCATATAATGAATTTGATTAACAGGTGTTAATCTTTGAACTATTCTCTCCCATTCTTTATTCTGTGCATCATTTTTTCCACTTAATGATGTGATAATAGTAAAAGTAAAGATTCCAACCAACTATCATCTAAACAAGAGGAAATATTACTTTTCACTGAAAGGATATTTGTTTCTGCAGGAATATTCCATCTGCTAGCCAAAGAAAGATCCCAACTATGGCATCCATGATAGATTATGGGAGTCTTCCAAGCATCCCGTCCTTTTATCCCCACTACTCCAATGATCAAGGGTCTTGCCTCCAACTTTTAGAGGTCAGTGAGGAAAAACAGGCAGGTGCTCTGACAGCAAGAGGCATAGTGACCCAGGGTACCAAACACTGGGATTTCAAATAGTTTGGGTCAGTTTTATTGTTTTGCAGGATTAGCACACTGCCAATCTAAATAGCCTCCAGCCATGTATTTATTGGTAAGTCCAAGCAAGCAAATGCCATAGTTTCTTGTTCATTTGCTAGCAAACAATGAGGGATGATGTAGTCAGATATTGTCTTGGCTTTGAGGAGCAAAGAAAGTCTGGGATTAGCTTTGGCAATATTGGTTGGCATGCTGAATTGTCTGGGATCTAGGGAGCAAAGATTGCCAAGAATCAGAGGGTTTAGAGAACAATATATTCCTCCTTTTTATTGTTTGTTGAAAAATCTTCACAATTTCTTTTTACGATGAGAATTACAGTGGTTCACTTGATTGCAGAGAGTCACTTACTAAGGTAAAGGACATGGGGAGTGTCATGCTAGGCATTAAAAATGACAAACTCCAAACGTCACATGTATGGACATGCTAAGCACTGAAATGTATTGTAGTTACTACAGAATTTTAATGCATTAAGCTAAATTTGCCCTTTGTTATAAATGAAGATCAAAAGTCTGACTTTGACATAGTTTCGACTATACATATGTTCACTTTGTCACTAGGAGAAATTATTTTCAGTGTTAATGATGCTACAATACAGGGCTTATCTTAAGGCCTCAGAAGACTTTCCAAATCATCTTGTGACACTACAGTTTTATTCTTCTGAATACTGCTCACAATATGTGACAAATTGTCCAGAAAACTTGGTATTTATTGGGCGCCTACAATGTCTTTATTGCTTTATATGTTTAGAGGTGTAGAGATAGGGGAAGTGATGTAAAAGCAGCATACAGATTTACTTCTGATGTGAAAGAATATAGAGATTTTTGCAGAGAAAATGATATAAATGAAATGGCTAAACCATGCCCTGAAAGTATTTTTATTGAAGAAGGAATTGGGCTATCTTGATAGTTCCAAGGAGATTTGACTTATATATTTTTTATTCAGTTATTTTATTACACAACTTTAATTTATGACTCTTTATTTTTAAGTCATCACATTTGAGGAGAGAGCACAAAGGACATCATTTTTATGCATATGTAGCTAAACAATAATTTACTTTAAATAACAAGTTGTCATTTTAGCCTCTCAAACTTGATGTTTAGAAGCAAATTTGTCACCTCACCCCCTAACAATTTGCCCTCTTGACTTACCTATTTCTGTTCATGACATTACTATTTTTAAAATCAGCCTGGTTTGAAATTTTTGAGTCATCTTTGAATCTTCCTTTGCTTAGTGCCTCATATTTGAGTAGCACTAAACTTTGACAATTCCTCAAAATCGCTCCAATCATGTTTTCCTTTTCATTCCCATTAACGCTGCCCTAATCAGACTCTTATCAATATAGGTCAAGATGTTATAAGAGACTCCTAACTGATTTTCTTGTCTCTAGTCTTCCCCAACTGCAATTTATTGTGCAAATCATTGCTGAATTTATCTTTCCTACTTCCCTTTTCATCATGTTGCTTCTTGCAAAAAAAATCTCTGAAGACTTCCATTTGATTGGAAAATAATTTTAAATGCCTTAGTGCATTAAAAAATTTATTATGGAAAAGTTTAAACGTAACAAAAGTAGATAGAATATTATAATGAATTATCCCACCCCAAAGAAAAATTTGCAATAGTTCCAGTCAAATATCCAGTCAGTGGTCAAATTTTTAATTGTCTCATAAATATCTGTCTATCTATCCATCGTCTATTTCACAGTTTTTTTGAGTCAGGATTCAAATAAAGCCTACACTTTGTGATCAGTTGCTATGTCTTTTTTTTTTTTTTTTTTGTGAGGAAGACTAGCCCTGAGCTAACATCCATTGCCAATCCTCCTCTTTTTGCTGAGGAAGACTGGCCCTGGGCTAACATCTGTGCCCATCTTCCTCTACTTTATGTGGGACGCCGCCACAGCATGGCTTGACAAGCAGTGTCCAAACCTGCGAACCCTGGGCCGACAATGTGGAGCGTGCGAACTTAACTGCTATGCCACGGGGCCGGCCTGCAGTTGCTATCTCTTTTAATCTATAGACTCCACCTCCATCTCTTCCTTTTTTTCCTATCAATTTACTTATTGAAGAAACCAAATCACTTGTTGTGTAGAGTCTAGACGCTGGATTTTGCTGGTTGCTCTTTGCTGTAGGAAACCATGAGATCGTGGTTTGACAGTTTCCATGGACCTGCCATTCAGGTCGGGTAGGGGTAAGAGGGTATCATTTTTGCGTAGATGAGGGAGAACTTCAGAGAATACCTCCTGATGTGTTTGTTAACTGCAGGGCTCTCAGAATTTAGGAAGCTAGCTGAGATTTTATTCTCAGATTCTGTTTCTCAAGGTCTTCATTTCTCTTCACTAAGACATAAAAAAAAAATCCCAAAGAACAAAGACTAACATAACAAATATCATGTTTCCACCTTCTAGAGTTATCTTGTCAATATTTCTTTTGCATATTTGCTTTCAGTACTTGCTTTAGTGATGTAAATACATTAAAAATAAGTTAAAGTCCCCTTTGATCATCTCAAGTCCCCTTCTTGCACTTTCTCCCAGAGGCAATCGCTCTCATGAGATTAGTATGCATCTTTCTAGCCAATTTAAAAATCATTTCACATGCATAATAAGTGGATATCTGTGTATTTTTTTAAAACCTACATACTGTAAATGCAGTTTACCGCATGCATTTTTCTGCAACTTGCTGCTCCTGTTTTTAACAATTACTCCTACTTTTAATAATTAGAGAGAGGCAGGTTCTAGCCAGGCTGTGGTTTTATGATGCCAGAAATAGGGGTGTAGTGGGAGGTGAATATTAGGGAGGGTCTATTCTTGAGAACATAAGTCTACAAGGCAGCAGCCAAGAAATTTTCCCTAGATTGGAACCAGAATCTTAATGTGACAAACACCACAGAGCATTTATTTATTGCTTTTGGCCACTTTAACATCATATGAAAGGCTTTGCTTGGCTTCGTAGGTGTTTTATTTAAATAGTTGGCTTTATAACTGTTTGTTCTACTTTTCCTGTTAGCATAGCTTAGTACTTTTTATTTTACTTTATAAACAAAACCAGGAATTATGAGCATACAGGATACTGCAGGATTCAATTAAATTCAACTAACTTGAATTGAGAAATTTCTATGTTCTGTCTGGACAATTCCCAATCAATCTGTGGGCCTCAGTTATCATTTGAGATTTTGTGATTTGGCTCTTAAATCTGACACAATGTCATTTCCATGCCTGGGAACAATTGTCCTCTTGTTTCTCAGTGCAATTTCTTCCTAGATGTCCTCTTGGTTGATCCACACAACCAATTCCACTTTGACTATTCATGGCTGGCTCCTTTAGAATCCTCCCTTCCAAAAAAGTCTGATCTAGGAAGTCTGTAAATTTCTCCCTGCAGAAATTGACCTGCTAGATTGTACCTTGCCGCTGAATAGTTAAGCCTTCTCAAAACCTCAAGATTAGGAAACCGACAGTAGAATTATGTTGGCCTATACTTCAAAAGGCAAATAGTTTCACTTTTTATGGCCCTTAAATGGAATGTACTTCTGCTGCTGAAAGTTCTCTACAGGAATATGGCCGGATGGAGAAAGTAAACACAAAAGGACTGACCTATGAGTCTCTCTTTTGGGCTTTGACATCATTTCTCTAGTGGAGAATTTACTTTTAGAGACCACATTCTCTCACTTCACAGAATCTAAGCTATTTATTTGATTTTTCATGGAGGCAACTTTAAAGAGAAAGAGTTGTCTAGTCACACTGACCCTAGGTCATCATGGAGGCATAGCTTATTAGCTATCTGGGCTCTAGAGCAAGAATGTATTTCTCTGGATCCAGACCCACTTTCTGTAAAGAGTTCTTTTTCTCAGAGATTATCCCTCCTGTTAAGGAGCATACAGATTCCTCAGATGTCTACTCCAACTTAAAAGCCTTTTAAGTTTTATATATTCTTTCCACCTACTGTCTAGCATTTATTCTTAGAAATTTCTGGCATTGATTATGCTAAAGCCTCATTTGCATAAAACATGGACTAGAAAATTGGTTAACATTAGGGTCTTTAGGTCTTTGCTCTTGTATCAGTCTGAATCAAAGGGAAAAATGTCTGGTCAAATAGGTTGTATTCATAAACTTCGTATTGCTAAGTGATAATCAGCTGAGCATTTCTAGGTCAATTCTAATTTAATTATTAATCAAAAGTGCAGTATTTAATTATACTATTATTATATAATAGTATATATAAATAACATATATTATTTAAATACATATATAATTTAAAATATGTCATTTTTGCTTTCTTTAACCCTTGCCATGGAATTTTTAGACTGTATTGAAATTGATCAGTGTGTAGTTAGTATGCTTCAATCCTAAATCTTGTTGTATATGTAGCTGGGCTGGAGAGATCACGGATTTGAGGAACCCTGTGTAATTCCACAGATAACCTTTCGATTTTCAAAAATTGTTTAGTGCATTGTTTGAGCTAGCTTTTGGGATTGGCTTCCCCACTAATCCTATGCCATTGAAACATAGACAGTTTGAAACTAACCTTGATTGAGATTGATTAAGGTTTGACTGAGGTTCAAATAGGAGGTCTAAGCGTTACACCTCTGGATAAATCTTCCAGGAAGCAAATAAGAAAACCATGGAAAAGTTAACACGATCATATTTCCATAGGAACACTTGAGAAGGAAGGCAGATATTCATTTGGCTCAATATTTTTTTTCTATTTAATTATTTTTAAAAGATTTATGGTTCATTTTGCCCAATGAAATAGACTCAGGGAAGATTAAATGAGAGCTGGTTCATAAGGATTCTATTAGTTCCATGCTCTTCCCAATCATATTCAAGTTGTTATTTATAGACAGAGATAACTTAGAGATATACAGAACTTCAAAAAATTATTTCTGTTTATGGTCAAATTGAATGGAACTGTTTGGGGCAGTGGCTTTTCTGTGGCCCTTTCAGGGGGTCCATGAGGTCAAAACTATTTCCATAATAATGTTGAGACAGTTATTGCCTTTTTTACTATGTTGATATTTGCAATAGTGGGTGAATCTGTTGGTACCTTAGCATGAATCAAAGCTGGCACCAAACTGTACTGATAGTCATTCTACATTTATTGCCACTGTACACACATGAAAAAAAACACGTGGAATAAATGCCTGATTCAGTTAAGAATGGCCTTGATGAAGCAACAAAATTTATTAATTTTCTTAAATCTTTGCCTGTAAGTATTCATCTTTTTAACATTCTGTGTGACGAAATGGAAAGAATGCGTGAAGCACTTCCACTGCATCCCACAGTACGATGGTTGTCTTGAGGAAAACTATTTATGCAGCTGTTTGAATTGTGAGCTGAACTAGCTGCCTTTTTCATTAAACACCATTTTAACTTGAAAGAACAATTCCATTTATCTTATTACTTTTTTGGAAAGTTTAGCAATTTCTTTTAAAAATATGTTAACATGTAATGAGTGTCAGTATTATTTTTAAATGAATTAATACACAACTATTAAAATTTTTTTTGTTTTAATTTCTATATGATAAATAACCCACATAAATAAATGCTTTTTGGGGGGTCTTCAATAATTTTAAGAGTGTCAAAGGGTTTTGAAATAAAAAAGTTTGAGAACCACGGCTCTGGGGTAATTTTTCGGAAATAAACTCCCCTTTGTATAGTATCTTGTAACTTCAAAGGTATTACATTTCTGTGATTCTAAGATTCTGTGATTTTGATTTTAAGATTCTGAGATTTTTACAAGAGAATGGGTAGAGGAAAACATGGAAGTCTGGCCTAATTAGAGCTGTGTTAGAAGTTAGCCATCTGCAGTAGATAGGTTTCAGTTGCTGAGCTGAGTGGAGCCAGATTCATTTCTTCATTTTTTTAACAAATGTTTATTGACTATGTGAACTGTACAAATATGATATTGGTCGATGTGGAGGATCATATTGTGCATCATATCCAGTGAGTCATGTCTAGAGGCATTAGAATGTAGTCTTCATGAAAGCAAGAATCTTATATTTTCTTCTTCAGGAGGCAGGATGGTGAGTCAAGCAGAAGTTGGTAGAAATCCACATCATTCACTAGTTGTGTCTCCTTGGGCAGGTTACTTACCCTCTCTGAGCTTTTTTCTTTATTTGTAATGTGGGAAAAAATGATATGTATAACCTTTTGGGTTATTTTGATAATTAGAAACTTTATAATGTAAAGTGCTTTAGCAGTATCCTGGGATTGTGTATCCAAGCTACATAAAGCGCTTTATTTTATAGCAATTTGTTAATCCAGGGAGCATAGAAACAAATCCATTTTCAAATAGGAAATTTTGTATGTACATGTAAAAACAATCTTTGAAAAAAGTTTATTTTAGTAAAGTAGAATTTATTTACTTTCTTTTTTCCTTAGCTTTATTGAGGTATAATTGACAAATACAATTGTATATACTTAAAGTGTACAACGTGATGATTTGATATATGTATACGTTGTGAAATATTTACGACTATCAAGCTAATTAACACATCTATCACCTCACACAGTTACTTGTGTGTGTGTGTGTGTGTTGTGAGAATGCTTAAGATCTACTCTGTTAGCAAAATTCAAATATACTATACAGTATTATTAAATATAATCTGATCCTCAGAACTTATTCATTTTGCAACTGTAAGTTTATACCCTTTGACCAACATCTCCCAATTTCCCCCACTCCTCAGCCCCTGGAGCTACAATGCTACTCTCAAGTAGTAGTTATTTTTAAATAATCAGAAAATAATCAGTCTGTCAGAATTAATTAATTTTTTATAAAGAGAACCAATTTCCATAAAAAATATGAGTTTAAATAGCTGTTAGACTGTGTTACATTAGGTTGTGTTAATCATTGTTAAAGACAAAAATATTCAATGACACTTGTTAAAGATAGGAAGGCAGACTTTATTCAGGACTGTTGTGATAGGTATAGGGACCACTGCAGTGGGGTTTTACAGTGGGGGAGAGAGATTGGGCTCAACCTTGAATATAGTATGTGCAAGTGGGAATTTATACCCAAGGAGCAGGGTAGCGGTCAGTGGATGGAAAATTACTAAGATGAAACATCAGGGGTAAAGGGAGTTCTGGGTAAACTGGCCTAACCAGATTCTTGCTGAAGACAGGCCAGGGTGATCAGACATCTAGTGGGGGATGGTGGCAGATGAGGAACTTGATTAGATATGGAGAGTGATCAGATATCAAGGATGGAGGTTCTGGTTAAAGTGACTCAGCGTGGTTCTTGCTGAAACTAGATTTTGTAAGGAAGTGCACAGACAGGCCTAGGAGAAGATTCCGGAGCCTAATTAAAGTTTGGTGAAGCAAAGAATCTTTGCCCCCATAATCAGAATTGTGTTTTTTGTTTTTGTCAATTTTTTAATAATAAAACACTACATTATAGGGGAAAATAAAATTGATAGAAGTTCTAGAAGAATACTAAAAATTAACACATGTCAAATCAAGCAAAAGAAAGGTTTTCAGTGACAATATTCCCTCAGATGCAAATGTACACAATTTTAAGCTTATTTACAACCCTATTTAATGTTAAATCATTAAAAATGGTGTTTTATTTCTTTGAAAGAAAGCATTTAAAAAATTTACTTATATTGGTTATTTTATTCCTGTTTTAAATTTATTTGCTTAATATAAATCCATTCTATAAATCAGAATTTCATAAAATGTAAAAAGTAATGTTTTTCTTAGTCTGAGTGCTCTTTATAAATCTTTATAGGAAGGTGGGTGTGCCTTTGGCAGAGGCTGTTTTCATGTAGCTCTCGTTGTGCAAATTATAGGACATGAATTTTCTTTCTCTAAAAATAGATTGTCACTTGCCTGGTGACTCTCTCCAGAGTTTTTCTGTGGCAGAGTGATGTTTGACTTCTGGTACTTTCTCAGAGGTGCAGTATATGCATTCTAAACATTGCATCTATAGAAATAGATCCCAATATAGCATTAAAATATTTTTACGTTTACATAAAGAAATATTGTTATGTCTTTACTTATGATTTGGTAATGTGAAAGAGACTAGAGATTCTGCATTGAATTGGCTCCGCTGATAGTTATTTCTAAATGTGGAATTTTGGAGTATAGGTGGTGCAGAGCAATACGTGCTATTTACAGAGGCAGAGGCACGAGGAAGCCTATGCCCATCGTTAGATGTATTTGTTGCAAACCGTTTTTACTTTTCTCATCATTCACCAAGTGCTCTGCTAGTCACATGTGCAAGGATACTAATGTAACAGGCACTTGTTGCCATGGCAGCACAGAACAAAAATGAAATCTATTATTTTATGAGGTGAGAGTTCCCAAGTGATGCAGGTGCAGGCTGGTGAGAACGCTTTTGTTTCCCTTTGTATAGCTCCCCAGGTGAGAGGCTAGGTCTGTATTAACAAGTACCGTGGGGACTGTGGGATTTGTCTGAGGTTCCTCTTTATGATCTGGTCTATCTCCACACATTCATTAGACTACGGAGATCCAATCTAGTTCCACTGATAACGTGGCAACCATACACTGGTGTACACGGAGACAAATTCATGTAGAGGATTTTCCAGTGTGAGTTATTAGCTGATAAATAAATAAGTCCACATGTTTTTGTATTTCTCTGTACCTAGGGTGGGGCTGATAAAAGTAGTGATTCTCACTGTCTTTTTGCCTTTTTGAAATAACATAATTGCTGAAAATGGGACTTTTCCCCCCCATGCGTTTTCTAAAAACAAATAAGATATCCAATGAGATAACTGGGATTCAGAGGAATCTTCTAATTCCAAAAGAATGTCCTATTGTTATTTCTGTCACATCTGTTTGTTGTATATTTATCAAATGCCTATTACATGCAAGGTGTTAGGGCAGACTCTCTGTGAAATATAAATGTTCATGGTCCATGATTAGTGAAAATAAATCCACATAAAGAAGCCAACCAAGAGGAAATGACAAGCACAGGCAATTCTATTGTCTGCTCCCTTCCTATTTTTTTCCACTCCATTCACTGGATGCTACTTTAAAGAGCCACATGTCTTACTATGCCACATTATTTTGCTTATTTGATTCTTCCCAGTAGAAGACAGTGTCGTGGAGGGGCTTTGTAAATAGCCAAATACAAAGTGAAAAGCAACTTTCAGCAGAGTTCTTTCAATAACAAACATTTCTCAAGTGCTTACTATGTGCCACGCATTGGATAAGTTACTATGATGAATTCCACTCATTGCATGTTTTATTGTACAATTTAACTTTCTGTCTAAAAATGCAATTTTCTTTGTAAAGCTGTAGTTTTTAAGTGATAAAAACGAATAGCTTGAAAAGAGATGGTGAAAATCTTAAGGTATTGATTTACCAAACCAGAAACACACACACACGCACACACACACATAATACTCACTTAGACCTTTAAGGAGGTGTAGGAAAACAGAGCTAGAAAAATAGGGTTATGCGATTTAACTAAAAATTAAATGAGAAAAATGTTGGATAAGGGGAATTTCTAATCTATGTTAGAAAGAACACTTTCATTTTACTCTTTCTTCAGCTTCCAAGTACCTTCTGCCTCGATTCCCCTGAGTTTTTGTTCTTTGAACATTTTCACCTGACACCCTGCTCTCTTGCCTTTTACCTGCTTCCAGCTCTACGTGAGAAGATGATAGAGAAACTTGCAGCCACATCAGATTTTCTAGCCTTCCCTTCTAGGCACAATACTCTCATTCACTCTTTGCTCTGACAACCTGACTTCATGTTCCCCCGACCCACCTCCCCTGACTCTCGACGTGCTACTCAAAGTGCGCCTCAAGTGCGAGTTCATACCAGTCCATGAAAAGTACAAAAATTGCAAATAATCATTTAAAAACTTTGATAGCAATTTGATAATTTGTCTACTGAATCTAACAAGAATATCTGGCTGGTATTTTGCATTTTTAAAAATTTCATTTCTCTAGTAATAAATTATCTTCTTTATTTTTTTAACAAAGTAACAGTCCACATGGATTATGGGGCCAGGGGTGAGAAAAAATGAAAACACCTAGTCTCTCACTGCAGACAGTTTGAGAAGTGCTAGGCTAATATACTCTCAGTTTCACTAAAGATATCTTTGATTTTCTACCTTCATATCTTTGCCTGTTTTTTAGCTAATACTGCCTGTCTCTTAAAACCCAACTATAATATCTTCTCCTTCATGAGTTTTTCCCTGAACTCCTACCCTGAAGTTCTTAGTATTTCTGCTGAAACCTTATAATCACTATTTCTTGAATGCAGTTATCATTTACCATTCTCCACAAATGCACCTGCTTTTTTGCAGTACCACCTTGGAGGTTGCATCTGAGAGATACAATCAGGATGGATAAAAGCATGGACTTGGAGTCATAGACATCTGGGTTAGAATCCCGAGTTCTGTCATTTATGAGCAGAGGGATCTTGGGTCAGTCAACTAGCCTCTTTGTGCCTCAATATCTCATTTATCAAATGGGACTATTGGTAGCACTGACTCTTAAGGTTGCTATGAGGATTAAATGAAATAATACATGTACAGCATTAAGAGTACAGTTCCTGGCACATACGAAACACTCAATCAATGACTGCTATTATGTTCTTCATTATTAATATTAGCAGCACTTTTAGAATATTTTTTATTGCCTTTATTCTGGCATCACCTAAAATTAGCCATTTAATTGCGTTGTTTTGAGGAAAAAGAAGATATGAAGAAACTACCACAATTGCTTTGATAGGCTCACTTTTTGAAGACACAGCTGGAATGGGTGTTGTGCAAAAGGGTGGAAAATCAGTGGATTTCTGTCTATTTCTAATGGGCTTTGGAGAGCTGGTCAGTGCAGTAGAGGCATCCTTGTTTAGGCTCTGTGAACATAACTTGAGTCACTCATAAAACACTTTTTCCTACAGGCAAAACTAACACTTCAAAAAGGAAAATGGAATTTAAAAAAAACTTTAGAAGAAGGCAGTATATCTAAAAATATCCCCAACACCGAAAAAAAAAAAAATTTGGCTGGAACACCTGGATTTTTCTGAGTATAATTTTAGTAAGGTAAACACTGAAAAGATATATTTTCCTAAAAGAGGAAAGAGTAATTTTATGGAAAATGATGGTTGGCAGTAATCTTCAGATTCAGATCAGTTTTGCAGAAGATTTTCCTTGTTTTGAAGAGTGAGAGGCATGAATTGGAACAAGCTGCAATAATGATGATCAATACTCACAATTGTTTAACTGACAAAACTTACCCTCAAATAATCTTCTTTGGAGGGTAATTATCTAAGAACAGAGACACATCGATGTGAACTACAGTGCTTAATCACGTGATAGTTAAATGAAATAGCTGTTTTAATATGTGCACTAAACAAGTATATTAAAACCATGTTATGGATTCATAACTATCTAGGAGATGCTTTTTTAGTCTTTGAAAAATTGGTAAACTCTCTTAAAAGTAAGCAGAAATATATTTAATGTATAACTAAATTAGATGGTAAGCAGAATGGTGCTGAATTTAACGGAGTGGATTGTGGTTTTGTGGTCAAATTATTTTTGGTATATTGAATGTGAATTCAAAAGGAAGACTATAAACAAAATTCTGAGAAGAGCTGGGGAACAAGATTTAAGAGCTATTTAAGCCCTTGCTAGACAAGGGCAATAATACAAAGACATAATTTACTATAGCTGGAGAATAAGAAAAACGAAGTAAAACCCAGAATATTTGAGGCCTTGCAATCTGATTCTGTATCTATAGGTGTACACACCCACACATATACAGACTCAACACGTGTTAACATACCCCTCAAGTACATGCATAGATCTGAATAAAAGGAGTGGTAAACATTTTCTGGAAGAGAAATTGAGCTGAACACACACACCCGTTTTCAATAATAAGGTCCGTTAGACTTGAATGGCGCAGCAGTCTGTCGGGGAAGTGGTGAAATCGTCACAGAGTGTTGAGTGATTCAAAATTAGATCAGACAAAGCACTTTAAAAATATACTGTAGGAAGCAATCTAATGTTGGGAAGGCGATAAAAAGATGGCCTAAATTAGTCTTTTCCACCTCTAACTTTTAATGCTTTCTTGTAGTTTAAAAATAGAGAAGTATAATATTTACAGAGGGACTGAGGGTTAGGGTCTAAACTCTGAAGTGCTTACTATTTAACATTACTGTATGTGATACTCATGGCTTTCTTGTAGAAATAACGGAAATGTAGCTATATGTCTTAGTGCTTGCCCCCCTACTATGAAATCAACAGTGAAGAAAGAGCTTAGAGTTCAGAGCACTATTTAAGAAGTGGTTGGTAGATTTGTCCTTTAAAGTGAAGTTCTAAATGCATTTATCTAACATAACAGACCTTGATGTTGTAGTCAAAATTAAATAGGATTTAGTTTTTTCCCCATATGTAATGTCATATTATATCCATATCCATATCCATAACTGGGTATAAACATACAGTGGTGATGGAAAAATGCTATAGAGATTCTTTGAGAATTAATAGCTGATGTATATTAAAAAAGGGAGATTGGATGAGAAGCAGCTTCTAGAAGAGTTATTTTTTTTATGTTCTCTCTGACCCTCTGATCTTAATTTAAATAATTGGCAATCAGTTGCAATCTCTTTATATCATTTGATTTCTCTTATATTCAAAGGCAGTCAAGGTCCTACAAAAAAATGAACAAAATTGTTTGAGGAGAAAGGGCTCAATAAATTTTTCTAACACTTTTTTTTTTTTCAGTGAGAAAGATTGGCCCTTAGCTAACTCCAATCTTCCTCCTTTTGCTTGAGGAAGATTGTCCCTGAGCTAATATCTGTGCCAGTCTTCCTCTATTTTGTATGTGGGACACCGCCACACCATGGCTTGATGTGTGGTGTGTAGGTCCATGCCTGCGATCTGAACCCATGAACCCTGGGCCGCCAAAGCAGAGTGTGTGAACTTAACCATCTAATACTTTCTAATTTATGCTTTTTAAAATTTAACCTATAGTGATTTGCTTAGAGCACTCTTGCTCACCTTTAGGAAACTTTTCTATCCTCATGTCAAACACATGTACTTGACTGTTCCCTGGAGTCAGCCTATGTGACCTTTTGGATAAACCATTGGTTAGACTTATGGCCCCATGGATCAGCTGCCTGGAACCAATCCTGATGGAGGCCTCCCTTATCTGTAGATTGTTTCTAGACAAGCTGTGTACCTTCTGAGTTGTCCAAATGCTTGGTGGCTCACCGACCATCCCTGTCCTACATAACTGGTTTTACATAAACTACATAGAAAATTGGCTTATGCTAATTTCTCTTATAATCCCTACTTCTCAAAGTATTCTGTTTGATACAAAGTCCAGTTACATGCAGAAAAGAGAGAGGAAGGTCATTTGACCAGTTCTTGAAGTTTCTTGTGGTAGTAGGACAAAATTAAAAAACCGTTTCATTTTCCTCTGTTAAGTAGTGCTGGCGGGGAAGTGCTGGCCATGGACCAAATTTACCTTGGTGCCTAGCTCACTGATAGGTGGTAGAAGATATTCAATAAACATTTGTTGAATGAATGAATGAATGATCATTTCAAAGTAGGCTAAATTTTGGTACTACTCTTTCTGCGTTCCTTTATTAGCAACTGGCCCCCTAGAGTGGCCGGCCCCACAGGATCTGCAAAAACACAGGAGGAGAAAGGATGGGAATTTAGTGCTAAAAGAATAAAAGTTGACAGTCTGTGTCTAGCCATCTTTTGAATCATGAGCATATGTACAGTCTTCAACTAGCCTTAAACTATTCACATGACATACTAGGGGAAAAATCATGGAATTTTGGAGACAAACACAACTGTGTCTAAGTCTTAACTTCGCTGCTTACTAATATTTTACCCAGAGCAGATTGTTTAATCTCTCTGAGGCTCAATTTTCTTTCATTAAAATGGAGAAATTACCTTTTGCCCTGGAAACTTGTTTTGAGGTAAATCACTTCAAATAATATGTATGTGTGTGTCTCAACAATATTAATAACAGTTTTCATTTTTTTTTTTTTTTTTTGTGAGGAAGACCAGCCCTGAGCTAACATCTGTTGCTAATCTCCTCTTTTTGCTGAGGAAGACTGGCCCTGGGCTAACATCGTGCCCATCTTCCTCCACTTTATATGGGACGCCACCACAGAATGGCTGACGAGCAGCGCGTCGGCGGGCGCCTGGGATCCGAACCGGCGAACCCTGGGCTGCCAAGCGCGGATGAAACCGCTGCGCCACCGGGCGGCCCCCAACAGTTTTCATTTTTTGAGTATCTTCTAGATGCCTGGGTCAGGGCTGAGGGTGTCCAAACATTTTTGTTAATCTTCCCACTAACTGTGCAAGGTGAATACTTTTCATTCCCATTATGCAAGTAATTAAATTGAGAGTCAGTGATGTAAAGGAATCTACATAAAGTCGCAGAGCTAACAAATGTGAGAATGGAGATTTGACCTTAAATTTATCTAACTCCTGAGCCCAGGCTTTAATTTGCCCTGATTAATAAGTATTATTTCTTTCCTTGACCAAAAGAAGTGGGAATAACCCAATTTTCTCTTTTCTAATTAATCTCTGTTTAACCTCTTCTTTAGGGAGTAGCCCAATTCCCCATAATAAACCCCAATAGGACCAATAGTTTTGTTAATCCTGCTCACTTCTTTAGAATCTGGCTGTGGGCTTCATACAGCTAGTGTTTTTAGTTATCATTATTGGATCTCATATCTTTTCAATAGATTTGTTCTGTGTTATTTCAGATTAGATGTTGTAATACTAAAGTCCAGAGAGGTTAGGGGATGCAGTATACTGTTAAAGTCACTGAGATAACTCAGGCTTTCTATAACCCAACCCAAAGGAGAAAATAAGATATATAGCCTTGTGGATATGTAAAAGTACAAGGTTCCCATCTTCTGTCATGAATAGAATCAGAGATTCTCTGGCCATGCGTCTACATGTGATGTCAGTGGGAACCTTGAATATTAAGGGTGGAGATGTCTAACTTGGATGATCTGACCTTGGACCTGTTAGCAGAAGCTGGAAATGCTTATAACCACAGCTGAGTCAGAGGGATATGAGCCTTGGACTTATTCTGACAGTTGCCTTTAATTAAATGAGCCTGGACCTATTAGATTCTGGCAAGTCAGTTATTTAAAAAGCAATCGTTCTTTGGAAATATTCTAACATTCCCAAGTTTTGTTTTTACTTAGCATCTTGGATTTTTTTTTCCATTTTCAGATTTATAATCGCTTAGATTCAAATTGCTGTGGATTCAGACCTCGAAAGGAAGATGCCTGTGTACAGAATGGACTGAGGCCAAAATGTGACAACCAAGATGCTGTGGCTCTAGCACACATTATCCAGCGAAAGCATGACCCAAGGCATTTGGTCTTTATAGACAACAAGGGTTTCTTTGACAGAAGTGAAGATAACTTAAACTTCAAATTGTTAGAAGGCATCAAAGAGTAAGTTTTATGATATAAGAGCATCTGCAGGACATCATTTATATTAAATAATTAGTAAGGTTTTGAGAAAACTCACATCCTATGTCTGATTGATTTAACCCTTGAAAGGAATTGTGGATGTGGAATCTGGGAATGGAGGCTCAGAAAACAGAAACAAACCCAAGTGGAACAGAGCACGAGTGCAGCCAGGATGTCACTATTACAACCCATGCAACCTACAAGGCTCCCACTACATTCACATCCATCATGTTGCTTGGCGAAATCCATGTGGGTTAGGTGGGAAGCATGCAGGGGTCTCTGGATTAGGAACTGGCAGAGCAGGGATAAGCAAATGGCAGAGGCTCTGTTATTAGGGCATGGGACAGGGGAACTAACAGATGTGCAGATATTGACATGGTGGGATGTCCAAAGGCATAATAAACTCGAGTGACTTTTATGAATGCGGTGGAAAATTAGAGGCTATCAGCCAAGTAGAACAAAGTATCACAGGACAGCGACTGTTTACTCCAGGTAGGAGGGTGTTTTGAGTGTTTGGAAATCCTTTCAGCAGACATAGAGTATGGGAAAAAAATATCTTGAGCTTATATCTATTTGGAAATAAAGGAAACTAAGACACTTAATAGTGGCAGGAACCCCACTGTAGGCTAGATTCCAGGCTCTACCTCATAGTCACTCTTCATAGTCTTCTCACCTTAGTCAGAAATCAGAGTGACTAAGGAATTGGGGTATGTCTGAGATTTGAAAATAGAGGGGTGCATTAGTAAAATAGTTAACCAGCTGTGTGAAGCTAAGTGACTGCTGGAAAGCACATGAACGACTCTAAAATTGAGGGTAGAATCCAGGTCTTCCGAAGCCAAGTCCAATAGGTTTTCTGCAATAACTTGTGGTGTTCATGCTGTTACTATTTCTCATGTTAATAATACTCTGAAGCACATTTCAATAGTTCTTCCCAGCACTCTGAATTAGGTGATGTGGATTTCATGCACTTTCAACACTAGAGACAATGCTGTTCCTATGAGAGTTTCATGAACCCCAATTTCATGAGTTTTTGCCATGTCTTGCCCTGTTAAGACCCATTCCTCACATCTCTTTGTGAATCAAAGGTAGACTATATGGCAGAATCTCTCTTTTAGGTGTCTAAATTAAGGAAATTTTATGGGTAGGAAAATTTACATACCTAAGGCATCACTTACTGAGTTAATATTACAAAGTCTTCTTAAATTCCCCATTTCCTCTTAGAATTAGGAGTGCCTAGAGAATACAGTCTATCTATTCCATCCATTCATATAAATATGAATACTCTTTTATTTATGCTTTCAAAGGTGATTTAACTTTAAATGCATTATGAAGAGTAATGAGTTTAAAGTTAAATCATCTCACACACTGAAAAGCAAAACTGAAGACTTTGCCAACCCTGATTTATGCATAGACTATTCCGGTTAATCAATGTAATGCAAAGAAAGGTAATTTTTTGATTTTCCTTTATGAAGAGGATTAGTCAGTAAAGAGATCATCTCAGTTTCATCTCATACATTCTGCCACAGCTAAATTGGTTGAAGGGCCATAGAATTTATAAATCATAGGTTATCAAGAGTTCATGGAGCAAAAATGCCTCCTTAATTAATACTCTGGCCACTAAATTAAATAGTACATGTCTTCAGGGAGCTCAGAGCTTCTTGGCATTATTGAATTCCACACTTAGACTCACTAAGCATGTCCAGCTCTGTAGCCTTCGGTCTTTCTGCAGCATTGGAAAGAAGTCCTGGAACACCAGGGTCCCTTGTATTCATCCCCGCTGAGGGCCATCCCCAGCCTGCTCCATTGAAATTTGGAAAGGGTGCTTAGTAGGCCTGGAACTTCTGGCAAACTCTGCTCTTCAAACAAGTGTATGTTCTTGTTTTAGTTTTTAAGGAACAACTAAGTTTACTTGAAAATTGTTATTAAACCCCAATATTTCTACAGTGTTTTCATCAGCATTTTAATGAAAGCTGGGAGAGGCCAAACTGGAGATTCAGCAAAACATTATTTATGACTTTGAACCAAAAATTTTTACTAAGTCATTTAGATAATATATTTGCTAGCTTTATACTTTCTGAATGAAAAGCAGAAAGCACAATGCACTCGCTTAATGCAATTCGGCAAGGGCCTCCCCTATACTGGCTTCAGGTTTTCCAGAGAGATGGTTCACTGTGGAATGCCTTGGCTCTAAAACTTGAGATTTGCTAAATTTATTTGAAAACAATGTAGTATTCAGGGTTAGTAAAATGCCCCCAGATCCTCAGAATTCCTGTAGTATAATCTGAATCAAAGACAGTTCTTTATTTGACTGGGCATTTTGGAATGATTCCTTTCTCTTTTTAGTATACATATTTTGGATTATTTTACGTTAAATTCACTCATGCAACTTCTATGCAGGAAGAGTACTTTACTGAAATTGTCAACGTTTTGCTTCTCATATTTTCTTGCATAAAACCCCACGTTGACACTTATGAGGATACTATTCTACTTGACAGATTAAAGTGGTTTCTATGGGTGAAATGGAGCTGAAGATTGAGGAAAGTATTTTTGCCAGGCTAACAGAATCCTTTCTAATTCTGTGCCTCTCTTTGCCTACGTATAATGACCTTAAGTAAGCTGTTAGTAGGTTAAATTCTCAATGGTATAGGAAATTCAGTTCCCTTGAAACATATTCTTCTAGTATATTATTATTAAGAGAAGTGTCAGCTTGACAGTGACAAAAATGTTTTGATTCTCAAGGTGCTATTTGATAGTGTGATTTATGCCAGATTAATGAAGGGCAGAACAACTGGGTAAGGCATAATATTTCCAAGCAATTACTAAGAATGAAATATCATTTTATCTTTTCAGGTTTCCCGAATCTGCAGTTTCTGTTTTGAAGAGCCACCACTTACGGCAGAAACTCCTTCAGTCTCTGTTTCTTGATAAAGTTTATTGGGAAAGTCAAGGAGGTAGACAAGGAATTGAAAAGCTTATTGATGTAGTAGAGCGGAGAGCCAAAATCCTTCTCACCTACATCAACGCACATGGGGCCAAAGTATTACCTATGAATGAATAACAAAAGGATCTTCTGGCTAGAGTACTAGGTATATTTATGCGTTTTTGTTTTTGTTTTAAATCAAGTACACAAACCTAAAGCCCTTTTAGGAATGAGGCAATGTAGAGTAAATACATAAAATAAATGAATTTAACCAAGTATATATGATAGGCCTGAGCACTATAAGCTATATAAAGCACTATATAAGTTTTTAAAAACCTACTCCTCAAAAAATATTTGTTTATACTTATCTAACATCATGTCACATGTCATGTGAGTCTCAACATCTGATTACAGAATGGCTGCAATTATTATTCCAGTTAGCTTTAAAATTTTTGTGATGCTGTTTAATAGAACAGTATAAAACAGAGGTTCTGATTCCTTTAATAAACCATATTTTATGCCATTTTGACTGGTCTGACCAAATACTAATGGGAATGGTTCTTGACATGCTTCTGTTTCTGTTTGTGAAAACAGAGCAGTCCCAACGCTACCCAGAGCCAACTCTACACTGGAAAATTGAGGCTCATGATGTGCAAAAACATCAGAGCATACAATAATTCTAAATAGAAATGTTGGGTTATTTGCAAAACCATCAGTATATATTCTATTGTGTGTATCCAGTATATATTCAATGACCAGCCATCTCTGTGATTCTGAGCAGCAAGAATCACATTTTCCATTCCTTTTTGGAAATTTACATTGTTGTATGTATAGAAACCATCCAAATTTGACAATTTATACATTAGGTAGTTTTGCTCTCTAAATTTTGGTCCAATTTATGTCTAGTGGCTTAAAAATTAAACAATTTTAAGGTATAAAGTTACCAATTTAAACTGTACTTATAGAGTATCTTTTTTTAATGGATACTATTTAAAAAATTTTGTCATTTTTATGAAGGATGTACTATAATTTCTGTATATTTTATGAATAATAGTAAATTTCTTCAAATTTGTTCTGTGTAATTATATTTAAACTGATTTAATTGATGTTGCCCAGACATTGACAATGGGACCAGATATTGAATGTGTTTAAATATACTTTTTGGCTTATTCCAATATGAGAAATATGAACAAAATAAATTAAAACCTGACTCTGTTGAGCTCTCCTCAATGAAAGTGCATGACTAGAACTAAAACTGCAAATTTGGACTATATTAAGCCTCAAATAATTCTCCCCAAACTCCCTCTACTAACTTTTTAATTAGATGGAAGGACATGGACATACAGTATTCATGTATTGGGTCTTTATGTCCTTGGAAGATACCCACGTCATCATGTATATTACATGTTCTTATAGAGGTTTCAAATCTGAAAAAAATCATTACTCTCCCACCCCGCCCACACACACCCCACCGTTTATTTTAAAGCTGATATTCTGACTTCTTTCCTGGAAAGTTTAAAAATACAATTAAAAAATGTTTATAATACATTTATCCTCTGTTTTCTCAGTTCTGTATGTTATTGCTAAAGGGCACCCCAGTTTCTGTGTTCTGATCGAGGGTAACTGAGTTTCACTGTAAGTTAGAACTATTCGAGACATTACAATAAAGGTTAAGTTTTTAAAAAAGAACATATCTATAGATTTTAATTTACTAAAATGTATAGGGACAAAATGTCAAAATAACATGTTAAGTACAAGAGAAGGTAGACCAAGGAGAGAGGGATTATTTGATTGTCTAATTGTAACTTTTCTAGGCTCGAATTCAAGTACTACTTTTTAGCACCCTTATTTGCTGGGCTGACCCTTGGAGAGTTGGTCTCCAGACTATTCTCTTCGATTTTCCCTCTGTGCCCTGAGTGCCTCCATGTGGTCCCACATATTCAGAATACTCTTTGGGTCTCCTGAGTCTCCACGTTTACCTGCTGTATTTGGGCTTTTTAAGACCCCTTTTCCTCTCATTAATCAACATATTAATGAAAAATTGGCCTAACAAAAGTTTGGAGACCCAGGTTCTACTTTGAGTCACTGACTTGAAGTAACTCTGTCAAGTTGCCTTACACCTTGTCTTATCAAGCTGGCATATTTGCATTTTAATATGCTTTTTATGGACTATACCATCTTTATCCACATTGTGATATTGGTGGTGGGAATTCCAGGCTCCTTAGAAGCGAGCTTTAATTTTGTGTCAAGCTACACTGATTTTGGGCAGCTTGGTCCTCCCATATGTGGGTCTGACTTTGTTTATTTGCCTCTAGTTATTCCAAAATGCCTAAAATTAAATAAAAGTCCAGGAACACATGTTTATTTTAGTCACCTTTGCTTTTTTAACAATATATTTTGTTTTATAATCAGTGAATAATTCATGCTGTATTATTTTTGAATAATGGATAGCTGAAGACCAAGCTTTTAATTCTGATAATAAGTATTGCTCTTCTTTTGTCTTACTGAAACAATGAGAATACTTTGTGCCTTCCAAATGTACTCAGATTATGCCGTGGTTTGGTTCACATAAGCACATTATATGGTTTATTTATAACGATAAATTTAAAATAGAGCAATTTACCTTGGCAGACATACAAAAGCTTATTCTTGTGTGATTTATTTTCTTTAAGCTGATGATATGAAAATAAATATGTATCTTAAAAATGTGTAATAAAAATATTAGAAATTAAAGATGTGAGATTTTTATTTTGTAGATGGGTCCATTTTCTTTTGTAGATGGGTTACTTTTCAGAAGTTAAGTATGGAGGAGTGTTTGCTACATTTATCTGTGATAAAAGAAACAATTGAATAGTCAAGAATTTTACAGGATTGTGTTTGTGTATGCATATATTTATATCATTATTAGTGATATATGTTTTCTCTTGGTGCACATATAGCATTGTTTTAGGTGGTATGCAAATTAGTTAACAAACATCATAAACTAAAAGAGAATATTTAATTTTTGGCTTTCTTTGCTTGGGGTGAGTCTTACAATTATGCTTAAAGTTTTTTTTATAGCATTCATATTTATTAAGTTTATTAGGCACTCAAGGAATTTATAAAAATATAAAATGTCTTGGACTTATGCTCAAAATATGTATTATCTCTGAACTTGTGTAACAGCTTATTTCATTGTACCTTTAAATATACATTACATTATGTCTAATGAATAAAATAACCTAGATGTAGATTCATCTACATACTATCTTATAAAATCCTAATGTTTATCTCAGCACAGAACAAAGTAAGGCACGTTTAGGGCACTAGTCTGAAAATATGGTATGGAAATTGTACATGGGTCAAGTAAAGACGATAAAGACCTTTCTCTAAAAACTAGATGGTATCATCAAGAATTAAGAACTCTGTTCATGAAAGATAATTCAACTTGTCAGAAAAATTATCTGATCCTTGGCAATAGCCAGAAGAGATTTCTGAGTGTTCTTTCTATGCAATGCTGGGCTTGATTTTGTATTGAATGGGCTCTTGAACAATGTCGTAGGGCAGAGGTTAACTTGTAGATTTTTATCGCATAGAGATGCAAATAATTTCTGTCTGGTGGAAAAGACAACTCTGATGGTTTTATAGTTTATTACCCTGTTGGACATTAACCAATTTTATATCTAGTCCAGCAATCTGATCCTAACATTGCCTATAAATATTTAGCTTTTGAAATACTCTTTGAAATGCCTTTGCCATCTTACTTGTTCCCTTGTTAATTAATTATTTGAATGAAATCTTTGACATATATTCATTTTACATTTACATAGGAGTCAAAGTTTTACCTTTTTGAAAATTTTGCTTTAATAAACTTTTGACTGCAGAGTCATATAATTTTATTTGCTTGAGAGTCATGATTTTAAATTTTTGAAAATTTTACTTTCACAAACTGTCAAAACATAGTTACATGATTTAAGAACTGAATCGTACCATGTGATCAGCATCTTGTCCAACACCCTTAACTTCTGGATGAAGAAACTGAGGCTTAATGAGGCAAAGTTACCTGTCTAAATTTACAGAAATGGTTGATCTAGAATCTTCAGTGTTGGATCTGATTTTGAAAGTTAGAAAGCCAAAACTTTCTCAGAGATTTCATTATCTACAACAATAAAATGAGAAACACTAGCTTAATAAACCCTGAAGGTCTTACATGGGCATATTCAAGGGTATTAATAATATTAGGGCACATTTTTTGTGAATTGGCAGTGAGTGGAAGAAGCAAGGAAGGTTCTCGTACTATGAAACTTTTGATAATCACATTGCACAGTTGATTGAGACTCTACGATGTGTCATGCTATGTGCTAGGCAATGTGGCTGTACAAATTAATAAGTAACTTTTGGCGGGTTAATCATCAATTGAGACCTGTAATTAGACTTTAAGTTATAGCATGAGTAGAAAAAAGTTGAGGAAATCAATTCTTTGAGGAGTGTCCAGAAATAAACTCTTAGACTAGAGGGAGGATTTTGTACTCAAAGTGAGTTTGACTCTGTAATGTATTGTTGACATTACTGCTTAAAATGACAATTTAGAGTCATTTTTGTGGCTGGACAAATAGACCCATTCATCTTAATATGTCCTGAGGACATCCCTGTCTTCCAGTATGGTGGCACAATAGTAGATGCTCATAATCAAAACCCTGATTAATCAAAAATGTGCTCGCGTATGTAAGTTCTGCATCATTTTGAGAAGCTGATTAAAAGTACAGCCTGTCTATACAATTCTGCGTATAATTTCAAAGAGCTTTTGGACGCCAGGACAGCCATTTATGAAACTCTTCCCTCTCAGGTCTATGATCTCCCAGATTAAGAACTCTTGCTGTACAGTATTTAAGAAGGTGGGAAATAATATTATACACTTTAGAAAGATTTTCACCTAATATGTTTTAAAAGTTTTGTTTTTACACAAAGGTGAAACTTACGTTCTGGAAAAAAATATTTAAATAATTTAAAAATGATTTAAGCTTAATTTAAAATTATTTAAACTTTATTTGAAAGTATTTAATGAGATATCAATAAAGCTTGAGGGACTATTGACTTTAGTAATACTTTAATATTTTCAGCTCAGGCCATCAGTTTCAAATTCACTACCATTCACTTAATCAACTAGAGAATGAGATCCTCTGGGTTTACTTTCACTTAATCCTTTAATTGATTAAAGATTGTCAGTTACCTGATATTTTTGCTCTTCTATACAAAAGATCCCAGATAGTCACTTATTGTGTAGTGTTTTAGAGTATGAAGATAAATGAAGTTATTTGATTTACTGCCAGTGGTTTTCTGGGCATGAGCATAATGTTCCTGCTTTTTATAAAACAATTTCCTAAACAAGTGAATGAACTTTTCCCAATGGAATTATGTCCTTGTCATTTATGCAAAGAACTGTAAGCCTTTTTACTGTTCCTTTGGCCTGTCGGAGTGTCTATACTCATTCACCTTTTACCCCTCTTCTCATTTGGGCACAGCTGACTTAAGTCAAAATATGGCATGTTTCCTAATTTTTAAGCTCTGTAGTCCCCTGGGATAGGGCTCTGCTGTAAGAAAGGTCTGACTCAGAAGAGTTGCTGGCAGACTGTTTTGAAACCTAAAAATGCACATGGCAAGTGAATGAAGTCACAGAAATCCTTTCTTACAACAGCACTGCATATAGTTAAATTAGCTCAACATTTTTTTTAAATCTTAGCTACCTTTTCCCCTCATGACTCCAAAGTGCGTTTAGTTTGTTAATAAAAATATGCACAATTATGTGCACATTAAGAAATCTCTATGCATCTTCTTTCTAAAAAAAGTAATCTGTATTTCTTAGCAGGACTTGTCAAGATTTCTAAAGCTTTTGAGACAAAGAGCTAAAAAATAAAGAAAACCTCCCTTGTCAGAGGCTTTAATCACATGCTCCAGAATAGCTAGCTGTGCTATATTTCAAAAGGCAAACTGGCTGCAGAGAGTGGGACCAGTCACTAAGAGAGACTGAAACAGCTGTGATTTTGCAAGATGTGCCAACGTTTTCTTTCGCTCCAGGACACCAGACATTATTTGGCTCATAAAGTACCCTATGTTATTGGCTCTACTTCTGTTTAGGAGAACAAGAGATCTTGTTCTGTATCCTCGTTTCAAGCCCTCAGGAGCATTAAAAATTGAGGTTAACATTTTTTTTAAACTCATAGTACTTTAAAAAAAATAAACTGTGATTCAGATATCCTTTCTAACTTTGTGAGAATACTTAATAATAAGTTTGCAAGACTCAGGTCTTTCTTAAGAGAATGATGAAATAAGTTACAGCATCTCTTAGGAGAGAGTCAACCTTGCTCTCGTTTAATCAGATGACAAATGATAGTTAAAATATAGAACTTTCCCAAGAGTTTTGATGATTATTGTGGCAATGCTATTTCCTATGTCTTTCTCTTCTTGTTGGTGGCAAGCAGAGACAATACATTGTGTTTAAAGAGGAATGACATGGCAGCATCCAGAGTAGCAAATTCCTAATTAAAGATACAAATTCCTAATTACATTTTGACTTTAGCCCGGGCCACCTACTAGATGACAGTAGTAACACCCCTTCAAGCTGTGACAACCAAAAATGTCTCCCAATATTACATAACATTTCCTGGGAGGCAAAACCATTCCCCGGTTGAGAACCACCACTTTAGTCCATTGATTGATAGAAAGTCCTCCACAAAAGGTAAACCTTTTAATTTTTTTGTCCTCTCACATTCAGTGCATAAAGATTTCCTTTCTCAAATTCCTTGTATTAGAACCTATTTGCCACGTCGTATGACATCAATCAGAGCCCTAAGAAGCCTGATGATTTGGGGAAAGGGATCATTGAAAAAAGCCACATGAGAGTAAGGAGGCAGAGACATCTTGGGATCTGAAATAAAATTTTTAGGTGAAGAATAAATCTAGGATCACGTGACAAATTAAACATCAGGGCAAAACTTTTGGAATGGGTCGTGGTTGTAGGTAGAGTTGCTTTGAAAATCTGTGCTTTACCTTTCTCTGTCCCGGGGCCCAGTATTCGTATTATTTGAGATGACGCCTGGAATGTAAAGAAGCCATACTCTCATCAGGGCCACAACATCCCCGTAGAAACCTCCCCTGACAGAGGGTCAAAAGAAGCGGAGGGTGTTTCCTTACAAGCAGGAGGGGAAGAAGAGTAGCAAAGCACATTAGAGTGGAATTATTCAGCCGTGATACAGTCAGCAGCCAATGGGCAGTGCAGAATCACAGTGGGAGAAAGAAAAAAGACGCAATATCAGTAGGGTAGGCTTAGTAATGCTGCAGTAACCAATGTCATCAAATCTCAGTGGCTTAAAACAACAAAGGTAGATCCCTCACAGCATATGTCCATCACAGCTTGGCAGGAGGGCTTTGCTTTTTCATAAACACCTAGAGACCCAAGCTGATATGGTAGCCTGGTCGTTTCCATTTCTGTGCCTGAGTGAAAGTTCTGAAGGGCTTACACTTCTGGTCACAACTCACTGGACAAAAGCAGTCTGGAGAGTGGGGAAATTTAAGCTAGCTGGTGAATAACATTGGTAACTATAGCAGACAGTGAAAGCTACAGGGGTGGGGAGGGGACTCTGTATCTAAGGCAAATACAACCTAAATCTATGATTGTCTACCCAATAATCCTCTTCTTCTGGGGACTACCCCCACCCTACCTGCCCACCCCACCTCGCTTTACCTCTGCCTGGGCTTCCAGGCCACAGTTGATAGGTTCAATGACTTAAGCTGGGAAAATCAGTCTCTTTGTTCAGCTCTGTTTCCGGTCATAATTGATTGGTTTAAAATTGAACACCTGACCTGAGTGGGTCAATCAGAAAACTTGCCTCAGAATTTTAGAACTGAAAGAGAGAAAAAGAAACCAGGGCCCAGGACTCAAGTACTGATGGGTAAGATTCTGGAGATCTTAGCCTTTCCCTTGTGGGAGCTAGAGAAAGTTAATTGCAGAGAAAGAGGAAAGATGGACGCGAACCTCGCAGAGGAGCTTGTAGGCACGATGGAGAGGTCTGTTGCCTTTTGATTCCTTTGCGTGAGTTCCCCTGGAGGTCCCTTCCAATTCTGAGCCATTTCTTTGAAACAGCTCAGGGTCCTTCTTGATTCACCTTTTGCTTCAACTTAATCTAGGTTGACTGTTTTTCTGATACTTGCAAAGAGCAGAAAATCTATAGTTGGCTTCTAAGCAAGTTAGACCTTTTTCTAACTTACCAGTTTTAGAAAGTGTACAATTTCTTCCTATGACAGATAAAGATGTTCATGCTCTTAAATTTCCACCCCCCTTTTTCCTTCACAAACCAACTTCTAAAATATTTATCATCATGATTACATTGTTGATCTTCTTAATATTTGTCTTCTGGCTTCCGCTTTGTCACAGGTGCGTCAGTTCTACATTTGAATGGAATTCCCGCCCACCATCAATTGCAGCCTCCTCATTCCCGAGGTTTTGTTTGTTCCTTTGTTCATCTCTTTGCTGACTGGTTTCATCATCAAATAATTTTTACAGACTTACTTGTGAGTTCCGTATTCACTGAGACTTGCTCATTGGTGAATAGCATTCTGTTTTATGTATATAAATAACAGCCTAGTGATATAAAATTTGGATTCCACACTTTTTTTTCAAAACAGAATACCCTTGGAAGTCTGTAGACATCGTAATGCTGTCGTTTAGCATTGAACGTTGCATATAAGATTTTCAGAGGCCAGCCTGCATTTTTTTTCTCTAACTTGTAGGTAATTTGCTTTTCCAGTATTGATGCACATTAAATTCTTTCTTTATTCTTTACTTTTAATAAATTCTCAGGACGTGTCTTAAAGTTTTCAAATTTTCCTGGAATACAACAGGGAATCAACATATTTATATTTCCCTTCATTTCAGGAAGATTTTTACAATACATGCTTGAAATTTATTTGCTTCTATTTGTTCTGTTTTCAGGTAAAGAGATATTTATTATGTGTGTATGGATTCTACCTCTGAATCAGTTGTATTTTCTCAATTTGCTTACTTTTCTGTATTTTTTTATTCACAAAATGTGCCTTTTTCTCAAGTGTTTCCTTTATATTACTGACTTTATTTCAGCAGCATCTATTCTACTTCTTACTGCTTCCAATTAGTCTTAATTTCTCTAATGATTTTGTTATCTTCAAATTTCTTTTTAGAAAGCTCAGCTTTCATTTTTTGCTGCTTTATTAACTCTTTATTGACTTTTCATTTTTCTTTTTTTGTATGAACTCATTTTTCAAAGGGTTTTTAAAAATATTTCTTTGAGACTATAGGGAATAGTTTCTGAAACCATTCGAATTAAATAAAATTTAAAATACATTTCCTCAGTCACATCAGCAACATTTCAAATGCTCAGTAGCCACATGTGCTTAATGGATACTGTATTATCATATCAGATGGTGCAGACATAGCACATTTCCATCACTGTAGAAAAGTCTATCAGCCAGTGTTGCTGTAGAGCATAGGCCTCTGTGTATTTTTGTGTGTGGTGGGGTTTGTATTTTCTGTCCTCATCAGCAGTTGCTGCTTCCCCCCTTTCTCCCTCTCTCTTCCTCCCTACCTTATCTGCCAGGTAGCATATGTGGGTTAGGGTTTTGGTCTCTGTCTTAGTGAGCTTGGGCTGCCATAAAACCACAAGCAGCTTTAACAATAGGAATTCATTTTTCACAGTACTGGAGACTGGAAGTTCAAGATCAAGATACCAGCAGGGCCAGTGTCTGGGGGGTTCTCTCCTTAGGTTGCAGATGGCCACCTTCTTACTGTGTCTTCATATGGGCTTTCCTTGGTGTGTGCATGTGGAGAGAGAGGAAGCAAACTCTTGGGTGTCTCTTTTTATAAGGTCACTACTCCTCCCATGAGGGCTCCTCCCTCATGACCTCATCTAACCCTTCCAAAGACCCCCATCTCCAAACACCATCACACTGAGGTTAGGGCTTCAACATATGACTTTTGAGGTGACGGAATTCAGTTCATAGCACTAGTCCTCCAAAATTCAGGTCCTTCTCACATCCAAAATATGTCAATTCCAGGCAAATAGCCCAAAAAGTCTTAACTTGTTCCTGCATCAACTCTACAGTCTAGAGCCCCAAGTCTCAACTAAATATCATCTAAATCACCTATTGGGGAGACTTGAGGTATAATTCATCCTGAAGCAAAATTCCTCTCCAGTTGTGAACCTGACTTACCAGGCAAGTTATGAGCTTCCAAAAAACAGTGGTGGGACAGGCATAGGATAAACGTTCCCCTTCCAAAAGGGAGAAATAGGAAACAGGGAAGGGGTGATAGGTCCCAAGTAAGTCCAAAACATAGAAAGGAAAATTTCATTGGCTCTTATGTCTTAAGATTAATCCTCTTTGGCTCCATAACCCACCTCGCAGGCCCACTGGGGTGGCAGCATAACTCCCACAGCTCTGTGGGTTGGTCCCGCCCCTTTAGTTTGCCACTGCCCCTGTGGCTCTCTGCAAGGGTCCTGCCTGCATGACTCTCTGGGGGGACAGCCTCACTCCTGAGGCAGTGGGTGGGGGGATCCTGGCCTGCTGAAACCAGGAGGAACCAGTTCTGCCCCCTGAGCCTGTGATGAAAGTAGCGGCCCTGATGATTTCAGCCCTGATGACCTTCTGTGTTTTAAAAAAATAGTGCACACTCACAGCTGAATAGTTTTATGATCCCATCTTGTAGAATCATGCAGTTATGGAGGCTGAGAAGTCCCACGATCTGCAGTCAGCAAGTTCGATAGCCTTCCTTCATTCTGTTCTGCTTTCTCCCTTTTGGTTCAAACTGGTAGTGTCTTTGCTGGTATAATCCCATTTTCTCTTTATTAGGTCTCTTAGGGTGCTATTGTTTATTTTCAAAGAAATCTACACATTGCTTTCTCTTGTTGGGTGATAGTCATTTTATAGCTTTATACCAGATACATCATTCACTCCCATATATTCACCTTCTTTCTTCATTTCAATGGTTTCCAAAGAATAATCTTAAGACTTTTTCCTCCTGACATGTTTCACTGAGAAGCTGTTATAGGTTCTCAAGAAAGGGAGCCATTGATAAAAGTGTTTGTTAGAGTGTATGTTGGGGGAGAGGATGAGGAAGACATGGAGAAGTAATTTAGGAAGCTCTAGAAATTACTTAGGCATAAGATAATCAAGGAATGCGGTAGGATGGGTCTAATTTTGAAATATTTCTCATACGTAATTGTGGACCATTACATGTTTTAAGATTCAAAGGGAATTAACTAACCATTCTGAGAAAAATATCATCACTAAGGGGACAACTTGAAAAGATAATCTAGAAACGTTACGTAAAACAGGCTGCTTCGGGCTTTAGATATATTTTCTTCAGCTGTAGTCATCACACCAGTAATCTTCTCTAAAGAAGCCTGCCTAAATCAGAGAAGGTCACCTGAGTTTGTATCATTCAGAAAGATTCAGAAGGATAGAGGGGGATACACACACACACACACACACACACACACACACCCCAATAAATCCAGATAAGGAACTAGATTTTTTTTCTTTTTCTTAATGAACAGGCTGATTTCGTTTCACAGCTGGTTATAAACCAAATTACTTACTATTATCAGGACTGAGGCTCTGAACTCATGTTGGGGTACCCCAAACCGTGAGATTAAATCCATATCTCAGGATTTTCTGGCCCAATTAGCACTCGGCTGGTGATAATTACAGAATGTATTTGCTAGTTTGATTTCTCTAAGGCTTTATTTATTCATCCATGTAACAAATATTTTTTTTGTGTGTGTGTGTGGGGAAGACCAGCCCTGAGCTAACATCCGTCGCCAATCCTCCCCTTTTTGTTGAGGAAGACTGGCCCTGGGCTAACATCCGTGCCCATCTTCCTCCACTTTATATGGGACGCCGCCACGGCATGGCTGACAGGCAGTGCGTCGGCGGGCGCCCGGGATCCGAACTCGCGAACCCCGGGCTGCCAAGCGCGGACTAAACCGCTGCGCCACCGGGCGGCCCAACAAATATTTGTTGAGTGCCAACTATATGCCAGGCACTGCTTTAGGTCTTGGGATATAGAAGAGAAAAATAAGTGAGCATATTGGTCTTTAGCAGCTTCCTCTCTCCAAACCTTTGATCATTAAACTGTAAAAGTTGATATCTGTGTATATGTGGTATAATGGAAATCAGAGACATTAGCCCCAATTTTTGCCTACATAAGAAAAACTAATTTTACATAAAGTTCCCTTAACCTTCCCTTTCTGTTCTGCAAATGGTCCTCCTATTTAAAAAAAAAAAAAACAAAACATTTTTCTTCAGCTATATTTGTGTACATAATCAGAATCTCTTGAGTAATATCTCAAATATCCTTCACAATACTTCCAGCCAATGCATTTTATTATCAGGAATTGTGTAGTTTGTGCACTTAAAATTCTGGTCTTCTTCCGTTTTATCTTTGGTAGAAAAAGCTACCAGTATAAATCATGACAAAGGGTACAGAAAGAAATAGTCTGGATTTTTGCCAATCTTGGTAGTATACTTTCAAATCAAGGAAATGTTCTAAAATCAATATTTAAATAGCATATTTGGCAAAATGTTCTGCCCTGAAAGACATGGATGACATATTTTGAAGAGGAAGAGTAATGCGAACCAGACTGTAAAGTTCAAGAAGCCATCCTCTGTAAGCCTGCTTCCCTTTGTTGTAACATAATCTCCTTCAAGGGCCTTCAACATCCCAGATCTCTTCCTCCATTATTAGCAATCTTCTTTTCTTCCCTTTCCACTTTGTTTTCAAGTACATTACAAAGTTGCTACCTCCATTTTACTTTTTCTAGAAACCTCTTCAACGCAATTTCTGACTAATGGAATCACTTTTCTGCAATAATTCATCGTTGTAAAATCTCTGGCAGTTCTTTCCCTTTTTCACTAATGCTAATTTCTCCCCACTTTCTCTGGGACGTAGAGATATAGCCTTTGATATTCTGCCCTGTTCCCCAGCTTCTCTCACTTCCCCTAAGGCTCTCTCCACTGTTTTCCCTATATCATTGCTCTCAAGAAACTCATAGCTTCGTTTCTACTGCCTAGGCAAATAACAGCTAAACTTGCCTGGCCCTTACTGAATACCTCACAAACCTCTTGCTTGTTTTATCTTTCAATTCTTTAAAAGTTTCTTATATAAGTATTGGACACCATTTAAATCAACTGAAAAAGTGTGAGATAAAGCAAGAGGCAAATAATGGATCGAATGACGCAGTGGAGATTCGGTCATTATTTAGGCTCATTCGGTACAAATTTTTCGCTTACATTTTGAAAATGATTACATATGAGTTCTAGAGAGTTGTGACATGAAACAATATGTTAGATCTCCTAATTTAATAATAACAGCTACCCATGTCAAGTTTTTATTATGAGGCTGGCATGGCACAATGTGCTTCAAAAATATTATCTACTTTGGTCCTCACGACTCTATCTGACAAATAAGAAAATGGAAGTATAAAGAAGTGAATAATTTTTCCAAGAACAAACAACCAGGAAGTGACCAAACTGAGATTCATATCCAAATCCGCTAGACTTCACAACTTATGCTTATTATAATTAGGCCACACAGACTTCCCAACTCCACTCAGTGTTCCCTCTACTCGGTCACAGTGACTTACTTCTAGGAGAGAATTTGTATCTCTTATATACACTGAGATAAATTGCAGAAACTATGGCCAGGTGTCTAAGTGGAAAAATTGACTAATAGACATCTGATGAAGATAAGCATAAGCCACTCAAGTTTGCAATCTCTCTCTCTCACATGTCTAGTTCTACTCACGTATGTGAGATGGTAATCTTTATTGTGCCCCATTATCAGTACTTCATATTTAAAACACATGTCCGCCCATGTGTTTGAGCTTCATGATTCATAGGCGACAAAGAGAATTTCAACTCTCAATTGCAATCTCCATCCATTTGTCATGATGCTGAGTTATACAGAGCTAGGGCACACGTAAAATAAATACCTCTTTCTGTTCCAAGCCTTGATGAGCATTTTCCTTGATGCATTTGGATTCCTCGGGTAAGAAAATCACAATGTAAAGCCACTCTTTACATTTGGTGTGAGTTTGAACAAAGAGCTGGGAGACTGCTGTGGTGTGAAAGCTGGTCAAGTTCACAGAACAAAGCAGGGCAAAGCCCCCTTAAAATCACAGCATTCCACTTCATTTTACTTTGTGTTGTTATGTTGAAAGTTGAATTTGCTAGTTTGCAAGTAGATATAATAGCCAGTAGAGCTTTGGTCAACTGATTAGTTGGTGTGTTTTAAAGCAAGAGATTGAAAACACAAAGAACAGATTTAAACTCGTATAAAATCAGCTCTGTGCTGGGAAAGAATTCTTCCTTTCACTTAGAGTCATATAAAAGTGCTTATTTTCATGACCAAAATGTGATACTTTATAACATTTTCTACCATTGCTTTTATTTCAAACATTTTTTTTGAATTCCTGTTCCTAGTTGTATGAGTGATAACACCCTTAAAAATGATACTAAGTCCCCAATATATACTCAACAATCCAGTATCTATCTGGTTAGCTTATATCAAGCTTTGGAACTTTTATAGTGAGAACTGTGGAAGACTGAGAGGTAAAAATATACACATCTCCCTGTATAGGCATGCACGGTTTTTAAGAACACCAAGACTCTCTATGCAGCCATCTCGTTGTGAGCATGAAGCTGCATCACAGCTTACAGCCGACAGGATAGCTGACAGCACGACACACAAAGTAATATGAAATTCATGGCTTCAGTCCAATGTTTTGGGGAGAGATGAGTGCTTTTTTAGAATTCCATGTTTTTTCTTATGAAGCCAAGATAGTCTATCAAATCCATTCCACTGCCACAACGTACAAACGAGAGAGAGAGGCTGTTTCCAAAGGACTGGTTAGTACAAAAACTGTTTTACAAGAGGCTATTGTTGGAAAACAAAGCTCCATAAATTTTATCTATCAAGACATGCATTTACACAGGAACTGACATTTTTATTAATGTGTTTCCCTATGTCATTCCAAAAAGGACTTGAAGCACCTAGTTTCACCTACTCCTAATTGAAGATAGGAGTAGCAAAATACTTCAGCTATAAAAACACAAATGATGAACAGTTAGAACCTGAATTTTGGACTACAGAAAAGAAAGAGATTAAAAAAAAGAAGATTATTCTGAATAAGTTTGGTATTGGATATAGGACCTCAGAAAACAGAAAGAAAACAGCAACTTACTCAGGACCAGGACAATTAAAGTGTAAAGGGACTGATGAGTGTCTAGTAGAGAGACGTCTCCAATGTCACAGCCACATAAAAGTTTCACCAATTCCAATATTAGTTCTAAAGATTAGAACCAAATTGCAATATATGTATATTTATGTATAAATATGGACTTAATGCATTATATGAGATAAATTGTTATATACATATTTATGTATACATATATTATATGCATATATTTAATACATATATACTCAAAATATATACATATATGCACATGCATATATGCATAAATATGTATATAATAAATACACATGCATTTATTGTATATGTATATTGTATGCATATATGTATCTATATTATACAATGCATTAACTATTTAGTAACTGTATATAGCTTATTCCATAGTACGTGTTCAGTCACATACACCTAAAACTCAAAGTCCTAATAAGTCCAAGATTCACAGAAGCTCTTGAGCTGGTATTAGCCTAGTGATCACTCCTGTTAAATTTCTGGTACATATTAACTAATTCCTTCAACAAATATTTCCTGAATGCCTGCCATATTTCAGATTTAATAAGAAGTGGTGAATTAAACAGACACGGTTCTTGATTTTTCGAAGCTTACATTTAGGGGAGAATATGTACAATAAAATTAACGACTGGAATAAATGTTGTGAGAGATAACAGGGAAGGTGTGTTACTGATTGGGGCATGAGTTAAGGCCTTCTGGAGGAGGGAATATTTAAGCTGAGATCTGAAGATTGAACAGCAGTTACCCTGAGAATTGGAGGAAGAGCCTTCCAGGCAGAGGGAACAGCATGCCAAGAATGTTGAAGGTGGAAAAATGTTCAAGGTCTTCCAGGAAATAAGAGAAAGCTAACTTTTCTAAAGCCTATTAAATGAGGGAGTGGCACAGAAGGTGGTTAAAGACATCATAAACACCTGACTTGAAGGCCCTGCTAAGGAATTTAAATTTTATTAGAAGTGGAAGGAGATCACCCTGATATCTGGGTGGAAAATAAACTGGAGAGAGGCAAGTTCGGACAGGTTATAAGACCATTCAGTAGCCCTAGTGAGAGATGATAGACTCTGATGGAGATAGTGAGATGAAAAATCAGGTGATTTAAAATATATTTAGTGGGTAAGACCAATCAGACGGGCAATAAAAGTTTCAAGAATGACCACCTGGTTTCTACTTGAATAATCAGGTTCATTATGGTGCCCTTAACTGAAATGGGAAAGATTGGATGAGAAACAAGTTTGGTAAAAACAAACAAAAATAATATTCTGCTTAACACATCTTAATAAGCAATTAAGTGGAGATGTCAAAAACAGATGAGAGGGATGGCTAGACAGGGTCTCTCAACAATGGCACTACTGACATTCTGGGCCACGATAATGTCCTGGGGATTGTAGGATATTTACCAGCATTTCTGGCCTCTATCCTCTAGACGCCAGTAGCACTCCCCAAAAATATCTCCAGACATTGCCAAAAGTCCTCCAGGGGGCAAAGCCATCACTAATTGAGAATGTCTAGCTTAGAAATATAATTTGGAAATTGTTGGAATAGAGATGAAATTTAAAATCTATGAAAGTAGAAGATCATCCAGCAAAATCGTGTATCAAATGAATGCAGAAACTCCCTACGCTTGAAATGCTTGATAAAATATAACAATAACAAAAATTTATCACTGAGAATATAGAAAAGAAAGAAAATACCCAGGCAATAGAATAATAATAATAATAATAATCGTAAAAGGAATGGAGCTTAAATCAATAAACATGGAGCTAATGCTGCTGTAGCCCTCTGGAGGTGGAGAGGTTGTTTACTACACATAAAAATAACCATAGGACTTGAATTTTAGTAACTATGCATGGACTGTACAAGATAAAGATTCATAACTGCTTATGAAAAACTCTTTCATAAAGTCTGGATCATAGAAAGCTGAAGCTTCAGTGAAAGGGGGACATTACATATCTGCCTTCTGACCCAGCATTTGACAAGGAATCTCATATTTATCCACTGTCTGGGAAAAAGGCTACTCGAAGCAATCAGAAGCCTGAGCCTATGTCTCATTTTGGTTTGGAGTCTAACTTGGCAGTATCCGAGAAAGTCAGAATTGCCCAGCTGAGAAATTAATATATAAGTTGGTCCTGTGATACCCTTGGGATGCATAGAAGAAGTAATGCAAAACTTCTCTGGAGGATCATTCTCACAACCAGTCAGCATGCAAGACCCTAGCAAAAAACAAGCCCCTCCCATGAAGTGCAAAATTAAAAATTAAAATATAAAGAGCTCACTTACCATGAAGCAAAATTTACAGACACAACAAATAGAAGACTTATTGCTCTAATCATTTGAAACAATAAATAAGCTGAAGCTGACTATAAATTAGTAATGTGGAAAATGATTAAAAATATTTCCAAAAATAAAAATATAAAAGAAGAACAAGAGACCAGGAAAAAAAGAGAAGATGGAATTCTTGAAATGACAATTACAATAAGCAAAATTACAAACAAAATGGAAATCAATGAGTAGGCTCTTGCTCTACACAAACTGGAAGATAGAGCTGAGGAAATATTGCAGATTATAGATAAATAAATGGTTATGATCAAAGAGAGCTTAAAGACAACTTCTTCATGGGAAATATAATGAAAAGGACCAATGCATATTTATTAGAACTTCCAAAAGGGCAAGATAGAAAGAAGAGAGAAGTGTCAATAATTGAAGAGACAATGCTTACAAGTTTCCAAAACCAATCAAACACATAAATTCTCAAATTGGAGAAAAAACAAAACATGAATTACAAGCAAGATGAATAATAAATTCAGCATAGGCACAGTGTAGGGAAAGTTCTGAACACTGAAATTAAACAGAGTACTTTAAAAAGAGAGATCATCTAAGTAAAAGGAATAGAGACAGATGAGAAGAGGATCTAAGACCAATTCTGGATGAACTTCAATAATTAGAGAAGGCAAATCAAGCATATGAGAATATTTTAGAGATTAATATCTGAATAAGTTTGTTCCTGTGTAGTTTTGCTATTCACAACGTACAAGTGGGAAGAGAAGAAAAGTCGACCTATCTAAATATAACTTTTTTCCTCCAGGGCACGTGGACCCTCTATCTGACACGAGGACTAAAGCTCTTCTGCAAAGAAGATATTAGTTTGATCTTGGAACCTTCTGTCTATTTCAACACAGATCAAATCAAAGATCCTCAACCTTGGGCCAAAAACTTTCACTTAGTGTTAGGAAACGTAGGTTGTCTTAATTTTTGTTTCCTTTTATTTTATTAAAGTGATGAGGAATCAACTCTGTTGCATGAAAAAATAATTTTCCGATTTTGTTGAGTTGTGATAATCAAATATGTCCTTTACTTTTACTTTTTATTTGAAATGTTCTTTGTGTCCTAATATATTTGGTAAATATTGCTTGAGTAGTTGAAATGGATATATTCTCTGAATCTTAGAAAATTTTGTGCATATCTGTTAATGTCATCTTTAAAAATTAAGGAAAAAACCCTCCCAATTACTTTTAAAATTTTGTTTTGTTTCCCACTATAGACTGATAGTGTTTAGTTAAAAATTTCTACTTTAATATTGCTATCAATTTTTCCTTTAGTCTCACATAGATTTTATTTTATGTACTTTTTTCTATGCCCTTGCATTTGTAACATAAATATCCTATTATATTTCACCATATTCTTATTTTTAATACTTCTGTATTATTTGACTTTATATGTATATCCGTTAAGTAACAGATAACTAAATTTGATTTTATAGTTCAATTTGAGAGCCTTTGCTTTTAAGTAAGCCAATTTTAGTCATTTTATTTTATTGTCAAGATCATTGTTCTTAGCATAACTTTAATTTTCTACTTTCTGAGGTTTTTTGAGGTTAAGTATTTCTATAGTGTCATCTGTCAGGTAAACTATATTCTACTTCCTCATGTTAATAATAACTAGTATTTGTAGTTGCCAGATGTTTTTATGTAATAAAAGTTATAGCTCAAGTCTATCTAGCACTTTCTATGTGCCAAATACTTTGCAAGGATTTTCTCTTTTAAGTCTCATAACAACCTGTGAAGAAGGTGATGTTATGATCCCTGAGGTATAGGAGAGAAGACTGAGCCTGAGAGAAAGATGCAGCTTGCCCAAGATCATAGACAGTAAGGAGCAGAGCTGAATTTAAACCCGGAGTTTTGGACTCCCGAGCACTGCTCTTAACTGCCAGGCTAGGTTTTCTCCCCAAATATTAACTCAATTAATTTAATGACTCTTTAAGTGAGATGTTATTATCACATTTTACAGATGAAGAAAATGGCACCCAGAGCAGTTTAATATGTCACTCAATTTCACGCAGCTACTGAGCAGTGAGCCTGAGATTTTAGCCCCTGAGGTCTGACTGGGAAGATTAGAGGTTCTATGTTTCCTTAGGAAATGATTGGGAAGTGGGATATTTTAATGGTTTAGTAATTTGCCAGGAGACAGCAAAGTGTAGTAGATAAGAATCCAGTATTAGGGCTATACAAGGCCTGACATTGAATCTCAGCTTTCCTGCCCTGTGTCCTTGGACCAGTTGCCAAACTCTACGGAACTCCAGCTTCTTCATCTGTAAAGTGAGAATGAAAATAGTAGTACCTATCTGATTGAATTATTGTGAGGATTAAAGGAGATAATGCATTTGACATGCCTACTAACATAGTGCCCGCCATAGAGTAAGTGTTATAAATTGCTCCAGAATAAATTTTAGGTTGTAAAATCTTAAACCATTTAAGTAACAGGAGGAATGGATACTATTTTGCAAAAGAAATGAAGACTTTGGAAGGAAAAGGAAAATATTTTTATATTCAAATACCTGAAGAGATTTCATGCAGGAAAGGGAAAATAATTATTCAGGGCTTTCCTCAAAACCAAGAACAGAACCTGTGGTTGGAAGTTATAGGGAGCCTAATTTCATTTCAATTTAAGAAACTTTCTCACAATCAGAGCAATTCATAAATTCTCTGCTTCTGAGGAAGTTTGAGTAGAGACTGGTGAATCCCTTGTTTGGTGGGGTGAGTCTGACTCTAGATTTTTAGATCAGCAGTTCCCAAATTTTGCAGATGCACTCCCTGCCAGATACTTACTGGGGAGAAAAAACCGAGACAAGAGAAAAATTGGCGGGATGAAAGAAGAAAGAGAGACAGAGATTAGGCCATTATGGGGTACTATCTCTCAATCTTTCATGAGAAAACAGTGTCTTATTTTTGCACATAAATCATTTAGTAATTAAAAAATTGACTGATGTCTAATTTATAAATAACAGTTTATAAATCTATGCCCTTCTGGAGCTTACAGATGACAAAAAAATAAATAATTACACAGAAGTTTGAAAGATCATAAGTGAAATGGGGAAAAAATTAGAGCAAGTTAAAGGAGATCAGGAATGCCATGGTGGGGTTGTAATTTTAAATTGAGTGATCTGAGAAGACCTCAGTGAGAAGGTGGCATATAGGAAATGCTTGAAAGTAGTGAGGGACTGAGTCACACATGTAATTTGGGAGAAGAGCATTTCAAACTGAGGGAACATCCACGGCAAAGGCCCTGAGGTGACAGCTGTCTCAAGTGTTCTGAGAACAAGAAAGCCAGCATGACTGGAGCAAAGGGAGCTATGGGAAGAGTTGCAAGGGATAGTATCAGAAAAGTGAGAAAGGGCCATGCCATGTAGGGACCAGTATGCCATTGTAAGTACTGGCTTTTACTCAGCTTGAAGGATTTAAGGGGTGACACCATATAATGTCCCTTTTAACAGGCTCACTCTGGTTGATGTGTGGAGAATATACTATACAGGTAAGAGCAGAAGAAGGGAGGCCAACAAGGAGGCTGTTGAGTAATCCAGGTGAGCCATGATAATGATTTGGACCATGGTGGAAGCAGCAAAGAGAGGTGGTCAGATGCTAGATACATTTTGAAGGTGAATCTAACAGATTGCATATGGGTCTGAAAGAAATAGATGAATGGATGATGACCAAGATGGGGAAGACTGCAGGTGGGACAGGAATTGAGGGTGGGGAGAGATTCACTTTTGGACATTTTAAAATTAGGTAGTTGTTAGGCATGGTCGATCCTGAAAGGGAGTGGCTAACAATATTGGTAGAAAACCAAGCTATTTTAGTGCTCTGGAATCCAAGAAAAAGAAAAAAACCAAAACAGCAAAGAGAAGGGAATGAGAAACTGTCTGAGGATTGAGAATTGACCATTTATTGGTGACCTTAAAAAACAGTTTCATTAGAGTAGTGGGAGTAGAAGTCCAATTGGAGTGGTTTTTAAAAAATGTGAGGAGAGAAATTGGAGATGGCGAGTATATACTGAAATATGGTCTAAGATAATAAAAAACTGATTTTGAAATTCACATTACCCAGAAAATCTAATTTTCTTACATTATTCTCTGGGTTTTTCAATACTCCATGACATTTTTCCTCTGTCTCTCCTTACCCTAACCATAAGGGAAGATCTATACATGATAAGGAAGAATAATTAATTCACTAAAGACTTGTTTGCACATTATATGACCAAAACAATAGGAAAGTCAAGAGTGCCTTGAACTCATCTCCTATGATATTTTATGGAATGATCCATTGATAAGTCATACATTTTCAGATACAAAGCCTATCACCCTGGTACAGACTTTTAATATCATGTACAGTTACATTTAACAACTCAACTATAAAGAATATTGATTAGTAATTTTCCTAATGAGGCTTCTTAATCTGAAGTTTGATTCTGAAGGTTTCATGAATATCTCAAAGAGCCCAACAGGCCGATCTTCCAGTTTATTCTATGGTAGACTATCCTTATTTGGCAAAGAGTCAAACTTGAAAAATAATTCTTTTTTTATTTCTGGCTTTGAAAACAGAAACTCCTGGGATTTAATGAGAAAACTCCTCTAATAGTAGGAATATTTTAGTGAGATCCCAACAGAAAGCCCCAGGCTGCTCTCTTCTCACTAACTAGCGTCTGTACTTATCACAAATGGTGGTAGGTTTCTGACTCTCGGAACATAAAGACCAAATTGTACAGTAAATTTTAGGTTATTGTGTTTTATAGCACAGATTCTTGTTCTGTGTTTAGTGGATGATCAAACATCCCTGAGGCACCAATTTGGTTTATGTTTTTTGTACCTTTTTCTTTCTGCCATACTTTTTTTGGCTTTTCTTACTCTACCTTCCCTGATGACTTTCAGTCAACTAAATGCCATGTGTTCACTGACGACCTTCCATGCCTGCGTCTTTGCTGTTACCTGCCTAATCACTGAACAGCAGTAGAATTGATAATACAAAACAAAACACCAAAACAAACCCCAAGACTGGAGAAAATAGAAGGAGATGGGGGCTAAAAGGACATAAGTAAATCCTGGGCATGGAACCTATGGAATAAATTATGCACACTCGATGAATATAGGGTCTGATTTCCACATCTCAAGAGTGAGATACTGTGCTGAGATTGGACAACGGTCACAGGCATTTGTCTATGGCACTGTGCTGAACAGATGCTGCCAAGATTACATAGATGAATAAAATTAAGTTTCTGCTTTTAAGAAGTCTAGGATCTAGTACTAGGTGGTATGTCTGAAAAATAGAAATAAAATATCAGCGGCTCCCTAATAAAAGTAGTTAGGGACTAGGTATTACATGAGCTAAATAATCCATATAAGCCAAAATATTAGTTAAAATTGGGTCAAAGATTTTACTTTATGAAATGCTTCCTTGTTAAAGGTTTTCTTTTTAAAAAATATCTCCAGAGCCAGCCCTGATGGCCTAGTGGTGAAAGTTTGGTGCTCTCTGCTTCAGTGGCCTGGTTCGTTTTCCTGGGTGCAGAAGCATACCACCTGTCAGTTGCCATGCTGTGGCAGTGGCTCACACAAAGGAACTAGAAGGACTTACAACTAGGATACACAACCATACACTGGGGTTTTGGGGAGGAAAAAGAAAGAGGAAGATTGGCAACAGATGTTAGCTCAGGGTGAATCTTTCTCTGCAAAGAAAAAAAATCTCGAATCCATTTCTCCATTTCTCAGTCAAACTGGAGAAAATGAGCTTCCCTTCATTCTGGGTGAGTATGAGAAGTGAAGCAATAACCACCTCCTGCCTCTGCCCCTGGGTTTGTGTGTTAGTGGCACCCTCTAATCCCACATCCCTGGAGGAGAGGTGAAACAACAAAGCCAGCTGTGAAAACCAGAACTTCTTGCCTGGGGGACCAGTGGTAACAGCTGCCTCCTGGGACTCTCAAAACTAGGTCAGGATGTTTGCCTGCCTGAACTTACTAGCAGGAAGTAAAAAGTGTGCTTCTCTCCTGGCTAATTGACATGTTCCCTTGATCCCCATGTATGCTTCTCTCTACCCCATCTCCCAGCACGGAGACTGGGTTTAAAACCTGGAAATTGACCTGGAAATTCACAACCAAGCTGACATAAGCAATATCAGATGAGCATAAGAAAGCACTAGCAAGTGCTGAAATCACTGTTAAATCACAAGCAACAGTTGGTCAGGAAGCATTTACTTACCAGTTTTACAGACCATTAGATTTCCAAATGCTTTTGCAGAATTACTTTTAATTAGAGTAAATGAATCACCTGGTTGATTTTAGCTTTGATCCTCAATAACCTTGACATTAAGTTCATTTTTTCTTTTGCTGAGAATTAACCCATTCCCTAAAGCCGGGCACATAGAAGAAATAGCCAAACAAACTTGTAAAAGGGTAGCATTTGTGTGACATTTCCTTTGATTTGTGTGGCTAGATGAAACAAACATCACCATTCCTTTCAGTGATTTCTTTCATAACAGCAAAGCTATCCCATTTAAATCCAGCAATTTGATATTGGATGAATTTCTATCATTGCTTGTTCCTCTGGGTAAATAGTCTGTTTGCAAATTGGAGTTTGGATTTAATCATATTTTAAAAATTATTTTATCTCAGTGAATAGTAGGGAAAATTTTTGCAACATTTCATGAAGCTGGAATCAAGTGTGATGACTTTAACCTAATTACAAAGCTGTTTGCTAAAATTTTCTAATTCCAGGTGAGGCACTCCTAATAAAAATGGATCATAATGAATGCTGCTGGGCTGTCTGCTTTCCTCCTTACTGAATGTGCACTATGGAATTCAGTGTAATTCAGGGACAGAATCATTGCTTCTTGCTGTTCTTGTTCATCCCTCATTTTCTGTAATTTTCTTCATCTGTCTTTTACTGGAGGTTTTCAGATAGCTCTGACCTTGGAGTGCCTTTTTATTTCTTCTGGATAACAGCGTGGACGAGCATCTGCTTCTGCAGTTGCTGATGCCAAAGTTATCTGCCAAGAACAGAACACAGGTTTCTTAACGTTTTCCAAATAAATAACTCAAAAAAAAAAAGGGGGATTTCATGGGAATGAGAATATTTCGCAGTTAAAAAATAATGGAAAATATGTTCACTATTTTTGGAGATCAAATATATTCACAAATTGTACATTTGCTTCTTGGATGGGCACAAAATCTCTGTCTCACTTTCCCTACTGAGAGATGTCTGTGTTTGATCTTAAAAATTTCAGAGTGATGGCCAGAACAATAATATTTCAATAGTGCTTTCTTATCTAGGTTGGTATCACAAATCTCTGTAGGAAGTAAATAGCACTCTATTTGTTCATACTTCGTTTTAATGCACCTCTCTAGTACATCTGCCTCCAGGTTACTCATACTGCATACTGATGTGTGTATTGGGTGACGTGTTTCAGGGAGATAGATAAGGAGGTGACCCTTTCTGCAGGTGAAAAAAAAAAGACAATATGTGCAGCCAATGCTTAAAGCTCCACTTATCATCTTCAAAAGGTGTCTATGGACACCCCTCTTCCCACAGATTATGAAAGATTGAAGAAGCTTGGAGTGAGGAACAAGGAGTTTCAGTGGATTGTTTGATTTCTTTTATAACTTATTTGTCACTTCATGACATCTTTGATGTTTATTTTTACCTAATTTCACCTATAGAAAATGTTGTTAGGGGTCACACTACGTGTTTGCTGGTATCCTTTGTGTCTTCTCTGATCACACATCTCCAGAGAAGCTTATGCAAACAATATGCTGATATTTTGTGCTTTTAAATTCTAGGGGAGCAAATGAGCCACTTTCTTAGAAATGCTACCAGGTATTTAAAAAAAAGGAAATTAACCAGGATTAAATTTCACTAGTCATGGCCAAACTCTCATCTTTTGTAACCTTATTAGGAAATTTTATGAAAAGCCTCTTATCTATCTTTATGCATAACTTTCCTCCCCCATTTTTACAAAATATTGTTGCAAAATTTATACAGCATAAGAAATCAAATGACTAGTTTTAACATGGTGATTATGTACGGCTTCTGCATATTTCTAAAGTGAGTTATTTGTAAGTCTACTGATTGTAAATTTCCAAAGAAGTTTATCTTATGTGGACATAGTTTTTGTACTAAGTGTATTTATGTAAGCTGCTTCAAATCATTTCTGAGTTTCTTATTGTTAAGAAATAAACAAATGGATTTCCCCCTTACCCCTACCTAAAATCGTTGCATTCTTGTAGTTAGATTTCAAGATATTGCACTTGACATAAATAATCTTAATGTTGAAAAAGCCATCACCAAAATTAACTGAATATTTATTTTTGCCGATTCCTTAATGCCGTATTCAATCAATACAAATTAATTTTAGTAAAATCACCTTTGGAGAATATATTACAAGAAAATGTTTACTGCAAATCCAGCGTTTTTACTATTTTAACACCAAACCATGGTTTATACAAGTGAATCAGCTCTATTTTTCTTCTATTCTGAAGAACAAGAGTTTCTAATTCTAGGGATGTCTTAAAACAGAACTCTTAATCGTAAAGGGCTGGTTGAATCAATGCCATGCAATGAGTTCGTTGGGGTTTAGAATTCGATAAAGCCTCATCTTGAAGTGAGAAGTGGATATGTTGGGGGAAAGATGCTGGTTTCTAGAGATTAGAAGTTTCCATAGGGAAAATATTAAGAATAACTTAAAGTTTTGTGTTGTAATATATTTGCCCTAGTGACCTTCATCAAACTATATTCTTTTAGATACAATATAATTGCATTTAAAAAGTTTTGGAAATGGAAAAAAGAAAAATACTCAGTCATAGTTGCACTACTCTGATGTTAACCACTATTAACGTTTTGTTGCATTTTCTTTCCGTTATTTTATGCTCCAAATGCATTAACATAGTTTTTTCAGGAAGATTACAATAGATAACCAATGGAGCACTTACTACAAGCACTTTACATGCATTATCCCATTACATCTGCACAGACATATGTGTGAGGCAGGTACTACGTATTAGCTTGGTTTTACAAACAAGAAAATTAAAGGTGGCTCACAGAGGTTAATTAATTTGCCAAGGCCATGTGGCTAGTAAATTGCAATCTCTGGCCTTGAATCCAGGAAGCCTAACTTCAGAGCTCTTGATTTGAATATTATGTTATATTGTGCCTCTGAAAAGTTCTTTTTGGTGGAATTTATGTAGATTGAAAATAAAATTATCTGGCAATTTCCAGAAAAAAACTTACTATGTTTATTAAAGATATGAGTTATGAGCTCCAAGCAACTTTATGTAGATTGATTACATTGTTCAAATTTATTGGCCTAATTCTTATCAAAATTATGTTTAGCAATATCCTTAAGGAATATTTGGCTTAGTAACTAAGTTAAAATATATTTTAACTGGATTGATTTATCTTTAATTTTGACTAAATTTTCCCATCTCCTGTACAGTTTCTCAATCCTTCCCTTTTCTTTAACTGTGAATACATAGGCTAATAAATGAACATATTTAGTGCTGCAAAGATACTTGCATACTGTGAAATATTTCCTCTTTGATTTTAAAAAAGAGATTGAGGCAAAATTAATCATGCTTCCTTTTAAATTTATTCCTGAAAGTATACGGCCACAATAGTGCCTGAGATTCCTAGACTGTACAGAAATGAAAATTGGACAAAGGATGAGCAAATTGGAGTGAAGAAGGCGTAACTTACAAAAAAGTCAATCTGAATTTTTATTGCCCACTTTCAAGGGCATAAATCATTATTTGATTAAGAATGTGATTGTTCTATGTGTAACTATCTTTTTTTACATTCAGAGCTAGACATTAGCAGCTGCCCAAGCAAACCCTTCAGTGCTTTTTTGAGAAAATTGAAATGCTGAGAACTGGAGAATTGCATGAAGAAAGCTGACCTTGAGATGGTTAAGCAGCTGCATAGAACCTGAAAGAGATCTCGGCTTTTTCTATAAGCTTATTTATTAGGGTAATGAGTGATAATGGCAAACGTTTGCCATATTGACATATTGTAATGTACTTCTAGGTCCTCAGAGTAAAATGCAGAGGGGAGAATTCCTTTCCTGGGGACAAAATTGGGAGCCCTCTCTCTCACATTGGCTCCAGTCAGGGATGGAGAGCAAAGGAGAGCAAAAACTGAAACGACACTACCCCATATATATTTTTGTGATTTATGTAGGCATCACGGTATAGTAGTGAATTGAAAATAAGAGTAGTTTATGTACAATTGATGCCTGGGGATATCTGGCTCTGTCAACAACTAGAGGTTTAACTTTAAGAAACAACTAACCACTATGGGTCTTAGTTTCCTCCTCTGAGTGCAAGGAGAAGATTGGCTTGGTTGATCTCTTCTAATATTACTTTTATTGCTTTTTCATTAGCCTCACAGTTCTTGGTACGATGTTGAGCACATAAAAAACCATTAAATAGCTGCTGATTAAGTGAATGTTGAATCAGATGTAGGGAATCTGGGAGTAACCAGACAATACAAGAGAAAAAAGAAATACAAGCTTCACCTGGTTGATGAATAATACACAAATGGTATGGAGGAAAGAAGGATTATACATTTCATATTTTAATAGCCAATGTATGACCTGAACATTTTCCTTGATTTCTCTCAGGGCTTTGATGTTTGAGGTGATGGTCTTCAAAATAAAACCAAATCACTGAATTCTATAAAGTATCCAGATTCTTAACATAACTTTTAAAATCTTCAACAGGTAGGCTGATATTATGGATTGAATTGTGTCCTGCAAAGATATGTTGAAGTCCTAACGCCCAGTAGATGTGAATTTGACACTATTTGGAACTAGAGCCTTTGTAGATTTAATTAAGTCAGGATGAGGTCATTATGGTGGACCGTAATCCAATATGACTGGTGTCCTTGTAAGAGGGAAATTTGGACTCAGGAGGAGATTCACAGGAAAAGGCCATGTGAATGGAAGCAGAGATCGGAGTGACATATCTACAAGCCCAGGACCACCAATGATTGATGGCTATCACCAAAAGCTAGGAGAGAGGCATGGAATGGATTCTTTCTTAGATCCCTGAGAAGGAACCAACTCTGCTGATACCTTGATTTCAGACTTCTAGCCTCCAGAACTGTGCAAGAGTACATTTCTGTTGTTTTAATCTACCCAGTTTGTGATAATTTGTTATGGCAGCCCTAGGAAACTAGTATAGGTGGGCAACTTCTTTCAAGTCATATTTTCTTGGATGATGGACCTAAAATACATCCAAGTAATAGAAATGAGCTTAGATAATCAGCTAAATATTTTCTTTCTTCCTATTTGAGGAAAATAGAGTTGAGAGAAACCCGGGAGTTGAGACCTTGAGCTAAATGTTTCTACTGACCACTAGGGAGGGAGTCCTTTATTTCCTTCTGTGTTTAGAAACTGTTCACAACAACGGTTCACAATGTCAACGATTTGTGAAATTTGCAAGACTCTCTGCTTTCTACTGTTTTTGTGAAAATAATTTCAAGTTTAACGATTTCAGGATTAGAACATAAGAATCATGTCTAGTAGTCCAGATTCAGGCCTACATATATGTGTGTTTATGATGGCAAATAACAGCAAATCTCAATGAACTCTAATGAGGCTTCCCAGTGTGGCTGACTAGCTTTTGTAGCAACTATTTGACATAATTTTTCTATCATACCAAAATTTAATGGCAGTTATATGTTATGTTCCCTGCCACCTCTTCCAGGTTCACCTCCTCCCAACCAAATCTGGGGGCATCATTGGGGGGTCTAGTCTGTCTAAATGGCTTAACAAAGACATGAAAGAAATAAATGTTAATTGATTAATTGAGTGTTATAAGCTTAAGCGCTAGCACAATACCAGATGCTTTGAAGGAGTAAACCAGATATTAAGGCATAGTCCCTGCCTTCCAGGAACTCAAAATGCAGCGAAATAGGATTGCAGACTCTGGAGTCACATTACCCTGGCTTTGATCCTACCTCCACTTTTACTGTTTCTAAAACGTTGGGCAAATTACCTTCTCTATGATTCATTTCTTTATTCATATAGTAATCAGGATAATGATAGTAGCTTCTCCATATGTCAAAGGAGTTATTCATATTAAACCAAGTGCTTGGCTTATAGTAAGTGCGTAATAAATATTGGCTATTGTTATGTTACTGATATTACTTATGAGGATGATTTGAGAAACAATGTTAATAACAGAAAAAATTAGAGAAGACTCTTCAGAGTAAAAGCAAAGAAGCATGGTTGAACCCTGAAATATGTAAAATTCATTGCATGCTAGACTTCACTATTTTAATCTTGGTAACTGAGAAGAAAAGTGATATCATGGGCCAAAGGAAGAGGGCTTACCTTTGAGTTGTGTAGAGAAAGCAGCTGTCCAATTAATTTTTTTTCATCAACTAGGTGGAAAAGAAATTTCTTTTCTTAAAACTTCTTATCTGACTGAATGACTTTAAAAGGATTTCTGTGACTGTCATTCTCATTGCTTAAAAATGAATAGAATAGTCAAATCTAAGACACTAAATCTCAGCTGCAATAGGCAGAATAATGATCCTGTAAAGATATTCATATCTTAATCTTCAGATCCTGTGAATATTTTCCCTTACATGGCAAAAGGGACTTTGCAGATGTGATAAATTTAAGGATCTGGAGGTAGGTGAGAGTATGCTGGATTATCTAGGTGGACACAATCTAATCATAGGAGTCCTTAAAAGCAGAAAATATTTCTCTGCTGTTGTCGGAGGGAGATGTGACTACAGAAGAATGGTCAGAAAGATGCAAAGTTGCTGGCTTTGAAGATGGAAGCCAGGAACCAAAGAATGTGGGTGGTCGCTGGAAACTGGAAAAGGCAAGAAAATAAATTCTCTCCTAAAGCCTCTAGAAAGAAACGCAGCCCTGCCGACATCTTGATTTTAGCCCGCTGAGACCTGTGTCAGACTTCTGACCTACGGAACAATAAATAATAAATTTGTGTTGTTTTAAGCCACTGAGTTTGTGGCAATTTGTAACAGCAGCATTGGAAAGCTAATCCATCAGCTATTGCACATCATCCAAACAAGCTAGGAAGAGGACATTTTTCAGCCCTTCTCTGCTCTCTCTTTAACTGTCTTTTGATTTTTCCTTTGTTCCCTTAGTTGTTTCTTAAGGTGGGGGGAGAACTTTTTCTTCTGCACAAGATTTAATAACAAGGACTGAAAATATGCTCCCACTTGAAAAAACCAAAAAAAGAAATACAAAAATAAAAAACCCAGACAGTATATAAAAACTGTCAAGACACTAGGCACCAGGCATTGAAGCATAGTGATCCCAGAAAGAAACAAATAAAATGAGTCCCATAATTTTCTCAATTTACTGCCCCCAGGTTGCCACACAGGGTGGGGGAACCTGGACAGAACAAAATGGAATCTTTGAGCTGAGGAGTTGGATCTAAGGGTTGGTCTGAGGGGACCAAGGAGGCTAGAGTTCTCAGGACAGAGTCCTGGAGACAAGGGAGTTGCACAGAGTTAGATCCCTGGAGATCTGAAAATCCCCTGTGAGCATTCAACAGAACACTGATCAGTGCATGCATGTGAAGAAAAAACTATCCAAAGCTGAGGAAACAACCAACCAAAAGGATTAGAGGGAACAGTGCCTGGCACTCACACAGGGCTGGGAATAGTTCCCATTTCTACTAGCCAGACTGGAAAAACTCATAATTTACGAAAGGTCCTGACCGAGTACTAGGAAATTATTAGCCATAGACTGGGCACCTCTGTAGATCTGCCTAAAAAATCAGAACAAGATCCAAAAAGCTTAAACTATTTCCAAGTACCTTAACTGCATCCCAGAATAAAGCACCAAACAAGGTAAAATTCATCATTTGTCATTAAATTGAAGATTACCAGGCATGTAAAGAGGAAGGAAAACATGATGCATAATGAAGAGAATAAGCAGAAAATCAAAATTGACCCAGAACTGCTACAGATGTTAGAATTAGCACAAAAGGACATTAAAACAGTTATAACTGCATCCCATATGTTCAATGTGTTCAGTAAAGACATAGAAAAAGGCCTAAATCAAATTTTTAGAGTAGAAAAGTACAATGTATGACATGAAAAATATATTGAATGGAATTAACCACAGAGTAGACATTGCAGAAGAAAAAATTAGTGAATTTGAAGACATGGTAACAGAAACTATCCAAAATGAAAAGCAGAGAGAAAAAGAATTTCAAAATGAAAAGCATCAGTGAGTTGTAGGAAAATTTTGAGCAGTCTCATGTACTTGTAATTCAAGTTCCTGACAGAGAGAAGTGGAAAGGCAGAAAAAATGTTTGAAGAAATGATGACCAAAATTTTTCCAAATTTGGTGAAATCTTTTATCCCTCCGATAATGGTCAGTTCATCAAAATATATACATCAAAAGATATATGCCCCTAGTAACAGAACTTCAAAATACATAAAGCTAAACTGATACAACTGCAAGGAAAAATGGAAATAGCCTCAATGATAGAAATTTCAATACTCCTCTTTCAGTAGATGATAGAACAAGGAAAGAGAAAATCAACAAGCATATAATAATAACACTATTAACACTATATTATTATTAACACTATTAACACTATTATATATAATAATAACACTATTAACCAACTTGATCTATTTGACATTTATAGAATACTCTGCTCAACAACAGAATGTTCATCCTTTTCGATTACACATAAAATGTTTACCAAGAGAAATCATATTGTCAGCAATGGAACAAATCTCTATGTATTTTAAATGATTCAAGTTAGCAAAGTATTTCTCTAATCACATTAGAATTAAATTCGAAATCAAGAACAGAAAGATATCTGAAAAATCCCTAAATGTTGAAAAACCAAATAACATATTTGTAAATAAACCATGTGTCAAAGAAGAAATTAAAAGGAAATTATAAAGTATTTTGAACTGAATTAAAATGAAAAAGTAAAATATTGAATTTTTTGTGATGCCATTAAAGCAGTAGTTAGGGGAAACTTGTACCAAATACCCGCATTAGAAAATAAGAAAAGTCTTAAATCAATGACCTCAGTTTCCACCTTAAGAAATTAGAAAAAGAAGAACAAATTAAGCCCAGAGTAAGCTTAAGATGAGAAATAATAAAGAGGAATAATAAACAAATAATAATAAAGAGAAATAATAAAGAGGATATCAATGAAATAGAAAACATTAAAATAGAGAAAATCAATAATACCAAAAGGTTTTTTTCGTGTGTATGTGAGGAAGATTAGCCCTGAGCTAACATCCATTGCCAATGTTCCTTTTTTTTGCTGAGGAAGACTGGCCCTGGGCTAACATCTGTGCCCACCTTCCTCTACTTTATATGTGGGACGCCTGCCACAGAGTGGTTGACAAGCGGTGCATAGGTCCGTGCCGGGATCCAAACCTGCGAACTCTGGGCTGCTGAAGTGGAGCACGTAAACCTAACCACTATGCCACTGGGCTGGCCCCTAAAAGTTGTTTTTTTGAGACCAATAAAACTATGAAATTCTCACAACATTGATTAAGCAAAAAAGAGAGGAGACAGAAATTACCACTCTCAGAAACAAGATAGCTGACTTTACTGTAGATCCTATAGCTATTGAAAGAACAAGGACATATGAAAAACTTTATGCTAACAAATTTGACAACTTAGATGAAATTGATGAATTCTTTGAAAGACAAACTACTAAAGTTCACTCAAGAAGAAATAAACTAAACAGCCCTATATTCATTCAAATAATAGAATTTGTAGCAATTTTTTTTCTGACAAAGCAAACTCCAGGCCCAAATGGTTTCAATGATGAATTCTATCAACACTTAAGGAAAAATATCATTCTACACAAACTTACCCTTCTTCCATAAAATTGAAGAGGAGGGAATACTTCACAATTCCTTCTTTGAGACAAATCATAGCCCTAAAACAATTACAAGAAAAAGATTTACAATGAAAGAAAATTACAGAACAATGCCCCTTATTAACATAGAACATTTCTAAACAAAATTTTAGCAAGTCAAATTCAACAATATATAAAGAGAATAATATATAATGTTGAATTTGGATTTATTGCAGGAATGCAGGGTCTACTTAATATTTGAAAATCAGTTAAAGCAATTAACCATATTAAAAACTACAAAAGACAAACTGTATGATCATCTCAATAAATACATGAATTTGACAAAATTCATCATCCATTCCTGATAAAAACTATCAGCAAACTAGGCAAACAAGGGAACTTCCTCACATTTATGAAGTCTTTTTCCCTAAGATCAGGAACAGAGAAAGGATGTTGCTCTTACCAATTCTATTCAACATGATATGAGAAGCTCTGGAAAGTGCATCAGGTAAGAAAAAGAAATAAGAGTATTTAAATTAAAAAAAATTAAAACTGTCTTTATTAGCAGATGATATGATTATCTATGTAGAAATATCCAATGGAATCTACAAAAAAGTTACTAAAGCTAATAAATTCAGCAAGATTGCAGAAAATAACCAATAATTGATTATCTTTCTACACTAGCAACAAATAATCAGAAATTGATATAAAAAGTACCATTTACAATAGCATCAGAACATATAGAACACTTAGGAATAAATCTAACAGAGGTGAAAGACTCATTTACCGAAAACTACAAAACATTACTGAGAGAAATTAAAAGATCTAAATAAATGGCAAAATATATCCTGATACCTTGTTAATGTGTCAGAAGATTCAATATTGATTAGATGTTAATTCTCCTCAAAATCATGAATAGATTAAATGCAATCCCAACCCAAATCCCAGTAGATGTTTTGTAAAAATTAAGTTGATTCTAAAATTCGATTAAGAGTACAAAAGATCTAGAATAGCCAAAACAGCTTTGAAAAAGAACAAATTTGAAGGACAAATGCTAATTTGTTTAAAGACCTCTAGTAAAGCTACAGCCATCAAATAGTGTGGTATTACCATTAAGATAGAGAAATAGATTAACGAAAAGAACAGAAGGTCCATGAATAGACCCACACATCTATGGACAATGGAGTTTTGACAAAGGTGAAAGGATATTTCCATGGAGAAAGGATAGTCTTTTCAACAACTGGTGCTAGTACAAATTGAATATCAATTTGTAAAAATGAAAACAAAAAACAGTGATTACCAGAGGGGAAGTGGGGAGGGAGGAGGGGGAAAGGGATGATCAGGCACATGTGTGTGGTGATGGATTGTAATTAGTATTTGGGTGGTGAACATGATGTAATCTGTGCAGAAATAGAAGTATAATGATGTACACCTGCAATTTATACAATGCTATAAACCAAGGTTACTGCAATAAAAAAGAAATAAAACAAAAAACAAAATACTTTGATCTATACTATATCTCACCATATAAAAAATTACCTTAAAATGGATTATAGACCTAAATGTCAAACTTAAAATGGTAATAATTCTAGATGTAAACACAGGGTAAAATCTTTGTGACCTGTGTTAGGCGAAGCTATCCTAGATAGATCACCAAAAGAGTACATTGATAAATTGGACTTCACCAAAATTTTAAAAATCTGCTCCTCAAAAGATACTCTTAAGAGAATGAAAAGACAAGTCATATAATCGCAGAAAATTCAAAGACTTGTATCCAGGGTATATAAAGAATTCTCAAAACTCAAATATTATAAAGAAGAAGCAACTGATAAAAAATAGGCAAAGATCTGAAGAGACACCTCACAAAATAAGACTTACAAATGGCAGGTAAGCATACAAGAAGATGCTCACTCATTAATTATGAGGCAAATGAAAATTAAAACCACAATGAGATGTCACTACAAACTGTGCACAAATGACTAACATTTAAAAGACTGCCTACACCAAATGTGGGCAAGGATATAGAGGAATTGGCACACTCATACGCTGATGGCAGGAATGTAAAATGATACAACCACGTTGGAAAACAGTTGGCAGTATCTTTAAAAGTTAAATGTACAACTATCACATGATCCAGCCATGCCATTCTTCGACATTCACCCTAGAGAATTACCCAAAGACTTGTACACAAATGTTCGTAGAAGCTTGATTAGTAATAACCAGAAAGTGGAAACAATCCGAATATCTATCAACATGTGAATGGATAAAAAAAGTGGTGGAATATCCATCAATGGAACACTACTAAGCAATAAAAAGTAAGGAATTATTCACACATGCATTGAAACAGATGAATTTCAGAATAACTATGCCGAGGGAAACAGATTGGATGGAAAAGGAGCACATACTTTATGATTCCATTTATATAACTCTAGAAAATGCATAATAATCTATAGTAACATAAAACAGATCAATGGTTACCTGAGCAGGGCCAAGGGAGAAAGGAATGACTGGTTTAGGGGTAATGGATACGGTATATACATTATTTTGATCATGGTGATGTGCTTCAGAGTGTGTACATATATCACTCAGTATGGGCTGTGAGGATTAAATGCATTTATATATGGAAAGCCCTAAAAAGTGTGATAGAAATTAAATGCTTGTAATTATTAAATATTAACAAAATGTCTGAATTAAGTTATTTCCTGAATCAGAGTTTTATAAATTTCAACCCGATTTCTCACAATTAGAACCTTTCTTCCCATCTTCAGTGGTTTTGTTTTTTATCCTCTTCCTTTATGAACTTTTTTTTTTAACTTCTTTTTTTATTCTTATTTCTAACAATGCAGGCTTACTGCTATGAAAGTCTACTACTTTTGCTACCACTAGAATTTTTTGTCAGTGAAAGCAATGGATAGTGTAATAGTCTCTGGTTTAAAAAATCAACCCAGTAAATATCTTTTGGACAAAGACATTTATCAAAAAACAAATTAAAAGAACGTGCCTGCTTTCAACAAACTCTATTAAAGATGTTTTACATGATTGATCAGCTTTTATATTAAGAAACCCAACATTTAATATGTACTAAGTAATAATCAATAGGACTGAACTCACTGTCCTTTTAAATAATAAAAATAACTAGGATAAAAATAATCCCAATTTAGCACCATAGAATAATGACAGGGGAAAAGGTAAGCTATTTCATAATTCTAGTCCTTGGGTTTTGTTCACTCTGTGGCTAATGCAAGAAAGACTGAAATAAACTATTAGGTCCTATCTGTTCATAACTAGTATACTGGGACTCCTATAAAGAAACATAAAAAGCATTTTAGTTCTCTTAATTTATGCAGGGGTATTGGAGGTGAGATGGGGAATAAAGACAGTTGCACACTGTGTCAACTCAAAAACTCTGTCCTTTATGTTCTGCCTTTTCTTTCCAATATAGGAAGAGGATACAGGCTAGAGAAATCCAAAGATGAAGCCAAATAATTGTAGCAATTCTCCCATCTAGGAGGGGCTATGTTGGTGGCACAAAATAGCTCAGCAATTTTCTTTCCATTAAATGAAAGAGAAGGGAAGTCTAAAGAGCAGTGGGGATTATTTCATGCAGGTTAGGTGTAACTGGAGTCGAACAGCGTTTCATCATTGTCCTGTAATAATACTTTTTATCCCTTGTGTGTATAGCCAAACATTTAAATAAAAATGTTTTCATGTAAATTTAGTTTCATAAACTATTTTGTAGGTAATGTGTACTGAATATATAAATACCATAGCAAAAGTTTATGTTGGTTTTATTCAACCACAGCAGGTCATATTAAATATTTTGAAGGAAACAAGTAGAATCAATAATTTTATCAATACAGTCTACACTTGAAGAAACCTGGAAGTGTTATTTTGTATAGCAACTCATGAATGTTTCAGTATTTGTGGCCTATTGCTTTAGAATATTGTGATTTATCATTTCTTTATTGCTAACAAAATTACTTTTCTGTGGAATTGCTTGTGGCCATTATATCCTGGGCTATAACCACTATTCTAGACAGTTTTGGCCATTATGTGAATTAAGAACCTAAAAAAATTGTTTCCATTTTGGGCCTTCTGTGTCACCATGGAAACTTAGGTGTTAGTAAATGACTTGTGGTCCTGGATGAAGCAAACTTTCAATGAAATAAATCCCTTCATGAGCCATTTTTTTGTGTGTGAGAAGTTCAGAATTTTTTCTCTGAAGATTCAATGCTCCGTTTAGTTTAGTTTTAGTTTCTTTAGGTGAGTTACCAGTGTGCTTCTAATTTTTGCTTTGTCTATTGTACTTGCTCTTTGCAAATTCCTCTGCTTCCTCTTTCAAACCGTTATGTGGTGGTAGTGAATGGCTGTCATGATCTGTCTTGGAAGTGACCATTTTCGATCCAAAATTTTATCCAATGCAGAGTTGCAAATAGACAAACATGCTTTCAACATCACATCTGGCTAAGATGCTCTTCTATTTCTAAAATAATTTTTGAAATGGAATTAATTTTCCTTCCATTTTCTTTACAGCAAAATTTTAATGAAGCTAAGTTGGCAGACATTCTTATTTATGAGGCATAACCAAAGCATTTCAACCAAGTATTTAAAAATATTGACTTCTCTAACTCATACTACTTATTTTTATTTATGTATATCTATGTATATTTTGTATATACAAAATTTGTATGTATATATGTATATTTTGGTGAGGAAGATTGGCCCTGAGCTAACATCCATTGCCAATCCTCCTCTTTTTGCTTGAGGAAGATTGTCATTGAGCTAACATTTGTATCAATCTTCCTCTATTTTGTATGTGGAATACTGCCACAGCATGGCTTGATGAGAGGGGTGCAGGTCTGTGCCCGGGATCTGAATCTGTGAACCCTGGGCCACCAAAGTGGAGTGTGCGACCCTAACCACTACACCACCAGGCCAGCCCCTTATTAACATATTTTAAATGTATATAATTACTAGTATATATGTTTAGAATTTTATCCAGGAATATAGGGATATTCTAATATTTTTACAATAGAATTTTAATTGCAATGCTTTAACACTAATATTAGAGAATAGGTACACAAATAATTTAATATTTAAGTAAAAATTACAAGAAATTATTCCCACAGAGCTCCAGTAATATAGATGACATTACATGAAAATTTATGCTAAATGTGGCTTAAATTAGTAATTATTTAATGATTCTGAGAAAAAAATGCAGATAAACTGATAATGTACACTCAACTTAGGAAATGTTTAAGTTATTTAAGGATGAAATTACTTTGTTTTTAGGTTTTCAACAGAATATTTTTTATTCAATAAACATATTAATTATAAGTGAATCTTGTATGTTTTAAAGCAACTCCAATGGTCACTTCTATTTAGTAACTCTTTTCCAACTATTTTTTGAGATAATACATGTACTAGGAAAGAATGGAATTGAAATTTTTGAATGTTCTGTACAATTCAGATATTTTTAAATAGATTTGAGATATAGCTCACAGACCATAAGGTTCACCTATTTAAAATGTACAATTCAAAGATTTTTAGTATATTCACAGAATTGTATAAGCATGACTACAATAAGTTTTAGAACTTTTTAATCACTCCAAAATGAAACCATATACCTATTAGCAATCACTCACCATTTTTCCCCACTCCCAGCTCTAGACATAGGCAATCATTAGTTTACCTTCTGTCTGTATAGATTTGCCTTTTCTGGAACTTTCATGTAAATAGAATCATGTAATATATCATCTTTTGTGACTGGCTTCTTTCACTTAGCATAATGTTTTCAAGGTTATCCATATTGTGGCATGTGCAGATACTTTACTTCTTTGTATTGCTGAATAATATTCCATTGTATGGATATACCACAATTTATCTATCCATTTATCAATTGATAGACATTTGAGTCATTACCATTTTTTGACTATTATGAATAATACTACTATGAAAATTCCTATCAAGTTTTTATGTGGGCATATGTTTTCATTTCTTGTGGGTATGTACCTAGGAGTTGAATTGCTGGTCATATGGTAACTCAATATTTAACCTTCTGAAGAGCGACTAGACTGTTTTCCAAAGTGGCTGTACCATTTTACATTCTCACAAAGATATATGAGAGTTCCAGTTTCTCCACATCCTTGCCAATTCTTGTTCAGTCTCTTTTGGATTATAGCATCCTAGTGGGGGCAGGGGAGTGGTATCTCCTGGTTTTTATTTGTATTTCCCTGATGGCTAATGAGGAGAACATCTTTTCATGTGTTTATTGACCATTCATATATCTTCTTTGGAGAAATGCCTATTCAGATTCTTTGCCTGATTTAATTGGCTTATTTATCATTTTATGGTTGAGTTATAGACTTTTTTTTTTAATTAATGAGAGTAGCCTCCCTAAAGGTATTTTTTAATTGGTGAGTTTTAATTGATTTAAAAGAAAAATATTTTCCAGCCTTAATGTAGAGCCTGTTCTACTTAAACTTAATATATAACACTGATTTTATATAAAAGCATTGATATAATTTTATACTTTATTTAAAAATCAATAGCAGCAAAATGATTTCAGTAAGCAATAGTTTTAAAATAATGCTATCTTCTCCTTTGAAGGTAACATTTCTTGGAAAGAAACACACAGAGAATATTTTAGAAAGCAAGAACTGCATATTGGTTAACAGCAGGGCTTGATATCCTGAAAACTTTTGCAGTTCCAAGAAGACCTTGGCATTTAGACAATGACAATATTGTTTGAGTAGAAGTCATTTTTTTTAATGACGCCAACTTTTCCTACTCTGCTTTGGTAATTTTCCCCTGAAAGTCTGTGTAGGAAGATTAACAACGTTGTCAACACCAGCTACATGTCTGAATCCTAAAAGCTTGAAGTTGGCTAGATCTCACAGCAGGAAATAAAAATATTTTCTGCAACACAGGAGTAACTAATATATTGATCCTGAAGATTCCTGGAAATATTTGTTGATTTTTAACATGGAAGCTTTTGTAGAGTGGCAAAGTAAATTATAATATACACAGAAATGCTAAGAACATGGTTTAGAAGAAAGCAGCATTATCAGCGACAATCTTCCCCAAGCAAAGAGGAAGACTGGTCACAGATGTTAGCTCAGCGACAATCTTCCTGACCGAAAAAAAGTTCATACTTAAAGGATAAAATTTTTCTTAAATGTTTTACCTGTAAGTTTCCTGAGAGCAGAGACCTGTCGTGAAGACCACAGAACCTGTCATATAATAAGTACAGTACTTAATACATGTTTAGTGAATGAATGCATTAAAGCTATTTTTCAATTGGGAAGTTTTAACTGACTTAAAAAAAACGTTTCCACCCTTAATGTAGAGACTGTTCTACTTAAGCCTAATATATAACATTGATTTTATTTTAAAATATCAATATAATTTTATACTTTATACAATACAGCACCATCCCCCCAAACTGAGGTACCCGGGGGAACTTGGTCTGCTTCAACCCAAGAGGAATCAGCTTAAAAGCAGTTTGGGAGGGCCAGAACCATCAAGGATGGAAGGAGGAGGAAGGCCCAGGGGGAGGGGGACTGTTTGGCAACCGGGAGAAAGAGATTGCCCTCCCCCTACTGGGATCGCCCCAACTCCTATGGTCTGGCAGGAAGGGAGTGGCCTACAACCCCCTGTGGGCAGGTCAGGGGCCACCTGATGCTCCAGGCAGAGGACTGGAGGGGAATCATAAAGGCTTGTCCTCCAGGGAGATGACAGCGCTGTCCCCCAGTTTCTCTGCCAGGATATAGTGATCCCTGTCCGCTTCTTCTTGATGGCATCCTTGCTGGTATAGATCATTTTGCTCTTAAGGGGTGTATCTGCTCCTCCTTCTTGCTCTCAGTAAATTACACATATTAATTTTTTTTTCTAAAGTAGGCTGTCTGTTATGGCATAGGGTGTCTGTGAGAGTCACTGACGAAAAGAGGAATCAAACCCTTATCCATGGGCTTCCCGGCAGGGTTGCAGCTATAGGAGGGGTGGTCTGTGAGCTTTCTGCCATCTAACCTGTGAGTTCCAACTAGACCCAGCGTGGGTCACAAGTCACAGGTCAACTTCATATGGGGCTTCTCAGCTGCATTTGCATTCAGTTCCTTTCAGATTCTCCTTGGGAAAGAAAAGGAAGAGGAAATATTTTCCTTTTACATTGTTTAGCCAATGATTTACAAAACAAACAAACATTGATTACCATTGGAAAGATTGTAGACAACTGTAAAGCATTTGTCCTGCACATCATTCTTTCATGATACTGAATATTTTTAGCAGATGCCAAATTAGCACTGCAGCAAAGCTGTGTAACAGTGACTGTACAAGCCGGCGCTGAGAAATAATAAAAATTGAAGGCATTCAACTGGCAACAAATCAATTATTTCAACAGTTTTCTTACACTTGTAAAAATGCAAGCAATCTTAGGCAAGAGTTAGTATTTTTAGAGTCCTAGTTATAATAAGCTTCTTTTAATTTTAGGCTCAATTAAGAAATTAAAATTATGTAGACAGGAATAAGCACGACAACAGACCTCACTCTACTTCAGTCATGAACGAATGTGTCACTTTTTTCTCCCTAGTGACACAGAACTGTTGTAGGTGAGATAATTAAATTTTTTCTGCATTACAAAGAAAATTGAGGATGTACAATATGCAAGAGATTTTTTGGGAGAAAGGAACTTAGAGATGTAATCCAGTGATTACACAACTGTTCTTATTCTGTAGATGAGGAAATTAAAGCCCAGAAATGTTCATTCCACAAGAATACATGAGAGACCAGGCAATAAATCTGAAAATGGATTACAGTAACAATGAACTATCTGCAACATATCTACCAAAGAGAAAATGTGCAAAAAAATAACCACTTGCTAAACATATGGCACAAACCCCTGTTCAAAAGATGAAGAACTTAACTCAAACATTGCCAATCTTTCCTGCGAAAGAATTATTAGACATTATCAGGGTTCCAAGTCCATCAGTGATGAGAAGTAGATATTAGGACTGGGGGAAATTCTTCTAGTTGGCCCTCAGAAGCAAGAAGTAGTACATATTTTGTCAGGAAATAAAAATGACTCTGACCTTGATTGACCAATTTTTAAAATCTTGCAAAATTTGCTTTATTATCATCTCTTTCTCCCTCTCTGTCCTCACACACACATGTATATACACACAGTATTATAATTTTTTTATCTGAACCGTTTGAGAGTAGGCTGCATATGTCATGCTCCTTTACCTGTTAACATTACAGTATATATTTCCTAAAAACAAGGATAGTCTCTTGCATAACCACAGTGCAGTTAGCAAATTCAGGCAAGTCAACGTTTTGATCTAATCTACATTTCCCCCCTGAACATAACTAATTACATTAGTTTCTGATTTATTCTTTCTTTGTTTTTGTAAAAATAAGCAGATCCATAGTATATGGTATCTTATTTTCCTAAATAGGGTTGTTTTGTACAATAAGTCCACTAAACATAAACAAATAACACAAAACCAAATTTGAAGTAAAAATATTTTTGTAGATTTTGAAATATTTTTATTCTTTCCTATGTCCCTGTCCTTCCTTCTTTCCCCATTGTTTGAAAGCCTTCTAGCACAAGCCAAAGCTAATTTCCCAAGGAAATGGTGCTGTAAGTAGTGAGGAATTGATGAGAGCTTCCAAACAGAGAATTAATGTTATCAAATCTAAGATTTAGGAAGCCAGCTGTGGCAGTTGTATGAAGGAGGTAATAAAATGAGAAGACTAAATGTTGGAGGACTAAGTAAGGAGGTTATTGTGATTTTCCAGGAAAGAGACATTTAAAATCTAAATTAGGGTCATGGCTGGAGGAGTAGAAAGTGCTGAAAGATGGCCATCATCTGAATTTGAAGAATGAACAAGAGGAAGAAGGTAAAGATGCTACTAAGCTTTATAGCCTTGGAGGGTATTGCTGTCATTATCTGAACTAGGAAGCAGAGAAGGTATGGATTTGGGGGAAAGATGAACGGTTTGGTTATGAACCTGTTGAGTTTGAGGTATTGGTATTATGTCCATGTGGAGAGATGCAGGGCACAATGTGATAACATGAAACCATGGAGAGAAAACACAGGGTACTATACAGACTAGGTGTTGAGACAGTGGTTTGCTTGATTGTTTTGTTTTATTGTTTTCGTGCAGAACTATCTTCTCTTCCTTGGGCCTACGCTGCTAGGCCGGCAGTGAACAAGTGCTGATGCTTATAGGCTTCTTGGTGGTTAAACCAGTAGGCAAAGCTGAAGTGTCGTGGTCTTGGTTTTATATTTCATATAGTTGCATAGACAGACCTAAAAGTCTAGTCTTTATGAAGTCAGTGGTCTACCAAAGGCATTTTGTAATAATGCATCGTGGTATCTGTAAAAAAAACTCTGACTATTGATTCTTTTCATTTTTTCCCAATAAGACCTGAATGATATCTGCAAACATAATATGTGGGAGCGAGTAGTTTGATGTCCAGCTCCCACCCCTATTCACAGGGAAATATACACACACATGTTTTTCTGGAAGGAAGTCAAACCTCTATTGTTGCTGAAATTGTTTCCATGGAGAATAGATTTTATTTTTCTCTACATATAGTTTCCTATTGTACATGGAGAGGAAATGTTTTCTCTTGTTTGTACCAAACAAACATGCATGGACAATGGAAAACCTTGTTTGAAATAGAAATGATTCTCTATTCACTGGGAGAGAGGACAGCTGTTATAAGAATTCTCAGTGCCTTGACTCTGCTTTCCCCTCCCTTCTCTACAGTCACTTTTAGTTATGTGAAGTGCAATATTCTTGTCTCATCAGTGCCTGGGCAGGCCATGAATACGTAAGAAGAATCACAGCACAGGAGGTGTCAGAGGGAAGAAGGATACTGAGTTAGGAATGGTAATAATCTCCCTTTTCAAGTACATTGATGAAGATAAACACATTCTGTGAGAGTCCTAGTATCTGCAATTTGGCCAACACTAGGAGTGGAGTTGCTAAGAACCTGGAGGCCCCAGAAGCCTTGTGACCATGTAGGCATTCTCACACCAGCCCTGATCTCTTGCCTTCATCAGCTCTTTGCAATTTTTTCCTCCCACCTTATAGCTTAACTTGGGCTCTACTGATGACATAAGCTGTGATACACCAGCATAGTTCATCATGGCTATAATATTTGTTTTAATTCTTATTCTATATTCACCCTTTACATTAGCTTGGTACCTATCCATTCTCTTCTTTGTTTTTGTCCAGGAAGGGTTTATTATTTTCTGGACTCTCATAGAAGAAACAGATGCTTTATAAGTTGTAAGGCACAACTTCTTTACTGTGACATGGTAACCTTGATTATATTCATTCATAGGTATTCTGGCATTGTATGTGTATGTGTGTCTGTACATTTTTATTATTATACTTCCATTGGACTGGCCTATTTTCAGTTCTTGAATATGCTTTGAGCATTCATATCTCTTGGTCTTTTTTGAGTCTTCATCCCACCTCCTCTCCACATATCCTGGTGGTAAATGCCCCAACTCTCTCCATCTAGTTGTATGTTTCTTAACTTTCAAGATTTAACTGAGACAAATTTTGCCATGACCCATCCCTTTTTAAATCATAGTCATCTTTTCTTACTCAGAAATTGTATATTGCTTACTGTGTGTGCTGTTTATTTGACAACTGTACTGCCTTGTACTATTAATTTTCTTTTTCTATGTCTAAACCTTGACTTTTTAAACAAATGTAATCTGTAGAATAATGACAAAAACCCTTGGGCTTTGGAGCTCAACACACTACGGCTTGAATCCTTGCTCTTCTGCTTAAAGCTATAAAAATCTTGAAGTTACTTAATCTCTTTTAAGCTTCAGTTTCCTTATTTGTAAAATGAGTACAATCAAGGCAACCATAAGGTTGTCAAGAGAAATAAATGAGATAATATATGTAAAAGATTTAGAGCAGTGATTGAGAACAGGACCTCGTGTTTGCTCAAAACTATTTTTTGACTGATCTTTTAAAGTTGCTAAATCCATAAATTAATCATCAAATGGTGCTACAGTGTTTGGTGAAGAATGACCTGCAGACTACGGTGATAACTTGGTTGAAAAGTACTGGGGTATGTGCTAGATAAGACTATTTCAAAGTAGAAACTCTTTTCATGGAAGACTAATAATGACATTAATAAACATCATTCTTACTTTTCACATTATCCTAGCTTCCTTCTAACTGTTAGGAATAAATCCCCCAACAATGGCAAACTACCTTGCCTTTTCTTGGGACTAAACAATCAGGCTGGGTGGCATGTATATATCAATGTCATTGCTCCTTTTGCCCAAGAAGCAGTAGAGCTGAAAATGTTTGACTTTTTTCCCACTAGAAGGCTGAAGCCCCATGTATTTCAGAAAGGATAATAGGGCAGCCTCATCAGACACCTTTATGGAGAAGCCAGGATACTGTTTCCAATTCTCCAGGATATTTAGAAGCATAGGAGACGGATCTCTGCTTGTCCCAACCTACTGTCTGGGGCCAGTCTCATTCTTGTCAGCCTTGCTTTATAGAACTAGGTCTTATTTCTTCTCTCCTTAAAATTGTCATTAGAGAGCCAGCAATCTCTCTGGTTAAAGGGCAGCACTCTCACTGCTTCGGTGGCCTGGGTTCATTTTCCCATCGCAGAACCACACCATCTGTCTGTCAGTTGCCATGCTGTGGTGGCAGCTCACATAGAAGAACTAGAAGGACTTACAACTAGGATATACAACCATGAACTGGGGCTTTGGGGAGGAAAAAAAAAGAGGAAGATTGGCAACAGATGTTAGCTGAGGGCAAATCTTTCCCTGTAAAAAAAGCAAACAAAAATAAGTTTAAAAAATTGTCATTAGATAAATTGCCTTACAATTAGTCTTCCATGAAAAGAGTTTCTACTTTGTGGTTTTTCTTGCTGAGGAAGATTGGCCCTGGGCTAACATCTGTGCCCATCCTCCTCTACTTTATATGTGGGATGCCTGCCACAGCATGGCTTGATAAGTGGTGCATATGTCTGCACCCGGGATCTGAACTGGTGAACCCCAGGCCCCTGAAGCAGAGCATGTGAACTTTACCACTGTGCCACCAGGCCGGCCCCCAAAGATCTCTTCCTGACTATGTTTCCACCATTTCTGCTCCTGGCCTTTAAGCTGTGCCCTAATCCAGCTTTAGTGAATTGAGACTCCTCTCCTCCTTTGGAAGATACTCAATTTGTTGTGTTTATATCCATCTTTATAGTGTGCATTATAGTGTGCACATCTTAAAACTATTAATTGTAGTGGAGTTTAGTAGACTATACATCCAATAAGAAAGGAAGGACATTTAAGTTCTAATTTAGATTCTACCATTAACTAATTTTCTGATTTTGTATGCATCATTTAGCCCCTGGGAGCCCATCCTGTATCTGCAAAATGAATATATTACTGCTTACTCTAACTGCTTCAGAGAATTTTAAAAACATGTTAATAAAGGTAAAGATATTTGGAAATATTATGTTACGTAAATATGACTGAAATTTTCACTGCTAATTAGTTATTTTGCAGTAGTCTAGAATGGACAGAATCTTAAATACAATGTACTGAGCCATATAACTATTCCTATATTTAAAAGATCTTTTCCCACAAAATATTGATCAACGAATGGGTTGTCTAAAATTCTTTCAGTGTATCCCTTAACCATCTAGATATGGTCATTAGCAATGCTGGGCATAGAGAAAACTTTTGTAACTGCATAATGATGCCAAAGAGATTGCTATTTGTTATAGAGAGTGAAAGTACCAGGGTAAAGAAATAGGAAGAGTAGACTAAAACTAGCATAAAAATTAGCATTTGTGCCTATTATGTACCATTCACAAGCCTACTGCCTAGATAACTTCTATGTATTGCATTTAATCTCAAAAGATAAAACAGAATTAAAAGCCCTTAAGAATAAAATTCAAAATACAGAATGTGAACATTGAAGTTTTGTTCATTTATTTGATTTTTCTCTTGGTTCTTTTTCTTAACTTGAGCAATGAAAAATGAAATACGGATAGGTTTAAGCTTCTTTTCCCCTCATGACATTTAATGACTCTATTTTTCCCTGAAAAACTGAAATAGGGAAGTGGTTAAGAGAGGAAAACAAAAAAATGTATTACATTTCCTATAGCTATTACTAGTTCTTTTAATATCAGCATGCTATCTTTAAACATTCATTCATTTATTCATTCATACAAGCATGGAGCAATTAGAAATTTAATTAAATTGAATTTTATTGACTCAAATTCAATTCAATGATTCATTTATCCCATATCTCTTTAACCATGTTGAAAGTTTTTCCTTTCCTCCAAATTTCCTTTGGCTATTTTATCACACATTTACCCTTCTCATTATAATATTCTAATAACAGAACTAGAATGCTATAGAATATTTGCTAAAACAATATGGTTTTCTTTGTGAAATCTTCACAACAGATCAGAAAATAAATTGTGAAATAAAAAACAAATTAATCCACCAATTCTATTACTTATAACCAATGTGTATCTGAAGGGAGAAGGGGATTAATATGTGGTAATAAAATGAGGTCAAACAATATCACATGGGTGCATTCATGGATTCGTGGCATCTCAGTCACAAAAGTCACATGAGTGATGAGATTTGGGATTTGAATTATTATTTGCTTCTCACTATACCTTTAAGAATTATTTATCTCTGTCAAATAGATCACGTGTGGGCAAACTTCCACACACTGCAGGCCAAATGTGGCCTGCCTCCTGTTTCTGTAAATAAAGTTTTATTGGCACAGAACCCTGCCCATTCATTTACCTGTTGTCTATGGCTGCTTCTGCACTACAATGGCAGAGCTGGGTACTTGTGACAGAGACCATGTGGCCTACAAAACCTAAAATATTTACTATCCTGCTCTTTACAAAAAAAGCTTGCTGATGCCCAAGTTACACAGTTAAGAATCAAACAAGCAACACCACAGCTCATCTCATTTCCCTTCTATGTGGAAGAAAAATCAATGCTGATTCATTCCTGTTTATTTGGCTATGTTTTAATTTTCATTGTTTTTATGTGCCAAAGTTGGAAATAACATTGTGTTTCCAACTAATCTACCTAAACATATAAAAATATTTCTTAGAGAGTATTTCCTTTTGAAAATATTACCAAAGTTAATAGTATTGAGTGTCTCCCTTAATTCTGTAAATGCCATACAAATCACATTACTAGTTACTACCCGTGTTAGCAATTGCTTTCTCAATTATTAACCAAGGAAATACCTGAATATCTTTATTAACATTTTAAGAATAAAGAAACTGTTCATTTCTTTTAGCTGACAATTTAATCTTTTAATACCTTTAATTCTCTAGTAGCCAGATATGGGGAAGTATAAGTCTACATTAGAGTTGTTCTCCATTTTTCTTCTTTTATTCTCTCCTACTCTTGCACACTTCCCTCAGAGCACAGTGGGGAATATTATTGTCCTTGACAAGATGGTGATATGATCAAAATAAGTCAATGTCCAATTCCTGAGTAAAGGCGATCTTTGAAGGATCCGCTAATCATAGATTCTGCTCTAGAAATACCAGCTGTACTTATAAAGTTTTTGTAGGATTGTTTCATGATGGAATCGGCCCCTATCAGTTAAGGGAGGTGTATAGAGAGACTTGGGGAAGAAATTCTCCTTAATTTAACAATTCAAAGCTCTGTGAGTGCAAGTTGATGGAAGTCTGCGAGTGTATCAGAGAGTGATGAGTAGCGGCATGTTAAGGACAATTTAAGTGAATGGCTTTTGAGATTAAAGTGAATATCTGAATGAAAGTACTCAAGGGAGAGACAGGAATTGGAATTGGTTCTCACATTGGTAAGGCAGTTTTATATGAAAGCGTCTTAGCTCATCTGCAGATCAATGAGTTCGGCATTGTCATGGGGAATTCTTTGAGCCCCTTAGCATTTAGAGATCCTAGGCTATTTAAAATAGAAAATGCTGCTGTATGCCCTAAAAGGGATTATTTCCATCCTATTAATTATTTTGAATTCTAAATGAAATCCTGACTCATCAAAGGCATATCTTCACTTCCAAGGTTTGTGATATAGTAAATATTATAAAAGCATAGAGTTGCAGGTATGGATGAAGATTGCTGTGTTTGAATATAAAATGAATTTTAAATAAAGCATCGGCATTTTTTAGACTTTCCGACTTCACAGCAGTCTGGCTTCCATTATTTCTATTTGTCACCTTAATCAAAGTATCACAAGTATTTAAATTTTTCACTCCTGCCAATAATTCACCCTATGTTAAGCTCACTGCTGATTTCAAAGTAGACGATTATTTTATTGGTGTAAATTTTCTTTAACGATGAATTTCATTTATTTGTTTCATATTGGTCATGCAAATAGAATACAAAATTTAAAAGAAATGTTATGCTGTAAAATGTCAATCTCCTCTCCCACTGCTGTCTGTCAGCTCTCTAGTTCTGTTTCCTGGAAGCAATCACGGTTACCATTTTCTTCCATGTCCTTCCAGAGTCAGTCTGTGCATATGTAAGCATTTACTTATATATTCTTTTTTATAATGCAAATAATACCATACTCTTCACACAGTTCAGAACTTGGCTATTTTACCTTACTCATATACATTTGAGATTGTTTTCTATCAGCACTTCATTGTTTCCAACAGCTTCATCATATTCCATTGTATGAACATATCATAATATTTTTATCCAGCTCCCATTCCAACGTTTTATCTAATTTTGGGGTTTTTTTTTTTTGTTTTACTTTTTGTGTGCATATGTGTCTGTGTAAATATGTGTGGTGTGTGTGTGTGCATGTGTGTGTGTGCGTGTGTTGGGGGGCTCAAATACAGAGGCTATATTATTCAGTTTACTCATACTATTCAATTGAATTGTATAAGTCGCCTCTGTTTTTTCCCTTTCCTTTTCCTTGATTACCTAATGCATTTCCTCACTCCTCCTCCAATAGGTATCTCTCTAATGTGCATTTTTCCTTGGATATGTATGTATTTTTGTAAACAGGAAAATATTGTTTACTGTGTGTGTATCTAGAAATTATATTAATGGTATTATGATATTGTTCTATTCCATACTTCATGGTTACTACTTCTGAATTGCTGCATGATAATTTTTAACATGTCTATTATTTTTTTCCTAATTTATTTCCCAGAAATGGACACACAGGATGTTTCCAGCTTTCATGATCACAAATAATGCTGTAATAAACATAGGCCATACCGCTGTATGGACCTATACATGAGTGTTTCTGCATCCAAGTGTAGCATTTCTTGGCCACACTTATGGTTACTGTTTATACTTCCACCTAAAACACATGGAGTTCTTATTTTTTCACATCCTTGTCAACATTTGGTATCATATAGCTTTCTAATTATTTCAATTTGTTGGATATAAAGCAATAAATATTATTTCACTTTGCATTTCTCTGATGATTAGGGAGATTTGAAATATCTTCATATGTTTTTCAGTCTATGAAGTTTCACTTCCTATTCATATATATTGCCTATTTATCATAACTTGAGATCCAAGTGTTTTTCAAATTTATGAGACTTTTATATTCAACATTGTCTTGGGTTTCTTTTCCTTGCAATTTTTTTTCTCTAATATTCTCTCAAACTTTTTGTAGAGCAAAAATCCTTAATTTTTATGTACTCATATCCATCAATATTTTACCTTATGCTAGATGTTTTCTTGTATATTTTTTAAATTAACTTTAGAGTGTTACATTTCACATTTTCATACACTTAAAACATCAAAATTTTACTTGTGCAAGGTGCGAAATAAAGAATGCAAATTTATTTTCTCCATAAGATTCTGGTTTTCTTATCACCATTTCTTACATAATTACTACTTTGCCCACCACCTTGTGGTTCCATATGCAGCCATATTGATCTCTCTAGCTACATCAGTTTTTAAGGTTCTCTTTTTTTCAACTTCTTCATTTGACTTGTATTCATACCACATAGTTTTTATTTTGTGTCTATGTTATGTGTCTTACAATCAAGCTACATGATTGCCTTTTCTTTTCACTTTAATGTCAGTAGGGTCTGGATATTGTTTTTACATGTCTTTTGCCTTTTTTCTCCATCAGTCTGGCTAGAGGTTTATCAATTGTATTTTTTTTTTTAAGAACCAGCTTTTGGTTTCACTAATTCTTTCTATTATTTTTCTGTTTTCAGTATAAGTGATTTATGCTCTGCTCTTTATCGTTTCCTCCCTTCTGCTGGCTTTGAGTTTAACTTGCTTTTCTTTTTCTAGTTTCTTACGGTGGAAGCTTAGATCAATGATTTGGGACACCCTTCTGTCCTAACATAAATATTTAATGCTCGCGCCGCTGTTCTTCAACAGATTCTTCAGGCAATGATTTCTCACCATGTTTGTGTGTCTGAAAAAGCATTTAACTTTCATTGTTGAGAAATATTTCCTCTAGGAATAGATATATGATATGACAGACTTTGGTTTTTTTCTTCCAGGATTTTAATGATGCCACTTGTTATCTTCTCACTTGAGTGGTTTCTGATGAGGATGCTGGTGTAATTTTTGCATTTGTTCGCCTGTATGTGATGGGTCTTTTCTTCCTCTAGCTGCCTTCAAAATTTTCTTTTTATCTTTTTTCAGCAGTTTGGATGTGATATGTCTATGTGTATGATATATATATATATATTTTTTTTTATCCTGCTTTGGTTTCTCTTAGCCTCTTGCATCTCACTTTTGATGTCTTTCATCATTTTTGGAAAATTTATGGTTATTATCTTTTCAAATATTTTTTCTGTCTTTGCTTTCTCTATTCTCCTTCTAGGTCTCCAGTTACTAGTATCCAGATGATTTGATTTTGTCCCACAGCTCTTCGATGGTCTGTTCTGTTTGCTTTCATTCTTTTTTTCTCTTAGTGTTTAAGTTTTGATGATTTCTATTGACCTATCTGCAAGTTTACTGATTCTTTCCCTCAGCCAGGCCTGAGCCTGCTGAAGGAATTCCTCAATGGATCTTTACTTATGCCTGGGGTTGTCATTTTCTCCTCTGAAGGCATTTACTTCTCAGGAGACAGGGAGCCGGCAGGAAGCAGGGGTTGTGCCCTTCCCGCAGTGGCGGTGAATGCGGGCTTCCAGGCCTTCACCACAGGGGCGGTTCTCTTCCGTCTCTTCACCACCCCAGTCTTACACTTAAGCACCCGCTGGAAGTTTATGGAAGAGAGTTTGTGAATAAACGCAAATTCCTCTTATGTCTGGGATTATCCTCAATTTTATACTGTTATGCTAGCCCAAAGCAGTCTTTAGCAACTTAATAAAATTTCAGATGATCCCTTCTTACCATGTTGTCTGATAGTCCTGTCTTCTGCTTCCCATGTACTTGCCCTCTCTGTCACGAGGGTCTGCCGTTCATTAGATTTCCAGGCTAGTTGGTGTTATTCTGTGACATCAGCTCTTTGATAGGTTCAAGAAAATTTATGATTTTTGTGGTTATGTGGCTTTTTCTTGTTAAAGTGGCGGAAACCTTTTTTCCAGCTCTACACAGTCTAGATGAGAGAAGAACCCTCTTATTAACTTTTAAAAATATTTTATTGTTTTTAGAGCAGTTTTAGGTTTACAACACAATTGAGGGGGAAGGTACAGAGGATTAATTTTAATTTATATGTTCCCAGAAAATAATTTATTTCATTCAAGTTCTTGTTGTCATTGCATAGAGTAATGAGCAAAATATTCTCTCATGATTCTATTCGTCTCTTCTCTATCTGTGGTTATTTCCACAAAAAGATTTCAATATTTTGTATTTACACTTTTACTCTTTTTTCTTCATTAAATTATTAGTGGCTTTCCTATTTTGTTGTATATTAAAGAAAATAATTCTTAGATTTATTTTATAGTTTAACGATTTTTAATGTCTGTTTTTATATTTATTAATTCACTCCATTTACTTGCCATAGGTTTATTTATGTTTATAACCTCTCAAGATAAATGCTTTAGCATTAATTTTACTATTTTATTCATTTTACTATCTTGTGTGTTAATGTGATTTTTAAAGCTATGGATTTTCCTCTGAGCAGTGCTTTAGTTGTATTACGTACATTTGTTCAAAGTTTGCTGCTCCAGTGTGAACTTGTGTTTCTTTCAGAAGTTATTTCCTTATGCCAAATACACTTTTAATGCTTGATTTTAATGAGCCAGATTAACCTTAAAATACTTTAGTTACTTTGAAGTGGCTCTAATAATTACTAAATAAAAATATATCTACTTAGCATAATAGGTTACCAAATATATACATGGGAAATATATATTTTTTCATCTGAAAGAATGAGGCATTTTTAGTGCATGGAACAGCAATAATATAGAAATGAATAAATGAAGGTTTTACATTTGAATCATTAATGTTCTCCTTTGCTTAACTGGTTTGTGTACCCATAGACTGAGAATAATGACTTCTATTCTAACCACCCTCTTAGAGATTTGAAAAATACAACTGGCTTGCTCCTGTTCCAGTCCACATGTATCCACAAGCTGGAGAAGGATGTATTCCGCTGTGGTATGATGGAACTTCACAGTGCCTGAAGGCTCTGTATGTGTATGGATTCATAAGAAATAGTTAATTTGAGTTCTATGGGAATTCTGAGAATAAACCCATATTTCATGATACACAATCACTTTATTCACCTTGGTGAAGGCCTGAGGATCTGGAAATTAGGTAGAATTTTAAATTTTCTCTCCCTCACATACTGAGTTGACTAACTTGTATTGTGATTTGGTTATGTGTAGGTTTGCCGTTGGGACAGAAATCCAGAGGGATATAGGGCTAAGTGACAACTCTTTTCTTTGGGTGAAAATTATTATGCTGACATTTCCACATTCAATTCCATTGAGATTATGGCAAGATTGTGTTGATATGTGCATCCCCATCACTTCCCACACTCCCTTCCCACACTCCCTGTTTACTCCTTGCATGACCCCAATATAAGGAGCTGATAGTAATAAATGATAATAATGAAAGAGCTAGTGTACTGAGTATTTGTTTTGTGCTGGTATTGTTCTAGGTGTTTTGCATTTATAACTCACTATCTTGACAGCAAACTCATTTAGTAGGTGCTATTATTGTGGCAGATATCCCAAAGTTGTCCAGTTCCTAATCCCCAGAACCGGTGAATATGTGATATTACATGGCAAGGGAGGTGGTTTCAGATGGAATTAAAGATACTAATCAGCTCTTAAAATATGGAGATTATCCAGAAACATCCAGGTGGGCCCAATGTAATCGCAAGTGTTCTTTAAATGTGGAAGAGGGAGGCAGAAGGTCAGAGTCAGAGAGAGACTTGAAGATGCTTTGCTGTACACTTTGCAGATAGAGGAAGGGGTACAAGTCAAAGAATGCAGGCAGGGTCTAAAAGCTGTAAAAGGCAAGGAACAGATTCTCCTCTAGAGCCCCAGAAAGGACACAGCTCTGCTGACACCTTAATTTTAGCCTAGTGAGATCCATTTTGGACTTCTGAACACCAGAACTGTATGATAATAAATTTGTGTTGTTACAAGCCACTGAGTTTGTGGTAATTTGTTCTGGCAGCAATAGGAAACTAATGCAATTGTCATACTCATTTGGCAATATTGAGCTAAGAAGCAGGGGTTAAGTAACTTGTCCCAAGTCACATAGGTATTCACAGGCAGAATTAGGAATTGAACCTGAGTAGTCTGACTCCTCAGACTATATTGTTGTTATTGTAAAGCCAGACTTCTTTTTCTAAAATTTATTTTTATTTTTTTATTGAGGTAACATTGGTTTATAACATTATATAAATTTCAGGTGTATATCATATTTCAACTTCTGTATAGCCTACATCATGTTCACCGCCAAAAGTCTAGTTGCCATCCATCACCATACAAATGTGCCCCTTTACCCCTTTCATCTTCCTTCCCCTCTGGTAACCACCAATCTGTTCTCCATATCTGTGTGTGTGTTTGTTTATCTCCCACACATGAGTGAAGTCATATGGTAATTGTCTTTGTCCATCTGACTTATTTTGCTTAGCATAATACCCTGAAAGTCCATCTATGTTGTCACAAATGGCAAGATTTCATCTTATTTCTATGGCTGAGTAGTATTCCATTGTGATATATAACCACATCTTCTTTATCCATTCATCTGTTGATGGGCTCTTAGGTTGTTTCCAAGTCTTGACTATTGTGAATAGTGCTACAATAAACATAGGGGTGCATATATCTTTTTGAATTAGTGTTTTCATGTTCTTTGGATAACTACTTAGAAGTGGAATAGCTGGATCATATGGTAGTTTTATTTTTAATTTTTTGAGGAATCTCCATATTGTATTCCATAGTGGCTGCACCAGTTTACATTCCCACCAGTAGTGTATGAGGGTTCCTTTTTCTCCACAGCCTCTCCAACACTTGTTATTTCTTGTCTTTTTTTTTTTTTTTTTTGGTGAGGGAGCTTGGCCATGAGCTAACATCCATTGCCAATCTTCCTGTTTTTGCTGAGGTGTGTAAATTAGCCACTACACCACCAGACTGGCCCCATTTCTTGTCTTTTTAATAATACCTGTTCTGACAAGCATGAGGTGTTATCTCATTGTGATTTTGATTTGCATTTCCCTAATAAGTAGGATATTGAACGTCTTTTCATGTGCCTGCTGTATCTTCTGTATATCTTCTTTGGAAAAATGTCTGTTCAGATCCTCTGTAAAGCCAGGCTTCTTAAAGTATCAATTACCTATAACACTAACACTTTTTTAGCATGCGATTTTATGAATTTCAACAAATGCACATAGTCATGTAACTAAAAACAAAATGAATATATAGACATTTCCATCTCTCCAATAAGTTCCCTTGTACCTCCTTTGTAGTCAGAACTTCTCTCCACCCCAAGTGTCTGGAAACCACTGACCTATTTTTTTGTCTCTATGATTTTGCCTTTTGCAGATTGACATATCAATGGGGTAATAGCTTGTGAATAGCTTGACAATTTATCTCCATAAAAAAGAGAATAAAACTGGACAAAATTGTCAAAAACAGTCATTTAAGGGCACTGGAAATTGACCAAAAGCAGATAACAACTGGAGAAATATTAATTCCCAAAAACCTGTGAGAGCTTTGGGTAAGGACAGCAGGGATCTCTGGCCATCTCCCTGGAACTGCTCACATCCCCACTCCCTGGTTGGTTGGCAAGAACTCAAGTTTTACAAGTTGTGGCTGGGTGCACAAAACTGGCTGCGCTGCCAAAGGGGGAAGCTGACTCAATTCAGAGTAGGAGGCAAAAATCCCTGCTTTGCTGATTAACAGTGGTGATGGACTCAATTGAGAATGGGCAGGGAAAACCTTCCAGCCAGACATTTCATGGGGAGTCTAAAAATGAGGGAAACATAGAAACGTTGAGATAAGCTCTCCCCATGCCCATTGGCTGAGTGGGAACCTATGCTTATGCAGGAGAGGTCTAACAGAGCCCAGCAAAAAAAAAAAAAAAAAAATGAAAGCCTGGGGAGATTTGAGAACAGGCTGCACCTTTGAATGAATTTCTCAAACCACATACAGTTAGCTTGGCAGAGGGCGGAAACCTTACATATTCAAGGCATTGGAGCAAAATCTCTGTCCAGAGCATGAGCTAACATCTTAATTAGGCAGATACAAGAGGTAACACCTAGGAAGCCAGGCTAAAAAATAAACATAAGAATGAAAATCCTGAGCAGAGACATTAGTGGCTACTTACCATGGAGCAGATAGATTCTGCAGTTTAAATCCAGACAAAGACTTTAAAAAAGTCCAATAACCCTCAGAAAAACAAAAAAGAATCCAGAGTTGCTAAAATAGATAACCTAAAATGTACACTTTCAAACAAAAATTATGAGACATACAAAGAAATAGTAAAGTGTGGCTTATGCTCAGTTACAGAAGCAGAAGCTGTCAACGGAAACTAACTCTGAATGAGTCCATTCCCTGGAATTAGAAAAGACCTGCAGCCATTATAAAGATGTTCAAAAAGGTAAAGGAAACACTGTTCAAAGAATTAAACTAAATTAGGATGACAACGAGTTAATAAATAAAGAATGTCAGTAGAGAAATGTAAACTATATAAAACGAAATAAATTCTAGAGCAATAATTGGAATGAGGGATCAACAGCAGAAGAAAGAATCATCATGAACGTGTACTAGATCAATAGAAAATAGCCAATTTAAAGAACAGAAAAAAGATTGGAGAACAGTGAAAAGAGTCTCAGAGACCTGTGGGACAATGCCGTGCATTCCAACTATGAATTCCAACTACCTCCTATCTAACTAGGAGATAGAGAAAGGAACAGAAAAAAAAGTTTGAAGAAATAAGGGCTAAAAACTTGCCAAATTTGATGAAAAATATAATCCCACAGATCCCAGGAACTCAGTGAAACCTAAGTAATATTAACACAAAAAGAACAATACCCATACACTTCGTCAAACTGCTGGAAGCCAAAGGCAAAGAGGAAATCTTGAAGCAGCAAAGCAAAAGTGATTTGCAACAATATGATTAACAACTGATTTCTTATCAGAAACAATGGGGACCAAAAAGGTAGTATGGAATGACACATTCAAAGTGGAAATAAAGTCAATGAAGAATTAAATATTATATGTATGTGTATATATTATATAAAACTAAAAATCAACAGAGAGAGTAATGTGGTAAACTAAAAATGTTTATCACAAAAGAAGGCAGTAAAAGAGGAACAAAAAAGACATGAAATACAGAAAAAAATAGCAAAATATAAATCCACCCTAACAATAATTATTTTAAATGTAAATAGACTAAATATACCAATCAAAAGGCAGAGATTGCCAAATTGAATAAAAAAGCACGATCTAACCCTTTGCTTTCCATAAAAGAAATACTTTATTTACATCCAGAGAAATAAATAGTTAAAAGTAAAAGATGGAAAAAAGATATACCATTCAAATATTAACTATAAATAACCTGAAGTAGCTATATCAATATCAAAGTAAACTTTAAGACAAGAAATATTACTAGAGACAGAAAGGGACTTTTCCTATTGATAAAATGGTGGATATATCAAGAAGATTTGGCAACTGTAAATGCACTTAGAGTCCCTATAAAAGCAAAGTCTTACGTAATTATAAGACAAATAGACAACTCAACAATTATAGTTGGAGATTTCAATACTCCTCTCGCAGTAATTGACAAGGCAACTAGAAACAAAAAAGGCAATAAAGATACTGAAGACTTCATAACACTATCACCCAACCTGACCTCACATATAGAGAACTTCTCACCCAACAACAGAAGAATCCACATTCTTTTCAGTGCACATGACTCATTCTCCAGGTATAGACCCTATGCTAGGACGTGAAACAAGTTTCAATAACTTCAAATGGATTGAAATCACACTAAGTATATTCTTCAACCACAACAGAATTAAATTGAAAATAACTAACAGAAGTAAGTCTGTGGTTAGAAGAAAACTTACAACTTTAAGCACTTATAGTAGAAAGGAAGAAAGATCTAAAATCAATAATCTTGGCTTCCACCTTAAGAAGCTAGGAAAACAAGAGCAGCAAATCCAATATCAGTAAGAAGAAGATGGAAATAATAAAAACCAGGGTGGAAATTAATGAAAGGGAAAAGAGAAAAACATTAGAGAAAATCAATGAAACTAAAGGTTAGTTCTTTGTAAAGATCAACAGAGTCAATGGATATTTTGCTAGACTGATAAGAATAAAAGAGGGAGAGAGAGAAGCTAGAGCAGAAAAAAGAAAGTCAAGCATTAGATGCTGATCTTGATCTTATCTCTGCCAGATATAGATTGCAGACAGTGGAACTCCCAAGATAAATTTGGAAATCCAAGATTGGAGGCCCTTAGTGTCTCACATTTTATTTGGAACACTAGGTGATGTTAGTCAAACAGATATTCCCTATGCTGCAGTGACATGGAAGCAATAGAAAGAGAGGTCCTGATACAATCCTTAGCCTCCTGCATTGCCAACAAGTTTCAAGAAGAGCATCCAACCATTCTCTATGCCACTAAGAAAGGTTTGGAACCTAGCTAAGAAAAACTAGCAGGAGGATCTTCTAGGGTTTGATGAGGGAACCAAAAAGAATGTTTTTCCTTTGAGAAAGACATTGCCCATATACTTTAATTGTTAAATTGCAAAGATAGGAATTGTATCTTAATCTATCATATTCTACTTATTTTTCAGGGAGTGCTGTTTATTTAACATTGGGCAAACAGATTCAAGTACAGGCTCTTGGGCCCTGGTGATGGGACCTTGGCAAAGCCAGCTAACCTCTTTGAGTTTCCTTATCTGTAAAATAGTGTTTATCGCTATCTACTTTTGCCTGATTCCACCAAACAATACGGTTGTTCTGATGCTTAAATGATATGAAATATGTGAAAGATGCTTTGCACATGTTCATAAGCACTGGGAAATATTTGTCTCTCTCTCTATTAATTGTTATCCATTTGTGGGTAAGGGAGAATTTTTTGTAATTTTTCTACTTAAATTTTATTTTTCCTCTAGTTTGTAAATTTTTGAAAGTCTTTCAAACTATTACAGAAATTTGCTGTTTTATAGGTTCTTTATTAAAAAAAATAAGCTGATGGCTTGTTCACTTTAAGTCCTGTAAAATTTTATTTTTTCATAAGTTTCTGCTAGACCTAACACATGAGATTAACTGCACCCTTTTCTGAAATTTGTACCTTTGTCTTTCCACAATTACACTGATGGACTCTTCTCTTCTTTGCCTCCTCAAAACCTGCTTACAGATAATTCATACTAAAACATTAGTGCTTGAAAATGGCTTTAGGTGAGAGCTCTGCTAGGGGTGTGGGAGGGATGGGGAGAGGGTTTGGCATTTAGTAGAGATCAAAGTTTCAACACATACTTTACCCAACCCCTAAATATTCTGATTCAGTAATTCTGGGTGGGGCCTGGACATCTGTATTTTTAAATAGAGTATTTTAAAACACTGAAGGACACCCTTGCTTAGAACCTCTGATCTTAGGGATAAAGCATTCTGGAATGTCGGGCATCAGTTAGCACACGTGGAAGGTTTGGAGAACATCCTGGCCTACCTGGTATCCTTGAATCACACAGAGATAATTGCTTACTGCCCTTACGGTCTGCACCACATAGAGCACTCTCTCACATCTAATGGGCTCTGAAATAACACAGGGAGACTTTTTGTCATCAGTGCTATCCTGAGAAATAAGAGCATAGTATTCCAAATATTTCATCATATGTTCTTTGTCCTCCATTTTTATATTCATTTATCTTGGTAAAATTGTTAATATTGACAAGCAGTAAATTAGTTATGAAATATAATTCAAAGTAAGCTATATTTTCATCATTCATTGAATTATGCTTTAACCTGTTACTTCACCCTCAGAAGTTAGATTTGACAGATATACGATTGAATTAGGCATTCATATTTATAATAATCGAGTTCTTATAAGGTCTTTACTTAAACTCACATTTTGTTCCTGAACAAATTATTGGAAATAGCAACACACTAATTTATTGCAATTATACTTAAGATGAAAAATTTGTGTAATAGGAAAGCATTTATTTAAAAATATTTAAATTTCCTATAGGATTTGAAGACAACTCTTAGGAAAGAGTTACCATATATATAAGTCATATATATTTTACCACATATATTAGCAGCCAAATATGTCATATTTTCATATTCTTTTGTTGATGTAAAATTCATAAGATATTGTAAAGCCTTCACTCTCAACAGCTTTTCTTCCAGCCACATGGATGGCAGAGCTGACTTTGCTTGAAGATGAGAGCAGAGGTCATTTTCTTTAAGCAAAACATGATACTGTTTTTTTAAGTCTCCAGATTATTCTGATGTACACCTAGGTTTGGGAAGCACAACTGTTTAAAGCATATAGAATCTACTAAATAAGGATTTTGTTTTTACAAATAAATTTAATAGTCAGTTACCCTGTATAAAATGCACATTTATTAACTGGCTTCTAAATGCCAGGCACTATTCCAGAAATTTTAAACCCATTATTTCAATAAGTTCTTTTCAGAGAAGTAATTTAGTAGATTACAAAAACAAACAAACAATATTAGCCTCTCTTCTTTGGAAGGAATGAAACATAGCGTCATGATGCTTAAGTCAAAAGAAATAGCTTCAATAGCTACTGTTTTAAAATGAAACAGGCCTTGTCACATTCCTTTCCTGGAATATCACCAAAATTGTTTTGTTCTTGGTTTGGGAAGTAGTGAAGAAAGTAGGTGAAGAGAGGACAGAATTATTCTATTTTCTTATTATAGACCTTCTATTCTGTGTCACATGATGCCAACAGAAATAACCTAAAATATTCAGAGTTCCACAGAAGGTTGAATGGTTCAGTTTTGCAATGATGGGAGTAAATGGGGCCCCATTCCAGGTCGCAGATACCTGGAATGCAAGTGTTGGGTCACCTTAAAGTTCTCCCCCTCCCAGTGCTCTCTAATGCAGGTTTCGTGAGATCATTTCAGGGATAGACTCGGGGACGGGTATTCTTTTAAAGACCCTTACAAGGTCCCCATGCTGCCTTTAGTGCCAGGGTATGTGGGAAAAATTTCTGCTGAACAGTATTTTTAAACTTATGGTAGAACAGAGACAAAATGATATACAATATGTCAAAACTCTTAAAATTCCTGCTTTCTTCCTCAGAGCCAAACCTCAGAGTATCATTGCAAAACTTCCTCTTGAATCCCAAGGCCCTTGGCAGAGTTGATTCATAGAGCATTCACAGTGAGGGAGGGAACTCTTTCCCAAGAGACAGTGTGGGAACCAGAGTTGAAAAAGTTGGGACTCAACTTGATGGTCTGTTCTTACTCACTTTTCTGAGATTTAAAAAAAGGACAACTTAGATAAGAAAAAAGAACTGCTTTGCTTTCTTGTGTGTTATGAAATCAAAGATCCAATAAAAAGAAAACACTTAAAAGATTATTTGGTCCAAACACCTACTTAGAGAGTTAAAGCATTAACCCTTTTTTGTTTAATCTCTAATGATGGAACAGAGGATCCAAGAGGTTAAATAAATTATTCCCGATTACATATCTAGCCAATTGCATTCTAATTCTTGAGAATGATTAGAATTTAAACAGTTGTCTTTTAAGATTTTGACAACTATATAGCAGAGTTTTCTAGTATGGCATCCATTTCCTTCTGTCATTCTCCGACTCAGGCTGATACTGAAGGGTTCTATCTCTTCTTCTGAAAGAATAAAATGCTGGGATCTCTCAGTCTTCCTTCTCCAGTCATCTTCACAGTACAAGACCCATGTTTTTTAGACAGCAAACACCAAATTCCATCTCCTATAATTTTGGTCTGAGCTAGATTATTTTATTTTTTGTGTGTGTGAGGAAGACTAGCCCTGAGCTAACATCCATTGCCAATCCTCCTCTTTTTGCTGAGGAAGACTGGCCCTGGGCTAACATCCGTGCCCATCTTCCTCTACTTTATATGGGACGCCGTCACGGCGTGGCTGACAACCAGTGCGTCGGCGGGCGCCCGGGATCCGAACCCGCGGGGCTGCCAAAGCGCAAACTAAACTGCTGCACCACTGGGCCAGCCCCTAGATTATTTTAAAATTAAAGATGAGGTTAATACTAACATTCAGAGTGCCTTTGTTACTCCCAAATTAAATTGCTTTAATGTACAAAAACATATTTATTTGACACATTATTTTTTGCAGTCAAATGCCCTATCCCTGAGCTACACCCCTGCTTCACTACTATTTTTCAATTGTCAACTGATAGCACCTTGTTCATCAACAGATTGGCCTATATGTTGCCTGAGAGCGGGTCCAATGAGATCTGAGTAGAGTAGCCTTAAAACACTGAGCAAAGGGATAGCACTCATCTAGACAGAAACAAAAGAATTCACTAATGTCACTTATTTATTCAATTAATCCAGGACGTGGTTTATTTAGTGATTCAAAGCGGAGGTAAACACTGAAAAAATTTAATGTTAATATTCTCAAATCTTAATTTACTTCTAAATATATCTGTGAAGATAAATTGATCTTGACTTGCATTAAAATAAATGCTTTAAAAATCGTAATAGACAGTATACTCAAAATGAAAGCTAAATTTTTCTCCATTTGCATCTTTGATAATAGCTATGTCTTTGACTGGTCTACTTTTTAAAATGTTTTTTTTTAATGTCTCTTCTTCCTTATTTTGATTTATCTGTAAATTAATAAGAAAACTATTGATTTGGTCTATCAATATCTTTAGAAAACTTCAGAATCTTTATTAAAAGTCATCCTAGATAGGAACATTTTATTCTTTTTATGTCATTAATTTTAATAAAGTTATTCTTTTAGGCTCTGTAGATGTATTCAGAAAAGAAAAGCTTTTAGAAAAACAATAATTTTGAAAAGGATTAATTTAATTGGAGCTTAAATGAAACAAGATCTCAAATAGGACTTTTTCCATGGATGGAAGTAAAAGTAACAAAACTTGCTTATTTAGTTGACGCCGTCAGGAAGAGGATATGGTTTCTTTCGTTTAAAACAAAAAAAGGCACAGCCAAGGTACATAGAGATATTATAAATGGAAGCCTCCCAGACACTTAGGGTTCAAATTCAGTAGCTGGACATTTCTGTTGAAGTATCCTTTTTTATGCCGAATTGTATAATGATTGCCTGCTTTGTGTGCACATTTAATCTTAACCCCTTTAATAAGTAATCATTTTAAAGACAATAATTTATCTGTTTCTCCACACTATAATTCAGATATAAAATGGACAATTATCTATTGTTCTCTGAAATACAACTGTTTTTTTAAATGAAAATCGCTAGTTTTAAAATCTGAGATTATAAAATGAGAAGTTAAATTTATCACTAAATTCATTTCCTGCCTTCCACTTAGAGTGTGTCATGAATACAATGTAATAATACAGAACATTGCTTGAATTGCCATGATAGTCGGTGGATTTCAGCAGCTCAAAGCTTGAAGTGTAGGTATGTGATAGGCATTTAAAAGGATTCTTTTGAATAATTACCTATAGGACATCACAAATAGTAAGTAGAACTCATCAAGGAAAACTTAATAAAGAAGGATTAACTTTGGGGAACAAATAGAATTTTGACTAAAGAAAATTTAGAGAACAATTTTTTTTCTAAGAAATTTTCAGACCATTCTTTTGGAAGGACCAAGTTTGTGGAATATCAAAAAGCCAAGGAAATAGTTTGTGTGCTCTTCAAATTCAATCTCCAATTTGTTATAATCTATCCCTATTGTATCTAAGTAAACTAAAAATAGGTTTGTTACCAAATTTCACATGTACATGAATTAAGTTTGATTTCCTTAAACTGAGCAAATTTCTTACACTGAGGTAACTTTTACTGTGTACATGTAAACATATGACTGGAAATTGGTTGATGTAGATATGTTACAGAATTTAAATCTTGTTAACTTTAATATCTAATGTATTTTGATGAGAAATGGATCAGACTCCACGAGCTGTTGCTGACACAAGAGATGCAATCTCTGAAATACTAAATTCTTGAGCATTTCGTGTCCCTTCGGGCGAGGGAGGACGTATCCCAGAGGAGAAGACAACTCAAAGCACATCAGCTTCTAGAACTTTAGATCAATAGCAGTTTTTCAATTACTTTGTGTATCTGTCAGAAAAGAAAGTTTCACGGATACTGTATAACACACAACCACAGTATCTCAATGACTTAAAAGATCAAGGGTTTAGTTTTTTGCTCACTCTGTGCTTTAAGGATTAGCTTTGGGATCTATGCCACATCGTCCTCATTCAGGGATGCCAGGTGACAGAGTGTCTACCATTTAGGGAAGAGATCATAGTGCCCTGGTTTCTCAAGCTTTCTACTTGCAAATGACACAGAACCTTTCCACTCCTACATCACTGGCTGACACAAGTCACATGATTATGCCTAACTTCAAGGGGCAGTTAAACGCAATTTTATCACATGACTGAAAGGGGACAACAAGAAATGGTAATAAAAATGTTAATGAACAGCACTAATGATTATGACTGCCTAGAATATTGATCACAAATATTGAACTTGTTATTCTCCCTCTTGCATAAAAATATACTTTCTCCCTCTTGCAGGGAAATAAAACTCCCTGTATTTTTCAGTGTTACCGTAAAAAGCCCTAGCCATCTGAGACAGGGAAATGTAAAGGACAGAAAAACAAGAAATGTTTGTTTTCACTTTTCCTGGAAGCATTTTACTCTTCACATCTCATGAAAATTAGATATGTGGCCATTTGGACTAGGTCCCTAGGTTAAGCCCCAAGGTGCCAGAAGGGCGGGTGAACTCTCTTTCTAGGTATTTACATTCCAAAACCTATCATGTCCAGACCTTGGCAACATCTCTAGGTCACAAAACCAGGAGACATCCAGTGTTTTTCTGGCCCCTGGGAAGATGCCTTTACATTCCAAAAGTTTAGGGTGAGAATCCAGGATCCTTGCCATCCCCTCTCAAAGAAGCAAAAGTTATTTTTTTCTCCTTTTCCTTTCAAGAGGGGAGGCAGACAGCTGTCTCTCTACCAAATATAAATAGAGAAAATCCATTGTTGCCTATTTCTTTGGAGATACAGACTTTGAAGTTTGTATGGGTAGGACATTTTACCGGACTTTCCTCGTGTCACCCCTGGGGATAAGATTCAGGGTGTGAGGGATTACAACGTCACTATTTACTTTTAAGTGAATAATGATAGTCTGTCTCTGATCCAGACTGCCTCCAACTCATTTGCACATTCAGGATAACATGAATGAAGATCAATATTAAAAATCCAGCACTTCTCTAAGGGAAACAATCCCAAAGCTGGATCCAGTTAGAGCATCAAGCTCAGGTCTCTCTGGTGATGTGTCATAGTCTTCATCTCAGGAGGTCATGCTGGGGTCTTTCCATGAAGTCCAGGTGTGGCACCTCTTGATCCAGAGATTTATGAATATAAAAAGTTATTTGCTTCGTGTATACTCAATATACAATGACTGATAAGGTTCAGGACAACCACCGTAAACACTCCTGGTGGGAGAGGGTAGGAGTGGGAGTCACACAGCCAACTTATCCATACTATGATGACATACTGAGGGCCCTCTACCCTTCCACTCCTCACACACTCACATGTTTTGCAGTCTGCATGTTAATTGCTTACCATACCTATTGCTATACTCTTTGGACAAAGTGTGCTGTCTGTGGAATAGACTTCTGTACCCTCTGCAGCTAGAGCCTTCCCCATATGTGGCTGGACACATTTAACGGTTAACTGAATATGTGTGATTAAAACTGTCAGGAACTACTTACCAAAGCTACCCTGAGAGCAGATTCGCAGTTGGGGTGATGCACCCACGGAATTACCCATCTTCTCAAAAATGTCTAATTTTTCACTGTTTGAATCTTTGACTCAATATGCCTTATATTGCCTGAAATTTACCTTTTCTATTGTGGGTAAATTTTTTTAATATTAGAAATAAAAATACAGTAATTCTTATGTCTACATACAAACATACATAGTGCCAATCTGAAAAATGAAACACATTTCTAATATCCTCTTATGGCATCAAATGAAAAATGAGGATGAAATAAATTTCAAACATACAGCCAAATTGAATGGAAAGTCAACTTGAAAACTATTTTAAAAATTTTTAATCAAGTTTTTTTCTTTTCTTTTTTTTTTTCTTGTGAGAAAGACTAGCCCTGAGCTAACATCTGTTGCCAATCCTCCTCTTTTTACTGAGGAAGACTGGCCCTGGGTTAGCATCGTGCCCATCTTCCTCTACTTTATTTGGGATGCCGCCACAGCATGGCTCGACAAGCAGTGCATCAGTCTGCACCCGGGATCCAAACCTGTGAACCCTGAGAGGCCACAGCGGAGTGCAAGAACTTAACCGCTACACCACCAGGCTGGCCCCTAAATCAAGTTTTAATTTAATTGAAAACTCCAGGTTAAGTAATAGTGCTACTCACCCCAAATTTCCTTTTGAGTGAAGCACTTCTTATACTTGTATGCATAGTGCATATGTATATTTGAATGGTATCTCAATAATCACACAATATGCATTCATAAAAGGATATAATTTTTTTGATTTGATACAGCATTACTTAAACTCTGTTGGCACTCACATGAAATGCTCACTGGTAAGACAACAAATGTTATGTTTAAAATTTAATTTCAGAAAAAATAGTTGGTGTGAACACAAAAGTCAAGTGGAATTTATCCCTCCTTCCCTCCCTCGTCCCCGTCTCCTTACATTGCTTTCTTTCCTTCCTTCCATTGGTTGACGTAAGAGAAAATTCTTATCCTTATGCATTCATTTTTCACAGCAAATATCCATTGAGTACGTGCTATGCAGCCTTTATATTATATAATATTTTGTAGTTTGGAAAAATATTTTATACCTATTGAATTAAAATTTTTTTTGTTTGGTGTGCACTCATAGAGTTCAAAAATCCAAATAATATATGCAAAGATAAATATTTAGATATCTAATTAGCACCTCTGTCCCTGGCCACCTTGTACTGACTGAACTCCTTTAGGGAGCCATATTTTATGATGTTCTTGTGTAACCTTCCCATGTTTCTCTTTGTAAATATATAGGCAAATGTAAATATATATTACTACCTCCCTACACAAAAGATACGACACAGTTATATAGCTTGAATATATATTTTTTCACTTACCTATATGTCCTGGAGAACTTTCCATATCGGGGTTTAGAATCCTTCAGTCTTTTTTTTTTAATGTTCACATCTGTAACTATACCATAATTTATTTAATCAGTGCCCTTCAGATGGATATGATTAGCTGTCACTGAATCTTTTGCTAACAAAAAAGTACTATATGAAAATAACCTTCTATGTAAATCATTTTAGGTATTCCTGCAGGATAAATTCTCATAAGAAGAATTGGGGAGGGTAAATGAATTTTAAATTTTGTCAGATTGCACTCCACAGGGTTGTGGTATTTTGTACTCCCACCGGGGATGAATGACCATGCCTTTTTCCATATAACCTCACCAACAGAGTGTATTGTCAAACATTTTGGGTTTTGACCAATATGCTGGGTTAAAATGTTATTGTATTTTAATTAAGATTTCATTTATGATGAATGAGGTTGCACGTTTTTTATTTCTCTGGGATATTTTTATTTGATTTTCAATTAATTGTTCGTGTCTTTGCTTATTTTTCTATTGAGTTGTTGGATTTTCCTTCTTGATTTCTAGGTATTCACATATTTGGGAGATTATACTTTGCCTACAAGAAAGTTTCTTTTTATTTTTAAGTTTGTCACTTGTCTTTCTTTTTGCTTGTAATATCTTTGTGATTTATTTTAAAAAATCTCACTGATAATTTCATCAATCTTATTTAATGACCTCTGCACTTTACTCATGATTAGAAAGGCCTTCCTTCTCCACTCTAATGTTAAAAAAGAAAATTCACATTTTCTTTAATAACTTTATGGTTTCATGCTTTGAAGTTTTTAAATTTTTATTCCATTTATAACTTATCTTGGATTTTCCAGTTGTACAATGTTGTTATCTGCAGAGTATTAATTTTACTTTATTCTTTCATATTTTAAACTTCCAATAAAAAGTAAATTTTCTACTATAATTGCAATGGCTAATACCTCCAGCACGTTGTTCATCAGCTATGGTAATAGTGAGCATTTTGGTCTTATTCCTGGTTCCAGTGTTGTTTCCCCATTTGCTGTGCTGGTTTCTGGGCTTGATGTGTGAGTGTGGGCTCATAGGTGTGTGTCCGTGTATGTTAGTGAATATTTCACTGATTTCGATTTTTTGAGTTTTTTTTCCCTTTGTAAATAAAAAATTAGTATGGACTTTATAAAATGCCATTTCAACATCCAGGAAAATGGTCAGATGATTTTTCACCTTAGATCTGTAAAGAGAATTAAATATGATAAAAGATTTTCTGATATTCAACCATCTTTTTATGGCCAGAATAAATCCCACTTGTTATTTTAATAAGATGCATTGTTATTTTAATATGCTACTAGATGGGCTTGCTACTATTTTATTTAAGATTTTCTTAAATATTGAAAATTAGCATTTTTTTGCTTATTTGCAGTCTTTTTTATGTCTTAATATCAATGTAACTCATACTTTATTGAAATAATTTGAGATCTTACTTTTCAATGTGCTGTACAATAGTTTATTTTGAATTATTTGTTTTACCGTTAAGAAAAATTCTCTGTGAGATTGTCAAGGCTTAGTATCTTTTAATTTGGGAGACAGCTCTTTCATATATAACTTATAAATTGAATTTTTTTTTTAGGATTCATGTAGATTGTATGGTCAACTTTAGTAAATTATACTTTCCTGGAAAATACTTATTTCAGGGCCAGCCCTGATGGCCTAGTGGTTACAAGTTCAGTGCACTCCGCTTTGGCAGCCCAGGTTCGGTTCTGGACGCAGAAACACACCACTCGTCTGTCTGTTGGTAGCCGTGCTGTGGCTAGGAGAACTTACAACTAGAATATACAACTGTATACTGGAGCTTTGGGGAGAAAAAAAAAGAAAAAAGGAAAGGCATCCTTTCCACTTAGCTCATGTGGTCCCGGGAAATGTCATAGAATCTTAAAAAAAAAAAGAAAATACTTATTGCATCCAAGTTTTAAATTTGCTAGGCTTAGAATAAGAAAAGTAGTCTTCTCATATTTTAAAATTACTCTCCTAACTTATTTCATTACTATGATCTCATTTTTGTGCACATAGCTTTCTTCTTTTTTTTCTTGATTATAATAGCTAAGGTTTTGATCCATTTTATTGACTTAAAAAAATAACAAGGTTTGATTTTTATTACTTTTATTGTTTTATTTTAATTAATTTTGTTATTAGTTCTTATCTGTTTCCTTTTTTTTGTGTTCTAACTCATTTATTTTTGCTTTTATTTCCATACTTATTCATTTCTTCTTCTTTTTGTGTTTTATATACAAAAATATAGTATCTTCATTATCATTGCTTTCTGGATGTTTTGAATTTTTGGTTTACAGTTCTTTGATCTAAAGGTTTTTGTGACAAGATTTTAATTTTCAAAATTTAAACAAATAAAATTATTTCCAAGTGAAAGGACTTTTTTGTCTCTTATTTAGTATTGATTTCTGAACTCACTATATTATTATCAGAAAATGCTTTCTGTATTATTTCTACATTTTTGGATTTATGAGAGCTTTTTATGACCTAAAATATAATCTTTTTTTTAGGCATATGACATGGCCCTTGTGCCTAATTTTAGGGATCGTATTTGCATGTATGCATCAGATCTACTTTTAAAAATATATTGTTTAGGTCTTCATTATTCTTACTTAATTTTTTATTTGTGTAATCTGTCTTGGATTGGCTAGTGAATTTTTAAAAATAATGTATTATATAATAAATATCTCATGCCTTTTAACAACTTTGAAATGATTTTGATCAAATGATTTCACATTTTAGAATCTTTCTCTCCCATTTCTTAACAAAGTTGCAATATCGTGCAGAGGTTAACTGGAGGATTTCCAGATAGTGTTTTAACTTAACCACAATTTGTTAAAAATCAAAGGTCAGAAAACTGTCTTGGTGTTAAGAGGGCAGATTCTGGACATGGAATTACTCACACAATGTCACATTTGTAATTTCAACACCAGTTCTTGCTTCATGAACATCCTCCTCTCTCCAGTGAAAGCTTATGAAAAATTTAGCAATTCTTTTGTTACTCCTTTAAAATGAGCATAATAGCTCAAGTTGATGAAAGTTACTGCCATAGAGCTCTATTTGTACAGAATGTGACTCTTGTCTACTAGGGGTCAAATTCCTTACATTCCAAAGATGTGTGGCACTCTTTCCCCGCAAAAGAATGCTTTTCCACAATTCATCAAATTTCATTGTACTTGTGTAAGTGGGCACATTTATTATGCACAGTGAGGGCTCAAAAAGATGAAGGGGATGTCAGAGAAAAATGATGATTCCTGATCTCATACAGGATGTATGTATTCTACTCAGGTTAAAGATGGAAATAAAAAATATACACCTAGAGGTCACGGTGAAAGAAGAAAGCATGAAATGTTCTTATTATGTTTTCTTTTCTACGTCTAGTCTTGTGCTTATTTAGAAATATTGGAGAGTTACTATTGCTTATTTGAAGCAAACTCTTTTGATTTTGAATAATGAACATAGAATTTAAAAATACTTAAGAAAGTTTTTAAAAACTTTGTGCTTATAAATGAATAATAATAATTAAAAACCCTTTAGTAAATCAATATAAAAACATGAAAAGAACATAGAGATAAAATTCACAGAAGAGAAATATATCTGGCCTATAATCTTATAGAAATCTAATACAACCTTGAAATGGTGTTTCTTGTCCCTGTATAACATTGTCAAAGTTCTTTTTCAAAAAGAAAATGTTCTGTGATGGTGAGGGTGTGGTGCAAAGGCATTGTGATAGACTACTAATGGTGTTCTACATTGGTGCAACCCATTTGGGAAGAAATTTAGATATGTATGTAATGGTAAAATACCGTGACCCAATAAAGCACTTCTTATATCCAAGGGAAATACTTAGACATCAGTACAAATCTTTACACACTAGTACAATCATTGAAAAATTATTTATGACAAAGAGATTCCACCCTCTCCCTGGACACAAACTAAATATCTGAGAATAGGGAAAAAAGTTAAATAAATTGTAGCATACTGAGAATGTGGGAGATTATGCTGTCATATAAAATTAGTATTTTTGAAGAAAATTTAACAGCATGGAAAAAAAAGCATAACACTATGTAAAACAGATAGTAGCATACTTCTATTTACATGTTAGTCTTTATATATAGACACAAAGCATAAAAAAATATTTTAAGGAAGACATTCAATACACACACATAAAAACTAATACTATTGGAAATAAAACTCTAAAATATTAATGGTAGATATTACCAGATGATAGGATTATATTTTAATTTTCTTTCTATATTTTAAGTATTTCCACATTGCTTACTAAGTATATATAAAAAAATTTTAACTGTGGATGTTTATTGGAGGAGGTTATTACACTTCTTATTTGCTGTAATCTTAGTTCATCACCAATCATTTTTCAGGATTATCAGATAAGCCAATAATCACTTTATTGCATTTATTTTATAATACAGAGTTTCAGTGATCAGTCACAGATTCACACATCTAGCTTTTCGTTTCTTCCCTTCTTTTTCAGTGATTAATTCCAAACTTCATTCTGAAGCACTTGCATTATGTGTGAAGTTGGAAAGAAAAAAGGCTCTGTGTCCCTCCATAAAGTTTAAGTAACCATATTGCTAAAAAATGGAGAATAAAGAAAAAGTATAAAAATAATTGTAAGCTATAATCACAAGAAAAACAATACTGGGTACACTTATTTAATGAAATATATACAGAGAAGGATTTAATCTTCAAATGTACCTTTTATGAAAAGTGTAAATTGAAAATTAAGTGGAGATCTGTATTATTGTGGACTTGTCTAACCGAAGCTTTAATGTGGTGAGAATTTTCTCTTCAGTCTGCTAAAAACAATACTGGTCTGAAGATTTGTTAGGATTGGTATCTGTATCATCTTAATTTGCAGTGTACTAGTGTATTATAATGTTGCTTTATTAGTGATTTTACACGTGATTGGATTGAATGATTACTTCAAGACAACACAGGAGATCTGGTATTCCCAAGGAGACACAGCCTTAAACTGTTAGCCTACCTGGGAGTCATCCGTGTAATGACAGGGGAATGATGGATCAGCAAGTCAGGCCCTTCTGCCGAAGAGATTTTTGATCTACTACCAAGATTGGGGAATAGGGGAAGTGTACCAAATAGTTTTGTGGATATAACACACACATGCCTGATTTGATCCGTCTCTAGAAAATATTGGGAAAGATAGAAGGCCATCCCACTAGCTGGATCTGAGTGCACTATTTTGTAGCATTGTCAATTTTCACTCCAATCTCCTTCAATTCTAGGATTTCAAGCAGTCATAAGTTAACACTTATTTAGCCATGATATTTAAATTTAAAACATTTTTTCAAAGCTAAAATATATATGGCCTTACAAGAATAGTAGAAAGATGCATATTTATTCATGTGCCCCTACTTTAACGCTTAGCAGGTGTTATTTCTGACATATCTGTGTGATTCCTTTTTTTCTCAGAAGGAAGTACGGGTACTGACTGGTACTCTAACATCGAAGTTTTAGCCAACCAGATCATAATTACAAGACGAAAGTATATTTTCTTATGCATATGAAATATTATGCAAAACGAGCCGTAATTCAAAAATATTATTATCAAATAGAGATTGAAAGGGCAATATTTCCCTTAAAACAGACATCTGAGAACTGTCAGACTTAAAGACATCTTTGAATCAAGTGCATTTCTTTTTCTTTCTTGTTTTTGCTGAGGAAGATTCACCCTGAGCTAACATCCATGCCAGTCTTTCTCTATTTTTTAGTACATGGCTGCCAGCACAGCATGGCCACAAACGGAGCAGTGTGGGTCTGCGCCAGGGAACTGAACCCAGGCCACAGAGTGGAGCATGCTGAACTTAACTGCTAGGCCACTGGGGCTGGCCCTCAAGTGTATTTCTTGAATTATCCAGATTGGTTTTACATGACTGAAACTAAGTTCACGTTACTTATTCTTCCAACTCCTTGTGGATTTATCTGATTTGAAACAGAAATAGTGGTAAAAATATTCATCTGATTTATTTATTACTTAAATCATAACATTAATGTTGTATTAGCGGCTGTACAAAGCAAATTGTAATATCGTTCCAAGAGTCTGCCTTTGAGACCATCTTTGTTTAATCTAAGAATTGAGGTAATCAGACGTTTCTAAGTTGTCTCATTTATCATGCAAGAATATAGTCATAGAATTTCAAGACAATAGTCAGACCTACAAAAATTCCTCATCATCTTAACATTTACAGTATTCAAAAATAAGATTTTCCTTCTTAAGTATAATTCTTCCCATTCCAAAATTCAGTATATTAGATTGTAATAGAGAATCTGACTTCATTATTGATATTTGCTGACAGCTTTCAAGCCGCATCAATCCCCTTCCCCTTTTGCCCTACATCTGGGCAAGCTAATATGAAAGTCCAGTTTTCTCCTCCTTTGGCATCAGCAGGAAACTTGAACCACACAAGCCCTGGACTGCCTGTGGGACTCCTCAGCCCAGCCCCACTGTCTAATTACAATAAAAGCTAAGCCAGTCTCCTTTCCCGGCTGTCTCTCAAGCCGTTCTTAGACCTGCTTGGCAGCCTGCACTGCTCTCCCCAGAAAGCCTCATTATGTGACTAATAAACCTTACCATACCCACTTAATGTGTGTGTAGTGACAAACCATCTGTACATCTGTACATCACTAAATTTTGAGTGGACATCCATCCTGCCTTTGCAGGTTGATTACAGCACAGATTCAGTCCTTACGTCTGGTTTGTTTGGTCATTCTCAGGGTCTGATACACAATTCATCCCTGAGCATTTGAACTATGCTTCCAATTTTCCTTGTTCAGAGAATAATTCTTAAAGTTTCTTTATCTTTTATATAACTTTACTCTGCAAGTGTTAGCTCATTCTAGATTTAGCGTTGACACAGCTGGAAATTCATCTTCTGTATTGATCTATTTGCTTGGTAATACATTACTATTGATGGCTTACCTTTTGTCTACCATTCTTTAGCTGCTGGATTGGTGTACTTCCCAGAAATCACAGTTGAGTCTCTGTACTCACACCTACCACATCCTACTCTGAAGGGGTGATTTAATGCCAGGTCCAAGGCCTTCTTAGCTTGCCCCACAGAGCCAGTAACGGGGTCACGTGCTAAACTGTAGCATCATGCTGAGCTCCATACGGATCTGGACTGGATCTCAATTTATGATACCGACCTAGACCTACAAATTCTTAGTACAAGAGAGAGGATTAACAGACGTAGCTGAACTGCAGGAGAAAATGCCCTGCTCTTTTCTTAGCTGAAAGATACAATGGTCTTTTTCATACCATTGTCTGGTCCAAATTGCTCTAGGGATAGCAGTTTATACGCATTTTATCAGCCTCCACTTTACAACCCTCATCAGCTCATAAACTGTTTCTCTTCTGCAGCACGATTTGCGGACCGCAGGTACCAAAAGAGATTCTTTCTGTGAGGATCCATGTTTCTTATATGTTCCCAGGCTTCACGTTACACAGAACCCTAGTTTAGTCACTCTTGATCCCAGTTCTTCCTATCTGGGAAGGATCTGGGTAGACTTAAGGAATTCCTAGAATCACAGTTAAGATTCAACTCTCAGATCCAGAGATATAAAGCTACTCTGTTTCTTTCAGGTCTCACTGTTGGGTCACCTGGTTAGATCTTTGTTGGGAAAACTTCAACATCTATTTCCTTAGATCTTTCCCTCTAGGGATGCTCAGAATCCCTAGAGAAGCATGAGTTCACGTTCTGGGAACTTAAATGTCCTAGAGAGTGAAGCCCTGGCTTTCAGTGTTCTAAGGACCTAGTTGGAGAAACAATAGGGTCTCATAAGTTACCACTCAGTTTTCCTGTGTTCACTTAATCCTCCTATTTTTCACATGTACTCATCCTCTCAATTGATTTCTCCAAATCTACAGACCCTCTGTTTTTCCTTGTCCATATAATAAACATTTAGTCTTCCTGGGCTTGGGGATGGATTTTCCTCTGGTGGTGTGGAATGGAAAGGGGATCTAGGTATCTAATTACTTATTAAACAGTTTTCAATGCATCCTCCTTATTTCAATACTCTTTTTACCCTGAGTCACTAAGGTATTTGGTCCTAGCCATATGAAGTTTTCGAAGTGAGAACTGGGTTGGTTTCCCAGGGTGTACTAAATAAGAATCTGTGATCCATATGCCTTCTAGCTTCCAAAACAATGTTGTTATCTTCTTCTCTTGTCTACATACTTTGGTGTATGCTTCTTTTTAAATTAAAAACACACAACTTTTAATTGTAGTTTTAGTGTAGTTTCAGGATGGGCCAAAATTAAAGGTGTATGTTCAATTTTTACCTGGCCATCTACCTCTTTGGCTGCTATTCTTGAATGATGTTCTAATCTGGAGCCCACAAGAATACCCAAGGTTAATAAGATTTATCACAACCCAAGATTGTGATGATCCCAGAGACTTATTCAGGTATGATGGAGAATCTAGGTGGTGACCACAAACCTAACATTAACACTGGAACAAGAAACTACCATTTACAATTCCTATCACACTCAGAGCTCATGAGGAAGTTCACAATTCTGAACTGAAGTACAATCTCAAAATCTGTTGTTAGTTTTGGTAATTTTGGAATTAATTATAGGGTAGTTGTTGTGGATTGAATGTTGGTGTCCCTCCTAAATTCATATATTGAAACTCTAACTCCCAAAGTTATGGTATGTGGGGGTGGGGCCTTTGGGAGGTAATTAGGGTTAGATTAGGTCATGAGGAATTATTCTCATGATGGGATTGGTGGCTTTACAAGAAGAAGAAGAAAGAGTAATCTCTCTCTCTCTTTGTGTGCACACACTGAGGAGAGACAATATGAGGACACAGAGAGAAGGCAGCTGTCTGCAAGGCAGAAAGAGAGCTCTCATCTGGAACCAAATCTGCTGGCATCTTGATCTTGGACTTTCCAGTCTCCAGCACTATGAAAAATAGACTTCTATTATTTAATCCACCCAGTCTGTCATATTTTATTATGGCAGCCTGAGCAAACTCGGCAGTGGCCAACCTTGCCTATGAGGACGTTAATAATAAAATACGGTGTTATAGCCTTTCCTTGTGTTCCTAGCTGTTTGGGTGAGCTTGCCATGCTGGACTTTAAGAGATAAGCACTTAACCATGAGAAGCATCTGGATATTAATTATGAGTAGAATGTGTACTCTGAAAGCCATGTAGGCTTGAGAGAGAAGTAGAAAAGTGAAAACATTTTTGTGCTCACTCTTCTAACTAGTGGCATTTTACTGGAGTCATGGGACTGAATTTCTTTTCTTTATTGATGTATAATTGACAAATAAAATTGTAAAATATTTAAAATGTACAACATGATGATTTTTAAACGTATACATTGTGAAAGGATTTCTCCTATTGAGTTAATTAACATGTCCATCACCTCACATATTTACCTGTTTTGTTGTTGTTGTTAACATGTAAGTTCTACTCTCTTAGCAAATTTCAGTTATACAATACAGTGTTTTCAACTATAGTTGCCATGTTATACATTAGATCCTCAGACTTTATTCATCTTATAACTGAAAGTTTGCACCCTTTCACCTGCCTCTACTTATTTCCCCCTCCCCTGACCCCTGGCAACCACATTTCTACTTTCTGTTTCTATGAGTTCAACTTTCTTTTTAGATTCTACATATAAGTGATACCATGAGGTATTTGTCTTTCTCTCTCTGGCTTATTTCACTTAGCATAATGCCCTCCAGGTTCAGCAAACCATGTAGTCACAAATAACAGGATTTCCTTCTTTTTAAAGGCTGAATGATATTCCATTATATATATAATATCTCACATTTTCTTTATCCATTCATCTATTGATGGACACTTTGTTTCCACACCTTGGCTATTGTGAATAAGGCTGCTATGAACATGGGAGTACAGACATCTCTTTGAGATAATGGTTTTGTTTCATTTGCATATATACCCAGAAGTGGAGAAAAACAATCCTAAAATTTATAAGGAACCACAAAAGATCCCGAATGGCCAAAGAAATCTTGAGGAAGAAGAACAAAGCTGGAGGCATCACACTTCTTGATTTCAAACTATATTACAAAGCTATATCAACTAAAAGAATATGATATTGGCTTAAAAACAGACAAATAGATCACTAGAACAGAATAGAGAGCCCATAAATAAACCATACATATATGGCCAATTAATTTTTGATAAAGGAGCCGTGAGTATACGATGGGGAAAGGGTAGTCTCTTCAATAAATGGTGTTAGGAAAACTGAACAAAAACATGCAAACGAATGACACTGGATCACTATCCTACACCATGCACAAAAATTAACTAAACATGGATTAAAGGCTAGAATGTAAGACCCAAAACTATAAAACTCCAAAATGAAAACAGAGAGAGCAAGCTCTTTGACATCGGTCTTGGCAATGATTTTTTGGATTTGACACTAAAAGCAAAGGCAATAAAAAGAAAAATAAACAGGTGGAGTGACATCAGACCAAAAAGCTTTTTCACAGCAAAGAAAACCATCAATAAAAGGAAAAGGCAACCTACAGAATGGGAGAAAATATTTGCAAACCACATATCCAATAAGGGGTTAATATCCAAAATATACAAGGAACTCATATGACTCAATAGAAAAAACATAAATAATCCAATTAAAAAATGGGCAAAGGACCTAAACAGACATTTTTGCAAGGAACACATACAAATGTCCAACAGATACACGAAAAAGTGCTCAACATCACCAGTCACGAGGAAAATGCAATTAAAACCACAATGAGATATCACCTCACAACTGTTAGAATGGCTCTTATCAAAAAGACGAGAGACTACAAATGCTGGTGAGGATGTGGAGAAAACGGAACCATAGCACACTCTTGGTGGGAATGTAAGCTGGTACAGCCATTATAGAAAACTGTATGGAGGTTTCTCAAGATATTAAAAATAGAACTACCATATGATCCAGCAATTCCACTTCTGGGTACATACATGAAGGGAAATAAATAATTTTAATAAGGAGCTGATGAAATTGATCAAGCAAAATCTTTATCCATGGCAAATACTGACCTTTGGATGAATGTTATGGAAAGGACATTTCCTGCAAAAGGATACATCTGCAACTATCATGCCCCTGGTCATAGAGTTGTACTGAAGAGCTGTGTCACTTGAAAGAATAGTCTGAAGAAAATGAGAGGCTGAAACCAGAACAAAATGAGTCATAGAGTGAGCAGGAGATAATAAAGTGAATCCGTCCAATGTAAACCATTCTGATAAGCTGTTTAGACTTGAAAGGAAACCAGGAAGGAAAGTAGCTTAAATAAGAGGGGAACAGACTAGGGAAGGATTATTTTTTCTAGGTTAAGGAATGTGAGCTTGTTTTTAAAAGGAAGAGAAAGAGCCAATAGAGAAGGGAGGTAGGAGGTAAAATAGTGAACATAATTAAGAAAGAAAATTCGCAGAGCAGACAGGAAGGGAGGGGATCCAAAGTACGGGGGAAAGGATTAGCTTTGGGCACAAGTAGGAGGAGAATGAAAAGAGATAAACATGGTTCAAGATAAACTTGATGGAGGAAAAGGAATTTGAAAGAATTCATACCTAACTATTTTTTTCTTTAAATTGGAGAACTGGTTATCTGTTAAGAGTGAGGAAATTGACATTTAGATTAAATAAAGTAAAAATAAAATTATAACAAATGATGTGGAATGGCACAGTGGTATGAGTAAAGTTAAATAACATACTGGACAGCAGTACTGATGGACAAGCCAAGGGTCTGATCTTTGTAGACCTGGCAAGTCCTTCACGGGGCTAACTTGAACATTTTTCCATTTTTGGTGGGTCTAGTGCTGAACTTCCATTTAAAAGTGCTATTGAAAGGTAGGCCTTTATGATAAATAAGAATTCAGGGATGAACTAGTTTTGTGAGGGTGATTGGTTACGTTAGTATCAAAATAATTGTGCAATGATACCGCGCAATGGAAAGCAACTGAAATTTGAAATGAATAGTTCTATGTTTAAATGTTGTCTATGCTATTTGCACTGTGATCTTGAGCGTGCTAAGTAGACTCTCTGAAGCTCAATTTTTGCAACTATAAAATGAGAGTAGATAGGATTAAATGAGATAATTTGCTTTTTTATTATCATATTATTGTCTTTATCATTGCTACAGTCTAGTAAAAAATAAGCTTGCATGGGATATAAATCTAACCTCTCCATGGAAGGAGTATGAAAGACATATTGTCAGAAGATCATGTGGATGAGACATACTGCTGTGACAGATTGTACTTTCCAAAGAGGTCACAACAGTATTTCCCATCCCATGTGATGTTCTGACAACATGTTGCTCATACTCGTTCCATTGAGAGATTAGATTTATATTCCATGCACTTGAAATGGAGAAGACTGCTGAGACTGTGTTGACTAATAAAGTTTGACGGAAGTGTTGCTAAATGACTTCCAAGGCCAGGTCATAAAAGGAGATCCAGCTTCCACCTTGCTCACTGAAACACTCACTCTGGAGTCCTGAGCTGCAATATGAGTAGTTCCACTGCCTTGAGGTCACCATGCTGTAACGTACAGAAGTCCAGACAATTCCATCTGAAGAGATCAATCACATGGAAAAGCTATGAGACTATATGAAGAGAGAGAGATGGTTGGCCAGCTCCCAGCTGCTCCATTTTCACCTACAACCTGACTGCAACTTCATGAGAGAATCTGAACCACAGCTGCCCAGCCAAGCTTTTATGGATTCCTAACAGATAGAAATCATGAGAATAATAGCATTCTTATTGTTTTGTGCCACTAATTTTTGGGGAAATTTGTTTTACAGCACTAGTAACTGATATGATGATTTTTCCAGCCTTCCTCAAATTTATTTCTTAAAAAGTTTCCTCAATAAATGGAAAGATTACATTTAGTTACGTTACATTTATTGTCTTAAGAATGAGATATTTAATTTCTAGAGTTGACATTATTTTCCTCTCCATATTTATTGCTTGAAATTCATTTTCTTGATCTGTGAAGGTTAGAACTCTCACTTCTTTTTCTCTTTCTTATTCCCATCTCTTTTGGGAGAAATGAATCTGAATTTTATCAATGAGAGTGGAGGCAAGAGGGTGATGCATAACTTTCTGGATCCGTACGGTTACTAGAATCAGTAATATCTTCCTTCAGCATAAGGTTATTTAAAGTTACCTTTGTACTATGCATAATGTGTCTTCCAACTGTTATATTTTGTGGTTTCTCTGCACTTTAGTATGGCCAGTGGCTTTTTCACTTATGCCAATATCGTTATTTGCAATCTTACCTCATTTGGCCAAATTTCTTGACGCACTTAATCTCTGGTTATTTATTGAGCCAAATTATGATGATAATGATGGTAATGATGTGGATCCTTCTCTTTTTCTTTCTTTTCCTCTTCTCTGTGTTCTTTTTTAAGGATTTCGATATACTTGTTTTCAAATTTCTTTCAGTGCTAAAGGAGTTACCTATAATTGAGATACCTTTGCTTTCTTTGTATGTTATAAAATTCAGTCTTAATTAGCCTTAGGAACTGTGTATCATCAAGGAAGAAAAGAAAAGAAACTTTTTTAGTTTTCCTTCTCAGATGTCCCCTGCTTCCTTATTGAAAATGGTTCCAAGATAAACCTGTGAAATGGTTGAAGATTGCCTTTGGCATTCCCACAGTTTGCACACTTTCTCCTTCCCCCATTCCGGATATCAGCTCCTCTCCCCACCTTTTCCACGTCTCAGGACCCACATGGTCTCTTTCCTAAAACCATAGAAAAGTTTACTCTTAAATCATTAATTCACACTAAACTGTAAATGACTCATAATGGCATACATTTAAACTCCTTCAGAAATACTTTCTTTTAAATGGTAAAACAGCTAAAGAAATAAAAACCTTATCGTAGATTTACCAGTGGACGGTGAAAGTTTTTAAAAGTGGCATTAGCTCTTTTTAACGGCCCTGAAATAATGCTTGAAGATGATCACTGGATTGAAGAATTGGTTTGCTTCAAACTCACATTTATTAGTTTCCTGATGTTTACTCTTTTAAGATCATTTTTATTCATATTTGGGTCTAGACTGGTTTGTTCATCTCTACATAAAAGGGAGAATGTATCTGATATTTTCAAACTGTTGCTTTTGAACCTATGGGATTCTCTTAAATATAGAAAATATTCTTTTTTTTATTTTTTTTTTATTGATGTCTTAGTTTATAACACTGTGGGGTTTTAGTTGTACATTTTTGTCCGTCACCTTGTGGATGTAACCCTTCACCCCTTGTGCCCCCCCCACCCCCCTTCCCCTTGGTAACCACCAATCAGTTCTCTCTGTCCGTGTGTTCACTTATATTCCATATATGAGTGAGTTCATGCAGTGTCTGTCCTTCTCTCTCTGGCTTATTTCACTTAACATAATACCCTCTAGGTCCTTCCATGTTGTTGCAAATGGGACAATTGTGTCTTTTCTTATGGCTGAGTAGTATTCCATTGTATGTATATACCACATCTTCTTTAACCAATCTTCAGTTGAGGGACACTTGGGTTGCTTCCACTTCTTGGCTATAGTGAATAATGCTGCAATGAACATAGGGGTGCATACGCCTCTTGTGATGGTTGATTTCACGTCCATTGGGTAGATGCCCAAGAGTGGTATTGCTGGATCATACGGTATTTCTATTTTTAATTTTTTGAGGACTCTCCATACTGTTTTCCATAGAGGCTGCACCAGTTTGCATTCCCACCAGCAGTGAATGAGGGTCCCCGTTTCTCCACAACCTCTCCAGCATTTGTTGTTATTTGTCTTGGTGATTATAGCCATTCTAACCGGTGTAAGGTGATATCTCAGTGTAGTTTTGATTTGCATTTCCCTGATGATTAGTGATGTTGAACATCTTTTCATGTGTCTCTTGGCCATCTGTATCTCTTCCTTGGAAAAATGTCTGTTCATATCCTCTGCCCATTTTTTGATCGGGTTGTTTGTTTTTTTGTTGCTCAGTTGTATGAGATCTTTGTATATTACTGAGATTAATCCCTTGTCAGACAAACGATTTGCAAATATTTTCTCCCAGCTGGTGGGTTGTTTATTCATTTTGATCCTGGTTTCATTTGCCTTGTAGAAGCTCTTTAGTCTGATGAGGTCCCACTTGTTTATTTTTTCTTTTATTTCCCTTGTCTGGGTAGACATGGAGTCTGAAAGGATCCCTTTATGTCCAATCGCAATTAGTGTACTGCCTATATTTTCTTCCAGGATTTTTATAGTTTCAGGTCTCACTTTCAGGTCTTTGATCCATTTTGAATTGATTTTTGTATATGGCGATAGGAGATGGTCTACTTTCATTCTTTTGCATGTTGCTGTCCAATTTTCCCAGCACCATTTAGAAAATATTCTTCATATAAGCAATGTTGTGAAATGTAGTTTAAATCTTCAATGGTCTTTTTATGCCTTCTCTTTGTGAAAGCAGAAAGTCAGCCTCAGTACATAGGATGAAGAGAAATGTGTTTCTTATACTGCACATGAAGGAGGTCATTTTAACTGTAGCCACCTTATACCTGGGGATACCCCTGCAGAAGGCATGTCTTAAACAGGACTCCATTGCCAGAAGATTAGAGAGAAGGTAATAACACTGTGGAATGTGTTCTCTTTGTTTCATCTGGGTTCTGAACATATGGGAATAGTATGATTACACTCTGCTTCAATGTTGCTAGAATCACAGTGGCTATGATTCTACTTTGCTGACCTCTTGGAAGTTAGACATAAGTCAATTGAAATAGAATTTTGGTCATCTTTAGTTGGTTTCATCTAGTAGTTTGGTCAATATTAACAACTTTTCCAGGATACTATTGAAGGCAACATTATTTTTTTCATATTTAATTCTAGCACATGTGATAAGGCAGTTGCTGATGAGTGTTTATTGGTAGAATGCATCTCCTTACTTATTGCATTAGGCATCTGGAGACTCCAACAAGTATTTTGACACTGTGCTCGGTAGATTATATGAACTTAAAAATAGTTGTTAAATATCATTGTGTAATCAAGTACACTTATCTTTCTTAGTTTCCTCATCTATAAAATGGTGGTGATAGGGGCCGCCCGGGGGCGCAGCGGTTTAGTCCGCGCTTGGCAGCCCGGGGTTCGCGAGTTCGGATCCCGGGCGCCCGCCAACGCACTGCCTGTCAGCCATGCTGTGGCGGCGTCCCATATAAAGTGGAGGAAGATGAGCACGATGTTAGCCCAGGGCCAGTCTTCCTCAGCAAAAAGGGGAGGATTGGACGGATGTTAGCTCAGGGCTGGTCTTCCCCACAAAAAAATAAAAAATAAAAAATAAAATGGTGGTGATAATAATAGTTTCTATCCATTAGGGTGGATTAAATGTTACTACAGGGAAGGCACTTAAGACAGTGCCAGCATATATTAATAGTAAATGCTGCCTTTGGTCACCAACCCTTACAAACTTGCCCAAAGATAGCTCCGATGTTCTTGGCCATACCAGCAAAATATAACTAGAGCAGTGGTTTTTAACTTTGGCTTTATATTGGAAAAATTGGAAGGCTATAACAAAGTGCTGATGCCTGGGTTCCCACTCTTAGTGTGTTTGATTTAATCGGGTTGGAGTTTGACCTGAGTATAGGGATTTATAAAAGCTCCCTAGTTAATCCTAAAGTGCAGCCAAAGCTGAAGAAATACTGGACTAGATGTAGTAAATAAAGGCTTGTCTACCACTAAATCTTATGGCTTTTTCTCAGAATATCTGGAAATCAGCAGTAATATGCCAAAACCACTCCACTTAGATTTACAATTCCTTTTATGCTCAATGAAATCCAGATAGATAATATCTTTATCACCTTAACATTGTTTAAGCCTGTGTTAATGCCTCTTTGTCCCAGGGTATGTGGGTTGTTAAATTTGTCGTTGTACTGCTATCTTTGTGAGATATGAACATCCTGACTAATAATGAATTTTACACATGTATATACTTTAAAAGTGATGATTGCAGATTTTCACACTTTCTTTGTAGGGACTACTGCTTTGACTCGATATCAGGGAACAGAATGGCTAAGACTCTAAATAGACATTTGTTTTGCTATAAGAATTCCTTAAGCATGATCTCGGCGACTGACGAGATGAAAAATGGTTCTGTGATTCATTTCCAGTCTCAGGCTTATAGAACCACTTACATATTTTGAAATGCCCTCCCACATCCTGTAATTGTACTAAATCAGAACTGAAAATAACTCAACAATCTGAGCTTGATCCAAGGGTTAAAATATCATACTCTTTATTTTCTTTTTCACAATACACTTAATGCTATGAAATTAAAGTTTACTAAGAAGTGTTAAATATGATTAACAGGCAAATTTGAGCTTCAAACCTACTATCATACTCAGTTATAAATTATCTCCACAGGTTAAAAAAAAATGATATACTGTACCCCTCACTTGCCTCTAAATATCAAGTGCAAGGAATGAAACAACATACCCATGTATTCTTGGAAGCATTTTCAATTCCAGACCATTTTGGGCCAGTCATTAAAATCTTTGTGCTTTTAATTCCTTGTAAAGTTATTCTTAAGCAATGTTCTGACTAACCGTGACTCATAGTCAGGGGACCCGGCCAGTGGAACTTCTCAGTGTGAAGTGTTTCCTGTGGCATAAAGAGGCTTCTACTGTCCTTCAATATGTGGACTTTGTAAGCAACACAGAGAAAAGTCAGATGGGAAACACATGTCGACACCATTCAGAAAACACAACTCTTTCCTTACATTCAGCATAAGCTTTATATCAAGAAAGAATGCAAGGTCATTAAAGAACAACAGAATCTCACTTGAAATGTATAAACAATAGTGTAAGAGCTCACAAAAACAGTTCAACTGAAACATTTTCCAGTTGTTTTTAGCAAAAGGGGGTAGCCTTGAAATTTTCAGAGAACCAACTCTACTCAAATATCAGATTTTATTTTTAGACACAGCCTCATGATCATAACAATCATGGATCCAAATTATGGATTTATTCATTCAACAAATATTGATGGGGTGCCTACGAGGTGACAAGCTTTGTGGTAGGAGTTGAGACTTAGGAGTGAATAAGACCAGCAATTTCTCTGCCATCATGGACTCTATTAGGAGGATTAGAGAAGCACCAAGAGGAAATTATTATTTATATAGTTACAGAACCAATACGGATAAGTCCACCAAAATCTGGAAGAATATGCTCATACAGAACCCAATATGTGCGAGACATTGTTCTAAATGTTTCCAAAGAATAACATTTAATCTTGTAACAATCTCTGAGGTGTATTCTGTTAATATCTCTCTTTAATATGTGAGGAAAATGAAACACAGAGAAGCTAAGTAACTTGTCTAGGGTCACCCAGCTAGCAAATGTCAGAGCTGAGGTTCTCTTCCTTCCAGATGGCCCGGCTCCTGTTTAAATTTTGAGCTATATTATGGACTAGAGTTGCAATTATTAGATATTCATTAAATTTGTTAAGAGAAAACCTATTAGCTCAAGCAATTTTAATACAATAGCCTTTGATGTTGATTATCTGAAGCATTAATACAAGTTAAGGAGAGAAAAGACAGCAAGAAAGCTTGAACGAAAATCAATAAAGGGATAAGAAGAAGCAAGTGCTACTTTATGTGCTATGCCTTAACACTTAAAATATTTTTAGTGACATAAGTTTTATTTTTTAATATAAAAATAATTAATACTCATTGTAGAAAAATTGGAAATATAGAAAAGTAAAAATAAGAAAAAAAGTCATTCATAATCGATCTCATCATCCAAAGAGAGCATTTTATTTCTTTCTGCTCTTTTTCTACATGTATGATTTACATACATAATTATGATAATGTTACAGTGATTATAAGTCAAATTTGCATTCTAAACTTATTGCATCTATTACTATGCATAAACATATCTCATGGCATAAAAAGTTATTTCCAAACCATATTTTTAAAAGCAGCTCTCCATCCCATCTTTTGAGGAAAAGAGAATTTTCTTCTATATTTCTTGATACCAATGTTATCCAGAACACGATATTTATCTGAGCCAGCCTGGGGGTTTGGGAGTTAATGTGTCCTTTTTATTTTTAACTTGTCTGGAAGGATGGTCTGGAAAAACCTCTTATTGCTCAATAACTATATAATCTCCCTGTATCTAGAGAGCAGTCCAAATCTCTCCAAATAAGTGACCACCTTCCTCAGGAGGAAATCTCAATGGAAGTGGGTGCATATTTATCCTTTCTAATATTATGATGCTACTTTCCAATTTCTGAACCCAGTGTCAGCTCCTGAACAAGTGAGATAAATGAGTCAAATCCTAAGTACTTTTGATTCCTAGGGCATGCCACCCTAAAGCCTCACGTTCATTTGTTTCACCAGTATTTAATATCATAGCACAGGATTTATTTGGTATGATTCCAATGTATGGTTGGAGAAAATAAATAATGATGCATTGTATATAATTATCTGGGAGACTAGGCCTGTGACAGGGGAATTACCCATTTAAAGATGGATGACAAATTCTGCCAGTCACCAGAGAATGCTTGAAAGCATTGGGTTGTTCCTAAATGATTCTTTAAAGAAAGCTTCTGCAGAACAAATGATTATAGAGGTCACGTAGTTTAGATCCCAAATTCGCTAGCAAAGCAAGGCTCTTGTGTATTACTGAGTGCTTTTATTTCTTAGGTCAAGGAGAGAGAAAAGTAAAAAGGTAGCGAGAAAAGCAAAAGCAGTTGCTCCAAAGCCCACCACCAACAACAAAAATAAAACCCCCAAATCTAACTGTAATAGAAAATCAGATGAAGTTGAAGGGAGAGAGCAAAGGAGGAAAAAAGGAAGAGAAATGCAGGAAGTCTTATATGGTGAGGAGTATGTAGAAATTCTACTCAGTGGTATTAATTGAATAAATTATCTAATCTGGTCTATAATGTGGTTCAGAGGACTAAATGCTGAATTTCAGGTATTTTCATTAGAGACTGCAAATCTGAAGTATGGCATATCTTTATTTTCCTGTCTTGGAACAAAAGAACAGAATACTAAGAAACTCCATTTACCTATTAAGGTCTATATCAGAATGAAATATGTACTAGACAATGTTATAAAAATTATTTTTAAAATAACAATGAAGGCTTTCATATGTCTTATGATGAATATATATTTTTGTGATATTCTCCTATCTAATTTCCATCCTTTACATCTCTTTATGATTGGTACACATACCGTGAGTTTAAAAGAAACAGCTATTTACCAGTATCAAATGGAGAGTCCTATAATAATGAACAGTTATGAAATAATTACAATGTGTTCAGCACTAATCTAAGAGACTAATGTGAATTTTCTCATTTAATTCTTATGAAAATTCTGTGAGTTAGGTGGTGGTGTTCTACAATTTTACAGTTGGGGAAACTGAGCAACAAAGAGGTAACTTACTCAGTTGTGGTATATAGTCTGATTCCAGAAGCTCTCCTCTTAACAACCAAATTAAGTAAAAGAAAAACAAGCCAGAAATAAATTGCTTTTTCAAGCATATTTTATGATTTGATCTAATATTTCCAACATTGATTCAACTAACATTTATTAAATGCCTTCTAAGTTCAAGGTACCGTGCTATACGGATGTTATCATGGTGAACGATACGCAAAGTGTCTGCCACATGGAATGTACAATCTAGAGAGCTCATGAAAGACAAATCATTTATCAATTTTCCATGCATTGCAAACACAGGTCTGGGTCCTCTTGGTCCATTTTAGTTTTTACAATGTAAGTATTATTATGAGGTTAAATACCTTAAAAATAATACATTGGGTTTGTGAGGCTTTTATTCTAACCTTAGCTTTGCTAAAAATGTTGACTGTGCGATTAGGCAAGTTGCAACTACTTTTTACATCAAATATCTCATCTACAAAATGATGATAATACCTACCACAGGTGCGGGAGAAAATGATGACATAAGTTTTCGGGAGAGTTCTAAGCTCTGTGGTAGGGAAAGGAAGATAAACAGAAACTCCCTTTGTCCACCTTGGATATTGTTATATAAGAGAGTCTAATCTTTGATCTCAAGTTAATAAGGGGGCGCTACAGGAATGGGTCTAATTTGAAAGGTTACAGGTTTAAGCAGATATAGAGGATCAGGAATAGCAGGCATATTGTGAAATAAAATTTTACTCTAGGAGTACTTGTTTTCCTAAGGATGTTGAAATAATGGGTTGAAACCACGGAGACTGAGGGATGCATTGGATAAGCTATTTATACACTGTGCCAGAGATGAAAAGATGAAGGTGAAGAGTGAAGGTGTTGAGCTGTGAGCAGATTACAAATAAACTAAAAGTGGACTGAAAGATGAGTGAATAACTATGGCTCTGGAAGGAGAGTTTTTCCTAGCATTCCAGTAGAATATCTTGTTGTTTTTATGTTGAAAATGGGAGTCCACATTAAAGCTGTGTAGTTGTGTTTATGTGCTTGTGGTTTTCTGAAGATCATAATAAAGTGCACTAGTGATGGCTTAATTGTTGCAGTTTACACCGGAAAGTAATTAACAACATCTTGGCGGTCAGTTGAGATCTTCCAAGGTCCATAAAATATGTGCCGGTATTTTTTTCCACTTTATTTGTATCATTTTTTTATCCTGGCTGTGCTTTCTTAAGAATAACTTAGAGATGTCAAATTATACCTTAAATTCATAGCTCTTACTTTTCATATCCCTCCTACATCTTTTTCTATATATAACTATCCCTTGGTTGAACAGGATTCTCCTCCTTGGAAATATCTGTGTTAAAAGGTCAATTTGTAATTGTCCACAACTTCTACAACTATAATTGATGGTAGTAGAGAATGTATTCACGTGTTTAATTGTAAATCGACAGCAATTGCTTTTTTGTTCGTTCATATCATAAAAATAATGACTTCATTAAAAAAAACAACAGTTGCTTTTTTCTGGACATGGGCAAAGCAGTAGTGATGTGTATCAACATGTGGGTCATGGGCAGGCAGCATCAGCATCATCCACTACCTGGTTAAAAATGCAGATTCACAGGCCTTATTCTAAACCTGCTAAATTAGAAACTCTATAGGTGGAACTCAGGAATATATATTCTCTTCAGGTGTTTTAATGCAAACTAAAGTTTGGGAAGTACTAGCTCGTATCACCTCCACTCACATTCTCTCAGCCAGAACCCAGTCATACGATTCCATTTGGATGCAAGGTGGTGAGGGCAGCCAGTTTCTGGAAAAATTCTACTCTTTCATACATATAAATACCGACTTTACCCGGAATCTTTGGCAAACAACGCCATGTCTAGCTAGCACTAATCTTTCAGAAGAAAAGTTATATTATCAGAAAATAAGTTTAAAAAGATACTGGAAATATTGGGTCTGCCCGTCAGTCAACCCCGTTTCCTTCCTTTTCGTTGCTTTAAATCTAAAATATAGTGGCAATTTTATTTCATTTTGTGGGCACTGTGGAAAATTTTTCAACCAAAAGCCTTGGTAGACAAAACATTTTAGTGAAGAAGATGTGGTCTGAAAGCAGGAGACCTGAATTTCTATTTCATTTCTGTCAACTGCTGAGTGACATAGGAAAAGATGTAACTTCTTTTAAAAATCTCAAATGAAAATACAGGCTTGACCATGGTGATTAATTTGAGGCTTGACAGTTTAATGCTTTCTAATGTTAATATTTTGTGATTATAATTCAACAATTAAATGAATATGTATCAGATTGTTTATTTTATACTTTGCAAAGGTATTCTAGTGATAAGGGAATTAATTACATAAATAACCAAAAGCAATATGTATGTGATATTGTTGTCCTTTCATAAATCTCATATGTTTCAACTTAACATAAATTTTTCACCTGTCAAAACAAATAATTCACAATTTAGGACTATTTCTAGTGGTATTATGAGGTAGACTAGATAGCATTTATTAATTACACATTTTTAAGTTTTCATCATTGCTGGGGACACAGTAATAAATAGGAATAATAAAGTTATGCTAGGTATTGAGGATACAGTAATAAACGGTAACTGTTTAGTATTAAAACAATGTTCTGGAAGCAAAGTATCTGGAACTGTACTTAGCACAGAGTAGCACGAAATACATATTTGTTAAAATGAATGAAACACAGTGTTAAAAATGTTAGGGCTGGTAGTTTAGATATGACTCCACAAGCATCTCCCTAATCATTCCCTAGAGTGTTGTGGCCAACAATTTTTCATGACTTATATGGCTTTCAAAAATGTCGTCTCTGCAGCCACCAGCTGAGGGTGGTTATCTGTGAAAAGCGGTATCAGTCAGTCAAGTGGGCACTGATTGCATGTGGAATTTTAAAACTAAAAAATAAATATGTTTAATTTGTAAAACAAAAAAAATAGCAAAAGTAGAAGAATTTTATCTGTGTTTGTGAAAAGGAAAGATAAATAAAACGTATTGACAGGAAGAATATAGCTTCAATTAAAATATTAAAAAATATAGCTTCAATTAAAGAATAAAGTGAAAATGTTTGAGTGTTTTTTAAAAGAAATAAATACCTAAGATAAAAATAGTTTTTTTTTTTGTTATTTATCCTTAACTTCTTTGTCAGCCCAATCTGAATAACACTTAGAGATCTTTGGCTTATTTTTAGGGATTGGATATCTTCCTTCTCTGTTTCATAGCAACAGCAGTCTATCTCCTCTTCTGGGCTCTTAAAATGAATTACAAAGTGTTTAGTTTGTTAGACCAAAGACAGCCTTTTTTACATTAAATAGGACCAAATCAGGTAATGTATATGACTGGGCCCCATATGAAGTATTGTTTTTGTTGTTAGAATGTAAAGAGAGACCAACCATCCGACAGCAGTGTGGGGGTGGTGCTGCCCCGTGAAGCGCACCACTCGTTGTAGGGGACCATTTGCTCTTGGTGGCTGTTCTCTTCTATCAACTCCTTGGCCCTGTGTTAGTGTTTTCGATTTTCAATAACTGTTATTAGCTCCTTTCAGATTGAAAAATACCTCAGGGACTAGAAAATGCCTATCAAGAGGATGCTTCAAATTCTTTCTGAAAGAAGGTGCACTAAAAATTCACAAACAAGCAATTGTCATTGATTTCCTCCTGCTTACAGTAACTTGAACAATACTATAGATTTGACAAATGTCCTATAAGGTGTTTGTTTTTTTTTCCTAAAGTGAGTGAATGAAATGTTTCATTTTAAAGGATAGATCAGACCCATTTAAGCAAATCTGAATGAGGAGATTGAAAGAAAATTTAATTCCCTTTCTTACAAAAACCAAATCAAACCATTTTTTTCTTTTTGACCACTATCCATGGAGAACATTATGTTTCTTTTCTTATCTCTTTTCTTAATTTTAATATCAAATATCCTTAGAATTTGGCTTCCCCATTTTCAGAATAGATACCATGGGTCCTTTAATTTCCTCTCTCTGCTCATATTTTGTGTGTTCTTTGCTCTTGTTCTCCTGCTCCTCCAAATACTATTAAGCGACAGACAATGAGTTATTTAAGGAAATCAAAATAAAGTTTATCATCTTATTTTTCAGGATACTACATGTATTCTTAACATTTATTTGACTTTTTCGAGAATTTTTACTTTAATATAATACACACCTTAGAGCTAATTGGAAGTACATTCTTAAGTCCTTTATCCCTTTATCCTAATATTAACTCAGAAAATTTCCAACAGAAAAAATAAATTTTTTATTGCCTACTAAGATCAAGAACTCTTACATCAACCTTGCCAAGCTCAGCATGATAATCTGACTTGCTGTGACACTTTGATTTATGTCAAAAAGAAAAAAAAAAAGAACCCATCCTTCAACTCTTAAGAATTTCTTCTGATTGATTGGTTAGAGAATGAAAATTTTCCAGGAATATATTAGACAAAAAAGCAATTATGAATCTATATCACTAATGACCAATGATAGGAAGATGACGACATTCATATGGAACAATCTCTCTCTCCCCCTGAAGTTTCTTAAAGATTACTTCAGTGCTTCTCAAGAGTTATACAAGAAAACCATGTTAAATTTATATTTGCTTATGTATATATATGGTTGGACCGTTTAACCACCACCTTATATCTAATAAATTGTAATACATGAAAAAGACAGGCCTCTTGTCTTCAACATAGTCTAACTAATTAAACATACACTAACTAGGAAATAAAGTATGCAGTTCACAGAAGTCATGAAAGCTTTCCAGGTTTCCTCTTAAGAAAATTGAGAAGGATCATAAATCCGTAAACAGAGTCCTCTCTAACCAAATTAAATCCTCTCTAATAATTAAGAATAATATTCTTAAAGTGTGTGATCCTAATTGAGCTTAAGAATTAATTAAAAAATAGAAAATAAAATTTAAATTATCTACAAAATTATGTTATATACAGAAATATGTTATATGATGCCAGTGAAGGCCACATATTCCTCCCACTTCACTAAAAGTCAAGATGAAAATTTAACACCTACCAGGCTGATATTTCTTCCTCACTTGGTTGGTACATGTTAGCATCTTAGTGTTCTCAAACTGAATATATGCATTTTAATTATAATGTGCCTTGTAAAATTTGACAATTTATTAATGCTACTTGAGATTACCAAAGAAACCCCCAAATTTTAAAACAATATTTAAACTGTTGATTATAGTGACTTTGCAGACTTTAATAACAATGAATGAATATTTTAAATTGTACTATCTGGTGACAGGTATGACCTATGGTTATATTTTCTAAAATTTATTGATTTTCTTGAAATAATTGATACAGTTTCCTATGCTTAATTTTCATAAAGATAGAATCTCTTACAGTGGAGAAATGCTCATTGGCATTTATTCTCTAAGAGTTTAGTGATGGTTCCAGACTCCATCTCCACTTGTCATTTGTTCACATATCCATGGTAACAGCTTGGCTTGCCCCTGAACTATATCAGCTAAAGCCACTGAGGTGCTGCAATATAAACAAACCTCATGCAGTGCTTTTTGGGGGTTGTCAAGATAGTTTATATTTTTCAGGCATTTTCTACTGTATTATATAATGTTTCATTTAGAGATTCCCAATGCTGCATAATTGGGAAAAGACCCCCGTATTCACTCTTCTCCCACAAAACAGACATTAGCCATCATCTCCCTTGAGAAAACTGAACCTTACCACCAAAGGAAATGCCGTGTCCTTGTTTATACTCTCCTTGTGCCTGGAAAAACTTCTATCAAAGCATCTGCAGTGATTCGTTGAATCTAGCTATCTGTCTGTCTATCGTGTTTATTTTTTTTCCAGTTTTATTGAGATATAGTTGACATACATCAGTGTATAAGTTTAAAGTGTTATCTTGCTTATTAACTTACCATATCTATTTCCTTCACGTAGACTCCTGTGCCCCATCCCCGGAGGGTTTAGGTCTTAGTCATCTTTGTATATCCAGCTCCTTGCCCCAAATCTAGCATATCTAGTCTAGCATATCTAGCACTCTAGCATATCTAGTCACTCACTTAACAACTATGTGTTAAGTCAGAGCTAGACGAAAGTAGTGGCTAAGAATTCATTAGTTGTGTGATTATGGGCACTTACTTTACCAGTCTTTGCCTCCTTTTTCTCATTTGTAAAATGAGTGAAATATAACATTTATTTTGCAAGGTTGTTGTGAGGATTAAATTGTCAACACATGTGAAGTGCACAAGTAAGTGATGCACAAAATGCATAAATGTAAGTTATTATTATTACTACTGCTAGTCCAGCACTAATCTGGGCCCTGGTGATAAACAAAAATAGCAAGAGTGGAGGGAGACTGATTGAAACAAATGGTTTCAATAATTCAGATACATTCTGATTGTAATTAAGATTACAAAGACAATGAAACAGGGCAATGCTACAGAGAATTTCTTGGGAGTAAGGGTCTAATTTAAACAGGGTAATCAAGCAAGGGCATTCTGGGGCGTAAAATCTGAGTTGATATCTGAATTATGAAAAGAAACCAGCTACAGAAAATCTGCTTTATATATACAAACAATAGAAAGAAGTTCAGCATGTGTGCTGCTTAACTAATGTTTATTTGAATGAATTATTGGAAGATTGAATTCATTGTCATATTTTAACATATTCAAATACAACCCCAAAAAAGATTTCTGCATTTATCCAAACATTTGTTTTATATTTTCTACAATCAAATGTTATCATCTATTAGAATTTTAAAATACTATGTTTTCAATTTCTGAATCTGGCCAATGTCAATTGGTGTAGAATAATAGTGATTTCCTGGATATTTTGTAATATTGGCTAACGCTTATTGCATATTTTCCAAAAAATATTCTAAGCTCATACCAACAAAGTTAATTCTCAAAACAAACTTCTGAGTATAACTATCCCTAGAGTGTGGATCACGAGGCACAAAGAAGTTAAGTAACTTGCCCAAGGTTTCAAAGAGAGTAAGTTGTAGAGCCTGGAATGAACCTTACCAAATTCTTCTTAACAGCAGTATAAACTGTCCCCTCAGGAAATTTAGACAAAACTTACTCTTTTGACTTTATAAATTAGAATGGTTATTTTTTAATTTGGTTTTATGTGTACTTACTTTCATGGACACACTGTTTCCTAATTTCCCTACAGACAAGATCATTGCCATATGTTTAGAATCACATTGTACAACACGTGAGGATTGGTGCCCATGGTACCAAGGATTCTCTGAGAGCCTTCAGAATCCCCAGCATGGAGGGAGGAGCACAAGCCCTCCTAGTGAGGCTGATGAACATGACCTCTGGGTTGTCAAGTGGCAGGACTGCAGCTAACAAACTGAGCCGCTGTTCTGTTTCTTTGCTGTGTCAAGTTCAAAACTGATGAACCGAGAATGGGGCTCATCAATTTCAAAAGAAAAAAGTAGTTCTCTGCTTTTCTTTTTGGTCTCCAAGGATAAATATTTTTTTGTGGCACCTCTGACATGGCTATATGCCCGTGTAGGTCAGCAGAAAATAGACGGGATTGATGGATGGAAATGGCAAAATGACTAAACAGACCTCACCCAAAGCCCACAGCGGCAGGTCCTGAGAGGGCCCATGAATCTCTCTTCAATCTTCGGTTAATGGTCAATCTGAAGCTTTTTCTGCCCAAACAAACAAATATATGTCTAGAACAACTAATATTGATTCTTATCTGGGAGACATATTAGGCAAGGGTAGCTGCATGAGATTTGAAAGGGACAAAGAAGAGGCATAGTGAAGACAAAGAGAAAGAGACAAGGTATAACTTTTAGGGAAAGAGAACGATACAGAGCCAGATGGAGATACCATGCTTATGAATAGAGAGCTTTATTTTTTTTTATTGAGGTAACATCGGTTTATAATATTATATAGATTTCAGATGTACATCATTATAATTTGACTTATGTATACACTACATCATGTTCACCACCAAAAGTCTAGTTTCCATCCATCGCTGTACAGATGACCCTCTTTATTCATTTTATCCTCCCCCTGCCCCTCTTCCCCTCTAGTAACCACCAATCTGTTGTCTGTATCTATGTGTTTGTTTGTTTATCTTCCACATATGAGTGAAATCATATGGCATTTGTCTTTCTCCATCTGATTCATTTCACTTAGCATAATACCCTCAAGGTTCATCCATATTATTGCAAATGGTAAGATTTCACCTTTTTATGGCTGAGTAGTATTCCATATTGTGTGTGTATGCGTGTGTATGTATATATATGTGTGTGTGTGTGTATATATATATATATATATATATATATATCACATCTTCTTTATCCATTCATATGTTGATGGGTACTTAGGTTGTTTCCATGTCTTAGCTATTGTAAATAATGCTGCAATCAGTATTGGGGTGCATATATCTTTTAAAGTTAATATTTTTGTACTCTTTGGATAAATACCCAGAAGTGGAATAGCTAGTTCATATGACAGTTCTACTCTTAATTTTTTGAGAAATCTCCATACTGTTTTCCATAGTGGCTGCACCAGTTTACGTTCCCACCAGCAGTGTACAAGAGTTCTCATTTTGGAAAGTTTATTTTTGAGGGGAGGGGAGGTAACATATGTAGTACTCAAGTTTTATTGTTTTTTTTCTTTCCAAGATATCAGTGACCTTTTCTCCCAATATAAGAACTTAAGTTAGTAGAGTACATTATTTGTAAACTTGGAGCAATAGTGGCAAAATAACAAAACAACAGCAACATCGACAAGGTATTTGCTAGTCTTTACATGGTAGCTAAAATAGAAAGCATTTGTCAAGACGTCTGGCCCAAAGTAAGTAGTCACGGTTGATATATACCGCTGTTGTTGATATTGTTAGTTGAGGGTCTATTATGAATTGAAGGTCTATTATGAGGGTCTATTTGTTGAGTCTCACCAGGCGTTTTAATTTTTTTATGTGCTTTCTGTTCATTTTCTCTAATATGGCCATAACAAACTAGTAAGCAAAGTCAATTTCTCATCTTATAGTCAATGGGATTGAAATTTAGAGACATTAAACTAATTGAACTAAGTTTCATAGGCAGGAGGTCAGAAATTGGATCCAGATTAGTCTGGGCCCAGGGCCCAAGGTCATTCTTTTACCTTGCATTGTAAATATCTAATACAAAGAGTGAGATTCTAATTGATACAAAGGCAGAAAATGGAGAAGCAAATGGATGGGAGGTAATGTATGAAATAGACTAAAACTCCATTTTCTATTAATCCACTCTTTTCCTTCTCTTGATATTATTTCTATCCTAAATGTGAGTAAGCAGTCCCTCTTGGATGCTGATACTCACAAGCTTTTCAGTTTTATCTTTACGACTTGAGTGATTTGAATTGTTCCAATAAATTGTAGGAAATATTAAGACCTTAAAAATGGCTCTTTATATTATCTTTCACAGTCAAAGATTATGATAATACATTCAAAAGTGAAACAGCATTGAAAAAGAAAACAACTTATAAGTTATTAGTACCTAACGCACAAGATTTTGAAAGACAATCATTATCCTTTAAGATTATTATGAGATTTATAGACTCAGTTTCCACAATAACCACTGTTTGCTATTTAATTTGGATATTTATAAATTCTGTTATAAAATAAAACGCTTCCAGCAATTGTTAAGACATAAAAAGTTTCATGCTATGTTATTCATGGAATGGGTTTTCCGGAATTAATGAGGAAGTGTGAACTTCTTGGTTTGTTGTTCTGATACAGGTAAGGGAAAATGCTGTAATACAATGAATGGGCACTCAGCCAGCAGGCCACTTCCTAATAAAAACAGTTGACATTGTGCCATAAACATATGAAAAATAGCTTAAAACACCAATCTGGAACTTTTGTTGAACTAAAGGAAACAGAGGATATGATATTTTTTTGTAACATCCCAACTTAAAAATAAATGTTCTCTCTCTTGGTCACCAAGATAACAACTAAAATAGTCTTGATAGTCATAGTCTGTAGTTGTGTCACCTTTCCCCTTGAGCATTAGGTAAGATAGCATGCTGCATAAAGTATAGCATTTAAAACATAAACCTTAACAATAGAGTGTTGTCAGCCTTAAAATACTCTTGTTTGTGGGCCTTTGGAAAACTATTATTTTCAGCCAACTCAAGTACTTACTGAAAGAAAAAGTTCTGGAAGGACTCAACAAAGAAAAGTACAAAAAATTTGAACATAATTGTGAGTCAACACTCATTGAGTCTCTAATCTGTGCAAAAATATTACAAATAAGCATGGTGTTATTCAAGAATTATAACTATCCTACTCAGAAAAGAAGTGGTATGCTTTAAAAAAAATGATTTACAAAAGGAATATACTTTTTGGAAATGACAGTGTAACTGCTACTGCCAGGATCTTGTTATAAACTATTTTAAATCCTATATAGTAATTTTCTGTAGAAAGTCAAAACAACTAATAGGGTGTGAAAAACAGAAACCCATCAACTAATTAACAAAAAACATCTAAGAGACACACACAACAGATAGACCGGTCATTTTAGTTGTCATCTTAGAAATGATAATGGCTTTGGAAACACATTAATCCAGTCAGAATGTTGGTGAGGGCTTTTACAAAGGAGGGAATAGGTAGGTGAGCCTTAATGGGTAAATAGAAGTTTCCCAGGCAGGAAAAGGAAGATGGACATTCCAGTCAGAAGCACTTCAAGAGCCAAGTCTCAAAATGTGACTTGGTTATGCTTTGTGTGACAATGGTATAAAATTGTGGATTGGGGAGGGAGAAATAAATTGAAAAGTTTAGCTGGGATTTATTTTCCTGTTAAAAGTGAAAGCAAATTCAATCTCAAGTACCTTTAACTGAAAAGATAATTGGCTTATGTTATTGAAAAATCTAGGGTTAGATAAATGTAAACTTTCAGTTTCTCCTCAATTCAGGGCCTTTCTCAATGAGCAGGACTAAGTTTCTTTCTTTGCATTGTTCAGCTCTGCTTCTTCTTGTTGGGTTCATATTTAGCTAGACGCTTTCCTCATCACAGAGTGGGTTTTCTATCCTAAGTCCTTCCTAATTCAAATCTGGAAGAAAAGAAAGCAAATCTCTCTTTGGTCACTCCCATGCTTGACCTGTAATTCATTCTGATTGGATCAGTTTGGTCAGTTGCCCATTCCTGATCCAACACTGCAGTGTACTATTTGGCCAAGTGTGTGGTGCTACTTCACACCTAGAGATGAGCATAGAGCCCCACATGAATAATATTGGGGGCATGGGTCATGGAAGTTTAAAAACAACAAAGGTCTACTGTAGTCCATCCCTTTGGCCACCTAACATACAAACACAGTCTTATTCTTAAATTTCTTTTTCCCAGTTACTATATCCAGCTCTAAGTGTCTGCCTCTGGTTAATATCAATTTCTATCCATCAGGTCTGGATGTAGTTCCTCATGGTCCAGTAAACTAACAGAAAGTTTAACTCCATACAATAACCTACCAAATGCAAAACACAATGATAGTGAATAGAAATATTTGCAATAAAACTTCTATTCAATGGGGCAAATGGGAAATGAAATACAGTGGCCAAGAGTCCATATCATAGGTAATGTCTGGCTCACAAAAACTAGTAAGGATTCTTTGCTCTGTTTGTTCTGGCACTAGGAGTTCTTTTGTCAGCTGATCTGAATCAGTTCTCCTGGTTTTGCTCTTCTGGGTGGTTTCCCTTATTTTTGGTCCTCATTGGCCATATGGGAGATGTGCATGTGGGGTATGCTCCCTACCTTCCTATTGTGATAGGATTAGGAATTAGGGATATGCCTTAGAGACCACAATTGTAGCCTGTTGTTTTCCAGTGTTGATGGGATAACTCTCTTCATGGGCTTTTAATCTACGTGTTCCATGCAATTCCACGGGCTGATACCAAAGTCCAGAAATCTCCTCAAGTCAGTCTGTGTTAGAACTAGGCATTATATTTTTCTCTTAATACTCCTTCAGCCACATTGCTCTGCCTATCCCCTTCATCCAAACTATGTAAACCTTGCTTCTGCCTTGGGGCAATTTAACACATTGACTGCGGTGCAGATACAACCTCTCTGACTCTCATTCCCAGGTACATGAATGTGGCATCTTTGAGGTGAGGTAATCATCCTCCTTTCTGAGTAGTTGAAAACAGGAGCTTCTTTGGACGAGCCTGATGAAATAGCTTCTCCCAGGTTTTAATATTATTTCCTGCTATTGTTCCTACTTCCCTGCTTTTGCTGGCAATAACTTTAGTTTGGAGGAGAGAATTTAGGTTTCTAATCTTTCAAATTTCTCAGTGACCTTGAATAGGTCTTAGGTAAGAAAGATATTTCTTAGTAAAGCCAAGCTGAACACCAAGCTAAAACAGATGTAAATTTACCTATTTCTAACCTCTGTAACAAAATTGCAAATATCATCATCTCTTCAGCAAAGAGGTGTGAGAGTCCTCCTTCCTTACTGATTCTGCCAATGATGAATTTGATGTCTGTCATTTGCAATGTTCCATTTTTAGTGCCAGCTTTTGTATATTCTAATGGCAAGTGAGAGAAAGCACAATCCGAAGGACTTTATCATGAAGGGAGTACATTGACTCCTATAGCTGAAAAGTCCAGGGCTTGCTTGATCTTGGGGGATGGTAACAGAATCAAATTTTCCTTTGTTCATTTTTTAGATTTACGTCTTCTGTGTTGACTCCTTTTTCAGATAGTGTGCTGATTTGTATTGTGTCAATTTTGCCAGATTGGAAGACAGTTTTCTTCCCTCCATGATTGTAGATTAGAGCTTGCCACAGTGAAATTTAACAAGATTTGGAAAGTGGAAGTGAAGGTGCAGGCATGAAACTTTAAAAGTCAGTGTAGGATGATGTCAAGTGATGTTGTAGTCTGCACATGTTGATTTTCTGTTTTACCTTGTTGATACGGGAGAGCCATGCTGTCTGTAACTCTTCTATCACCTACTGCACTCCGTCCTTCAGCTGCACGGGTAAAGCATGTGTGCAGCACCATTGGGAAATGCTTCAGCTTCTTCAACAGGGCACCTATGTTGTCAAGATTGAAGGAGGTGAGAGACAGGCTCAGCTTCCATTCTGTCCTTGTGCATTCCAGTTTATCTTTGTGGGTTCCAATATGAATTCATGGGTTCCACTTTGCACTCATTCTCCCCACATTTCATGCCTACTTTTACTCTTGAATGTCAATTTCCAGCCTATCACCAGACACAGAGGCAACATCCTTCCCTGGATTTCTTCAGCAGCCCTCACAATTGTGTAAAGTCTTATCTTAGTAACAAACCACTTATTCCATATTGCTTATAGTTGTTCTATTTCCCTAGGCAAACCCTAACTAATACTGATAGGTTGTCTCTTTTTGTATTCACCATATGACAAGAGTAACTTCAACTGACATCCTCCCAAATTCAAGTCTAGAGGAAAAGATTTGTGTTTCTTGAGTCCCAAGATGCCTTCTTATTGGATCATGAGTCATCTGGTCATTTCCTATCAATCTCTGTGACCAGGAAGAGAAAATTGTGCTTATTGGCTAAGCTTGGTTCATATGTCCACCCTTAAATTAATCACTATTGTCTAGGGAATTCAGTGTATGGATTGGCCAATCCTGAGTCACATGCCCCTATTCTAAAGAGATGGGTGCACTGAGTGAGGAGGAATTAATTTCCAAGAGTTCAAGATGTTGCTACCAGGGAAAGAAGAAACACAAAGTGTTCATTCTAGGGTGGATTATAATCTGTGGAGGCCTTGAAAGTCTGGACATATTTTATAGTAATGGAGACTCATTGAGGATTTCTAAAAGTAGGGGACTGATATGACCCAGTAGACTTCTAACTCCCTAATTTCGAGAACCGTATTTCATTTGATTTTGTTTTCTTCCATCCTAGCATTGTGCCTGCAACATAGTAGTTGCTAAAACATCATCAGATTGTTGAGTAATATGATTTATGTTTTTGAAAGATGGCGAGATATTGTGTGGAGTATAGATAAGTGGGAAGTAATTGTGCCAGAATTATGGACTTGCCCAGATAGAAGATACAGATGAAAAGCGGTCACTAGGCTGGAATTCTGGGATACACCAATGTTTAAGGGCAGAGGAAGAAGTGATGATAAAAGAGATTAAGAAACAACAGTAAAAATGCATAAAGAAAACTGGAGTAAGTCTGTTTTGTGACTTCATTAGACTAGTAAATGGACTAGCACTCTGAGGAAAATTGAATGTTTATATGCTTAAGCAATTTTTGAATGCATTCACAGTCGTGCACAGCTGTGAACAAATAAATGAGAAATAAATTTTTTTGTAGGAACGAAATATGTTTGGATTAATAACTAAACATAACAGGACATTTATTTAAAAAGAAAAGCAACTTTATAAAGACAGCAACTAAGTAAACAGTAAACTCTTCTTAGGAAAAAATTTATATGAAGATTTGACAATTTATCCAAGTTTATCATAGGATGTCCATATGAGTCTAATTTTCAGTAAATACAGTAATGTTTGGGCACATTCCAACTTTATTATTTATCGGTAATACTTTCAAATGTCTCCAAATAAGAAACACACATATCATAAATAAATTTGCTATTCTTCTAGAGTTACCTCTGACTTTTAGAATTAATCTTTGTAAGTCAATTCCTGAGTGTTCATTTAACCAAGGCCACCACCTAAACAGAGAACCTTAAGGAAAGTCAGGCTTTGTGGTTTGTATTGCAGTTTGTCAGGAAGATAGCATGAAGTTGTGTAATATCTTTGTATTGTCTATTTCTTAAGGATATAGTGAGCTATTTTCTCATGGCTTGGCTCTGTAATTATAGACATTTAAAAACATATCATGTCATGATTGGTCCAGGAATTTCAACCATAAAATTGGCACTTAAGTATCAATTATAAAATCCAAAGCATTGTACAGATATAGGCAGTATTGTTTTGTTCTCACAACATCAGCACTATGCTAACAATTATTGCCATGCCACATGTATATTTTAAATCCCCTTAGTAAGATAATGCCTGCCTTAGTGATAATAGTATTTTATCTATCCTTTGTTCTTTCTGCCCAAAGTATTATAACTTACCAATTCCCAGAGATTTTTTTACTACTTTGAGTAGATTTTTGGAAACAACAACAGAAAAAGCCAACAACATACCAAAAAACCCACCATGATAAAACAATTCAAAGAAAAGGTAAACTGCTAGTTAAAGACTACCAGCTAGAGACTAGTCCATGAACTGGGATAACCTTAGTGAGATACTTCAGTGCCAAGGATATCAAAAGAATTACAATGACGCTCAGGCTCCTTTTCACATAAGATTTCCAGGTCAGTTCTTCTAACATACACATAAAAATAAAACTTTGAAGCTATACAAGACAAAATTCAAAAAGTGAAGAGTTGGTAAAGGAAAAGCAGTAAACAAAAATTTCAAACTTATCAACCTGATTTTGAGATAAAAAAGTCATTAAAATTTATAATTAGGAACTACCTGAAAAATAATGAGAACCCTACATCACAAAACTGACATAATTGGTTCAAAGCCAAATTCAGATGTGATTCCATGATTAAACAATAATACAAAAATGAACTAAGCCTTCAACTTAGAATGGTCCAGAAAAAATTATAAAGCTACACCCTCTCCCTAAAAAAAAGGAAGGGAGGAAGAAAAGAAAAAGGAAGACAGGGAAGAGTTAAAATAAGTGAGTTTAAAAATAAGAAAAAAATAGGAGAACTGCAAAGGAAACATAAGAGTTGATTCTATGGGAAAAATTAGAAAGTTAATTTCTAGAAACGATAATCATGAAAAAACCTTTTCATGAGAGAGAAGGAATACAATACATAAGGAGGAAATTATAAGATAATACTGTATACTCCTCAATGCCAATACATTTGAAAATGTCTATAAAATACATGATTTTGTGGACGATAATAAGCTTCTAAAAGTATACCAAGAAATAGGAAATGAAATGAAAAAATACATATTGAAAAATTATTTCCACATAAAACTCTAAATAAAAACAGATGAAAATACAATTTTACAAGGAATAGATTGAACATTTCCATGCCAAATCATGTGGTCAAGAGTATAGAAAAGGATGGAAAGTTATCCACTTCAGGCTTTGAAAGTAATGTTGGTCTGCAAGTGTAGAGCAAGCATTTTGAAAATTCAAAATAAAACTCTAGCAGATTTCATAAAACAGACTGTTAAGAAAATGACACTATTTTCAAGTAATTTTATTCCATGAGAGGATGGTTAAATATTAGAAACATACGATATAGCACATATGTGTGCCCAATAAGAAAAGAAGAGCTCATTTCAAAAGAGGCTAAAATATATTTCATAACATTCAATATCTACTTCTTGTCAAAGCTCATAGAAAATGAGGAATAGAAAAATCCTTCTTTGATTCCAGTCTTTTTCCCTAGTCCACACCAGCCACCTACTTTTGTGGTTCTACCCTGTACACTGTTGTCACCAAAATCTCTATTTCAAACATCTCACAGTAGCCTTACATTTTATCCTTCTGGTTCAATTTCTTGACTATTGTTTGAATTAATACAGGTCTTAAATCCATTTATCTTACCACTACATCATTTTTCACCCCCCATCTTCACTTACCTTTTAGTCTCATTTAGATTGCAGGGTGAATCATCATACTCACTCCCTCGTAAACAGATTCATCTCCTTTGTTACTCTCTCCTTGTAATAATTGTCAACACCCTCACTCTCTCCTTGTAATAATTGTCAATACCCTCGCTGCAATTAACCCAACTATCTACCTACACCATACTTGCAACTGAATAGCTGAACACAGAAAAAGTGTAACTCATTTCACCCTTAAGTTGACCACAAGCCTCAAAACACACTTCACCTTGTCTGACACTCCTATTCAGTTTCTTAGTATCTGAGATGAGTACGTTTCCCTTGATCCTCTTTCCTCAAAGTTCCCCTGCCACCTCTGGCAAGCCTCACTCTCAGAAGATGATTTAGTTTTATAATTCATGGATTAATTAGATGCAGGATATCAGAAACTCTTCTCATACTCACCTAAAAATATAAAACCTTGGCTATGTTTGTATCCATAATGCTGCATTCTGCTTGTTAAAATGGGAGAAGCGTCCCTGCTCCAACCAGGCCAACCTCTCCACCAGAGTTTCGTCACGTTCATACACACCAGTCTAACAACTTGCTTCACTCTACTGGTTAAAATGGAAGCACCTCTGCTCTAATCACAGGTGGACTCTTCTGTTCACCTGAATATAATCCCTGGGGCCTTCTCAAGGACTTCTCTACTGGCTCCTAAGCGAACCATCGGTTTCTCCTCCTCCAATGGATTCATTCTGATGTGTATACAATCAGTTCCTCAGAGAGTCTCCTATTTGTTTCTAAAGAGCAACTACAATCACAACCAAAACAACAAAACTTTGACCCTACGTTAGTCTACTTTCTCTGTATCCTTCTTAGCAAACTACAAGTAATTGTCCTCACTCACTGCCATCATTTCACTACCTCCCATCCACTTTCTTGTCCTCCTCAAAAGATTTTTTAATATAATTTTTTAAGAAGGCAATGCATGACCGTGGCATGAAATTCAAGCAGTACAAAATATTAAAAAGTAAAAAGTAAGCAACTTTTCTCTCATTGATCTCCAGCACTCAAGTTTCTCTTTCTTAAAGTGACTTTTGTTTGTTTGTTCTTTAGCACAAATTACAGCACATTTTGCTTTTCCATTTAACAATTTATTAAAGATGTCTTTCATGGAAGTGTACGTAGGTATGCCTCATAACTTGTAAAAACTTCATAGCGTACTGTCACATAAAGGCCACTCTGAAGATCTTTGTAATGATATTTTGATGGCATTTGTTTATAGGATAAACTCTTAAAACTGGAATTAGCAAATAAAGAATGTGATTGTTTACAGTTTTGATAGATGTTATGAAATTGCCTTCCAGAAAGTTGTACAACTTATGTTCATACCAACATTGTGTAAGAGTGTTTCCCCACGCCCTCACTAATACAGAGTATTAACAGAATTTTGCTTTTTGCCAAAAGCATTGATTGAAAACTTGATATCCAAATATAATTTTAAAAAACAGCTTTATTGAGGTATAATTGATATATAAAGAACTGCACATATTTAATGTGTATAATTTGGTGAGTTTGGACATATTCAAATATTCATGATACCATCACCACAATCAAGGTGAAAGACATATCCAATACCTCCTAAAGTTTTCCTGTATCCCCACTTTTTTTGTGGTAATTACATTTAACATGAAGTCTACTCTCTTAACAAATTTTGACGTGCACGATGCTGTATTGTTAACTCTAGGCACTGCGTCGTACAGCAGATGGGAGTTGTTAATGGGTATAAAGTTTCAGTTATGCAGTTAGAATGTAAATTCTAATTTACATTCAGTTTGTCGTGATTGAGGCTGATCATACCTTCAAAATTTAGAAGGCTTTTAATTTCCCTTTTTCAGTGAATTCACGTGTTTACACATTGATTTGTATGGGCAGCGTGTATATTAAGAAAATTAGCTTATCAGCATATGTATTACTAAAATATTTGTTGCTAAGTTTGTAATTTGTTGCCTTTTGTTTTTCTTGCTGTGAGAAATCTTTTAATTTTGACGAACTCAAATTTACCAATGTTTTCTTTAATAGGTTCTGCACCATGCTTGGAAACGTTTTGCACCATGCTTAGAAAGACATTTTTAAATCAAGAATATTCGAGAATTTCCCAATGTTTTCCTTTCATATTTATGGTTGGTTTTTTTCTTTACTTTGAAAACATTGATTTTTTTCTAAAGCTTATTTAGTGTAAGGATTGAGAGAGGGACTCCAGCTCATTTATTTTCCCCAGACACAATCCAATGATCCCAGCACCATATAATCAACACCCACCCTGCTCCCCTACCTCACTGACCTAGAATGCCACTTTCACCAATAACCAACAATCCACATATATTTAGGACTATGTCTCATTTCTCTGTTATATTGACTATTTGTGGCCAGTACTAATATTTCCTATTATTTTATAACATTTTTTAGTATCTCATGTACCTAATCTATGCTCATTATTCTTCTGCTTCATATTTTCCTGGATTTTGTTATGAGTTTACTTTTTTCCATATAGACTTTAGAATCAACTTGCAAAGTTCCATGAAAAATTCTAGAACAAATTTATTAGGATCAAGTTAAATGAATAAATTATTTTAGGGAAAATAGATATATTGATGATGAGTCATTTCATCAAAGATTAAAGACTACAGAAATTTCAAGTTGTTTAATTTCTCTTTTATAATTGGATAGTTTTATTAAATATTTTATTAGTGTAGATTTTGTGAAGTTCTTGTTAGACTTATTCATAATTTGATGCTACCTAGAACTTTTAACAAATTGTACTTTCTAGCTGCTTATCGTTCCAATCACTGTTTCACTCAAGAGTTGACTTTTGTCCCTGAAATGTTTTTGTCAAGATAACCCTGGCCTCTCTTTTGCAAAAGCCAGTGATCATTTCTCTCTTTCTTTATTTTGATTTTCAGCAGCATTTGACCATATACCCAATCCATCCTCTTTGAAAATCTTTCCTCTCATGGCCTCTTTGACATGATAGTGTCCAGATTTTTTTAAACCTAACTCACTAGGAGCTTTTTCTCTGTCTGCTTTGCTGTCTTTTCCTCCTTACCTGACTTTTAAATGTTGTAATGTCCTTGGGTACTTTTCTCTTCTCTACCTACACTCTCTCCCTAAGTGACTTCATTCAGCCTGCCATACAGTATCTCATATATTATATTCAGGATCATTGTTAGAGATTTTTAGATATTTAAGACTATCATCTGTCTATCAAATTATGTTTTCCCGGGGAAAAAAAATTGCCCATAACCTCCAAAGAAGGTACCTACAAGCTTCTTTAAAAAAGTCTCAGAAGGGGTAACTGATTCCTTCAGATGTTACCTGAACTGCAATTTTCGCATTTGAGATAATACAACTGACAAATGGTGCAGAACTCGACTTTGTCTCTAGCAAAAGCCGTAAATAGTACAACTTCTACTCTGAATGCCCAAAAAACTAGTCTAAATTCGTTAGCAAAGATTATGGAAAATTTGCATCATCCTTGCTTTCCTCTTAATTAGCCAAGATTGATACCACAGGAAAAACTTGCTGCACTTCTACACTGCAAGACAAATACATAAACCCATGACTAAGCTGAGAAAAAAAGTTACCTGACTTTCTAAAACAAGCACAGGTGGATTTTTTGCCTGGGGTTTATAATCTAGAACTCTGGCTTCAAGATTTGTGTCAAGGATTAATGATCATTTTGTGCTGAATAATTGCTTATGTTGCAGTTAGCAGACGCATTCTGTTCTGAGATTCAAATGCTGCTGTATAGCAATTGTCAGGTTAGAGTGTTCAACAACTCATCCTGTAACAAAAAGAGCTGGAGACTACAGACGACCATAGTGTGAGTATAGACTGTGTTCTCTAGAAAAACATCCTGATCAGGAAAATCTCGCTTGACCTAAAGGGAAACTGAGAAAATAGACCAGACTGACCTCGTATTGTCAGCAAAGCTGGTACAATGAGCTGGCCTGACACTTGCAGTTAGACCTTGTGTTTTTCTTTTAATCATAAACAATTTCATAGAACATCAACATCAGATGTTGCCACTCTGTGACCAAGATAAATCAAGACAAAAGCAAGACCACTTATAGTCATGTCTGAACAGAGACAGAACGTGAACACTGCCCAAGCCACAAAATACCAAACCATTTCATTGTCTTGGCTAAGATGAGTGCCTGCTGCTTCTTCTCCACTTAGATTTAGTTTCCATCTAATCTTCCCTCTTAGATAAGATTTATTAGGGTAAACAATCATAGCATTTCTCCTGCTTCCTCTCAGCATCTAATCCATAGCAAAGCTCCATTTCTTTAAAACCTCACAAAAACCATCTAACATGAACACAAATTCTTTAATTGTTTCAGGGATAAAAATTTAAAAACTATGAAACCATAAGGAGTTAGATATTTTTCATGTCTAGTTTATAATTAAGTACTTATTAAGAAAACTAAGTGCAGTCATCTCATGTTCAATAGAAGAAAGGGAAATGGTAGCATTTTAAATGGAAATAAACATAATCAAGTGCTGAGATCATTTGCCATTGTGTTGACTGAGTAAATTAAATGTAGGAGCAAGACAAAATTGGTGCATGGCATGGGTTGAACTGAAGATTTCAGTAGTAATTTTCAATGTGAACAGAATTTCTATCACCTAATATCCCGTTGCTTCATGACATTTTATATTGGTGTTTTGTAGTGTTACTTAATTTTTCACGTGTTTATTTCTTTTTATACTAACTATATTTAAGTTATCGAAGTCCAATACCTCATCAGATGTTTACTTTACCCTGTTTTATACCTAGCATAGGGATTTTTACATTGATTCATTTTAATGTTATTAACTGATTCATTTTAATATCTTTTAGAATTATGTTAAATTTAGTCAAAATTAGTAATTTTTTGGATGTATCATGAATTAAATAGACACATAAGATACCAGATGGTCAAATTGAAAGAGAGAACTAAGCTTGTTCATTAAATATTTACGATGTATAAAATAACAGAAAGGAAGAGTTATAACAACTAAAGGCCGTCTATCATTTATGAGACACTTTCATACAAATTGAAAATCAAGCAAGGCAGCAAAAAATGTATTTAGAAGTCCAGGATCCGCTAAGAGACAAGTACCTTTGTCATTTTTAAGATTTAATGAAAGATTGGCTTATTTGGCCTTGTCCCTTTCCTGGCTAAAAAGCTACTTCCCCTTTCACACTCATGCTGTTTTAATTAATCTCTACCAGTTGCAACAGCGTGATTTTTCTGGAGAAAGAAATGAGCTGTTTTGCTCTGTAAACACTTTCTGTGGGTGCTTGGACACATGAGGAGATGAATGAACAAATGAAAGATCTTTCCTAACACTGCTAGTTTACCAAGGGCAAACAGAAGATGAAAGCGTCTTTGTTTTGGTTTCCATTTTTCTTCAGAGGAAATGCCCAACCATGACTATTAGTTGTTTATAAAAAGTCTCAAGGAATTAGTGTTTTTCAGAGCTGATTGTTTTTTGAAAGGGAAATGTGAGAAAAAAGGAATGTAGCTAAGAAACAGAAGTACTGTATTGGGGCTATATTGTTGGATTTAAATCTAAAAATCTCAAATATAGTTCCATTCTTCTCTATACTGCTTCCGGCAAAAATTTGGGCAATATTTGCCTATCAACTTTTTTCATGATCACTGCCCAGTCTGCTTGTTTTTCACTAGGTTTTCCTTTAATGCTAAGAAATATAGTAAACTGACATTATGTATATTTCAACTTTCTCACCTTAAATCCTTTGATATAACCCCCAACCATAATTCTGGTTTTGAATCAACACTGTCTCAGCACAAGAATACTGGGCACTGAGTTCGTTTTGGTTCAACAATTATTTATTAAGAATATACTGTAAATACAAAAGTTAAGTAATCTTGTATGCTGTTTTAGGGCATTTGGACTGTATTCTGTAGATTAATGGAGACTTATAGGTATTTAAGCAGTGGAGTAAAATAATGGTATCCCTATTAGCATTCTGATAGCTATATAGATAATGTTTTTGAGAGGACTATTAGGAAGTTACTATAGGTGACATAATCAGGTCTTTTAAAAGTAAGGAAAGTTTCAGGAAATATTTATAAAATAAAAATAGCAGGATTTTGGTGATTGGTTATTTGGGGATACGAGGGAGAAGAAACAGTCAAGAATGACTTCTAGTTATTTAGCTTGGATGAGGAGACGAAGCTGACACCACAACATGAAGTAGAGAGAAAGGAGGAACAGATTCAGATGAGGTAATGATGACTTCAGTTTGGAACACACTTCCCCTGAGGCACTTCAAAGTACTTGAACCCTGGTGGAAATGTGCAGAAGCCATTTGGTTATAGGGAGAAATACAGGCTGGAAAACAGATTTGGGAGTCATAGCATTTAGGTGAAAATGTAAAGTTTTGTAGTCATAATGAAAATGAGTTTTGATGCACCATGCCTTTTTTTTCTCTGTGCTCTATTTCATGTCTTATTTAAAAAGCCTTCAAACCAATATTATTGTTTCCTTCATGCAGATAAATGGGAGACCTATAATGATATGAAGGTCTTTATTTTTAAATTTTTATGTGTTCCTCAATTTCCAAATGGACCAGCTACTTCTAAGCCTCAAGCACATCTACTTGTTTGATAAGTACACTTTGTTCTCCTTTAATTTCTAAGCTTCAAGGAACCGAACTACAACATTGTCAGGATGTTTAATAGACACTAAGCAAAGTCAACATCACATGGTCAAGGACAATATTAGATGAGTGACATTACAAAACAAACATAATTTTATTCTTTTCACAACTCTAGCATTCTATTATTTTGTGTGTTTTATTTCCAAAGAAACTCCTATGAAATTTTATATTTTCTGGGATCTTAAAACCCACTAGAATAAATACTGACATAATGCTAAAAAATTAGACCTTCCAATGTATTTTAATGTGAATTTCAAAATGCAGAATAAGTGTAGGATATATCATTCACAAGTAAAATTTGTTATAAATTCAGAATTCCCTTCCAATGTTAAAAGAATGGATGTTCATTTAATAATTTTGTGAATGTATTTACAACAAATTGTGAATTACTAAAGGAAAAAGTAGATTATTGTTGGATTTTCCTGTTAATTTATTTAAAAAATGAAAAAATACTTTAAAATATTTTCTGCTAGTAGCAATAGACATTGAAATTATGTTATATAATATTTTGCCTTTATAAACATTTATGTGTGTCTTAAACACCCAGAAAATAACTCTACTTTTAAAGAGATATAAATCTGTTTCATTTTTACTGCTCTAGATGGGGAAGCAAAAATCTATAGGAAATGTCTGGTGTCTCCGAAGAAGTAGTAATCCCACAGAAATTTTCCATTGGCCTATTTCACAACTATTTCTTTAAAGAATTGGAACTACTATAATTGTTGAGAAGTTACCCATAGAGTGTAGTTTTTCACTTCTTGAGAATGCCCAAGAATGTTCATTGTTCACTGATAATCAAATTAAAGTGGAGTCAACTTTCCAAAAGATGACAAGATAGTGCAGCTTTTTATTCCAAGATGATGTAAGAGCCAAGACTCTAAGATTCACAGAAACATTTAGGGAAAGCACTGGTTCTTTGGTATCTCTAGAACTTTCAGCCTTTTAGTACCCTGGATTAAGAATCAGCATTTGAATTCATGTCTTTTTTCTGATCTTTGCTGCCCTCTAGTGACTTACATTGCACTTCTTTTTCTGTTTAAATCTACTTAATCTATATCTAATTAATGCTGTAATTATTGTTCTGAACTAAACATTTACGGGAAGACAATGTTTTAAGATTTCCAATGTAAGGTAAAACGTCAACCTTGGCTTAAGGCTAACTCAAGTGGTCTCAAGGAATAAATTGGCTGAATTACCATAACTGAAAAAATTGTTGAAAAGATAAATATTATTTCAAGTTATTAAAACAGTAGCAGTGAAAGTGTAATTTGGCATACTATTTTAGGGAGTGGGGACAATATAACAGTACTTAATGGAGTCATACAAAATTTTCACGTCTTATGCCAAGTAATGCTATATTAGATACAATTAAAACCTCGGGGCCGCCCGGTGGCGCAGTGGTTTAGTCCGCGCTTGGCAGCCCGGGGTTCGTGAGTTCGGATCCCGGGCGCCCGCCGACGCACTGCCTGTCAGCCATGCCGTGGCGGCGTCCCATATAAAGTGGAGGAAGATGGGCACGATGTTAGCCCAGGGCCAGTCTTCCTCAGCAAAACGGGGAGGATTGGCGACGGATGTTAGCTCAGGGCTGGTCTTCCCCACAAAAAAAAAAAAAAAAAAAAAAACCTAAGAAAGTAACTAAAAAATATAAACTAAAATACTTGCAAGTATTTTCACAAAGACATTAGTAACTTTGGTACAAAAATAATACAAAACTAGGAATTAAGAGTACATCAGATGGCCAAAATTGAGAAATTCTTATAAAAGTGTGTGCGTATATTTATACATATCTATATATGTTTGTGTGTGTGTGTATATATATAATAAAATTGTGTAATCTTGCCACTAAAAATAGAAAATATACAGATTTTATATTCACATATTACTCAGCTGCATAGAATATAGAATTTAAAGTATAAAATAAAGTAGTTAGTATGTAAAAATGAAGAAAAATAAAATTCAGAAATGGATTTTACCACTTGTAAATAAAGAGTGAATTTGTATTTTTGTGTGTTTATTTGTTTTTACTGTATGGATGAATAATTATGCATGAAAAATAAATTAAAGAAAGTGGCATGTACATGCACGATAGGGCTTGGTGAAATATTGTGAAATATTCTTTCCATTTAACCTTGCTTGGATCACAGCTGGGGCTTATAGATTTGGAGTGCTGGGCTGAATAGCCATCCAGCTATTATGAATAATTCATGGTCTCAGGCAAGATTTCAATCACTGCCACATCTCTAAAAAGTCCACCTTTATTCACATGGATGCCCCAAATGGAAACATCTATACCAGGATGCCTACAATGATTTAATGAAAAAAGCTTACCTTTGGTGAACTCTAAAATTTTTAATTTGATCTACTTTCAAAATTTCCCTACTTGTTAAAGTTAGGGGTCACTATTGAATTTATAGGGGAGGAAGAACTATTCCCCTACCCTCTAGCTCCTTCTGGCTGGCCTAAGAATTACATTGACATGAGACAGAATAACAGGAGAAAATCAAACAAAGTTTGATAACATGTATACATGGAAGAAACCCAGGAAATCTGAGTAACTCACCAAAATGGCCAAAACCACCACCTTAAATACCATCTTCAGTTAAAGACAAAGGAGGATGTTGGGGGTAGTTGTTTGGGACTTCAAAGGGGAGGAAGGCAATTTACATGGAGATAGTAAAGCAAATGTTTGATAAATAAGTGTTGACCATGTCTTGCAAAGACAATGAGAGATGGAGAGGATTTGACTGAAAAGTCCTTGTTAGGTTCCTCCCTGTTTATCACACCTAGTTTGTATTATACTATAGTTATCTTATGGTATTAGCTCCTTCCCGGAATAGGCTTTCTATCTGAAATTCTTTTAGGCAGTTAGGAGGAAGGTCAAAGTTTATTTCAGAGTCCTTTGTTCCTAAAAATAATCAAGCCAAAGAGACACATCTTGGGGTGGCAAATTCTGGTCCCTCACAAATTCATAACACCACCACACTCTTCATACTATTCTGAAGTCAAATGGATGAATAACTGAAACTACCCTGTTCTAATTTTTGAAACGCACACCTCCACTATTCTAGTTTTCCCTCTTGCAAATACTCGTCTATGATTCATTTTCTACCTCCTTCTCTCTTTGCCTAAAGTTTTGTCCTGTGTCTTTCCAATTCTGTCTCGGTGTCCCTACTCTCTCAAACCTTAAGAATTATCTCCATGTAGATACCTCTACAGTCAGCCTCTGCAGCCCTGAACACTTTTCTCAATTTCCAGTCTGCATTTCTAGTGGTCTCCTGACACAGGTCACTTGGTGGTTTAACCGTCAACTCCAACCCAAGTGTCAAATTAAGTTCCTCTCAAACATATTGGAAGGATGTTAGAGATCATTAAATTCAATGCCTTCCCTTTTAAGATAAAGAAACTGAGGCTATAGAAGTAGATTTACTTGACCAAGCGCACAAACTAATTGGTGATGGACCGAGGATTAGAAATCATGTTGTCTGACTGCCAACCAGTCCAGTATACTTCCTACCATACCAAACTCCTTGTTTTCCTGCTGATTTCAAATTTCCTCTTCTATAGGATTCTTTCCAAAATTCTCTTTAGTCATCCGGGCATGAAATCATAGGGTCATTTTTAAATTTCTTCTTCCTTGCTCCAAAATCTAGTTATTCTGTTTCATTCTATTGATCCATTGATTCTTCTTTGCAAGAACATCTGTACTTGCCTCTTTTCTAAAACAAAAATTTAATCAAATCAATTTATGTCAAGGAGTTCCACAAGGCTTATAGCAAAAAACAGTAGACCATATCTACATTTCTTTCCCATCCTTGAATTCTGTTCCAAGAGGCAGATAGTTTTGAATCTTTTACCTATTTCTTCTGAGATTCATCTCCATGTCTCTAAAAAGTAGGCATATACCATTATTTTGTGATTTTTTGTCTTTTTAAGGGAATAACGATTTTCTTCCTTGGAAGATAAGGATTTACTTATCTAAAACGTTAACCTTCTTCTCTTCTCATCCCTTTCTGATCATCTTAATGAAATTATTTCAGTTTTTGTTTAAATAAACATTCAGTATTTTCATTATTGTATTTATATAAATGTTACACCTGAGTCACATAAATGTGCTATGTCTTCTTTCTTGTGCAACTTTTGGGTTTCTTGGGAATTATTAATAGTTTTATTTTTGTTTGTTAAGTTTTCTATGTACCTATTACCAGGTTTCATCCACAAACACTTGGAGAGATGAGTAACTCCTTTCTCAACATGTTAAAGATAGATGATTTATCAATTTTGTTTTATTCTTAGAAACTTCCTTCATTTCTGTACTACTCTGATCTAGACGAATCATTCTCTAGAATTGCTGCACAGCTGTTCTCTTGGGCTTTCCCTTCACTATCATTGTGGGAGTTTTATATACCTCTCTCCTCTTTTAGACCTACTCTCAGAATTCTAAGTTTCCTGCTTCCTGGTTATTCTTTCATTTTAATGAAGTTTATCCTGCTCTAGTTTCTTGAGAAGAAGTGTAAGGAGATAATTTTATTTTTAGAACTTGCCTGTGAAAAAAGCTTTTATTCTACCTCTCTTATTTGATTGATTGTCTGGGTTCAAAATCTAGATTGAAAGTCGTTTTTCACAGGATATTGAAGGCGTGATTCCTTTTTCTTTCAGCTTCAAAGTTGCTGTTGAGAAGTCGGTTCCATTCTGATTGCCTGTTTTTCTCTGTATCTCACTTCCCTGAAATTCTACCGTGCTGTGCTTTGCTGTGAGAATCTTTTTATTCATAGTTATCAATCCCTTTGATCTGTAAATGCAGACATTTCAGTCTTGGGTGTTTTCCTATTTGTTTAAGATTTCCTTACTTTCAATGTCTTCTTTGTCTCTTTCTGTGACTCTATTATTTTTTTTACATATTTATTTATTATTTTTTTTAGGAAAATTAGCCCCTAGCTAACATCTGCTGCTAATCTCACTCCCCCCCCCTTTTTTTTTGACTGAGGAAGATTGGCCCTGAGATAACATCTGTGTCCATCTTCCTCTACTTTACATGGGATGCTTGCGACAGCATGGCTTGGTAAGTGGTCTATACCCAGTGATCCACACCCAGGATCTGAACCTGCAAACCCCAGGCCACCGCAGAAGAGCGTGTGAACTTAACCACTATGCCACTGGGCGGGCCCCTGTGACTCTATTTGCCTGTTTAAACTTTGGGGTTAAACCTCTAAAATTTTATCTATTCTTATCTATTTTCCATTTTGCTTTTTGGTTATACCTTCCAGAAGATTCCCTCATCTTTATATGCCAATCTTTCTATTTAATTTTGTTTCTGCTACTGTATTTCTAATTTTTAAGAGTTTTTATTGTTTGAATGCCTCTCTTTTATTTTAACATGATATTCTCAGTATTCTCACTTTAGGGATATATTATATACTTTATCTCTTTAAGGCTATTGATTATAGGGTTTCTTTGAATGCTTTCTCCTATTTCCTGCATTGCCCCAGTTCTTCTGCATTGCTCATTTCTCTTTATTTCTACTTAGTGGCATAGCTTTCCTAATCTTTGGCTGATACTTGATCTTTAATACCAAGACCCTAGAAATAGATTTGAAGCTTTGCGTGCAGTTTCAGGTCTTGTGGACCAGTGGACTTTCCTGTGGGTTAATTAGACAAGCATCCAGTATTTTTTTTATCAAGGACTCTCCCTCTCCCCAACTCTCAAGTGTTTTTTCTTGAGCTTCTGAGGCTTCAAAGAGATGAACCCCCTAGCCTTCCACCTGTGAGGGGGGCTTGGTTGCTAAAGCTGTGGAAGAGTGAGGAAAGTGTTACATGGGTTTCACTGCTCAGTGTGTAGACTTTCATGGAATTCCCCTGATTTCCTCTCTCCCCAAGGCTTCCCACCCTTGACTGTGTCTGGTGTCTTTGGGTTCCAAGTCTCTCTACGGAATAATCTTCAGTTTTCTGTTGCGTGGGGACAATTTTAAGATCTGACTTATTCTCATATCAAATGTGGGGGAGTGCGAAGGTCTAAATGCTTCTTAAGGAGAGTTTCGAGCAGCCTTCACGCTGTCTGTCTATTCTACATCTCAGCCTTCAGAGGCCTTTCCTGGATTCCAGAGCAGATGCCCGCTAGCATTCATTCACCAGTATCTTGACTCCTCACTCTTGTACCTTGCAGACACTATCTTTCTTCTCCCTCTGGTCTTCATTTTCTGCTTTATATCTTCCATTTTTTCCTTTGCCTTGCAATTTTGTTGTCCTCACTTCTGATTTTTCTTTTGTAATTTTATGCATTTTAAAAATCCTTGTACTGAATTTTTGTGGAATTGTGAGAAGTGAGAGCTAATTCTACATGATTCACCAAAATTCAATTCCTTCCTTTTTTTTCCCATTGCCATTGCCTAAGATCACACCTTAATCATTTAATGTTGGGCTAATTAAATTGGTTCTTAACTACCTAGTTTCCTTTCCTAAATTCTTTTCTTGAACTATTAAGTCCTGTTAATCATCACCAAAGAAATGGGCCTAAGACTGATTGTATCACTAGCCTGCTCAAAAACCTCCAGGTCTTTTCAAAGGTATAAAAAAGTAAATTTCCAACCCGTCCATAATCTACTGAAATTTCTGGGCTTATCTTCTATCATGAAGACAAGAACTTGAATATGAATACTTTCCTCACATAAATAACTTGACTCATTGTTTTCAGAAAATGTGCATCTGTCTTCTCACCGTTTTAGGGAAATCTATCCTTTCTTTTCATTTAATCCTACTTAATCTTACCTCTGCCAAGAAGTCTTCTCTGATCCTGTCAGCAGAAAAAAAAACTTTATGCCAGCTTTACACTCTTTTCCTTTCATTATAGCATCTGTAACACTCAGTTTTTGTATTTTTATCTTTCTCTCTAGACTCTAACTTGCACTGAAGGCAAAGATCTTGACATATTTATTGTTGTGTATCCATTTTCAATAAATATTGAGTAGCTACTGTGTGCCAGGTTCTGTGCTAAAAGTTCTTCAGGCTTTCTTTAGGTAAAGACAAAGGCATGTAGGCAGTAGTTTCAGAGAGTGAAAGCTGGGAATGGGATTCCAGTGGTCAGTTGGAGTTCAGAAAGCAAATTCCAGTTTCTGAGAGGATGAATAAAAGCAAGCCTCATCTCAAGCCTTATGGAAATGAAAATAAGATAAGAAACAATTCTATGATTGGTATCTACAAATGGATGGAGAATAAGAACAGTCTCCTTGTTAGTCAGAGGACAAGAGGTAAGAGCAGGACTAAGAGAAAGTTGACTTGATATAGAATTTACTTGAGTTGCTTAATGGAGTCTTCACATCCCTTTGTCTCAGACAGGGTTGATCCTCAAGCTTAAAGAGCTGTTGAGCCTGCATGCCAAGTGGTCTAGCATTTGCAAAAGAAATCTATTGTAAGTTAATAAAACACTTGGAGCTGTGAAAGATTAGATTTCTCTAAACTTCACAGGAAGCTTTTTTATTCCAGAATGTGAATGTCACTGCCATTACAGGAAGAGTTCTATATTCTTCTCAATGATTCTCGAGAGCAGATTCCATATAGTACTTAAGAAGGTTACCTTGCTATTTATTAGCTTTTAAGTTAAATTTATATGGTAAAGAAATTCTTCCAACTGCTAATCACAGAAGTCTTGCTTTGTTTATTCTAATTATAAAGATATTTGGATTCTTATATTATTCAACCTCATATTGACTATGACTTTGTAAAGTTATACTCTTTTGTGAATTAAAAAACTCCACCTGTCTATAAATTGTTGGAGTCTAGGGACCATGGTTACTCATCTCTGATACTCACCATATTTATAATATATTGGAAATGCCAAGCTGAGGTATAGTGGGAAAAACAATACTTTTAGCACCAGAATATATAGGTTTGTGCATCAGCAATTTTATCCACTAATTGTGACATTAGTCAACTCCCTATACTCTTAGGGTCTCAGTTTTCTCATTTGTTAATGCAAGATAATTTTCCTTGCAAATTAGGTGATTGTGAGGATAAAATAAGAAGTGCATGAAATACTTTGTGATCTCTAAAACACTTTAACCACAGAACTTTCAGGTATTAACTGAAATGAACAAATGAATGAATGCCCTTCAATTGATTCCTGGAAGTTATCTTTCTTCCACAGCTGTACAGAAGACACTTTCCTGCTTTATTATTGATAATGTCATATGAGGCAATGATTAAAGAAAGGTTGAAAGGTTATCCTTCCCACAAAATTTCCAATCATCTCCCTAACAATATGCTTAAAATACTCTTATTTTCAATTTTTTATACTAAGTGTTTGAGTCTTTAGGAGGCACCTGTTACCACTAAAAAAAAAAAAAAAGCAATGGGGGGAGGTGACTTAATAACTCATGAACAGCCATTTACATATTTATACAGAATAATATATCAGCAGAGAGTAGAACCTACAGAAAGAAGTTGTGGGGAATCAGAATTCGCCACCTCCAAATGTCTATTTTCTCTGAAGGAGGCTTTGACCTTCCCCTGCCAACTGTCTAAAGGGATTTGGGACGGAAGGCTTGTCCCTGGGATGGGACATCACCTTGGATAACTCTGGGTATCAATAGACTGGGAGGGTCTTTGCTACGCCCATTCTTATCCAAGTTCTGTATGCCAAACATTTACATTTGTAAGGGAAATCTCCATTTGTAAAGGTATCTCCTTCTCTATGTTGAGAAGAGGGGCAGATGACCTCATGACTAGAAACTTGTCAATGTGGAAGGCGAGGCCTTAAATCTGCGTAATAACCTTACTGTGCCTTTCTGATAATCTCCCATAACTGACCCACCCTCAATATCCTCCTATGTCTATTTAAGAGGAGAACCTTCGCCATTTTGTCGAGAGATACTCAGTTTCCTTGGTCTCTCCCATGTATACATTTTATAAAGCTTTGTTTGATTTTCTCCTGCTATTCAGTCTCATGTCAATTTAATTTGTAGCCCAGCCAGAAAGGACCCAGAGTGGGTAGAGAATGCTCTTCCTCACCTTCAAAGTCCTAAGAAAGAGATGAAAGTAAAAGACGTCTGCTTCTCCATAGTAACAGTGCACTGTGACTCCGGCTATAAACAAGAAATGTATTTTGAACACATGGATTGCTTTTACTCACTCCTTTGCCTAGTCTCCTTCACAATGTCAATTTTAAGGAGTAACTAGGCATTCTCCCCCTCTCTCTCTCTTCTCATTGAACTGACTGCTATAGATCAGTGCAACAGTTAAGACTCCTTTGCAAACATGGTAAGAATTGTTATCTACTGCCTACGAATCCTTGGCAAGGCCCCGAAGAACCATTTCTAGTAGAAACTTTCCTAGTTTTCCCTGTAATGATGTGCAATAATGATTAAACTACCTCTTGATGAATTAAACCAAAAAAGTTTACCAGAATAGACAAAATTGAGATAAACGTGAATACGTTTCATGATTTGGTGCAATTTGTTATTTAAGCTATGTAATTTATTATTTTTTGAAAGATATATGAAATCCTCACAATTTTCAGTACTTTGAGAGGGATAAACCTAGGGAACAAAATCATAGTCATTGAATTCTGACCTCCTACTTTGCTCACACTGTCAGTATGTATTCAATGAAGGAAGTACGTAATATATATCATCTCTAGTAGGTAATTACTTTTAATATACAAGTCAACTATCATTTATTAAGCACCTGTTAAATGTAAAATATCCTGCTGGGAAACATCTGTTTCTCTAGCTGTATGTATGTGTGTGGGAGTTAGGTAGGGGTAGGGGAATGCATAGATTTCTTTTTCAAACATTTTTTGAGTGCTTACCATATGCTTGACCTTCTACTGGGTACCTAGGCCATCATTTAATAAAATCTCTACTCTGATGCAGCTCACGTTTTAGTGGAGAGACAGGCAAAAAGCAAGAAAAGTAAGTACCACACGCTAGATGGTGATGAGGGCTATAGAGAAAAACAAAGCTGGCAAGGAGATAGGGAGTCCAGAGTGACAGTTGCAATTCCAAATAGAGTGGACAAGAAAGGCTTCTCTGAGAGGGTGACATAAGGTTAAAAACCTAAGAGGTGAAGGAGCCAACCATGAGGATATCTGAAGGAAGATCATTTCAGGCAGAATAGATGGTAGGTGCAAAGGCCCTGAGGCCAGAGCATGCCCTAGATTCACGGTGCAGAAAAGTGGCCAATACAGCTGAAGTAGAGATGGGGAGAAGGAGAGAGTAATAGGAATAAAATCAAAGAGAAAAGGGGAGAGTAGATCATGTGGGTCTTATAGACTGCTATAAAGACTTTAACTTTCATTCTGGATGATATGGAAAGTCAGCGGAGGTTTTAAGCAGAAGAGTGACATAATCTGACTAATTTTTAACAACAAAAAAAAAATGAAGTGGGATCTTGTGGATGTTTTCTTCTGATTGATCCACTTAAAAATTTTGAAAAGACCAAGAAGAAGAATGTGCAGAAGCAGGAGATGGTAATTTATGCAGCTACTAATAATTCAGTCAAGAATTGATATTGGATTGGACAAGGTGGTCGAATGAAGGTGGTTAAGATATGGTCAGATATTGTAATACATAAAGGTACACGTTCTAGGATTTTCTAATGAAATAGAGGTGGAGTGCGAAAGAGGAAATTAAGAATAACTCTAGGCTTTCAGGTCTGAGCAACTGAAATGATGGTGTTGCCATTAATGGCAATGAAGAAGGAAGTGAATGTATCAAACTTTAGGAGCAAGATTAGGAGGCTGATTTTGAACATGTTGAGATGGTGATTAGACTTCTGAGTGGAATGTAGAGCAGACAGATGGGTATATCAACCTGGAGTTGAGGGGAGAGGTCTGAGCCAGGGTTACACTGGAAATATAATATTTGAGAATTGTGTATTTATATAATATTTAAGACTGGATGATATCACCAAAGGAAGGAGTGTACTTAGGAAAGAGAAAAAGCTTTTTAAATTATTTTATTCATTTTTAAAAACCCTCTAAAAGCTTCCAATCACACTTGGAATAAAATCCACATTCCTTGCCCTCCCACAAAGCCTTGGTCCGTCTTACTCTGTGACCGCTACGACCAACCACACTGGCTTACTGTTCGTCTCTAACTTTCCAAGAATATTTCTGCCACCAGGTCTTTGCATGACCATTCCCTTTATCTGGGTTATTCTTCCTTCTAGTTTTAGCATGGCTGGGTCCATCTTGACATTTAGTTTTCAACTTAAATGTCACCACTCAGATATTCCTTCACTCACACCCAGTCTTAAGTAACTATCCATTCATTTTCTGGCACATCACCCATTTTACATCTCTGGCGTGGCACTGATATTCATTGTGGGTGGTTCTTTTCGTTTGTTTTGTTCACTGATTTTTTTTCTTTGTGATTTATTTATTTTTGGTTGCTGGCTACTAGAAGGCGAGTTCCATGAAAGTAGAGCCCTTGTCTGTCTTCCTCATCACTGTAGCCCTACCCAGAACAGAGACGGACACATGCTAAATTCCCCATAAATCTTTGTTGTTCAAATGCATTTCAGCTCTCCATGAGGCTTCCCTTTAAACAATGGTATACATATTTTTCATGAGACCTGGCTCTGTGACACTTTAGAATATTTGTTATCTTTTTTCACTTTCCATTGACACTTACAATAAATTTCCAGTAATTGAGGTGAGCTGAGTATGCCCTTGTTCCTTGCATCTTTAATTTGCCCAAATATGCTATACTTTCTCTGACCAAGGAGCATTTGCATGAACAGATTCCTCCACCCAGCTCACTGCCCTCAATCCCTTTTTATGCCATTAACTTCAATTTGTGTGTCCTTTCTGAGCTTAGATGTTATTTTTCCCATAAATATTTACTGAACCCTCAGACCTGGGTTAGGTCCTATAATTATGAACTCCCACCACTGTGTGCTCCTACATTGTAGCGCTTGTCACTCCATCACGTAACTACCTGTCTTATTTTGTTTTGTTTTCTGCCAGGTAGGCTAGAATGTAAGCTGTTTTATATACTTTGCATTGCAATTTCAGTTTTGTGGTACAACATGCCACTGAAGAAAAGCACCCTCAACATCTCTAATACTTTCCTCTCTGTTAGGCTGCTAGGGATGCTAACAGTGGTAGGTTCTGTTCTGAAGATGTGTAACAGCAATTGGAGCCCCCATGTGAGAAAGCAAGAGGGCCCTCTGGGAGGGCTGAGGCCATACCAAAGCTATTCACAATTCTATCTACATTTCCTACCGCACACCAGGGGCCCATTTAAAATTGTTCAGAGTGTGAACAGAGCCAAACGTATCTATATCTATGCCAGATGGATAGCACATAAGTGCATCGTGGCAGGTAGAGTGGGAAACCCATCTATAAGAAGGCAACATTGAGAGGAATAACGTGGAGATATGAAACTACTGGAAGAATGTTACAGAATTGTATGTGCGTGTCATCTTCCACCCACTCCACAAGTAATACAAATAAACAAACAAAACAAAAATTCAAAATGATGACTTTTTCTAACAGACAGGATGGACTACTAATCATCAATGAAACTGTTAGATAATCTAAACCAAGTTGATGCCAATGCTATCATTTCTAGTTGTTTGCACCTCAAATTAGTAGATTTATGTTTTATATTACTGATTATTTCCATAGTATATAAAATGGTTCAGAATTCCTAGCATCCATGCTTTCTATCTCATTCCCTCTCACTTCCCTGGTTCTGGAAGGCTTTGAGGAGCTGCTGTCGCCAAACACAGGACTCAACATGAAGCACTCTTTTTCATTACCTGACTCTGACCTTTGGTGCAGATCTGGTAACCAAGTCACTTGTGCACTTTCCTCTAGAGCCACGAGAGACCCTGCCCAGCTCTTGTGTCTTTTGCTCCTGTTTTCTCCTCTCCCTGTGGAGGATGTGTATGCAGCTTTGATCAACCCAAAGCTTGTGTCTCTACTGAGAGAATTCCTTGGTATTGAACTGCTCTCTCCATTGGGCTTCTGATTACAGCCTATACCTGGATTTCTAGTTCTTATGCTAATATCTGCTAGTTGGGAAATTCCATTTCACCTTGCTAAATTGCTATGAAGTTGGGTGTCTTTTAAGAGTGGGTTTGGCTGCAAGTCACTGAAAGATTAAATAGAAATCATTTTAATTTTTTTGCCCAAATAACAAGAAGCCTGGAGATAGGCTGTGCTTATCTGCTTCAGGTCTCAGTGTGTCAGAGCCACTGTTTTTAGCCCTTTCTATCAGAGTTGTAGAATGGCTGCCTCAGCTCTAGATATCAAGGCAGGAAGAAAGACTAAGGTGTTTAGAAATAATTATTGCTTTGCCTGGTTGCCACATGTTGTCTTTATTATTATAGTTTGAAAAGCTAAATATATATATATAATATTTAGAGACAAGTGAATATCTGTACACTAATAGAAGTTTTATTAGATAGCTGCTTGCATATAAATGTATTGTTTCTTTAGCTATAAAATGTGCTCTCATTGACAGATTAGACAGCTGTTATTTTCATTTAGTCTCTAAATCTTGATTTTTTAAGCAGAGAATGTGTTTTAAAAATTCCTTTACAGGGATAAGAGTATAATTAGTCTAAGAACAATTTGTCCTAATAACAAACTGACAACAGTTAAAATGAAAAATTTGAGAGATGTCTTAAACAAATTTATGTCTCTTTTGGTTAAAAAAAGTCAGTCCTGACACATACTCAATATTGGCACACTCACCATTCTTTCCATTAATTTATTTATTGGATTTATGAAGAGCTTTCTCCTCCACTAACTCAATTTAATTTCCTTCGGCTCTGTGGCTGTCATAGTTCATATTTGTCTATCTGAAGGTACAAAACCTGGTCAGGTTTGATTTTGTAAGAACCTAATTCCCTGTTTTCCTTACTCATACAAATATTAATAACTGGAATATAATGAAGAGTTAATATACTTCTAAACAATTCTGCACTCATATTCAAAGACTTTTACATTCTAACTAATTAATTGTTCCAAACAGGAAAATGAATTTGGATTGTAAACTTATAGTATTTAAGCCTCTGATTTGCATTTTCTTTTCTATTAAATCTTCTTATATAACAAATTTCATAGCTCCACACACATGTTAACAAAAATCTGCAAGGCAAAATACAAGATATGCTGATTGGTGATTTACTTCATCTCTGGAATTGAAAAAAAATCATACTTTACATTCTCTAAAGGGAAGGGATGATATTTGATTTGGTGGCCTAAATAGATGAACTTGAGGCTGCCCTTTCCTAGCATTCCATGGCTTCCCTGAACAGTGCAGAGACTCCAGAAGTTTCCAGTTGGCAGTGGGGGGATAAAAAGTATTGAGAGAATCAATGAAAAGGCAGAGGCCTGAGTGGGCATGAGGAGACAGAAGTGTCTGGGAACTTTATAAGAGGAAGCAAATGGCTGGAACCATGGGCTCTAACTGTAGGTGCCAGCAGACTGCTCTCAGAGGCCAGAAAGGGCCAAAACCATCAAAAGTCACAGGTTAAGATTACATATGTCACAATGCAGCAGAGACCAGAGAGGATCCTGTTGATAATTGTGGGTTTCTGGTTCCCAGGGAAGGTGGACTCTCAGTAAACATTTCGGATTTAATACAAGTATGGCCTTCTCATTAATGGAGAGATGGTGGTGGTGTGGGGGGGATACCTCAGCAGGCAGGTATCTCTAAGAGGCTAAATATTTAGATTCTATTTTTCAAATGTTGCTCTAAACTCTCAGTTATTTGGGGGCACTCAATTTCTAGGAGCGGGTGACATGGTACTGAATGAGAAATGGTCCTGCTCTCACGTAAATGCCAAGTCAACTGAACTTGGAAACACTGGCGCAGTCACAGAAACACGGACAACCTATAAAGCCCTACTTGCTCTAGCCCCTGCCTATCCCTCTTACTCTCATCTTTTGAAATGTGCCTGCTGCAAAGAAGGGCATGGAGATGAAAATCTATATTGCTTATAATAGAGCACTGATTTATACAGATGAAAGTTTATAATGCTTATAATAGCATAATGACATGTTACATACTGCTGAAGTGTCAATGCTAGGGTCCTTTTTCCTAATGTAGCAGAATGTTTTGGTAATGAACATTTAAACATAGAACAGTAAAAAATGAATTAAATGACCGCAGTTGGTAACAGTTGCTAATCTGTTTTTCTCTTTGTCTTGGTATTTCTGCTACTTGTTAATAATGCCCAGAGGGGAAAAAAGGGAAAGAACTATGCTTGCTCTTAGAGGATTTAGGTAGAAATAACTGAGAGTTGCTAACTCTCCACAGGTCCTCCTTTCACTAAACAACATTATGTTGACTGTTGAAGGAAAGGAGAGAAATGGAGGGAAAGAGGAATGGAGAGGGAGAAGGAAGGAAGAAAAATAGAAAGTAAAGCCAGGCATGTAATAAAATGATCCAAGTACTTTTAAATGTTTCAGGCAGAAAGCATAAAAAATTTGGCTAAATATAGAGACTATGTTTTCTCACAGTGAGACAAAATCACTGTGATAACTCAGCATGAATATTCCTAGTCTCTCAGTGAAGCGTAAAATGGTGTCTTGCTTTCCAGATGGTGGAAACCTGCAAAGATTTCGTTCGGAACCACTAGAGGGCAATCGAGCACTGGGAAGAAAACAGGCTTTAACAAAGAACATTCTCCTGCCCACTCTCCACCCCCCAGTAAGTCGCACCCTATTAAAAAAAGAAAGATAGAAGGCACAGGGAGAATCAGGATAGAAGAAAATACATTATGGTGCAAAGACACATTTCATTTAAGTACTGAAATGAAGGAAAAAAGGAAGGATTGTTTCAATATATCCTTAAAAGAATTGAAATGGAAATTCTCACACCTTATAGAATGAATTATACAAACTGTAACAATTTATTTAAATTGAGAATTATAGGATTTCCCCCCCCCAATTTTTAGGTAAATGCTCAACTATACAAAATGGATTTTTCAAAGTCTAAGAAAATGTCTGAGAATATAAAATAGTGAAATGGCTTGCAATCATACATTTGCAATCACATGGGTCCTATATTTTGAATTCTTTCTTCTGGTACTTTATATTAATAATAAGAGTCCAGGTATGAAACTTAGATAATTGAAGTGTTTTTTTTCCCCTTTTGCCTTTTCGCCTGATGGATAGTTCAAAGACCTAATTATTTTCCTCTAGATTGAGCGGGTCAGTGATAGGGACTGAGTTTCTATTGTTTTAAGTAATTTTATTTTAATTCACCACATAAAACAAAATGAGATTACAAAGGTTAACAAAAATGCTTTATTTCCCTTTTTGCTTTTTTTTTTCAAGGTACAATTCATTTTTGTGACTGATATGTTCTCCTGTATCATCTTTAAAATTCAGAAATTTCTCAGTTTCTAAATGTATTCTTAGTATCAAGGCATCTGTTTTTCAGTACAGCATATGTCTGGGGGGATTCTAAAGATGGAATATTGTTAGGGTTTAGAAAGGAATCTGGTGAAAAGACTTGCAGTGTTAGGGAGAAATATCAGTTCCTATCATTAATATTTAAGATGTTTATATGTTTGCACTTTTTATTCAACCATTACTTAAAAATTAAGATGTTGCTAGGTATTATTGAAAAAAAGGTGCTAATAGATTTTTCAGAGTATGTTTCAAATTTACAAAGAAACAAGAGTAGAAAGGAATTTGACTACATATAGTCCTTGCTCTAAGTAATAGCTATGTTTTTCAAAAGATGTCTGTCAATTGATTTTTTTCTAAATGGAATCATATTTTTTTATTGACTCATATGAATATTTCAGAGATGCTTTATCTTTATTATTTGTCAGTGATTTCTAACATTTAGCCTTGAGGTTTTTCTGCCTGGAGTAAACAATCTAAAAACTCTCTCATGCACCAAACAGTTACTATTTAATAAAAGAACTCTGGAAAATTACTTTCAGAGTAAAAATCATTTGGCAATATGAAAAAAACAATCCTAATGTATCTCTTTTGTAAAATGTAGGCTTCCATTCTTAATTTTATGGAAACAGTGTCTACCTTTTTAAAAAACTTTTCAGGGACTGGCCCAGTGGCACAGCAGTTAAGTTTACACGTTCCGCTTCAGGGGCCCAGGGTTTGCCGGTTCAGATCCTGGGCACGGACCTACTCACTGCTCATCAAGTCATGCTGAGGTGGTGTCCCACATAGAAGAGCTACAACTCTACAACTATGATATGCACCTATGTACTGGGGCTTTTGGGAAAAGAAAAAAAAGAGGAAGTTTGGCAACAGATGTTAGGGCAGGGCCAATCTTCCTCAAAAAAAAAAAAAAGAATTAAAAAAACCCCAAAACCCCACTTTTCAGTCAAGGGTCACACTGACTGAATAAATCTAAAGTATTACTAAATATAAATGGAGGCTTAATTACAATAGCACACACAATACTCTTATTCCTCCTTTAAAGAATACTTGGGAGCTATATTTTCCAAGATTTCATTTATAATTATCTGAACAATGTCATAGTTCTCTTTTATTTAAATGGGGGAAATTTCTGAGGCAAAAAATTTCCTGGGCTGTCCATTCAATGACTGTCAGCTGGATTCTATTTTATTCTCTTCTATTCTTTTTCCCTGGTAGGTAGGAAACTTATCATTGAAATAATTTTACCAGGAAAGCAAAGGCTGTGGTTCAATGCTCCTTTTCTAGGACCAAGACATTTGGGGTTTGGAAGAGCAATCTTCAAAGTTAGTGTATTTGTTTTAAATTTGTAAAATAGCAACCTACTGCCTGAAAAAAGGAAGGCAGAGTTTCAAGGCTTTTGAGCAAAACAGAAATGTTCAAGTTCTAGTTATTCACTGATGCTTGTCCCTCCAAAGAATTTGAAATATCTAAACACTGGATATGACAAATTAATTGAAGTATACAACAGAAATTTAATAGTCCAGTCATATCTATATTTAAAGTCATATCTAGATTAAATTGCCATAAATATACAGCTTCTACAATTTTCAAATGGCAATCTAATTTTTTTGAAAAATGAAACTAAAATTTTATGAATTTAAAATTTCAGCATCATAGCTCATGTATACTGTATCCAGAAAAAAAATGTCAGGCATTGAACAGAATAATTGTAATATTAAAGCTGAACCAATTACAATCCAGAAGTTTCTTTGCCCCTTTACCTAGGTGGCCTCAAAGATGGTATAACTAAGTGTGTGTGTGTTGGAAGTGGGGTTCCCTACAAAATTAGTTCAGAGAAAGATGAATAATAATATATGATTCATGTGACAGGTCTTTAGTTAGATATCATTACCAAGATGCTAATATTATTACTACAAGTAAAAATCATATTGACACATAATATACAATATTGTATTTACACAATTCAAGAAGTTTTAATTGTAGTCCTTTGTGCTGATGGGGTACAAACATTTTAAAATATATTTATATTATGTAAGAGTTTCAGTTTCGTTGGGAACATGGGATACATAAACTCAGAGAGACGGCAAGGCAATAGAAATAATTATTAAATTTATTGAACTAGGTGTTTTTCTAAGGGCTTTGTAAGTGCTGACTTCTTTAACAGCTTTCTAAAGTACTGATGTTATCTTCATTTTGCAAATGAGTAAACTGAGGAACAGAGAGATTGATTAAATTATCCAAGATAAGTCAGCTAGTTAATGGAGAAGCTGAGGTCGAACCTAAACACTTTGTCCCCAGGGCTTATGCTCTTCATCATAGTACCACACTGCCTCTTCATGTGTGATTAAATGCCAGAAGCCGTGGCACTGACGCTCAAGTTCATGGGCTTGCATCAAAGTAGTAGTAACATTCATCATCGGAATATAGTTAATCGATTGATTTAGTATTTGGGTGAACAATTCATATTGCCTTCCTTTCGTGCCCACCCCTGCCCAAACTTTAATTGGCATTAAATTAAATAAAATGCTTAGTGTTTATGGTTTTTTCATTGACTCTAATTTAAAAATTCTGAGTTTTCTCACATGTACCCATTTTGAGAAGGACCTAATATTGCCTGGCATTTTAACTACATAGACTACAAAGACAATAATTATAGTTACAAAAAAGGGGGAAAGCTTTTTAGCTTTTACTGAATGAAATATACTGAAGAAAAACCATCTTGATTTCTGTCCACCTATTAATCAAAATGAAAGATAAAGGTAGGCCTTTTTTGATTTTTTAAGTCACTGGCTGTCTTAAGATAACATGATAGTGGACTTTTTCATTGCTTAATTGAATTTTGTGGATCTCAAAAGTTAATGATGAAATCTTATTCAAAAACTTCCATCAACAATACAAAGTATTTTTTGGTATGGTTTTGGTATAGTTATATGAAAAGAAAGTTTGATATAGTTGTTTGTTAGCATATATTGCTTTTATTAAGTCATAGTTGTGCAGTAATAGTCAATTTACTTTGTTTTATGTTGAATAACTGGATGAAAAATAGGATTAGTACAAGCAGTTGAAGGTCAGTAAATGAAGCTGTAAGATATTTTTTCTTGTTTCGTGCCATGAATACTCTACACAAAATTTAGTATTTAGGAAGCATTTTTTCTTATAAGTTATTTTTATTCTCAGAAATCTAGTGGGTTTTTTGGCTGATAGGAAGTTTAGAGGCATATTTGCCTTGCTCCCATAGAAACGATATAGCATGGTAAGTTACTTTCACCTGCTCTCTGTCCTGACCTTCTGTTATTTTATTTAGCATGTCTGTTGATTTAATTGTTTTTTTCTCCTACAGGTATATTTTCCAGACTTCACCAGTATAATCAGGGTGCAAATGATGATAAGTACAGCACTTAGCCCTGCTCACTGATATTTTTTTAAAGCCCTAATTCAAGTTCTCTCTGGGTCTTGAAGACAAAAACCTCCAGGTGATACAAAAACATAGTTTGTTCCTTTTCTTTACTCCTCAGAGCCTCTTGATTTACAGGGCATGGAGCAGTCACAGTTATGAAATCGGATTACTTCCTAAATATTTTAATATTCAAGGTTTGCAGTGGAGAGAGGAGTAATAGAAGGGTCTCGAAGTCTGATTTTTTTCACAGACATTCATCTGTCTCTTAGGAATATCTCATCAACCCCAGAACTCCTTCCACTGTTTCTGCCGGGAAAATAAAATCTTAACTTCCAGGTTGTGCCTCACCTTTCACTACCAACCTTGGAGACTATAGACATGATTTTATGAAGGTTTTTTATTGTCACTCATCCACTTCTATTGAATCTGAGTGCCAGGCAACATCTGGCACTAATGTCTCAGTGGTGTTTGCTATTTGCGAGCTCTACAATGTCATTTCCGGAAGCGCCTACACCACCACTGTGTCCTGTTCAGTTGACTTCTTTTCCAGATGCCAAGACCAAGCCTTTAAAAAAACCTTAATTCAATGGAAACTCCACTCATAGAACCAGCTGCCATGGGCCATTATGATGGAACTGACATTTACCTAGGTGATAGATAGTCCTCTCTTCTCCCATTTCCCCATATTTAAATATCTAATAATATATTTATTGAGCTGTTATTATTACATGCCAGCTACTCTGCCATATTTAGTCAGTTATTGTGTTCCATTTGATTGTGAACACACACACACAGAGTCCCTGTCCTTATAGAGCTTATGTTGAAGAGAGGAGACAGAAAATTGAGAAGTAAGTAACTAAGGTAATTATCAGTTTTGAAAAGTGCTAGGAAAGAAAATTACAGGTGTTCTATAGACAATAACTGGAGGACTGGGGCTGGATAGGTCTCTATGAGAGTTTAGTGAGTATAGCCAACCTCGTGACCCGTCCAATGTACATATAATATCTATTTTATCATTATAGTCATGTGCTGCGTAACAATGTTTCGGTCAATAACAAACTGCATATATGATGTTGGTCCCATAAGATTAGTAGTATATAGTCTGGGTGTGTAGTAGGCTACACATCTAAATTTTTGTAAGTATACTCTATGATGTTTACACAACAACAAAATTGCCTAATGATGCGTTTCTCAGAACGTAACCCATTGTTAAGCAATGCATGATTTTATTTGCTTGCATAATAGCTCTAAAGTAAATTCAAAATTTTTACAAAAGTAGAATGATGTAAATAATGAGTAGCAGAAATTGCTAGCTAGCAAACTAGTGATATAGATATAGATGAGTATGAGTTTGGGGACTATAAAATATATAATTTTTAAACTAGTTTCTACTTCTGCTGAGTAGATAATCTCAGTTATATGAACAGCAGGTGCTTGGTATTAAAATCTTGCAAATCCTATATCTAGAATGTCTACTCATAGTAAATCTTCTAGAGTTTCCCTGGTCTACACAAAGAGAAAGGAACTGAAGTGAACTATGAAATGGTGCAAAGGGGATTTGTGCAAGCTCATTCCAAATACTGATAAATATGCCTTGAACAATGCTAAGATTTTAGATGAAGGACCTATATTGAATGTGCTTTAGGATCATTAGGCAGAGAAAACATTGGATTGCTGTCATTACAGTATGGTGATTTACCAGCCTTCTTCATGCTCAATTAGAAGTTTCCAGAGCAAAGGAGTTATCAAATCTCCCACAGAGGCTGAAAAAGAGAGCAAAGAACACAACGTCAAACTCTTACCATGTTTAGCTAAGTCATTAATTTTAACTGCATTGTAATCTGAGGTCTGTTATAAAAAGGCTGAAGAAGTCAGAGAGAAGCAGTAAAATAGTATGAACTAGTTAGAAAGTAGGATTTCTGTGACACACGGGGGGCTAACTGGAATGAATATACTTTAAGAAGTCTTGGCTACTTCTGTAAAAAAATGTCACAGGCACAAGAAACATAACCATTAATTTTTGGTGGTATATTATATATGATGAACTGCATTGGATAATAACATAACTAACCTTTTAGGGATTTAACAACATACATTTTTCAGTTATGCTGCATTGTAAAAAAAGAAAAAATTTCCAGTGATAGAGTTAGGATTCAAAGACTTTATAGACCCAAAGACTTTTATTAGTCATCAAGAAAATATACTTACTTATATAGAGCAGTATCTTCATTCAAAAGGAACTGAAAAAACTTTATGACTTGCTTTATGGAAAGTCTGTGAAATTAGAGGGAAGAAAAGCATGTCATCAATCCACTTCATGTTCCTTTACATTTTGTCCCTCTGTCATGTGACTACTAGGTAATGGCTTTTATCTCCTTTTTACCCAGGCATTCAAAGGTCTTATTGCCATCTGGAAAATAGCTTATCTACAAACATGATTTTTAAAATGACAGTCTACTATAAGACATAGCTTTACAAATGGTTTTAAAAAAAGGAAGAGTCTTCCTATTGTTTACATAAAGAAATGGATAAAATAATAATTTATAATACTTACCTGATAGAAAAAAATACAGACAAAGGTAAATTATCCACTTGGTAGTCAACTGAGCACATCTCCTAATGAATTAACAAAAGCATAAAGTAACATTCATCCTGGTTAAATTATAAAATAAGTAAATTATAAGAGTGTTTCTCCATATTAGTTATCTATCGCTGTATATCAAATTACCACCAACTTATTGGCTAAAAGCAATACCCACTTATTATCTCACAATTTCTGTGGGATAGGAATCTGGGCATGGGTTATCTGGGGCCTCTGCTTCAGGGTTTCTCATGAGGCCATGACCAAGGTGTTGACTAGTGTTGAGGTCTCATCTGAAGCCTTGACTGGGGAAGGATCTGCTGCCAAGCTTACTTTATGGCTGTTGATAGGATTTAGTCTCTTGAGGGTAGTGAGACTGAGGGCCTGAATTCCTGATGGCTGTTAGCTGGAGACCACTTTCAGTTCCTTGTTATGTGGGCCTCTCCAACATGGCAACTTGCTTCATCAAACCAGTAGGAGAGAAAGCCTACTAGCAAGGCAGAAGTCACTATCTTATGTAGCCTAATCACAGACATGCTATCCCACCATCTTTGCCATAATCTATTGGTTAGAAGCCAGTCATGGGTCCCATTTACACTAGAGTGGAGGATATTACACAAGGGTATGAATGCCAGGAGGTGAGGGGTACCATTGGGGGCCATCTTGGAAGCTATGTTCTTCAAGTCCTTTCCTGCATTCACCACTTTTCTGCTTCCTGATTTGTTTACATGCTGGATATCATGAGAAAAAACAAAAACAAAAACAAAAAACTGGCCACATAATTCCTATTAAGAAATGAATAATTCTATTTTGTCTGTTTTTAAAAATGTATGATTTACCAAATTCCACAGAGAATATGAGGTGACTGATAATACATGCAGTGAAAAAACCATGGAAAATATAAAGTAGAATAGATTGTTAAGATGACATGGAACAAAATGGAATTAATTTTTATTCAATACATAAGTTTTCATACAGATGTTATTACTGCCCTGAGAATTAGGCTTTGATTGTCCAGGAAGTTTTAAACTAGTACGAAAAAATGACTACTTATGTAGTTCTTCACGTCTTTGAATAAAATGTATACTGTTCTCCAAGGGAAACAAAATCTTTTCTGGTATTTATTCTAAAATAACGTGTTTTTGTTTGCTTTAGTTTTTAACGGGACTTCCTGTGAAGTAAACCTAGAGAAGTCATCTAAAACTTTTCAACAAATGAAGATATCAGTCCTGTTAGGCTATTTTTGGTATTTTTTCCTAATGAAATCCAGAGCCTACTTTAAACACATAACTCACTGGGGAGTAATTCTGTAGAGGCCAATGTAATAGGGTCCAGGTAAGCAAGTTTCTCACAGCTCAGCTTGAACCATGAAAATGATTGAGTCTATGTAGATTCTAAGTTTCTAAAGAATTCCAGTACATATTACTTTTTTAAGCTAGGTTTTGATAATATTTCAGAGGTGGACAATTGAATATTTTACTCGCTGAACTAGGCCTGGTGTGCAGGTCTCCAGTGTGACAGTTAAAGGTGAATTCACTTGTCTTAAGGAACACATAAAGGTGGTAAAGTTGACATTCTTTGAGGAAATAGAAGAAACAACATTATACCTTAATTTGTTTTCTCTAATAGGAATAGCCTGGAAAAGGCAATGAATAAGGTGAATAAATTAATGTACAGTGGTGAAATTTTAGACATGGTAACATATGACTGGGACCTGTTATTTTGTGGCTATGTAAGGAAAATAATGCATAATCAGGTGCCTTCCAGGCCATAAAGTCTTTTTATGAAGGCTTCTCTGCTCACAAAGATTCCTTTACCTGAGGGCAATTTGACAGGATCAACTACATTCTGATCTATTATATTTGTGGCTCTAGGGGAAAGAGAGGCAACAGAAAAAGAAATAAAGCAGTAATTGCTTCTTAGACACGAAAAATACTGATAGTAGCAGAATAGGAGAAGGATTATAGCAGATAATATTTGAGTCCTCCTTCCAAAAGTGGAATACATTTCCATATAATTGATAAGTATTTTTGTCTTTGACTTAGATTCTTTTAATTAATATTCACTCAAGGTAGAAAGGTCAAAATTATATAGTCTTCTAAAAGAGCTGCAGATAGACTGACATTATATGTCTTTTATATTATTAAAGAGAAAATAAAATTAGTAACAGGATTTTCAAGGAGGCTGAAATGTGCATGTGATATATATATATTTTTTTTGTGAGGAAGACCAGCCCTGAGCTAACATCCGTCGCCAGTCCTCCTCTTTTTTGCTGAGGAAGACTGGCCCTGGGCTAACATCTGTGCCCATCTTCCTCTACTTTATATGGGACGCCGCCATGGCATGGCTGACAAGCAGGGCATCGGCGGGCGCCCGGGATACGAACCCGTGAACCCCGGGCTGCCAAGCGCGGACTAAACCACTGCGCCACCGGGCGGCCCCTACATGTGATATTTTTATATTTAATCTAAATTTAATCTATCTAGAAAAGGGATGGACTGGACTAGCTTGTCTATGTATTTGTTTTGGTTTTGCTTAAATTAGTATATTTCTCTTTGTTTTTAAACATATTGTCAGCTTCACGAATTTTACCAACAAATGTTTGCTGAGTATCTCCTACGTGAAGATAACTACAATATGCCCTGGAATTCATTATTACTTCAATAAACAGAATCTAGTTGGAGAATCAGGCTGTTCATAATGCACATTATTATATATTATATTAAATATATGCATAATATATATTAGTAAATAATAGATGTCAAATGAGTTATGATATTGTAAGTGCTGCTGAATGTGATGATGAGAATTGAATGGAAGTAAAGTCACCATGGATTGAGGTGGCCAGGGTTTCATTAATTTTCAGAAAAGCTGCCTAGGCCATTAAAATTACATGGAAAATAGGAGTAGAGTTAGGAAGAAATAGAATCCATCTGTCCTGTCTCCCTCCCTGTTCCCTAAAGCTATGGGATATTATTGGAGGGAGAGTTTTAGTTATATGAATGGGGTTATAATATGATGTAGTTTAAAAATTGTCTCTCCATTACTAAAAGCCACTTATAATACTAAAAGAGTGTCTTTTTGTAAGGGAAAACACAAAACTGCCCTAGAAACAACACACATTCTCTTTTGAGCTGAATCAAGACTGCACGAAGAGAAACCAATAGCTAATTAAGGCTGAATCGGGGGACAATCATTTACCGTTTACTTATATTTTTGCTATACTGTTTGGATTTTGGAATAAAGACATATGATTAAAGAAATCTGTCATGCAGCAGCTTTTATTGACAGCATGTGAATTGATTGCGTACTTACTGTGCAGTCAAATGATATGGGGATCAATGTTTCTTGACTTTCAGGAGCTTTCATACTGCCTGGGAACCCAAATACAGACACAGGAAACAATATAAAAGCACATACAGGGATAGTCAAGTGGGATATTTCTAGCTGGTTAAGATGAATGTCACAAGGTCATGGTTCATCTTTCAAAAACAAAGAACAGGAAAGCATCCAAATTGGGCCCTTTTGCCATCAAATCATTTAAAAATACATTGACTGCTCATTGTGCCCATCGTGTTGGCAAAAAAGCTTTTACTATCCTATTCTTAACTTAATAACTTTAAACATTTGCATAGTACTTTATCATGAATCATTTTCAAATTTTATCTTACTTGATTCTCATAAGAATCCTTCAAAATAAGTGTGCATTTTTTGATTATCAATATCAAATGAAAATGAAATAAGTAAAGTAAAAGTTGAATACATTATTTGCAAATGGCTTTCTTCTTTAGAAAAATCATATGTTTTGCTTTATCTTTTTTATTTCTGGAAGGAAATCTGCTTACATTTGTTATTCCAAGGTGGTTGTGCTGGGTAGATATTAGCATTTGCTTTGTCTTTCCCCAAGGTATGCTGTTCGCTTTTCTTTCCTACCAAACTTTTGGCTCATCAGGGAATGTTAGGCTGATTCTACTTGACTGAAAGGTGTTGATGAGCAAGACTCCATCACCTCACTAGTTTCTAGTCAAATGTGGTTTGCTTAGGAGGTAAGTAGCCTCTGTCAGCCCCCTGTCAGAATAAGAGAGAATAAAAAGTTACAGCTGTTTACCTAATGCCATTCTGGACCCAGCAGGGAGAATAAAAATAAATGTTCTCATTTTAAATTGCCTCAGGAAAAAGCCCAGAGCATTATTAACCTGGTACTATATTTTCCTGCAGTCACTATTATTAAAATCTCAGGTCCTTGCAAAACATGATTCAGTAGATCATATTGGTTTCTCATAGAAATAGTGTCAAATTATAAAACTTCAAGATTGGCTCAATATACTTTAATAAAGTGAACACTGCTAAGTAAAATATCTACAAGTACTAAGTTTTATCATCTTTCTAACAAAGCTCACCCTTCTTGAGCCCAGTTGTTTTACTAGTGCAGGTGAAACCATATACTTGATTTTGGGAATTTTGAGTACCATTTCTATTGTATGTTTTCTGTTTTATGGGAGTTTTTCTTTTTTTTTTTTACATCTCAATTTATATTTTGTTTTTGAGTAGGTAAAACTCTTCCACTTTGCCAATTAATCTTTGAGATTGTCAAAGATACAGTTCTCAGTCATTCAAAAGAAAAAACTTAATTTGCTTATTCATGGTTAGAATCCAGTTTGTTTTCTAAATACTTGCCTAAATACAGATCCATGGACACTTGTTGGATCTATGGAGCTTCTTTTTCCTATCAGGCTTTCTTTGGATATGTTTAGGAAGTGGAGTTTAATATTTTTAAATTCAAATGACAGATTCTGATGCTTAGCTTACAGTTATGAAGGGAAAGTAATGAGGGAAAATAGCCAGTTTGGTTCTTGTTCCCATAGCAGGGAAGATGAAGGAGAGAGGAAAGTACCTATACATATACAGTTCCACCTCACTTCTACCTTAGTGTCATTGAATATGAATGCTATTTGATGCTGAATATGGTCACTCTATAGAAGCCAATAGTGAGACTTAATTAAGTGACAGTGAAAGCTGATCAAAAGGATTAATACAGATTTAGGACTGAATGGTTGGAAATTACATATCATATCAAAGGAGAAATGTTTTCTCCAGAGCTTTAATTTCACTTTGAAAACCAATGGTAAAGTTATATTATACATTGGGAAGAAAGAGAAGCCGGTGAATGATTTTTGATAATTATCCCAAAGGTGATAGACTTTGGCCCCTGGCCTATGTAGCTCAATGTAAAAATAGCTGATTTAATTGCTCAGCTGAAGTTGTCTGCCCATTTGGCCTTATGTCGACAATGTATCTGTGAGTGACTTCCAAGGTTCTAGACCTCAGAATCTCCACACTCAAAAATTCTCTTTCCATGCACACCTCAATGCTATTCTCTGGAAGGATACTGTTTGCGGTGGGAGAGATCTGGCAGATAGAGTAATGGAACGTGGTTTCAAAACTTGTTATAAGCTGCCAAATCTGTGCCCTGAGCGAAGGCCAAGTTTTCTGTAGATGAAAGGTAATTCAGTATTGGCTCTCATCCTACTTCCCTTCAGGCAAAAACTGCCAATTGAGCTGTTTTTGTTTAAAACAGGATATCGGGCTAATTTTATCTTTTTTTTTTCTTGTGCTACTTCTTTGTCCAGCTCAGCAATCTGATGTTCCTATTTATGCATAAGACTGCATTTCCAAGTGAGGAAATGATGGTCTTATCAAATGAACAAAATGTTTAGTTGGAAACTCAGGAAAAATCATTCTAATCTAGTTGTACTTCAGTATCTCTTGTTTCCTTCCATAGAAATAAAAATTTTGGCAGGGCATATGGCCTTCAAGAATAATGACTACATTTTCCATTCTCTCTTGCTACTTAGCTGAGACTTGATGACTGGGTTCCAGCCAATGGGGTATAAGTGGAAGTGATCTGTGACAGCTTCTAGGAGCATCCCCTCAGAAACACCCGGAGGACACTTCTTGCCCTTTGTATCCTTTTTCTCCATCCTGTGGTTTGGAAAGACAGGTTCAGGGCAGGCTGTCCCAACAAGTGCCACTTGGGCATATGGATTATTTCAAGCTGAAGACAATCAGGGCCCAGAAGATTCAGGAAGAGGTTTTTATCTCCTCCTTAACTGCCTAAAAGAGTTTAGAGAGTGGACAGGAACCAGGAAGAGAGCGATTACCAGAGATAACTTTTTATATCAGAAAGACTTATCTGCATGACATGGCAAAATTTGTTTACCAAACATTTGCTCTTCTCATCTTCCTGTGAATCGTCCTCCTTTTCTTTGAAACCCCAGACCCCTATCCCCACCCCCTTTTTTTTGTTTGCTTAGTATGATATATAAGCCTCAATTGCCTGAGTGCCTAGGCGTCTCATATCTTTGTGGGGCTCCAATATGTATGTAATTAAATTTGTTTTTTCTCCTGTTAATGTGTCTTATGTCAATTTGATTATTGGGCCAGCCAAAGAACCTAGAAGGGAAGAAGGGAAAATTTTTCTTCCCCAACAGGAACATGGATGTGATGGCTGGAGCTCCATCTTCAACTATGTTCATGAGGGCCAAAGCTAGAAATAAGGGAAGGGAAAGTTATAAGGAGTCTGAGCGTTTGAGGTCTTTGCAGAGTTTCTTTGTTGGGTTTGTAGGATGACAAAGGACTTTGTAGGCTGCCTTGCCCACCCTGAAATGGTAAAAATCCAGACTTACATGTAACGGGGAATTAAACTTCTGATTTGTTAAGGCTATTGTATTTTGAATTTTCTTATTCACAGCTGAAACTAATCTTAATACTTTAAAACTGTTTTGTTTTAAAGTAATTGTTTTCTTTTAAAATTGTTTTATTTAAGAAGTTTTGTTTTAAAGTAGTTAATACTTTAAAACAGTTTTGTTTTTATTTGTGCGCTCCAATTGGTCAGACATGATTAAATTAAGTGTGCCGTAAATACACATAGACTTTTTAAAATTACAGTTTGAAAGCCTTCTATAAAGACATTATGGAGCTTTAAAGAATGTTCTTGAAGTACATGCATTTTCAAAGGCAGATTTGTTTAAATATGACACAAATCTAGCTTCTGTGTAGTCGTCTAATGCAATTATACATGCCTGACAATGGTCCCTACAAAATTGCTAGCAATAAGAATTTAAATAATACCATTTAATTCAATCAGACATTTTAATTTAAGGTAGGAATTTGTATTTGTAATCCTAAAATTCTCTGACATGGATAACAGCATTTATACTAGCAATGACCAAATAAGAGTTTTAAATAGCTTGCATGATATACAAACTAGAAAGCATTGTATTTTAGTGTGTTGGTTTCACTAATTTGGTTTCAATGAATAAGCACAACTTTCAACAAACAGAGGTGGGTGTATGGACTGAATATTTGTGTTGCCCTAAAACTCATATGTTGAAGCTCTAACCCCCAATATGATGGTATTTGGAGATGGGGCCTTTGGTAGATATTTAGAGTAAGATTAGGTCACGAGGGTGGGGTGTTTGTGATGGGATTAGTGGCCTTGTAAGAAGAGGAAGAGAGAAATCTCTCTTTCGTACATACACACACCAAAGAAAGGCCATACGAGTATATAGCAAGAAGGCAGCCATCTGCAAACCAGGAAGAGAGTCCTCACCAGAAACTGACCATGCTGGCACGCTGATCTCAGACTTCCAGCCTCCAGAACTGTGAGAAAATAAATATCTGTTGCTTAAGCCATCTAGTTTATGATATTTTGTTATGGCAGCCTGAGCTGACTAAGTGGCTTATTTGATATTAACTCATGTAGCCATTATGTGTTAATGTGAATGATGAGTCATCTCAGTGGGACATTTGTCTTTGCTCCACCATTTCTTGTTGGCAAATTATAGTCTACACTACTTGCTGAAATTTTCTCTTTCTGTAGTCAGGGGTTTTACAGGCAGTAATTGGGTTGTATACAGTACCATTACTATTAAGTACCCTTGTTTAAGAAGATCTTGGGGCTGGCCTGGAGGTGTAGTGGTTAAGTTTGCAGGCTCTGCTTCAGTGGCCCAGGTTTTGCAGGTTTGGATCCTGGGCATGGACCTATGCACCACTTATCAAGTCATGCTGTGGCAGGCATCCCACATATAAAAGTAGAGGAAGATGGGCATGGATGTTAGCCCAGAGACAATTTTTCTCAGCAAAAAAAGGAGGATTGGTAACAAATGTTAGCTCAGGGCTAATCTTCCTCACCAAAAAAAAGGAGACCTTCTCAGATGTTGACTTTTCTGTGACATCTGAGTTAGTGTGTACTGTCATTCATTTCTCTAAAAATTCTTCTAAGTCCTTTCTCCCATAACTTTAGGCATGTCCACCTTAGTCATCCAAGATGAGTATAATTCTTCAGCCAGCCCTTTCCAGTCTTTCCCGGATATCTCTGCTGTTGTCTCCTTCCTCACTCCAAACTTTCCCTTAACTTTGGAGTATCCTTTAGAAATCAATAAAAAGGAACAAATGTAGCTTCTACCTCCCTCAAGGTATTTTTCATTTAAAAACTCTGTAGAAATTCATAAGAATGCTTTGAGTTTTTAATAAGCTTTTATGGCTCTGACCTACAAACTCCAATTAAATGTCAACTAGAAAAGAAAGGTGAAGATTTCATAAGGGATCATGTTCCTGATATTGCTTAATTATGATGTTTTATTCATTGTATCACTTTACCTGAGTATATTTATACCTTAATATTTGAAAATTAGCTGATAATGCCAATGTTATTTTTCAAATTATAGACCATTGTTACAATTTGGTGACACTGACATTTTGCAGACTTGTTTTCCAAATGGTAACACACCACCAGAGGGTCATGCCATATGAGTGGCTGATGACAAAGAGAATTCAGTTGGTATCTCAAGAGTATTTTATTTTTGGCCACAATATCAAGATGTTATTAATGAGATGCACTATTCAAACTTGCACATGCTTCAACTGACTGTATTGCTTTAGGCATGAATTAAATTTTTAAAAGATAGCATAATATAGGAGTCATGTTACCCTGCTGTGATTTTTGACAACTCTTAAGTCAGCTAGACAAAACAACCAAAAATGATTGTGTTGCATTTTACATGAATTTCAAAGGATATTTAGAGGAGGCAAGTTAAAATGTCAGTTTCCTTGTCTATTTTCCACTTGATAAAATGTTTTTTGACAAGCTATCATGTGGACTCCTAAGTAGGACTTTTACAAATTTCTGCATCTCTTGGACCCAGATGTCTTAATGTGAGAATGACCTGATATGTGTGTTTATGAGTCTGGAAAACAAGTGGAACTAGATTAACATTTTCTGAGTATCTTACATAGGAAACTTTACATTCTTGGCAGATTCAAATTAATCATCTTTTATATAAAAATATTTTTTGGGCTGCCTGGTGGTGTAGTGGTTAAGTTTGGTGTGCTCCACTTTGGCAGCCAGGGTTCACAGGTTCGGATCCCAGGCATGGACCTATACCACTAATCAGCCATGCTATAGTGACTACTCACATACAAAATAGAGGAAGATTGGTGGAGATGTTAGCTCAGGGGCAAATCTTCCTCAGGAAAAAAAAAAATTTATGTTAAATTAATTGCGTTTTAACTAATGCTTTTGAACTTCTGACTGTCAATCAACATGAGACTATTGAACTTGCAATAGTATAAAACAATGTTTTTCTGAATCAATTTCAAAAAAAAAATTTTGATCTTAAAAAAGAAAAACCTTTTAGGGCTGGCCCAGTGGCGCAGTGGTTAAGTTCATGCATTCTGCTTTGGCAACCCTGGGTTTTCAGGGTTCAAATCCTGGGCACAGACCTATGCAGCACTTATCAAGCCATGCTGTGGCAGGCATCCCACATATAAAGTGGAGGAAGATGGGCACAGATGTTAGCCCAGGGCCAATCTTCCTCGGCAAAAAGAGGAGGATTGGCAACAGATGTTAGCTCAGGGCTAATCTTCCTCACCAAGAAAAAAAAAATCTTTAGACAGTCAAGATACATTGTTAAAAAAGATCAAATAAGGAACATTCAGAAGCCTAAAAAAATAAACAATTGAAGCAAAATTGTAGCATATAAATGTCTCTAATCCTACTATACTCATTCTTCTTTGAATCTATGCAGATGTTTTCAAGACCATCTTATGGAATTAAGGGAAGCTCGACTGCCTTTGACTTCAGTTGCCTAATTTAATAAACATTATGTCTTTGGTAAAATAAAAGAAGCCTGAAGGAATAAAAGCACTGTAATGATTTAGTTATTGTTCTTGATTTACTCGCCCCCAGCCATCTGCTTTCAATTAATCTAAATAAAGGGAGGCAAGAGTAGTCAGAGTCCTAAAGTCATAGCTAAAACTCACTATCACTTTATAAATCATCTATCATTTCATAATTGTATTACTCATGAAATTTCATGATTACTTCTGGTTACTAATTGCTTGACAATTTCAAACTTTCTGTTGCATATCAATTATAATAAATTTTCACTTGGACTCAGAATTAAATTGTTAGAATCCACTGTAAAGGAGGAGGAGATTGGATGTGATATTTACTGGGTTATCAGAACTGTGAGAAAGTAAATTTCTGTTGTTTAAGCCACCCAGTCTGTGGTATTTTGCTATGGCAGCCTGAGCAGACTAATAGATCATCTCTTTCGGATTTTACAGGTGAAAAACAGCTTTAATTATAAATTTCAACATAATTCAAGAAAAGAAATAGCAGGACTGTGAGAGTTCTCATTTATTGCCATTTGATGCCTGTCTGTAGTTTAGGCTAATAGGAGTAACTAACTCAAAACAAGTCCTTCTGTCCAGTACAATTTGTTCACACAGATGCAGGGTACATGTGAGGCAACTGAAAAGCAATACATTGCAAACTTCTTTCACTGCGATTTTATGTACACATAAATAAAATTATTTGTTTTCATTTTGCTCTCAAATGATATTGATACCTGCTTTAATTTTCTACTTTACTTTCAATATCATCTGTGATGTAAGAAATAGTGAAATGAATAATTTATGCTACTATGTTTATATCACTGAAAATGAAATGTATTTCTGTAGGTTATAGAAAATGATTATGCTTTTTGGGGGGAACTTAAACAAAATTTAAAAATGACTACTTTTGTCAGAAATAATAAACTGGCAATTGAGCTAAGTACCTGGCTTTAGAAGAAAGATATGATTTCTGGTTCCATTAAAATGGCATTTGAAATGCAAAATATCAGTTTAGTCTAGCAGAAATTTATTGGATATCTACTATTTGCAGTGCACTAGATAAATATTGTTATTGTCTGTTTTACTCTGTTATTTTCTGTTTGAATTCCATATAGGACTTGATTTTTTTTGAAATATTGATAGGTTATGTATACAGTTTTTGTTTGTTTTTAGGAGAAGTAGGTTTGGAAGGAAACAGAAATGATCAAAACTGGTCCTGGTGTTCTAAGAGTGAAAATATTGTAAAGTTAATTTTATGGATTATTTTAGACAATCTAAGCTAAGTTAATTGATGATATAGTGTTTCAAAAATTATTACTAATATTTAATGGCATGAGAAAATGATATTACATTGTTAAATGAAAAAAGGGCAAAAGAACGTGTGGTTATTTTTATATTTAGGTTTTCTAGACTGAATATATATTATTGTTCTATTCAGCAATCCCACCAATAAATATTATTAAAAATGGATCATTTAGGTAATCCTCAAGTCATGGACAAGTTGTGTGGGAGCTGGAGTACATTTTCCCACTGAAATAATATTATTCATGGTAGTGGTTTTCCAGGATTTTCATAAAGCCTCTATAACCTATAATTTCTATACTATTCACACTCTAGATCAGCACTTTCCAAAATGACTTTCTGCAGTGATGGAAATGTCCTTATATCTGTGCTGTCCAATGAAATGTGGCTAGTACAACTGAGGAATTGAATTTTTAATTTTAATTAATTAAATTTTAAATTTAAATATAAAAACTGTAGTAGTTGTCAGTAGTACTATTTTCCACTAGCCCTGAGATATCTACTGAAATTTCTTCATCCAAATAATTAATTTTGCCAAGAACAGTTCAAAAATATCAAACCAATGTTAATTTAGTACAGCAAGCTGGAAGGAGAGTCAATAAATAACACTTTTAAATTTGTATGATTAGACAACAGTTTTTAGACTAAGTCAATACCCTAGTATTAAAGAGTTTGACTTTCAATATTTTAATATAGGTATTTACTTATTTTGTTTTTAGCTCTCCTGACCCCATAAAAGAACTGAGGATATCCTAATATATTAAATGATCTCATTTTTCTTATATTTTGAACTCAATCCATAACTTTTTTTAGAAGGTGCATTAGACGGTACATTTCTTAATTAAGAAAGGATGTGCTATTACTATGGCATACATGAATTTGGCTACATAATTTTATTAGTGTTGGTGCAAATATATAGAAATATTTAGTGCAAAATGTTATATATTAAGTTGACCATGTACCCTGGTCCTTGTTGTTTGAATTGCCATTTATATCAATTATATATAAAGGAAATTAATTGATTAATTTATTCCACCACTTAGTATGGAGACAGTTTTACTAGCAAAGCTAAGGATTTATAGCACCCAGAGCACCAAATTAGAGGAAGGAAAGGAAAGAGAAGCTGCTTAGGAACTGAGAGAAGAGCAGACAGCTGAGAAGGAAACACGAGGGCCCAGACCACCTCAGTGCTAGCTGAGAAAGGAATATGTTTCACTAAAATTGTGTTTGGGGAGGCATTTACAGTACTCAATCTGGTCCCAGTTTATCTTCAGGAAGAATGTAGAGGAACATGAGATGATGTGATAGGGAAAGGTTGAGTCAGGATTTCCTTTTTCCCAACAAATTTAAAATCTGTGAATATTCCCTCCAAATCCAATTGTGTGTCACCAAGACCAGAAATTAAAGAAGCCTTGATTTATTATCTAATCTCCAAATACACAGTACCTTCCAGATGAAAAGAGAGATCTATTAATCAATTTCAGAAGGCTAAATCAACTTTTTTGGTAATAGAACTTAGTGTGAAATTTTTGTGTTACCAGATCTGTGCAGTGACATGAATGATTTTGAGATGCTATATAAAATATTTTTCCTGAATTGTCAAATATGAACAAAGTGAAAAACCCTTAAGATGATTTTCAAAATTCTTCACACTCTGTGAGTGCCAATCAACTGGTATTTCTGAGGACAGAACAATAAATCAGCTTCATCCAGGAAACATGAATGAAATTAAATTCAGTTGGTATATTTTGATCCTCTCGGAATGATTTATCATTCCTCTCTATTTTTAATATAGGAATATGTATACAATGTGGAAGAGAAATTAGACAAAAAAATCTCATATTCAAATCTTTCTGTGTGTATCTATAATAATGATAGATAATACAATTTGTGCATCTAGAAATTTATTATCGATTTTTTTTCTTATTTACTGGCTATTAAGTTATTTCCCTAACACACTTTCAGCAAAATCTTCATAGGGAGAAGAGATATTTTAGATACCTCTCTAACTAACCCATTTGTGCTTAAAAAAACAAAACAAAAAAACTGTGACCACCTTAATTTAGTTCATTTCATCATCAAATTGTATCCTCTTTTCTTGCATAAAATATGGCATACACATTTTTCCCTTTTGGTCTTGGCCAAGGCCTGTCTGAATTAGTGCAAGGATTTCCTCATCAGGCTCATCATCCCCATTGCCGCCTCACCAAGGCAAATCCTGATCTGTGTTAAGGTCTGAATTGGGTGCTAGAAAAAGTAAGCCTCATTCTCTTACACGTTTTCTTGAAAATTGTCATTTTTAGCCTATTCATTTTAATTTTTTATTATTTTCTAAGAACCAGAGTATGATTTTCAGGTATTTTAAATAGGAATTTGGAGAAGACAACTTAAAAACCCCAAAGAGAGATGAATAATATCTATCAACTGTCATTTATTTCATTTGGATATTTTCCATGCAGTAAATAAATGAACTGACTTTAGAAAATGTAGTTTAAGCAAAAGACATCCTATGCTCAGTGGCACAGCCACTCTCACACCTGCAGATCTTGGGCCAGCCCCACACTGAGATGCCAGTCATTGGTAAGATTTTCTTCCTTTTCAAAGTCCTGTTTAACTGAAGACATTGTACATGCTCCTACTTTCCTGATTGCTGCCTAGACTTGAGCTCAGTGATCAGGCAGACCCTTATCTCCTATATTTTCCTTCAATCTGAACAGTCACCTTGACCCCCTGCCTTTCTTCTTTCCCATTGTTTGCCTTGATTCATTTCACCCTGGGGTATAAACATGTATCTTGAACCCATGATCCTACAGCTGTCTCTGCTGTCGTTATTCACGTAGGGTTTTCTCAGCTACACTCTCCACATATCTAGAGCTAAGTAAAAATTTTCCCTAATCATAAAAAATCAAATGATCTTTCTGTTTTCATGTAGATATGACCAATGAATATAAAAATTTAAAATTTTACCTCTGACATATGCATTTTGGCTGCACAGTTATTTATTTAGTTCTTGTTTCACATTAGAATCTCTTGTTAGAATAAGTGAAAAAGCAGTTCCAAATTGTAAACTTAAAATGAAGCCTCAGCAATAAGAAGAATGAAAATCTCATTACCTTCAAAATAGTGAATACAGAGTACAATAGTCAAGCTAATTAAAACCCAAACAAAATGAAGAGACACTGGAAGGATACATAGAAAGCTGAGAACAGTGGTTACCCAGTGAAACGTGGGGAAAGGAGCCAGGCAGAGAGAGGAACAGATGGCAGAGGGATTTTTTACCCTGTACCTGATTATATTTTCTGGATTTGGAACCACATGAATATATCAGCCATTCAAAAAATTGAAAAGAAATAAACAAAAGCATAAACTGTCTGACAAGACGTGACCTTCTCTTTCCTTAGCCTGCTGGTCTTTCTGTTTGCAACTGCAATATTGTGAAAACATTAGGGTGGCAGTTTCCGTGTGCCAGTTAATATTGGCAGTGGGACTGCTCTAAGTCATAGCATTAGCCATATTAGAAAAGTCTCACTTTCCCTACAACATGGAAGAGGTATTGAATGGTCAAATGTAGCAGCCTCAAGGCAGGGCATTGTTATAAAAAGTGAAGGGAATGGAGAAACAGTCTCAGTTTAACAGCTGTGAGTTCTAGGGAGAGAGGAAGGAACCAAGAAAGTTTTGCCTAATAATATGTACAGAAGCTTCTAGAACTTGTACCTTAAATGCTAGATCTACTCCCCCAACCAGTCCCCACTAACACTCCCACTCTATCTCCAATGCTTTAAAACAAGTCTGCACTTAATGGGCCAAGTCTGGCCTGCCACATGTTTTTGTAAATAAACTTTTATTATAACAGCCAAGCTCACTTGTGTACATATTGTCTATGGCTACTTTTTCACTAAAATGGCGGAACTGAGTAGTTGTAATAGAGACTATACAGTCCACAAAGCCTAAAATATTCACTACTTGGCTCTTTACAGAACAAAGTTTGCCCACCCCCTGCTCGGAAAGAATAAAAATTTTTCTGCATAGCATGGCATCATCAAGCAGTTGATATCATTAACTGCTGGACACAGACTAAACTTTTCCCCACAGGCTTCCAATCCTCATCATCTAGAAATGTTGTCTCACAAGCAGGAAGAAAGAAAGGAAAGAAGGGAGAGAGGGAGAAAGGGAGAAATGAAGGGAGAGGGAACAGAAGAGCATTGTGTTGGTCCAGGTTACTCAAGAAACTGTCTCTGAGACGGGGATTTGGTTGCAGGAAGTTCACTAAGAAGTGCTCTCAGCAACACTGGTGAAGGAGTGAAAGGAATAAGATTGGGGAGAGGTAGAAGTTGAACTACAAAGCATGGCCTCCATTCCTGCCACCATGTCTACTCCATGATATGTCCATTGGGTCAGCATTGAAGTTCCCATGGTATAGGCAGAGTGATGACAACTGGCCCAGTCATTCTATCTACTTGGTTGTTTACTACCTCTTCAGTGGTGGATGCCCTCTGGCTGGTGCTGTAAGATCTTCACACTTCATGTCCACTTGCATAGGTCCATCCTCATGCATCTTCCATATTTCCTTGCCTCAATATTCTAATCTTCTCCTACCAGGACCCTGTCCAACTAGCCAAGCCATTAACTATTACCTTTGAGTCAATATATATTTTACCTGCAAGCTACTTTTCTTTCTACAAAGTGGATAATTAGATGAAATAATAAAAGCTCTGCCCCTTGAAAGATTTATTTTCATAGTTATTTTTCAGGGCAACCCTGGGAGAAGGAGGCCATAGTCCAGCCACAGTCCATTTTTGATTTGTACTCACTTACCAAGCCAACTCATTTCTTAATCCAGCTCAGATTTTGTAGGTTCTCCATCATTTGGTTTTAAGGACACCAAATTGGCCACAAGTGTGAGCTGAGTGAGTGGCACTGGTGCAATGAATGGTGCTAGAAAGGGCTTTGGGTCACTTGCTCATACAGCTTTCTTGTGCTTTCTGGCTTGTACCTCTTCCCATATGTACAACTTCTGCTGGATCTACCTGACCTTAAGACTTTGTAAGTGTGATAGAACCTAGTTCCTAGGGGGCAGTTCTGGCTGCATGATCTCTTGATGTCTTACAATAAGGTGCTCTATTTCTACCAAGACCCAGAAGCAGACCAAGAACTGGTTTTTAGAACAATGTGTAATTTTCTTCTGTAGACACCTGGCCTTGCTGGAGAATCCTAGGTGTCTATATTGTGATTCTCCTGTTGGGGTTTGCTGTAATCTCTACATGACATCTCTTTCCATCACAGATGCATGAAGCCATATTTTCTTCCAGGTCCTATGACCAAGCAGCAGGGCACCTTGAACCACAGCCTGGTCCTGCTAAAGAGTTCTTTCCTATTCTGAGCTCACTGAAAGATACCAATCTTCCTTATAACTCGGTAAATGGGCCAGAACCTGAAAAGGGCTACCAGGCATTGTGCTTTCTTTCTCAGGGTAGACGTGGTATAAGCAATAATTGTCCTGTATTTTACAGTGGATATTTGGGTACATCCCAGACCACTGGACTCCTAAAACTTCACTGATGTGGTGAGTTGTTGCATCATCATATATTTCATCTCCCAGACTCTGAAGTGCACGTGTCTTTAATGTTTAGTTACTTCTTGCTCCTCCAATCTGATTGGCTTGATGTCATTGATATAGCAGACCTATGCAATGTTCTGAAGAATGCCCAGATATATGGCAGAATACGTTTCCATATGTATTTTCACTCAAATAATGTTTTTATTTTTAACTTGTAAAATGGGTAAGAAACTATAAAAATGACATTCTGTTTTAATTTTTTTTTTGTAGTTTAGTTGAATTTTAATGAAATAGAAAAATATTTTGCATAGCTCCTATTGAATCCTATAGGAACTGTAGTTAAACAGTACCACCGTTGGACTCTGCAAAAAGGGCCCCTTCCCTGAGCCCTACATTTTGGAGGTTCACTGGCCACAACCTACGCCAAAGGCTGAGGAGTCTGTACGGCCATGGGGATGTGCCCACACGGATATCACCATCCCCATCCCCTAGACCACACTCCAGGTTCTGGGATCTTGGAATTTCCTACCCAACAGCCCTAAGCACATTTCCAGACACCTTGTGGGCTCTTTCTCTGGATCTCTCTTCCTGGGCCTTACTCTTCTTTGTCTTTTGAGAGGATTAAAGGTTAGGTATTTTCTTTAAAATAGACTTGTTTAAAACAGAAAAAAAAAAAAAAAACCTCAAGGAAGTATTTTATTTGATCTCCAGTTATAGGCAGGGGATGGGTAGAGAAAATCTGTTTATATGAAACTGTAGTGGAAAAGCCTATTCCAATTTTTCAGTTTCAGAAGAAGTTTCCCTTCTCCTTGCTTAGGGGCAGAGTGACATTCAGTGTTTGACCACATGTCTGGGTTCCAGATGCCCCTGCACACTCCTCAGCGTTTTCCCAGAGAAAGTTAACACCTATTCTGACCCTGTTCCTGTGAAAGAGAGACAGAAACATATTAGAGCCAGTGTGTGTTGATGGATATAGGTAATTTACATATAAACAATATATAAGATGTATTAGAAGCATATAATTTATATAACTATGGTCATTCTCATTGTCTAGAGATTTAAATATTAAGCTGTATAATTACTTGGTAATGTTTAAATGCCGAGAGCTCCTATTTGGGTTACTTTGAATAGTTTCTGTCACAGAAGCATGCTCAAGAATATTAATAAATATACTTCAATGTTGATGATGATAATGCTGATTGAGGAAGATATGCTTCAGTATTTTTTGCATCCTCTTCTGGAAGGTGTAATTATAGCAGACAAAGAGCTCTATTTGGAAGAATGTGATGTATTCCTTGTAACTTGCAACAAACTATGTAATTATTCTCACAGTTATTTAAATTTAAGGATTTGTTCCCTTGAAGCCTGAAAACCCATCTGTGCCTGAGTCTCATTTCCCTGATGTTAAATGCCATAGCACTCAATATTGGCATCTTTTAAACTGCAGAAGCGATATTCAAATTATAGCAGTTTGCATTAGCTAGAAACTTAAAGCCATCGTTTATATTCCTTGAGTTTTCCTAAGCTTGTTTCCTAAATCTCCCATGTACATCCAACAAACTCACCTTGTCCATTTTGTGAGACTGCCTATTCCCCGATTAGTCTCACTTCCTGAGATCTAACTTCTAAAATTACCTGGAGACGGATTGGTGTGATGTTGTAAGCACAAGGTAAACAATCAAGACACAAAATGACAGCCATACTTTATTCATGTTCTTCGTGTCAGAACAATTTTTTATATCTGGACCAAGAATGAAACAAAAAACTCTAGCCTCCCTATAAGACACTTCAGGACAAATGTTTTTCATAAGAGATACCAAGTTCCAAATTCTTTCTTTAGTCTATTCCATGAAGATTATCGATAAATTAGAGCTAAGGCTACTGATAACAGTATATGGCCACATGGTGGTGCAAGTGTGGTGATGGGGAAAAATAAGGAATTGGAATGATCATCAATTTGTACTGCTTTCAGTTTCCTTCTTTTTCCCTATTCTCAACATCGAAAATATATTTTTCTACTATCATTTGGAAAGAAAACAGCAACTATTCCACCAAGATGCTTGAAATTTCTCAAGAAAGAAGTCCCATTCCTCCTTATTTGCTCCCAACTCTATATGATGAGATTTTTAGAATATGTTCATTCTTACATTGCCTACCCTCCTTGCACTTTCTCCTGAAGAAAACTTTGGAAAGCTAATATATCCACCTCCCATAAATCCCAGTCCTTTATTTCCTTAAATGGTTCCATACTCTTAGTTCTATAGTATTATTAGAATTTCCATTATACTATATTTCAATCTGTTTCAAGGATTTTATTTAAATTTGTGTTGCCATCCAAGATAGTTTATTTTTGTCCTTTTAAGATTTAATTATATGTATTTATTCATTGTAAACAAAAATTGTGCAAGACTTTGAAATGTAGTAGGTACCCTGACAAGCTCTTCCATCCGGGTTATCTCTGTCTTTGTCTTTGAGTAGGTTGTTTTATAACTCTACAGAGATACATGTTCATTCGTACAAGACTGAGAGTAATGCAAATAATTTCTTTCCATAGAAATGCAAATTGTGTCTCATGGAATGCAATTAGGCATTGCCCTGAGAATTGACTAAATTGGCTCGTTTCTCATCCCTTTGTAAATTCCCTTCAGCATTCCTTATTTGACTATAAATGTGTTTGACTTTGAGTTCTCTCTCTAACCGTGTGACCTTTTTCCGTTTTCCTCACTAATTAATTAAATAATAATAATTATTAATTAAATAAAACTTTTGACACATGTTCATTTTAAATTTGTATGAGAGTCATGGTTTTCCCTTTTTTGGGAAATTATTCTTTATGATCCTTTCCCAAGGCTTCAACCTGGTTCTCTAGAAACTTACCCAGCCCATCAGGAAAAAACTCTAGTCCTCTCTACTGGAATCCACCAGAGGCCAAACTTTTCAGGTATGGTCTCAGCTGCTCACAGGCCCCACTAGCAGCTCCAGTCAGGAATAGCAGAGAGCTTGGAGGTGGGAGTCAGAAGAGGGGAGATATCTTTAGGTTGCCTATATCCCAGAATCCTCTTCTCTTTTATTACCATTAACAGGCATTCCTGGGTCTTTGATTGTGTTCAAAGGCAGATGATTAATAACCCCACAAGGAAAGGGTATCTGATTAATATCTTTAAAACCTGTTGACCAATCCTTATTTTAAAAGAAAATTGAATGAGTGGTGGGCCTAGGAAACTTGTACACAGAATACAGAGCTAAAAGGAATCTTAAGGTTTTATAAAGTCCGATTCCATGCCCAGATGTAATTACATGTCTTGAGTAAAAATTAAGTCATTATTTAAACATGTCTCGTCCAGTCTCAATTCTTAACTTTCCTTGTTAGTCTTCTTTTTCTCTTATTTACTTTCTCTTTTTTAGACCTATAGTTTTCCTTACACTTTTAAATGGTTGGTTATGCAGATTTGATCACAGGAAAACTGCCCCATGAAGTTACCTATTTTCAGCAGCAATATGCTTTTAAAAACATATATTCAGAAATAATAGTTATTATATAACGTGAGTTATCTTAAAAAAGGTCCTATATCATCAAATGCTTATTTACCTCATTTTATTTTTTATTCACTCTTGTTTTGAAATTTCTAAAAAGTTATTTAATATGTCAGGCAAATAAACTCTATATCAGATTCCTTTCATAGCTTTGAAATAAAAAGTAACCAAGTTCTAAAGATTTCAGGGACTAAATTTCTAAGTGCTTTCAAAGCAAACTTGACATAGGATTAGGTTGTGTGCTGTGTGTCACTTCCCTTTGATTCACTATGTCTGTGAATTTAATGAAGGCAGAGTCCATCACTTTTTATAATCCCTTAGAATTATACAGAGGGACCAGGGTTTGATTCCTGCCTATAGCACATAAGAGCTGTGCCCTCTGCTCTGTGAACTAGGACAAGGCAGTCTAACCCTTCCAAATATATAACATGGATAAGAATAAGTGGATTACATAGTTGCTGTGAAAAAATCACAGATAATGTACAATGTCTGGCATTAAATATTGGCTATTATTATTGCTATACCGACTTACACTGTAGGTGCTGAGTAAAGGGTGGAATGAATGAATCCTGGACTGGCATCTAAAATGCTGTGAAATAGTATTTGGAGCTGTATTGTTCCTTGTCTTCAGTTCTCATTAGTGTGACTAGGAGGCACATCAACTTGAAACCATTTAAAGTACATAGTTCTTAGAGTTTGTGTAATTAGCAATCTGAACCAATATAAATAAAACACACTGTTGCTTATGAGTACTTTAGGCTTTTATGCTGCCACACTAATTTGGCTCCACAATTTTAAAGCCATATTTATGGTTAAATAACACACAACATTGTGTCTCAATATCATTACAAAACTGAGAAAATCTACAATTTCTAGGTTATTGGTTTGAATGATCTTTCTTATGCCATTAGTGCCCGATAGGAGATTTCTTCTGAAAACATAAGATTTCAGTTGGTTTGTATGGTCCATGCTACTGGTTATGTGCTCGATATCCCTTTGCCCTACTTAGTAATAGAAACCTGACTTTTTTCAGTATAGTAATATGTGGAGTTAAAAATTTTAAAAGGCCATTTCCACTAAATATCAATAATCTGTTGCTAAAACAAAACATTCTGTGAACAAAAGCTACTAAATAGGACAAATTTAAATGTGTTACATTTAAAAACCAACCAATATCTTAAATGTAATTAAGACACAGTAAAATGCCTATCCATACTTATGTATATATGAGTGTATAAGTGCATGTAACAAACTATCCTGGTGGGATGTAAATGTTTGGAACATCACATCTTATTCAAAAGTAAGTGCTGTTAAGAAACAGATTTTTTAAAATGCATTAACGTGGAACCTTTAGGATCAACTATATATAAGATACATTTTTTAGATTCTGGATTCTACTTATTAATTTTCAGTGTGCTTATTAAAATATCTGCACATGATTCCTATAGTCTCCAAATTGTATTTGGATTTTAACTCAGAAGTAGTCCCACACTTTTTTGGTATATAAATTTTAAAAAATATATACTTTAGCATAAAAAATATATTGAGAAATATATACATCCAATGAAGTTTGCATATTAAAATCCTGCTTAAGAGGTTTGTAATGGAAGTGATACACATGAAAATGTTACCTGAGCAGACATTCTGGAAGGTGTCCCTGTAGTTACTTCTCTGGTCTTCCTTATGGCTGGAGTAGCCATGTGACTCAGTCCTGGCTAACATGACATAAGCAGAAGTTTACCAGGTAAGTTTCCAGAAAAGTTATTGTTGTCATCATAATAAAGACATAGAATCAGTAGGGTCATGTCTTTTGGCCTTCACTTTTTTTCTTCCTTTTCCTTGGAATGCCTTGATATCTAGTCATATGACAATCAGAAGGCAAAGGTGGCAGGGCAGGTAGAGAAAAGGTGCTTTGTCTTCCTTAAGCAGCTATGTTATTTCAAAATCTAAATCTGAATGTCCTTATACATGAGGTGATAATTGCTTTTGTCTATGGCACTATATTTTGACTTTCTATTCCATATAGTCAAATGAAATTCTAGTTAACAAGGATTGATTTCTCCCATTCTGTACTGTTATTTCATGTGCTTTGTGGCCTTGGAAGTTCTAACAGGTGGACTTAACTCTTCCTATATTCTTCACTAATGAAGTATTTCCCTTATTAAAGAACATCTTCAACACAGGACGTTTGTGGTGGGAAAGTTTGGAATATGAGCATGCAGGGAGAGATATCTACCCAGATGGACAGAGCAGTCAAATTAACTCTAGCAATTAGCTGGTGACAAGTGTCAGAGTCAGGCTGATCTCTCATTTCATTGTAGATCTTCCTTCAGATGCCCTCTCTTACCAGATAGATAGAAAATAGACATCATGCTTCAGTGTTTTCAACTATTGTAATAAAACTGGATTGTTTAGGGGAACCCTTGCTGCTTTAACAAATAGCTTGAGACTGTAATAAGAACCTCTAATAGTGCTTTCTGGCCTGACAAAAAAGGAATTTATTTATTGATCATTTAACAGTCTCAAGCAGGTGTTCCTCGTTAGCAGGTGATTCCTCCATTTAGTGATTTATATGGAGATGTTTCTTTCATTTCATGGCTTCACTTTCCCACATATCTTTGATGTCATTTGCCTCCAGCCAAAGAAGAAAGAGAGCATGAAGAGAGAACACTTGTTTCTTCCAAGCTTTGGAAATGAAGTGATGCACATCACTTCCACCTACATTCCGTGTGAGGACTCATAAAAGCAAGGGTGCTGGGAAGTGTAGTTCATGGCTTGACAACTAATTTCCAAGCAAAAATTCTCTGCCGTAGAAGGGAAAGTATAGGTGTTAGTGGACAGCTAGCTGACTGTAACACAGTCGAAATTAACTGTAGTCAACAATATTGACCAATATGATCTTTTATAGGGGTCCTTTAAATTATGACTATCCAATTTTCAGGTAAAAATAAGCACTGACAATGAGAATGGCTTCCATGTATATGACATAACTTTTCTACTGTAACTTGAAGTTCATAAGAAATTATTGTTCTACAGAATAATTATTTTCATTTGTCAATGCATGACTGTTTTCTTCATAACTTTTATGCATCAGAAACACAGTTCACAGTCAAACTGGTAAATAAATGACAGACAGAAAATTGACCCATTTTCTAATAATTTTATATATAAACAACTTTCATTTTATTCTGAGGGTGGCTAGTTATATGGATCTAAAGGCAGAATCAGACTCAAGAAACATTTTATTTAAAAAAACCTTTTTAAATAGATGTCAAAGAGACCCTAAAGATGGAAATATTCAATGTTTGTCAATTTCTATTGATGCTGGTTTTCGTGGTCAAATAATATATCGTGACTTGTGATTTTAGCATATTTCACTATATCACATGAAGAACATCATGGATTAATTTTGGCAATTTCTGTGTGCATGAAGTTTTGATTTTGCCAGTCCACATATTTCTTCTTTAAGCAATAGCTCTTCACAGTCCTACAAAGGGTCTGTCTTCTTAATATGTCAAATCTTCTGGCCTTGATGGAATTTTAAAATTCTGGGGAAATTGAAAATTGTATTTGGAACAAGTACATCCATTTTAAAACTCTAAAACACAAATAAAGAGAACACACTTCCTCTTTTTCCTCCCTTAATGTCCCCTTCTGCTTTGAATGTTTTAAATCCATTACTTAATTCTACTTTGTGTTCTCATAAATTTTAGGATAATATTCTGTCTTTAGATGCTCAACTGCTTATCCTACTGTTGTGCCAACCTATTGATTGCAAGAATCCAGTAGAGAAATGCATTACTTGTATACGAGAAATGGAAAGCAATTTTGAGTTTTTTAACAGAGTTTGAAAACTCTTTTATAATTTATATGCTAGTCTCCTATCCATCCCTAATGATAGAGGAACTCTTTTTGGCCAACAGAGATATTTTGTTATTCTAGTGAAGGACATGCTTATGCTGTGATTATTGAACTTGTGTCAAACAATGGAATGAAAAATATATGCAATTGAGATTTTGAGGCGGTTGGGGATTTGTTAGCAGGCTATCCTTTGAGGGTTGATGAACTTAAAGATCTCAGGTTTATTCACAAAGAGGGATAACAACAGAATAATGCTCAAAATATTTCATTTGCAGTGAAATCTGTGTGTGAGGAAATAAAAAACAGCAGCATGAAGGTTATATGAATGCTTTTGATGCCCTTGACATTTTGTCAAGTACCAAGAGGATCAAGAACATTAGAACAAATGCTGTTCTTGTTTTTGAAGTTTCAACAATATGATTGAAGCAGTAGTGTAACTCTGAAGAAGGGACTCAAGACAAATTTTTTTTCACGTGAACTCTTCCTTAACAGGAGTTACCAGATAGGGTCATCACTTTTGTCAATGTTTCCCTCCCATCTTAAGTCATCAAACATTGCCGTAGGCCTCTTTAGCCCTAAGAAAAATATATGCCCTTGAATTCAAGCACGATTTTGTGGTCAAATACACTAAATGAAATATATTGGTAAAGTATATGAAACATCAGTTTCACTGTGTGCTCTGCAAAGAGACAGCAGACTTTTCCAAAATTACAGATCATTTAAAATATGCATAGAATATCAACCCAGGTTTTCTCTCCATGTGAGGGTACTTGGCCTTCTAGAATCCTGAGTGGTATGAGCTAAAAAGATGTTGAAAGATGAGGACAGTTTTTGTTTTTATGTTTAATCTCTAAATGAGGAAAGCTTTGTTTTTCAAATGAGAGAATTAAAGCCTGGGACGATTTGGTAAATTGTGAAAGGATACTGAGCTAGTAGGTGGTAGAGCCTTAGATATGACTCCGTCCAAAGCCCAGGTCCTATTTGCCTCTTTGAGATGAAGCTATATGTTTTACTACCTGAAAGATTAGTTAGGGAGCATAGGAACTGATCAACACTCTCTTTTCCAACCATGGCGCCAATTAAAAATTAATTTCTTTTAGTAAGCTCCTTGTAAAAATGCAGATCGCTTACTCTGAATTTATGTTTTGGATATTGGTGCTTCGAGTGTGAATGACTTGAATCGTTAGTCACAGAATCTTAGAGATTAGTTTTCCTTCATCTGGGTCCGTCTATCCAGTATAAAAGCATCCTCTGTGACTTCCTTGATTATTTTGGTCCTTTTAGACACTTTCAGAAATGTTGACCATACTAAATAGCCCTTTCTAGACTCATTTTGGAAAGTAATTCCTTTATCATGAGCCAGTTCCACTTTCTTATAAATTTCCATGTTGTTTTCAGGTAAATCAATGAAGTGAGTAATTTAAAGAACAAAACTTTTGGGCCAGATAACCATGGACGCCCCTCTGGTTTGCAAACAACTTACATAAAATTAAAATTAATATTTGTGAGAACAAGTTGTCAAAATGACCCTCCTTAAAGGAATCCAGACTAAGGAGGATCGGTCATCTTTCCCACAGGGCATCCAAAGCCACCCTGAGGCTTTGTATTTGTATTTATCCAGTCAACCGGAAGTTGAGAAGATCACTGTCCCAAAAGAGCATGGGTGGGACATTTTTATTGGCCATGCCCAGAAGCGGAGCGTGACATTTTCAGTAAAATTTCCTTGGCTAGAACTCGTATGGCTACATCTAATAACAGAAGAGGCTGGAACATAGAATCTAGATGTATAAACAGAAAGAAGATAAGAACATGGAGTTTGATAGTCAGCTAGCAGTATCCACCATAAAGAAATATTGTTGTTTTTTCTTTTTTAAAGCAGGTTTAGTTATAAAATTAACAGAAAAATATTCTTCTTATGAATAATCGAAATATTACAGTTAAATGTTAAATTTCTCTTTGATCATTACCACAATTTCTTCTAGTCCCCCTTCCCAGGCATAACTGAAGTAAGAAGTTTACTGTCAATTCTTTCAGATTAGATTTTCTTTAATATGAGAGACATAGTCATTCTGGGAATGTAGGTCAAAGGATGTATGGAGTACTTGTGTAATAATAGCAATTATGTAGTGCTTGCTACATGCATCCTCTCTTCTAAGAGCGTGGCACATGTTAACTCATCTAATCACAACAACCGATCTGTGAGGTAGGTACCATTATTACCATCCTCATTTTACAGATGAACAAACTGAGGCACGAGAAACTTAACAAAATGTCCAAGCTCATAAAATTAATACCTTGTAGATCTGATGTTGAACTGCACGTACTATTTTCCTCCAGAGTCTGTGTGCTTTACCAGTATACCCCACCGACTCTGACAGAAACGATAGAGGATGAACTTCAGTTACAAGGGAGTAATAAAGGCGGAATTACCCTCCCACTGTCAACAAATAGAAAACTGGACAAAATAAGGAATAATCGTTTCTAGACATGGAGCAATAGGCAGTGCAGGCCTGTGATTCCGGAGAGAAGGGAAACAAACGAGTTAGGTCTTATAACTGCCTTAACTTACTGGCTGGAGGCAATTTTGGTACGTGACACAGACAAAGGGAATCCAAATAGAGCCCACTCTTATCATGAATTGTGTGAGACATAGATCAGAGTTCAGAGAGCCTGAAACACCTAGAATTTGTGGGGCTTCCAAGAAGAGGAGGCTACTAACAGAAAGAGTTCCAGAAATCTGCGTAGAAAATTCTGTTGAGTCTTTGAGCACCAATCTACACATGAGTAGAGCACAACTTCAAAAGATACTTCCAAGGAAAGAACAATTATGAGGGCTCACTGAATAGAAAATTGTCCAGAGCTCTCACAGGAACAAGAATCATTGCTGTTTCCAGCAACCAAGGTGGAGAGGCATTGTTGGATATATGGAGTTTTCAGCACAGATCTCCAAAGGGACCTGCTTTACTGGGGCCAAACAAGCCAAAAAGAAAGCTGGAGATCTGCCCTTTAAAAACATTAAAAAAAATTAGTTCAAAGAGAAAACAAATGGTAACATGTTGAATATAAGATCTTGCATTAAATCTGAATATAATAAATACTGCAATTAAAGGAAAAGACAACTGAACAACAAAAAAACAAACCTCTAAGATAAAAACAGATCTGTAAGTCACTTTATTGCCTGCTGGGGCAAAGTCCAAAACTCTTTAAAAGAATAAACAAAATCTAGCAATCAGTAGCATAAAATTTACAAGATCAAACACACAATCCAAAAATTACTAGCCTTGCAAAGGAGGAGCACATGACCCATAATTATAAGAAAATATTCAATCTATAGAAACAGACACAGAAATGACAAGACGATATAATTTGTCATTAAGAACATTGAAACTGATGTTCTAAATATACTCAATATGCTAAAAGACTTATAGGAAATAACAAGCGGTGAGAAGTAGAAAGAAAAATATAAAAAAGAAACAGAATTTTTGAGTTAAAAATCACCAACTGAAATAAAAATTTGACTGGATGAAATTAACAGCTAATTGAATACTGCAGGAGAAAAAATTCTTACACTTGATGACATAGCAATAGAAACCATCCAAAATTAAGAGACCAGAGAAAAATAATAACTAAAAGTAAATTAACAGAGGCTCAGTGCCTTCTGGGAAAATATAAAACAATGTAATACAAGTGTAGTTTGAGCCCCAGAAGGAAAAGCTGTGGGAAAAATTACTTGAAGAAATAATCAAATGATTTCCAAATTTGATGAAAACTATAAAACTACTGATGCAAAAGCTTAATGAATTACAAGCAGGATAAATACAAATGAAACAACACCAAGGCGTGTCAAAATCAATTGCTAAATACAAATGATAATGAAAAATCTTAAAATCAGCCAGAGAACAATGATGTATTACTACACATAGAGGAGTAAATATAAACATATAGGATTTCCTGTCAGGAACTATGCAACCTAGAAAACAGGAAGATTGATTTTAAATTACTGAAAAAAACCCTCAAAAACCTATCAATTTAGATATATATAGTGAAAATATCTTCCAAAAAATTAGGGGAAACAAAGACTTTTTCAGAGAAATGAAAGCTAAGAGAATTCATCATTAGCACATCTTTACTACAAAAAATGTTGAAGCAAGTTCTTTGGTCATAAAGAATATGATACCAGACAGAAATTTGGATCTACAGAAAGAAATGTCGAGCTCCAAAAATAGTTCAAACGAACATGAATATAAAAGGCATTTTTTATTATTTTTATATGCTCATTAAGATTGTCAACTGTCAAAAGCGAAAATAGTAGCCGTGCATTTTGAGGTTATAAGGTACATAAAAGTAAAATTTATAACTAAAATAACATAAAATGCAAATTAAAATCATATTGTTATACTATTTCACATGCCCTCAAATGGCTAAATTTTAAAATATTGACTTGAGAATACACCAAAGATGATGGAATGTATGAGATTACCTGTACACGATTATGTGACTACATTGTATAAGATTTTTCATGCCCAAAGACCAGTCTAAGCTATGATTGGGCTCCTGACTTACAGAAATTGCAAGAAAATAAATGTGTGCTGTTTCAAGCTGCTAAATATGTTGTCACATTGTTACAAAGTGACAGAAAACTAATACAAACTTGGGACTAAGAAACGAGGCACAGATCATGCCCACATTCAACTGGAGCGTTCCTACATTGCCAGTGAGAATGTAAAATGGTACAGCCACTTTGGTAAACGTTTTACTGTTAGTCATTTTATCAAGCGAAATAAAAAAATATATCTGCACAAAGTCGTGTACACAACCAAATGTCCATTAACAGTTGAATGATGGATAAATGAACAATGGCATATCTTGTGGAATACCACTCAGCGATAAAATGGAATGGACTACGATACATGTAATAAAAGCATTATACTGAGCGAAAGAAGCCATTACAAAACATATGACTCCATTTATATAAGCCCTAGGAAAAAAATTAATCTTTTCTACCAGGAGACAGTTCAGTGGTTGCCAGGAGCCTGGAGTAGAGCTTGCAGTCTAGAAGGGAAAAAAAGAAACATTTTGAGGTGATAAAATATTATATTATCTTGATGGCTGTGGTGGTTAAACCATTGTAGCCATTTGTCAAAATTTATCAAACTGTACACTAAACATGGGTGTATTTCATATGTGTAAATTATACAAAAATTTAATATTAAAAAGAAGGAAAAACTAGGTGAGGGGTAGAAGGCTTTTATGATAGTTTTTGTGTTGCCACGTTTAGAATTTGTTACTGCTGTTAGTGCCATTGGGTCTGTTCAGTCCAACAACTCCTAGCGACCCTGTGTACAGCAGAGCAGACTCCTGCCCAGTCTTTTTGCACCAGTCTCTCACCTTCTCGCCCTATAAGCTAACGTTCCGCTGCTACTCACAGTGTTTTCATGGCCAATTTTTTCGGAAGTGGGTGGCCAGGTCCTTCTTCCTAGTCTGTCTTAGTCTGGAAGCTCTGATGGAAACTGTCCACCATGGGTGACCCAGCTGGTATGTGAAATATCAGTGACATAGCTTTCAGCATCACAGTAAACACGAAGCCACCACAGTATGATAACTGACAGATGGCTGGTGTGGTTCCCTGACCAGGAAACGAACCTGGGTTGTGGCAGTGAGAGCACCGAATCTTAACCACGAGACCACCAGTGCTGGCTACTCTTAGAATAAACTTGGGAAATTTCTTGACCACTAAGCCTCAGATTCCTTGTCAACAGAATGAAAGTAATAAGAACTTTCTTGCTCAGTATATAAGATTAATTAATATGCATTACTGAGGTAATTTAAATTGTAAATTTCTGTAAAAACATAGTTTTTATTGTTTCTTCCCCCATTTTCCTGGTCCCAAAACCACTCTTGCAACTTCTAAACTGAGTCAAGAAGGTATTCTGTTAGAGAAAAAGCAAATTTGGTTTCTCTACATTTACTGACACTCTCCAAAACAATTTTACATATACAGACAAACTTGTGAAATTTGAGATTTATAGTAAATATATGTTTTGAGACTCAGAAACGTGGACTTTAAGGTCAGTTGATTTATTCAGCTTTTAAATTCTAGCATTTATATGCTGCAGTGATTCCCGATGGGTTTAGCAGAAAGAGAATATTTAACACTATACCTGAGTATTTTTTTTTTGCTTTTATTATACAAGTTAAGGATTGATCATTAATCACTCCAAAAACTCACGTTCAGAGTTGCTAAAATAAAAAAGTGAGCATTAGGTCATAGCTGACAAAATATAATATCCAATCAGAGGCAAATGTGAAACTGTTTCTGTTGCTTTGTGTATTTTAAATTTGCACAAGCACAGTATGCGATGTGCTCTTCATTATCTGAAGCTTGAGGAAGAAAGCAGCAGCCAGATATTGTGAAGGGAAATGCGCACCTCCATAGAAAGGAACTTGGGTTCTTCACAACCAGTCCTAATTTCTTATTGCCAAAGGTCAGACTAATATATCATTTAGAAAGGGTTATGGTAGCCTTTTTTATAGTTAAAAAGGGTCACATTTGGTCAAGGGCCTCTGGAAGTTCTATTAAGTTTCCAGATGTCTTGGCAATAGCTTTCCAATAACCATAATTTTTGCTAACCCTAACGTAATTTCATCAGTCTAGACATTGGGTTAAAATAGCATTCATAGACTCTTCTAAACTGCTTCCTCTGTTCTATCAGGTATGAGTGCACTGTTCTCTTCTTTGCCAGGTTTTGTGTTTGATGGTTTCCAGGAACTACTCTCTAAGAGTGAGCTCATCCCTCAACAGCGACTGCCAGAGGAAGGTGAGAGACATATGGTGGCCTGACAGTTATTCTTTCCAGTTCTATGTTTGGGAATTACATAGGAAATGTCTGCATTTCTAAACATATGTCTAGTGAAATGAAGCTAATAAACCTCTTTTATTTCCTCAAATGACCCATAATTAGGATTTTGTCAAAATATCAATAAAGTCAAAAATAACTATAAGACTCTTAACTCTTTGCATTATCCAATGTTACAAGAAAATTATTACAGCAAAGAAATTGTGAGTATAGAGACAAGAAAAGTAGTGTTTATAATATAGGACCCCCCAAAATAGATATCTCACAGCATTTCCTGAGACCAACAGACAGAACTTCAAGAGCTCATGTAGTATATGGGGTTGAGTATCTTTCACCCGTGTTCTTCTTGCACTTTATTCCTTCTTTTAATCTTGTACAAATTAAGTCTCCTTGATGAAAAATGTCATGATGGAGGAGAATTAGAAGAATTATAGAGGAAGCAGATGAGAAAAGTGTGTCAACAAATTACCCTGAAATTTAGGTGTATGACGTTAGATGTGGGCAACATGGTATAGTAAAAGCAAAAAACCTATAGTAGAAGGGAACAGATCTGATTTCTAGTTTTATGTGTACACTAACTAGCTTGTTGACATTTGGTTTGGCTTGACTTCTCCCCTACAAGATAGAGATGATATGTAACAGCTTTGAAACCTGTATCAAAGGGGTTTGTAAATGACAAATCTCATGTCTGTAAATCTATCTTGAAGAGATAGGATCTATATCTATCTATATCTATATCTATATCTATATCAAATTAGGATATATTGGGACACATTTTATATGTATATATAATTAGGATATTTTAGAATACATATTTTGTATATATGTGTAATTAATATCAGAGAAATCTCAAGGGCTCCTAAGAGTAAATATTAAAATATTTTGTCAAATCTATGCCTTATTATGATCTCTTTTGGTGAATGACTCTACCATCCATTTGGTCATCCAAGCCAAAAATATGGGAATCCTACCCAAACCCTTACCCACTTTTTAAATCCACTGTAATAGTGTTTTGACAGGGCTGAATTGAGAACCTGATAGGCCAGATGTGAAGTTAGTCAACCCTGCCTTCCTTAGACATTCTTAAACTAATCTGGACCAACTGTTTTTTAAGTTTTGAGGCTTATTGACTGACATAAGAAGCAAAACACAAGCTGAGTCCATTCACATATTTGGGACTCAGAGCCTAATGAAAAAGTATTTAAACATGGTACACTTTGGATTTCAGACCTGTTTGATAGATGGGGGGAGCCTAATGGAAGTTGAATTGAGGGGAGAAATGAGGCTCTCTGAAAGAAAGTTAACATGAATAAGTTAAAACCTTGGTAATGTGTGTTATAGTGGCAGGCAGGACCAGAATGTTGCAAGAAATCATAGACCCAGATATAATGTAAAACATGGTTAACATATTCCTTGCTCAACCAACCTTCTTAGTCCTTACAGGAGGCAGAATATAGACCGAATAGAACCACAATATTCAACAATGTTGAAGGAAGTGACGCAAAAGACAGAAGCTTTGGTTTAACTGAGTTGCTGTCATCTTTGAGTCTTGGAAGGGAAAGTTGCCCCTACCCAAGACTCTAAAATTGATAGGTTACATTTAATTTACATATTTAATCACCATTTGTACTCTTGAACCTCTGGATTTGAGTTGGATATATTTGGGAACACTATTTCCTGTGAGCCAACAGAATCCCACACATTTGTACTTACTGGCAAGTGAGGACTAGGACACAGCAACTGCATTTAAGTATCTCTTGACTACTTGCTCTCATTTTTTATCTCTACTGACATTGCTATAGTTTAGACACTTATCTCAAATGGATTTTTTTCAAAAGATTCCTAACTGATGCAATGTCCTTCAACCTTGTCCATTCCAAATCATTCTCTACTCTGCTACCAGAGTTATCTTTATAACTTGAAAATCTCAAAAGGCTACTTCAGTGCTTTAATTACTTCAATGGCACCCCCAGACTTACAAAATAAATGAAATTCCTTTCCAAGAGCCATAAAAACTTGTCTAGCCATTACTCTTGCAATTCTCTCTCATGAACTGAATATATGTAAATATACACACATATATATAATATATAGGTGAGAATATATACAAATATATGAATATATATATGTTATACACACACACACACACACACACACACACACACCACTACATATATATGTAGGTCATTCAAACACATGGTCATTTCACAAATGCTTTCTGAATATCTATTGTATTTTTCATTAAAGGAACTTACAATTCCATTGTCAGAGATGGATAATAAACAGACCCTCCTGTAAAAAAATCAAATTAATAAAATAAATAAAAATAATAAAGATAGTGATATGTTCTGAAGAAAATAAAAGGGTATGGAATCGAGTGACTAAAGTGTGGAAAGGGAATAAAGGCTACTTCCTATTGGACGGTGAGGAGAGATCTTCTAGAGAAAGTGATGTCTGAGCTGAGACTTGAAGCAACCCATTTATACAAATAGCTAGGAGTAAGAGAAGTCCCAGAAGAGAGAAGAACAAGTGTAAAGACCCTAAAACAGCAAAGGCCAGAGTGGCTGGAGCACAGTTGGGAGTGGATGGAGAGGATTGGTTTAAGGTAAAATGAAAAAAACCAGCAGAGCCAGATAGTGTATAATAACTATTTTATTAGCAAGAACAGCAATAACAGTAATAACAACATATAACATACACGATGCACCAAACATTATTTCAAACAAATGTTAATTCATTTAATCCTAACAATATCTATATGACAAAGGTACTATTATTAATCACTACTTTGCAAATGAGGACATTGAGCAAAGAGAAAACAATTGGCTTGCTCAAGATCATATAGAAAAATTTAAAGCTAGTATGTGGCAGAATCTGTTACTAACACAAGCAGTCTAGCTTTAGAGTCTAATCACTGTTCTATAGCATGTAGGAATTTGTCAGACTGAATAAGTATTTTAATTGCTTCTAAGTGCAATGAGAAGCTAACGCAAAGTGTTAAGCAAAGAAGGTAAGATTTACCTTTTAAAAAGGTTATTTCTGGCCACGGTGTGTTTGTTTGAGAAGGAGTAGTTGCAAAAATGGAAGCAAGAAAGATCACTTAAAGGACAAATGCAGTCATTCGGCCAAGAGATGATCATGATTTAGAGTAAGTGGTAGCAGGTGAGCTTATGACAATTCGTCCGATTCCAACGCATCTTGAAGGCAGACACAAAAGAGTTGTTGATCAATGAAGAGTAGAGATTATGAAATAAGACTATCATGGAAGATTCTTAATTTTGGCTCATTGAATGTGTGGATAGTGATGCCACTAACATCAGATGGGAGGGAAGTAAGTTGGGAAGAGTAGGAAATAGAGGAGTTTTGCTTGGGAAATGTTATTCTTGGCATGCCTGTTGGATATCCAAGCGAAGAGTTTAGGTGGACAGTTGAAAATGAATATTCGGTGCTCATAGTGAGGTTGGGACTGAAGACTTAAATTTGGACATCAGTATATGCATAACACGCAAAGCTAAGGGGCCAAATGAATTCATCACATTGAAAAAGAACATGATCTTCGTTCTGATTTACTTGTTATATACCAAACATTCTAAAATCTTTCACACCTTTGGACCTTTGCAAGCATTAGGTAATACTTTTCTCTGGAAAAATACATCTAATCTTTCATATCTTATCTCAAGTCCTCCCTCTTCAGTAGAGCTTTTCCTGATTACCTATGAAGAGTTAGGGACTGATGAAAACATTTCTTCTATCCATCCATCCATCTATCCATCCATCCATCCATTCAAAAGGCTTATGTTGGATAATGTTGGATAATGTCTACTAACCTATGCTAGAGAGTTTGCTAAGCATTTGGGGATGCCACAGTAAATACAAAGTACTAAGTCCCCATCTTTTGGAATTTTGTTGTCTACATATATGGTCAAGAGCCATATTTTTCAAACTTTCAGTTGTAACATAGTGGATCATTAAAACAATTTAATCAGTCTTGATCAGCATGAAAAAAGAAATAGAAAAAAATAAAATAGAAAATATCAGAGGATATCATGTATAACAATGTTTGCCTTGTGAATCATTTTTTCCCCTGACATATGTATCTACTATATTGAAACATAATGTGTATTTTTTTTTTATTAGGGAGAATGTTTAAAAAAGTTTGAAAGACATTATACTAGACCATTCACCATCTTGCTTATATGTCTGTCTCCCCATTTGACTTAACGCTGTGGAAGAAGGAACCATTTGGATCCTCAGAACATAGCTCTTGATGCAGATCAGGTAAGCAATAAATGTTTGTGAGAAAGATGGTGCGAGGGAGAGAAGTTACAGAATGTGGGGCATTTTAAAGAGGCAGCACAAAATCTTCAGTGAAAGTCGGCTTCTGCAGACATGAGCGGTTAGCCAAACACTGGGATTCTCTGCATTATAATCAAAAGATAGGTACAGAGTAACTCCAGAAATAGACATATCATAGTAACTGACTGTACCACAGAATGAAAGAACACCTAGGTATCAAATTAAATGAAAGTCTTTTTAATCTCTTGTCCTGTATTGGTTGTTATAAAAGACTGAATTTTTGTTTTATAATACCAATTCCATTTTTTAGTTTGAAAAATAAATAAATATTAAATAGTCATTATTTGCTTGATCCCTAATTAATTGATGTCAAATTTGATCCTCTGGGCTAATGTTCACCTGTGATTTGTAGATAACTTGTACAGCCTTGGTAATAATTAACATTCTTAGGAGAAAGAAGACTACTTTTAAGTGGAATGCTTGATCTCAGAAAATGGAAAAGAATTTAAACTATGGTCACTTTATGACAGTGACATTCCATTGCCGGGAAGAATGGTAAAAGCTTTAATCTTGATTTAGTCCTTTATTTCAATTCTTTCACTACATCCGAATTTCAAGTAATAGGCCATAAATATGCATTTTTAAAATTTAATCTTTTTCTGCATAAAACATTTATTTCTTATGTCCTTTGAATGGAAATAGCATTTGTTCATGTATGTTTAAATTTAAAACACCATCTTGACCACAGTCTGAAGGTATAGAAAAATATTCGTAGACCACTTTGTTTTTCCTAGTGACTATTTCTTAAGAACTTGTATAAAAAATATACCTATTATTTTCACAGTATTCATAGAAAAGAAGGCAAGAGTAAAAAAAACCTTCTGAATATATGAGGGGCTTGATAATGTTTAGATTGAAGGAGGGAAGAAAGTGAGGGGAACAAAAAGGGGGAGGGAGAAAGAAAACTAAAGAAAAAGGAGTTAGAGTGGAGCAATGAAAGGAAATATATTTAACATCTACATCTTGCCGTGAGATTAGCTTCCCACTTCTTCCAAAACAACAGCAATGATAATAACAAAGTTTTACCTAGAAACAGAAACAGAAAAAAACTTAAGAAAGCATGATCCTGTTCCAACACAGTCCATTGGTAAGAAAGTATTCATGTTAAACTCCAGCATATTAAAACTTTTTCTATGCAATTATAGAACAAAACGTTCTTTAAAAATTCGATTATAGGCATCAGCAAGCACAGCAGCAGTGACAATGTGGCATATTCGTGCAATGGGGGTATGGATGTGCTGGAGAAAGAAACTGTATTCCCATAAGCTCCTTTACAGAAGAAAAATGCTTTCTTTTGTCTAAAAATCTGTAGGGCTGGGAGGTGGACTAAGTGAACTGCATACCTGAGATGAAGTATGGATGGGAGGTTTCAGATATACAAAAACTAAAGTGAATGCCCCCTTCCCGTCCCTAACCATATAGAAAATGCCACCATTTTCTATATGGTTATATAATGCGTTTAGACATACTGATTGGCACATAGGTAGCACTCCGTAAATGTTAGATGTTATATTGAATGAATTGAAATTGAGGTCTTGGTGTAATACCCTAGAAGGCAGAGAGAGGTACATGAGTGTGGTAGGCAGAATAATGGTCTCCCAAAGATGTCCACATCCTAATCCCTAGGACCTGGGATATGCTTTGCGTCATGGCAAAGGAGAATTAAGTTTGCACATGGAATTATGGTTGCTAATCAGTTTAATTTAAATTAGAGAGACTATCCTGGACCAATTGGTAGGCCCAATGTAATCACAAGGGTCCTTAATAGTGTAAGAGGGAGACAAGAGAGGAGGTCAGAGGGATGCAGTGTGAGAAAGACTCAGTGCACCTTTACTCATTTTACAGATGGAATAACCAGGAGTCAGGGAATGTGGGCAGCCTCTAGAAGCTGGAAGAGGCAAGTGTATGGATTCTCCCTTAAAGACTCCAGAAAGCAACACAGCCCTGAGACACCTTGATTTTAGCACAGTGAGACCTGTGTCAGATTTTTGACCTATGGAACTGTAAGATACCACACTTTGTGTGAATTGAAGCCACTAAATCTGTGATAAGTTGTTACAGCAACAATAGAAAACTAATAGGAGTAAGTTTATAAGAATCTGCAAAAATGATTTTACTAGTGACATTCGAGCAAAGTGTAAACAGATCGCAGACAGAATTGTAGACATCTCATTTAAAGTTTTATATTCCTAAAGGTATGGTAAAACCTCAAAAAATTCAATTACTGAGTGTCAATCTATTGTAAGGGTCAAAAATCTGTATTTAAACTAGCTGCAACGTGTCATCAGCTCCTCTGTCCCCTCCTCCACTATTTCTGCCCTCATTACCACCACCACTGCTATATATGCAAGTGTGTATAGATACACATTCACCACACACACACAGACACTTATTTATGGCTTTCCAATTGTATGTCCATAAGGCAGTTAAATTTTTTTTCTCATTTGACTGCACTTGTGACATACCACAGCATGAACAAATTCTTTATTTCCTGAAATTCTCTTTTTCTTTTACATCCAAAATACCATCCTTACCATTTTTTCTCTTCCTCTCTCACCATTCCTTACTTTTTTTTCATCTTCCTTAAAATTTTTATTGTTGCAAATAACAGAGACTTCCTCACAATAATTAAAGTACTATGGGCAGGGTGCGCTTCAGATATATGGGAAGCAATAAGAGATATAGGAAATCATGAAAATCCTAGAACTGCAAATGTAGGAACTCCAGGTCTAATGGACACTGAAACTGAAAAAACCTAGAACCTTAGATGTAGGAGTTTACGGATCTTCGTTTTAAGCTTCCTCCATTTATAAGGCAGGTACTCTCAGTCTCTGATTCTTATGGTGTATCATCTAACTTTTCTCATGATCACTTTTTAAAAAAAATATACTTTATTTTTAGAGCAGTTTTAGGTTCATAGCAAAATTGAGCAGAAGATATAGAGATTTCCCATATACATCCCCTACCCACACACATGCATAGCTCCCCTATTATCAACAGTCCCAACCAGAGTGGTAAATTTGTTACAACTGATGAACCTACATTTATACATTACTATTACCCAGAGACCATAGTTGATATTAGGGTTCACCCCTGGTGTTCTACATTCTGTGGATTTGGACAAATGTATAATGACATGTATCCACCATTATAGTATATGTATATGTCTATATGTATATGTCTACCATTATAGTGTATGCAGTGTCTGTAGTATAATACAGTGTGTTTAACAGAAATTTTTAATTTTAATTAGGTCCAGCCTATCAATTTTTTCTTTCATGAATTGTACCTTAGCTATTGCATCTAAAATGCCATCCCTAAGTATAAGGTCGTCTAGATTTTCTCTTATGTTATCTTCTAGGAGTTTTATAATTTTATGTTTTACATTTAGTTCTGTGATCCATTTTGAGTTAATTTTTGTGAATGGTGTAAGGTCTTTGTCCAGATTCATTTTTTTTTGTATGTGAATGTCCAGTTGTTCCAGCATCATTTGTTAAAAAGACTATTTTTGCTCCATTATATTGCATTGGCTTCTTCGTCAAAGATTTTGTGTGGGTCTGTTTCTGGGCTCTCTGTTCTGTTCCACTGATCTCTTTGTCTATTCTTTCATCAATTCTATACCATCTTGATTACTGTAGCTTTATAGTAAGTCTTGAAGGTGAGCAGTGTCAGTTCTCCAACTTTGTTTTTCTCCTTCAATATTGGGGAGCCTCTTTTGGGTCTTTTGCCTCCCAATATAAACTTTAGAATCAGTTTGTTGATATCCACAAAGTAACTTGCTGGGATTTTGGTTGGGATGCATTGAATGAACTGACATCTTGACAATACTGAGCCTTCCTATCCAAGAACATGGAATATCTCTCCATTTATTTTGTTCTTCTTTGTTTGTGTTCTTCAGAGATTTTTAGTTTTCCTCATACAGATCTTGTACATTGTTAGATTTATATCTAAATATTTCATTTTGGGGGGTGCAAATGTAAATAATACTGTTTTTAATTTCAACTTCCACTTGTTCATTGCTGGTACCTAGGAAAGCAATTGACTTTTATATATTAACATTGAATCCTGAAATCCTGCTACAACTGCTTATTAATTTCAGGAGGAATTTTTTGTTGACTTTTTTGGATTTTCTACACAGATGGTTGTGACATCTGCAAACAAAGACAGTTTTATTTCTTCCTTCCCAATCTGTATAGCTTTTATTTCCTTTTCTTGTCTTATTGAGTTAGGAAGGACTTCTAGTGTGATATTGAAAATCAGTGGTGAGAGGAGACATTCTTGCCTTGTTCCTGGCCTTGGTGGGAAGTTTCTAGTTTCAAACTATTAAGTATGATGTTAGCTGTACATTTTTGTAGATATTCTTTGTCAAGGTGAGGAAATTACCCTCTATTTCTAGTTTACTGGGAGTTTTATCATGAATGGGTGTCGGATTTTGTCAAATGTTTTTTCTGCATCTATTGATATGATCATATGATTTTTTTTATTAGGCTGTTAATGTGATCGATTACACTGATTTATTTTCAAATGTTGCTCTAGCCTACAGACCCCTTCGTTGTGGGGTATAATTCTTTTTATGCATTGTTTGATTTGCTGTTATTTTCTTGAGGATTTTTCATCTATGTTCATGAGAGATTTTGGTCTGTAGTTTTCTTTACTTGAGATGTCTTTGTCTGGTTTTGGTATTAGGGTAATGCTGTCCTCATAAGACAAATTAGGAAGTATTCCCTCTGCTTCTATCTTCTGAAATACATTATAGAGAATTGGTAAAATTTCTTCCTTAAATGTTTGGCAGAATTCGACAGTGAACAAATTTGAGCCTGGTGCTTGCTGTTTGGGAAGGTTATTAATTATTGAATAAATTTCTATAATAGATATAGGCCTATTCAGATTGCCTATTTCTTTTATATGAGTTTTGGCAGATTGTATCTTTAAAGGAACTGGTCCATCTCCTCTAGATTATCAAATTTGTGGACAATGAGTTATTCATAGTATTCTTTATTATCCTTTTATTGTCCATTGGATCTATAGTGATGTCCCCCCTTAATTACTGATATTAGTAAATTGTACTCTTTCTCTTTTTTTCTTAGTTACCCTGGCTAGAGGCTTAATGATTTTACTGACCTTTCTAAGAACTAGTTTTTTTATTTTATTGACTATGTTGATTTCTTATTTTAAATTTCATTTATTTCTGCTCAAATTTAATTTTTTTTCTTCTGCTTATTTTGAATTTAATTTTCCCTTCTTTTTTTAGTTTTCTAAGGTGGAAGCTTATATGATTGATTTTAGATCTTTCTTATTTTCTAATATATGCATTCATGTTATAAATTTCCTTCTAAGCACAGCTTTCACTGCACCCCACTAATTTTGATAAGTTGTGTTTTCATTTTCATGTAGTTTTTTAATTTCTCTAGAGATTTCTTCTTTGACTCATGTGTTATTTAGAAGTATGTTGTTTAATCTCTAAGTATTTGGGGATTTTCCATTATTGATTTCTACTTCAATTCCATTATGGACTGCGAGTAGACATTATATGATTTCTTTTCTTTTAAGTGTGTTAAGGCATGCTTAATGGGCCAGAATATGGTCTATCTTGGTGAATGTTCCATGTTAGCTTGTGTGAGTCCCTTTGAGACTTGAGACTTGACAGAATGCGCATAGAGTTCCTTGGTGCTAAAAGTTGGCACAGAAATTTCTTATTTGAGGGGTGCTAGAATTCAAGGTGTTGAGAGACTAAAATCTATTCAGGAAAGATAAGGAATTGCAAGAGGGAATTTCAGAGAGCCAGCCCTAATGGTCTAGTGGTTAAAGTTTGGCAGTCTCAATACCTCAGTGGCCCAGGTTCATTTCTCGGTCATGTCACCACACCACCTGTCTGTCAATTGCTATGCTGTGGCAGCAGCTCACATAGAAGAACTAGAAGGACTTCCAACCAGGATATACAAACATGCACTGGGTCTTTGGGGAGAAAAAGGAAAAAAAGGAAGATTGGCAACAGATGTTTGCTCCCAGTGAATCTTTCCCTGCCAAAAAAAACAAAGAGGGAAGCTCAGAGAGTCAGCAAATTAAATTGGGCTGCAGATAGATGTCAAAGCCAGGAGTATGGTGGTAGGAATTTGGGTCCAAGAAGAGCCAGAGCCAATAAAACAGGCTTGGAGCGGGGAAGAGGTGAAATAGGAATCCAGGAATATAGACTAGAAGTTTTGCTAGGGTTGCCGCCTGTGGTCTATGAACTGAGTGGGGAAGGGAGCCAGGATAGCTTTGCCTGTCTAAAAGTGTTTGGGAAAACAGTATCTGTTGAGAAGTGGAAACTAGATCTTTCTTTCATCCAGGTTTATCTATAGATAGACCTTCCTCCCCCACACCTTTACCCTGAAGGTTCTTTGCTTGAGGACAGGTTGGGTTTACTTCTCTTTCTTATGACAAGCCTTTCTTCCCTCTCCCTCAAGGTGTATATTTTGCATTTTCATGCACATTTGACTTCACTTTAATTGGTGTTGTAATGCTTTTTCATACAGTAACCCCAGTTATCACTGTAACTTTCTGTTACACCTGTATTATTTCAATCTCTAGCTATAATGATTTTGATCAAAAAAAGCATTTCCCTTTTTAATACTAGAAAATGTCCTTTACTACTTTTGTAAGGTACATTGGGTGTAATAGAGTGTCATGACATAATGTGTGCTAGTTTCAAAGAAACTTTCAATTAAATTTAAGGAATTCCCATTTAGGATTTTTTCCCCCTAAAAGGTATATTTTACTTATGTATAAGACTGGGGCACTGGTAGACCCTCTCCATGATGTAGGTGGTGTAAAAATTCATGGAAAAGTTTAAGGTTATTTTTCTTTGGGGGAATTTTAACATAAAGATGGATCTTTCTGAGAACTTCTGGACAGGTTGATATTAATAAACATATTTTACGACATTTTGCATTATACAATATAGGAGTCTAAAACTTAACAAATGGCACCAGGAACCATTTCCCTCATACTTAGCAAGAGGATTTTTTTCAAGTTCTTCCTCATATTCACAGCAAAAAATGAAACAGAATGTTATTTATAATGCATTTCCAGACCCTGTAAGTCTATATGTGATTTAACTACAAATGCATATATTTGGCATAAAGTCTATTCCTTTGAATGTAACAGAATCTAGCAAAATCCAGAACTTAATGTAATTATGTATATGGATTTTTCAAATAAGAATTACATAAACAAAAACTGATGCAGGAATCTTTAAAAATCCATGTTACCTTTTACAATTCCACGTAGAGCTCCTTTTGAAGCCCGCATGACGCCTTTTTTTTTGGTAATACACAAGTAAATTTAAGCTATTTGGAGCCTATGGAGATTATATCAGAAGACATCTCCAGAGTGTCAGCAGTTTTGAAAGAGGTAGGATATGAATTGTACTTAGAAAGAAAAGCTTGATAGAGATCTTTTGCACTGCTGTATAGAATTGTTTCAGAGAAATATTATCTTTTGTTTGCTATTAGGCTTTGTCAGACCTGAATCCAAAAAGCATATTGATTTGTTGTCAGTAAATTGCATATGCTGGATGGATCTGTTTATCCCACTATTGTATGAAGCTTATTTCATTCCACTTGCTTAGAGCAGATAGTACTACAAAAGAAGCTCAGATTTACCTCCACCCCACCCCTACCAAGTAATCCCTTCATCCGTTCTGAATTTGATTCATATATAAAGGACAGAAGAAATTGTCTAATAAATCTGGGTACTGGCTTGCACAATTTTGTTGTGATATATCCTGAAAATTATTTTCTTTCTTTAGTTCCACTATTAATGCTAAACTGTTAGAGAATATTCTTTAGTCTGTCTTAGGAGATGAGATATTAGTCATGTTTAATTTATTAGCTGCTAATTTTACTTCCTTTACTCTAGACTTGATTACCTGAAGAGCCCAGAGTGGAAGCTGACATATGGAATCTCTGCAATACTGGCTAAACATCTGCAACTCATGCAATATTTCAAATTTATCAAGCAAATGACTTACATAAGGAAGATAATGTTTTATATTTATCCCATTAAATTGAGTTGAATATTTACACTTTTATATTATGTGATGCACAGTGTGTTTTGTCTTATGCAAGACAAGAAGAACCAGCGGGTAAAGAAAAATATTTTCTTGAGCTTTGAGCTCAGATGGAAATACTTACAGGGAAATCACGGTACTTACTACAGAGGGAAAAATGTGTTCCAGTGGAGAAAGAGAATGAGCAGGAAGAAATTTAGTGTTGTAACCCTGGGTTTACCAAAGTATTAGGAGAGCAGCAACAATGTCCTCTCCCTCCCACCCTCCCTCTCCCTTTCCCTCTTTCCTTTCCCCCCCACCCTTCTACTACTTCTGAGAGAGAGAGAGAAAGAGAGAGGACAGAAGGTTTCTTTGAGCATTTTACTGGGTGATTAACTATATGTGCACAAATATGTCTATTCAATTCAGGAATTGCATTTATGTAAAAACATCAAGAAAAGTTTGCCTGGAATTGTATGACTTTCCCTTATTTCACTCATTATGAGCTTTTCCAGGTATCTGGGCTCTTCATTTAGACCCAGATGTCTAAAATTCTCCTCTGTAAAGATGTAACCAACTCTGATTGATTCTCCTCATTGACAATCTGAAAATCTTTTCTAAAATTCTTTTCTAATACATTTCTAAAACTTTTTTCTCATCAAAATTTTCCTATGACTTCTTTATAGATACCATGAATCTTGATAGGTAATACTCTCAGATAAAATCTCAAACTATAGTGCTGATGTTTGAGAGTCTTTGAGTTTCCAAATGTCCATTTTAAAAATCAGGGCAAAGGGGCCAGCCTGGTGGCATAGTGATTAAGTTTGTGCACTCCACTTCAGTGGCCCAGGGTTCATGGGTTTGGATGCTGGGCTGTGGCAGGCCTCTCACATATAAAGTAGAGGGAGATGGGAGTAGATGTCAGCCCAGGGCCAATCTTCCTCAGCAAAAAAGGAGGGTTGGCAATAGATGTTCGCTTAGGGCTAATCTTCCTCACCAAAAAAAAAAAAAAAAAAAGATGGCACCATTATCCAACTTCTTCTGAGCTAGACCCCATGGAACATCTTTTATTCTACCTACTCACTTACCCCCTTGCAAGTAATAAGTATTAAAGAAATTTTTGTCAAATAGATATTAAATTTATTTTTTCTTTCTGATTTCAAAACTTCTTTCAGGTTTACTCCTTATTAACAGAGTGCCTATCTATGTACCAGGCACTGTTCTAGTCACTAGGTAAAGAAAATTTTCACTTTTTAAGCTTATGTTTGCTTAGGGGAGTGAGGGGCTACTGACAAAATGAAGTCAACAAATAAAAGAATAACATTGTTTCCAATAGTGATAAGTGTCAAGGAAGAAACTGGGCAACTTCCCGAGCATGATTGGGTTGCAGGGAGGCTAATTCAATGGCAGATTCAGTGAGAGTTTGTTTGAGGAGCTGTTATCTGAGCTAAGGCTGACTGATACGATGGAGCTGAGTATGTTTCAATCTGTGGGAGGAACATTCATCTAAAATGAAGGGTGAGTGCACGAACCTCATAGAAGGAATAAGTCCTTTGTGTCTGAAGAATATAAAGAAGGCCTGTCTGGAGAGTGTATAGGAAACAAGGGGCAGAGCGGCAAGCAGTGGGTTATAGGGCCCATACGGGTCAGATCGTATTTGATCTCATGGGCCCTACTGATTTCCTTTAAGGAGTTTTCTCTGATTCTAGGTGAGATGGATTCCTTTGGTCGGTTTAAGGAGTGACAGGATCAGATTTAATACAAGTACTCGGGCTCCTCTGTGAAGAATGGATACCAGTAAGAGAGCTTTATTCAGTGATTCCCTAGTTGCAAGGAGAAAAACCAGCTTTGGCTGGTTTAAACAGAAAGTAGGTTTTGGTTAGCATATTGGTTAGCCTATAGAGTCACCAGGAAGGTTAGAGACACAGGCAGGAGCACAGCTAGAATGCCATCACCTATCTGGGTTGACAGCGTCGCAGTTTTGGCTTCATTCAGCTCTGAACACTGGGAGGCCCCGCAGTATCCAGACTCTGAGTGTTGACTCCTCCCCAAAAGATGTTCTGCTCACTCCACTTCTGTGGGTGACTGGCTTCAGACTCAAGGTGCTAGGCAGTTGTCTCTGGTTTGCTGAGGTTCTGCAAGAAGAAAAGCCGGGGAGAAATGTGTCTTGTGATTTCAGCTTCTATAGCAGGAAGCAAGATTTGCATGGCACATTCTTTAAATGTGAGAAAGGGTTTATATGCTGGACAGCTAATAAAGGGGCAAATATTTACCACAGAGGCTAGTGCAGAGATCTGGGTGAATGACCATTTCGTCTTGGACTAGCATGGTAGCCGTAAAGAGAAGTCTTGAGATTCTAAATTATTTGGAGGTAGAGTCGACGGGAATTTCTTTTGGCATGGATATTGGGGTTGGAGAGAGAAAGGAAGAATCAAGTGTAATTCCTAGGTTTGAACATTGAGAACCCAGGTGGGAGGTAGTAACATTAATTTCTGGGAAGTCAGGGTGGAAGTACATACATATCTGGTCAGAAAATCAAGATACTCTTGATTATTTTATATTTGAGATAGCCGTTAGCCATTTAAATGGTGGTGCCAAGTTTAATTAATTCTAAAGCTTAGGGGCAAAGTCAAGGGTAGAGATATAAACATAGCTTCATAGGCCTTTAGCCCCTTTTTCCGATAAGGCATTATGTTTACTGCAGTCACTCTAGACTTTTAAAAATTTACTTTAATAGCGCCAACTATCTTTTTACTTAATAACTTAAAATAGCTCTGCAAAATAGCATGCAATATGAAGTGAGAACTCACCCGCTGAGCTCTCATGGTACCCTGTAGTATGACAGAGCTTGGCATAGTCATACTCGTCCTCATTTTCCACTGCTTCCCAGCACAAAGATAACCACTCTTAAGATTAAGCCAGCTCTCTCACTGGTTATCCCATAGGCATTGTGAATTTCTGATTCCTATTTTTTTTATTGTTGTTATTCTCCCAACTTGGAAACATAATAGCAGAATGTTTATGAGAACTTAGGAGTATGACAAACGAGAAGTGACTCCTGGGCTACACCAGTTATTGCCTGTATAATCTAAGGATTCATTCAACTACTCCAGTTCTCCTCCATAAAATGAAGACCCATTCCATGGGGATAATAAGATATTACCTAATCCATGGGGATATGGCAAGAACTAAATGAAAGAATGTTTATAAATACTTGTTAATCCTTTCCTTCCTTTTCCAAATGCAGAAAATTCATCCTTCAAGAAGAAATCGATCCTTCGAGTCTAAGCTTAGGAAGCTCATTGCAGTGTTCTTCAGCCTAGTCAAGGCTGTAATTAAAAGCAACAGCAACACCTACAAAGATATATTGAAAAAAGGATATCATGAAGATCCAAGGGCAAAACACAAGGAACAGTCAGCCCATTGAGCCTGAGGCTGGAGGCCGGGTCTAAGCGTGCTCCTTTGCAGCTTTGTGGACTATGAACTTGTGAAGGCTCATCCCCGCCTCTCTGTGCATCTATGTTGCCTTTCTAACTTCCCTATGCTCACCCAATTTCTTTGCTCATGTAGGACTTCTCTGTCCCCCCTAACTTCCAATTGCATATGTCTCTGGCTTGTTTTGATTTATTCACACCATAGCTCCATATGAGTTAATAAGTCACAGGAATTGTGACCCCTAATTTATATTTCTGTGACCTTCATTTAAATTCTCTAGAGACAAAATGTTTGGCCTAACCTCCATGCTTCTCCTTGGGTCAGATGTTCAGCTGTAGCCTGGGTGCAAAATGAAACCACATGGTATTAGGCTTACACCTTTCTCGAAGTTGTAAGCAGGACAATTTAACCTAAAAAGGTTTTTGGGTACAGCAAGCAAAGTACTATGTAGTCGGGGGTAATTTGTATTTAAGGAAGAGAAGGCCACTCAAACTAACTCAGATAATAAGGGATTTAACTGAAAAGACACAAAGGAGGCATAAAAGAACAGGACATAAAATGCTCTGGGTCACATAGGAATTGGAAAATTGTCAGGCAAATTGCATCTCTCTGTCTCAACCTGATTTTGCACATCTTTATTTCTCTCCCTGCAGACTGGTTTTATTTACTCATTCAATAATATTAATTGCTCATTCAACATAGGCAAATAATTCATCCAGGAACTGTTCTAGGTTTTCTCTGCTTTTTCATGGGATCAAATCTCCCTAATTTTGTCTTACCTTGGTTCTATCTCTATTGATTTAGTAATCATAATGCTGCAGTTTCCAGGGCTCATTCCTTGCATCTCTTCTTTGCTTTCTCTACGCTCGTTCTCTTAGTGGTCTCAGCCAGTTTCAAAGCTATAGATTCTATGTGTATTCTAACAACTCCAAATTTATATCTCCAGACCCATATATCCAGCTGCCCACTTTATATCTCAGCTTGAATTTCTAATTGGTAAATCAACCTTAATATGTCTGAAATATTACTCCTGATTTCACCTCCCTTTCCAAACCTGTTCTGATCACAGTCTGTCTCATCGCAGTTGATAGCAACTTTATTTTTCCAGTTGCTCAGGCCAAAACCCTTGGTGCTATCTTTGTCTACTTTCTTTGTCTCAGACCTCATATGAAGTCAGCACGTTCTGTTGGTGCTACCTTTAAAATAGATCCAGGACCTTGGGCCGGCCCGGTGGCGCAGCGGTTTAGTTTGCGCTTGGCAGCCCGGGGTTCGCCGGTTCGGATCCCGGGTGCCTGCCGACGCACTGCTTGTCAGCCATGCCGTGGCGGTGTCCCATATACAGTAGAGGGAGATGGGCACGGATGTTAGCCCAGGGCCAGTCTTCCTCAGCAAAAAGAGGAGGATTAGCAATGGATGTTAGCTCAGGGCTGGTCTTCCTCACCAAAAAAAAAAAAAAAAAAAAATAGATCCAGGACCCAACTACTCCCATTACCTCCATCGCCAACAGGCCGCTCTCGTTTCTCACCTGAATTATTGCAATAAACTAGTTTCCCTGCGTCACCTCTGGATCCCTCCATAGTCTATTCTCAATAGATTTCCCAGGGTGATCTTTGTAACGAATAATTCAGACTGTCAACTCTTCTGCTCAAAGCTCTCCTTTGTCATCCCTCTCATGTGGAATGGAAGCCAATGTTCTTACAATCCTCTATAAGGCTCACATGATCTATCCCTTTCCCCTTTATTTCTTTTTTTTTTTAATTTTTCCTTTAGAAAGAGCAAACATTTATTTTTTTAAATTTTTTGAGGTAACATTGGATTATAACATTATGTAAATTTCAGATGTACATCATTATATTTCAACTTCTGTATAGACTACATCATGCTCACCACCAAAAGTCTAGTTGCCATCTGCAACTGTACCCATGAGCCCCTTTACCCCTTTCACCCTCTCCCTACTGCCTTTCCCTCTGGTAACCACCAATCTGTTCTCTGTATCTATCTATTTGCTTTTGTTGTTTTATCTTCCACATATGAGTGAGATCATACAATCTTTGGCTTTCTCCATCTGACTTATTTTCCTTAGCATAATGCCCTCAAGTTCTTCTGACTTTATCTCTTGCTATTCCCCCTGGTTCTTCTTGTTCTTCTCTTGCTTCACTGACCTCTTTGCTGTCCTTTAACAAGCTAAACAAGACTATGCCTCAGGGCATTTACATTTACTTTCTTTCTGCCTGAAAATTCCTTTCCCAAGATATTTTCATTCTTCTCTCTTTCAAGCTTTCACTGAAATGTTACCCTCTCTTTGAGGCCTTCCCTTACCACCTTATTTAAAATTGCACCCTCTCCACCCTCAACTCCCTATTCCTGCTCTCTACTTTATTTCACTCCAAAACACTTATCAGAGTTTGACACACTATGTGTCTTGTTTATTGACTGATTGATTCTCTTCACCACCAGTAGAAGGTAAACTCCACAAAGACAGATTTCTGATTGATCTATTCACTGCTGTGTCCTCACTATCCAGAAAAATGCCTGGCATTTGGTGGTGATACTGAACCTCTTAATTTCAAGTTTGTGTGCCAATGCACAGTAAGATAATCATGGAGGCACTGGTGTTTGGAGATGGAGAAAGTTTTATTTGAATTAGTCAAAATGAGAAGGCAAGAAGATAGGTTCTCTCAAATTCACCTTAATGAAAGAAGAAACCAGGGTTTTTTAAATAGAGCAAAGGGTCTTCAGAGGAGGGATTTCAGAGAAACAAAGTGGAAGTCCGTGTTTCTTTCACTCCAGATCAGCCCTTGGGCAACCAGACTTCTGGGCATCAACAGTAGCTGAGGGCTGGTTATCTGGTGGTTGTAACTTCCTTAAAGGCATTCTTTTTCTTCTACAAAACATGATCATAAATCCTTGTTACCCTTGAGTCACCCCTCAAATTAAGCAAAATATAGCATATTAACAAGATTAACTTCTTTTCATCTGTGTCTGTGTTGGGAACAAGGTTGAAGGGTAATCATGTTCTTATTGAATATTTATGGTAACTCTCAGGTACCCGGCTTAAGTAGGCACTTAACAATATATTGAATTAATGAGTGCATTTATGAATGAATGGGGAAATGACAATTTGTCATGTTTTTGTTTGGTTGCTATATGGGATATTCATGGAGGGGAAATAACCTTTCTTGTATATTTGAAATACATGAGACATTTTGTATTTTCTGATTGTTTCATATAATCTACTCTATGTAGTACATGATATTCTCTCCACTTTATCAATGAGGACACTGAAATTCAGAGAGTAAAAACAACATGTCCAAAGTAGAGTTGCGATGTGAACCCAGTTACATCTCTCTCTATAATCAGTGCTCCTTTTACTAATACATGCTGCTAGAATTATGATTTCTATATTCATCCTTGTACATAACATTTTTGTTTCTCAGGTGATAATTAACACTTCCTTTTTATTTTCTTTGCAAAAATAGCATTAAAAATACCTATTTTACTTCCTTTTTTGGTAAACAATTAGAAGAAAAATATTTTCACAAAAGATAGTCGACTTTGGGGTAGAGATTCTCCTGTTACTATTGCATTCCTTTTCTGGCAGTCTTTGTGGCCCTTTATGCTTTTATCCAGATATTTCTCATCAGGCCCTGCCCATTTTCTTTCTCCATAGCCTGCCTCTCTTCTCAGCTGAAGCATTTCTTGCTTAAAATCTGTCTGTTTTTGGGTTATGTCATGAAAAAAATATTTTTTTCTAATGTTTCTGAGAATGTTAATTGTAGGTTTCCCAAAAATTTCATCTGCCTCCCA